>CM053596.1:21184586-21285603 GCA_028646575.1 Pseudocheirus occidentalis | reverse complement strand
CAGTGAATAGAGCACCGGCCCTGGAGTCAGGAGTACCTGAGTTCAAATCCGGCCTCAGACACTTAACACAAAAAACTAGCCGTGTGACCTTGGGCAAGTCACTTAACCCCAACTGCCCTCCAAAAAGCAAAAAAAAAAAAAAAAAAAAAAAAGGAAATTACAGATTTCAAATTCAGCAAACTTTAAATGTCTATCATGTAGGATGTCCTGGGGAAGAAAAACATTAAGGAATTGCTTTAATGTCCTTCCTGCCCTATGGAAATTACTGCCCTATGTGGGGATCTGATATACAACCACAGAACAGATTAGAACATGAGATTATAATAGAGATATGGAGGGGGAAAGCACTTCTAATGTGGGGGCAGGAATGAGAAAATAAGGAAGAGGTTTTTATGGAGAGTAGCCTTTGCACTGTGGGGTAGGGTGTCATCAAACGGCCATGGGGAGGAAGCGGGGTGGTCTTTGCACTCATGGGTGCCATTCATGCACAAGGACAGGCATGAAGGGAGAGGACAGGTTGTGATCAGGGGACAAGTCCAATTGGACTGAATCATGGAGTGCATGGGGGAAGGAAAGTGAGAGTAAGCTAGAAAAGGGGGGGGGGCAGTCTGCTGCATCCTGGAGGATTCTTGAGTGACCACTCTGAGAAGTTTGTCCTTTTCTCTAGGCGTTTGGGATGGCACTACCAGGTTTGGAGCAAAGCAGTGAGATGATCTGCCCACTATGAAAGGTGGATTGGGTGGGGGCGGGGAGGGGGAGATGAATTAGTCTATTTTAATGTGATTGTCTAGGGCTCGAGGAACTTCTCCACAAGGTTATTGGCAGTGTGAGTAATGAGGGAACAAATGTGATGGGATTGCACTTTTGTGCATCCCCACCCATCTTCGTTTTTCTGTAATGTGGAATTGGCACCTTAGTATAAGATGGTGTGCTATGGATGACATTGCATGACTCTTCCTGGCACTGACTATTGTAAAGTGCTCTTTTGACAGACTTAACTAAAATCATACTAAATGTTTTAGTGAATTTTTTGTGTATTGGATTCAGATCCTTAAAATGGCCATGTCCAAAGAAAGTTTCATATAAGGGAAGCAAATAGCTTGAAATTACTATAGGATTTAAAGATTAATTTTGTTTTATGTTAAGAGAATATGTAAATTATTTTGCCTAATACCCATTTTATTAGGACAGTGAATTTGGATGGCAAAAGAATCTTTAAACTTTCTTCAGTTGTAATAGCCATATTCTGTTTGTTTTACACCAGGCACAGATATGTAGGTGCTAGTCCATCATCACTTGAGAACAATTGCTGTGTGAGTTTTCATCAGTTTTGAAAAGGCTGTGTACTGTTCACAATATCAGCAGTTATAGTCAGGGGGAAATGTGATGATGGGGGTTATTTTTTTCTATTGACTTGTTTATTTACTTTTAGTTTACAAGATTCAGTTGCACAATCACTTGAGTTTCAATTTTTCTCCCTCCCCCCCCCCCACCCACCCATGGCAGCGTGCAATCAAGTATAGGATCTGCAAATACTTTCACATTGCACAGTAAGCAGTCTGGTTGTGTAGAAGGGTTGTAACCAATGGAGTGAACAATGGGAAAAAAGAAAGGGAACCAAACATGAAAAAGAATGCTAGCTTGTAAACTCTGTTCTTTCTAGATCTTTCTCTGAATCTTGATATCTCCTTCTATCCTGAGACTTGTAGAGTTGTCTTATACCTGTGCGTTGCTGAGAAGCATCCAGTTTATCAAAGTTGGTCATCACACATATGATGTGTCTGTGATTATGTACACATTTTTCCTGGTTCTGCTCTTCTCAAGTACTTAGCATCAGTTTGAATAGGCCTTTCCAGGTGAATATGAAGACCATCTCCTCCCCATTTCCTTTTTTTTTTTTTTTGCTTTTTTGGAGGGCAGTTGGGGTTAAGTGACTTGCCCAAGGTCACACAGCTAGTTTTTGTGCTAAGTGTCTGAGGCCGGATTTGAACTCAGGTACTCCTGACTCCAGGGCCGGTGCTCTATTCACTGTGCCACCTAGCCACCCCTCTCCTCCCCATTTCTTATAGCACAATAGTATTCCATTACATTCATATAACACAACTTGTTTAGCCATTTCCCAACTGATGGGCAGCCCCTTAATTTCCAATTTTTTGCCACTGCAAAGAGAACCGAAATAAATATTTTGTACATGTGGGTCTTCCCACTTCTATGATCTCTTTTGGATACAATGGGGGTTTATTAAGAGAATGGTTAGGTACTTTCATTTAGCTTTAGGTATAGTTAGGTACTTTGAATTAGTTTTTTAGTAATGGTAGTTTTATGCTGACCTGTCTACCCTAGAACCTAGTTCCTTGAGACCACTGGCAAGAATGTAAGATGGCACGCCAGGTTTGGGTACTGTTTCTAACCCTTTTGGAATAAAATCTATAACAGTTATACATATTCACTCCATACTTTAGCCCAGTGGTCTCCAAAGTAAGGGCCATGTTCCTCTAGGATCCCATTACCTTTAACCCCAAGAATTATGTGATCAACTGTGGTCTCACCCCCACCTTTCCTGAGATAGCCAGTAGGTTTGTCTTCAGTATGATTATGCCTTCCCTATCTCTTATTATAGTTCAGCATTCCTCCCCACCCTTACTGCTGGTGGAGGGGTAGGAAGATGAGGAAGGGGTGTTGACCTCTCCAATTTATAACCTAACTTTAGCTTAGGCAAATCCCTACCTTGTCTGGGACCAGAGGCCTGCCACTGCCCCTTTTCTTCTCCTAACTCTTCCTGTTTTCCTGGGAAAGAGTAAGTAGTAAGATGTTAGCAGGCATGGATGAATTGTGTGCTGTGACTTACCACCTTATCTTTTCCCAGAAACTCATCCCACTTCCAGACTTCACTGCTGTTCTAAGGACATTGCCACACCCAGGTTCACAACCTCGGTGCTGTCCCCAGTTCTTCACTCTTTACCCTGCATATCCTTTCACTGGCCAGATTGTGTTGTTTCTACCTCCCTGATGTTTCTTCTGTAGGTGTTGAGTTTGATTTTTCTTTTTTTAGGGGGGGTGGGGGAGGGCAATTGGGGTTAAGTGACTTGCCCAAAGTCACATGGCTAGTTTTTTGGGTTTTGTTTGTTTGTTTGTTTGTTTTGGGGTTTTTTTGGTGTCAAGTGTCTGAGGCCAGATTTGAACTCACGTCCTCCTGACTCCAGGGTCAGTGCTCTATTCACTGCGCCACCTAGCTGCCCCTGAGTTTGATTTTTCAACTGAAAATAGATTTGCTAAGTTCTTTAATTATGAAATTCTATATATTAGGTAACTTTATGATGAGAGCTGGCATTAGAATGTTGAATCATCTAGTGATAATACCTAACATTTATGTCACACGTTAAGATTAACAAAGCACTTAGTATCATCTCATTTGACCCTCACAGCAACCCTGTGAGGTGGATGCTATTATTACCCTCATTTTACAAATGGAATAATTGAGGCAGAAAGGCTAAGTGATTTGCCTACCATACCACAGCTAATAAGTGTCTTAGGCAGAATTTTAACTCAGGTCTTCTAGGCTCTAAGATTCTCACACTTTTTTTTTAAACTATGTCAAGCTATAATGTAGTATGAGTTGAATTTTTGTGTTTTTTTTGAGCAATTAATATTTACTGACATAAATCAGTTACATCTGAAAAACTTTATTTCAGCTTCTGATCTATGAACTCCTTCCTATTTGTGTGTCTGCTTTATCTCTTAAAATAAGTTTTTAAACTAATCTGAAAAAAATCTGACCGTATGCCATTTTTTACATTTATTCATAGGCTTCCACCTCTGCAGACAAGTGAATGTTCATTCTCATATCTCTCCTTTAAGGCCATACTTGGTCACTATAATTCCACAGCATTCTGTTTTGATTATTTTGTTACTTTTCTTTCCATTTATATTGTTACAGTCACTGTAAGTAGGGTTTTCCTGGTTCTGCTTACTTCATTTCTTGTCAGCTTATGTCTTCATGCTTCTCTCTAGTCATCATAGTGTTTCTTACTGTGATAATCTCTTATAGTCATGTGCTATCATTTGTTCAGCCATTCTCCACTTGATGACCATTGTCATTGTTTGTAGTTCTTGCTACTATTCAAAGCACTGCTATAAAAGTTTAAGTGTATACGAGGCCTTTCTTATTTGTTACTAACTTCCTTGAGGAATATGCCCAACAAGGAAATCTCAGGGTCAGAAGATAGAGATCTTTAGTCATTTTCTTCATATAACCCCAAAAGGATTGGACCAGTTCATAGCTCTAACCAGCATTAGTGTGCTCATCTTTCCACAAGCCCTCTGCCACTGACTATTTTGATCTTTTATTATATTAGCCAATTTGCTGAAAGTAGGTGGTGAAAGCTTAAGGGTATTTTGATATACATTTTACTTACTGTTAATGATTAGAGACTTTCTTTCCTACTGTTGTTAGTAGTACTCAAAAGAATTGCAAACTAACTTCACATCCTTTGACTTGTATTGGGGAATAGTTTTTGTTCTTATGTATTCTGTTAGTTTTCTGTATAACAGACCCTTATTGGAGATTTTGAGGCTGCTAGGGGGCTGGAGTTCAGGAAGAACTGAGTTCAAATTTGGCTTCAGACACTTCACTTGTGTGACACTAGGCAAGTCAGACTCGGCCAAACACCAAGTCAGAGATTTTGGTAGAAAGATTTTTCCTCTTCAGCCAATTCCCTTCATATCCTAGTTGCATTAATTTTGTTCATATAAAAGCATTTCATTTGTATGTAGTTGAAATTACCAATTTTATTTTTTGTAATTTCTTTTCCCTTGTTTGTTTAAGAATTCATTGCCTAGTCATAGCTGTGAAAGGTCTGGGTTTTGTCTAATTTTTTTATGGTATAATTATTAATATTTAGGTCACATAACTGCTTTATTTTGATAAAAGTATTTCAGTATTTTGATAAAAGATAAAGGTGCATGTAGTCAGTATGCCTGATAACGTTCTACTAATTTTAGGTTGTTAAGGTGTTTGTTTGCCACTGAGGAATGTGAGGCCCTCCAGATACTCCTGTGCATTACATGAAGCCTCAAAACATTACAGAACCTTCTGGGAAAAGATTGACAATTTTTCAGATGACCTGATCATCCACATGGGAAAGAACAAATGGATGAAAATTGTTGATTTTGCTTATTCAGTTTCATTTATTTTGTGTATCCAGGACAAACAGTATAGACTAGAAATGGGGAGCCTGTGCCCTCAGGGCCACATATGGCCCAGGTCCTTAGGTGTGGCCTTTTGACTAAGTCCAAGTTTTACAGGACAAATCTTTTTATTGAGATAATTTGTTATCTGGGGGTGGCACTGTGAATAGAGCACCAGCTCTGGAGTCAGGAGAACCTGAGTTCAAATCCAGCCTTAGGCACAGAACACTTACTAGCCATGTGACCTTGGGCAAGTCACTTAACCCCAATTGCCCAGCCTTCCCCCCCCCTCAGAAAAAAAAGGCCAAAAAAAAATTTGTTATGTGAAGTTTGTATTTAGTCAAAGGGCTACCCTTGAGGACCTTGAGGCCACAGGTTCCCCACCTACATATACAGCAGTATATGTAGGACAGATAATATAGAAAGATCATGGATTGGGCTGAAATTTGGACATGTGGAGGAAAATGGCTTACATTCTCTTTGGGGAATTGCAGTTAACTTTCCTCAAGCTTTCCATGAAATTAAAAAGCACATCTTTTTAATACCACCTTCTGTTGGTATTACCCTATGGCATTGAGATGAATACAGTGGCTTCCAGAGAATTAAAAATGAGGATCACAGAGAGCGGCACATGGGAGGCGTGATCAAGCAGCAACCAAAAAAGCAGTGAGATAATGGGAACAAAAGTGAGAATTCTATCATTAAGGAATTATATGACTGGAAGAGAAGATGGGCTGCTCCCATGGTGAGAAGGAAGGATAGAAGGTAGGTAGTTGGTGTACTACCTGAAACCTCTGGCACGTGTGGGTCCCCTTCTTCTAGCTAGTCGTACGGTCGACTATAGACAAGACTTATTCAGGATGGGTTGTTATTGCTAAGAGCATAACACTAGTGTTGTCCCCAAAATTTAAAAAGTCAGTCAAGCAAAAGTAATAGGAGCACCAGTTGGAGAAGTAGCATCAAAGTCAAGAAAGGCATGTAGAGTACTGAATTTATAGAATGAACGTGAGAGCAAAATTGGAAAATGTCAAGTCAGTGATTGTTAATATGATTAGAAAAGGTGGAAATCAGTTCAAGGAGAGATAAAAATGTCAGGTGAGGGAATTCGACTCATCAGAAGTTTGTTAGAAAGACCTTTTTTTTCTTTTTGGAGGGGGGAGGCAGGGCAGTTGGGGTTAAGTGACTTGCCCAAGGTCACACAGCTAGTAAGCGTTAAGTGTCTGAGGCTGGATTTGAACCCAGGTCCTCCTGATTCTGGGGCTGGTGCTCTATTCACTGAGCCATTTAGCTGCCCCTAGAAAGGCTTCTTGAGTAGTAAGCTACTCTCTCTGAACTGTGTCACTTCCACTTCTGCCTTCATCCAGACATCCTACCCAGGAACCAAGCCTTCTTATCCCAGCCGACAGTGGATGGCTCATGCTTACCTCCCACCCCTTCCAGTTCTCTTTTTTTTATGTTGTCTTTCCTTACTGAAATGTAAGTTCCTTGAGAGGAGGAACTTCTTTTTAGTAGTTGTATCATTAGGTGCTTAATAAATGCTTTATCTAGTAAAATTTTAGAAATTGTCAACAGCTCATGACCCAGAGAATAAAAAGGTATATACTATGTGAGTAATCTAGCTCTTGATATTAACATACACTACAGTGTGAAGTTACTCATGACATACAGTGGAGAAATAGTGAAGCACAGTGATTAGAGTCCCGCCTTTGAATCAGGAGACCTGGGCTCAGGGTCTGCCTCTTACAAAGAATTTGTTTTATGGCCTTGGGCAAGTGCCACTTAGCATAGTGAGTTGCTGCTTTATGTTGGTGGAAGGAATGTATACACCAAAAGTTCCCTAAATCAACTATCTTATTAGACTGTACCTCAGAAGAAGTCTCAGGTGGCATGGAAAGAACATAAAGTTTAGAGTCAAGATTTATGTTCACAGGACAGTGAGGAGTCTGGAGGACCTGAGTTCAAATGTGGCCTCAGACACTTGACACACTTTCTGCCTGTGTGACCTTGGGCGAGTCACTTAACCTCCCAATTACCTTGCCTTCCCCCCCTCAAAAAAAACAAAAAGATTGATTTCCATATCCCATCTCCATCACTCAGGTATGGAAAATGGCAGGTCTCTTTAACATCTCCAACCTTTACTTTCAATGAGGATAATAATTAACTACCTGTCTTGCAGGGTTTGGGAAGAAAGATGGATTGGAAACCTAAAAGTGCTAGATAAACATGTTGGGACGGGTAGGTGATACAGTGGGGAGAGTGTCACGCTTGGAGTTAGGAAGGTTTATCTTCCTGTGTTCAAATCTGACTTCAGACACTTCCTGACTGTATGACCCTGGGCTAGTCACTTGACCCTGTTTGCCTCGGTTTCCTCATCTGTAAAATGAGCTGGAGAAGGAAATGGCAAACCATCTTATCTATTCTTGCCAAGAAAACCCCAAATGGGGTCATGAAGAATCAGACATGACTGAATAAATAAATAAATAAAATAAATAAATAATCAGACTGATAATGACTGAACAGCAACAAACATGTTATAGGAAGATGGATATAATCAACTTAAGTTCTTAGTGGTAACAAGGAAAGTAAATTCACACACATCCTACATGCCTAGGTGATGCACTGGAAGTACTTCTGGTCTCCATTTGCCCATAGCAAAATATTTGTAACACAAATCTAAGATAAATCTGGGAAGGAGATTACACTTTTTAAAATGGGTAAATTGGGAAAGTGTGTAAATTGAGAGCACTTGAATTTGGCTTTGTAGGAGTTCCAAAAAGTAAGAGTGACAAGGGGGAGAGCATTCCAGGAAGTCAAGACAGGAGATAGAATGTCCCGAATGTCTTCTGTCTTGGAAGGGCAACATCCAGTATGGAAGAGGGACTGGGATGTAGAATTTGGGGATGGTGTGTAAGATGGAATCAGCCTGCACAGATGGGTTAGAAAGAGATTGTAAGATGAGTTGATGTGTTAACTAGAGACAAGAAATCACTGAAACTTCTGGAAATAGGCTTTAGGAAAACGTAACACATGAACTCCATCTGACTCTAAAGCAACGGACCACACCGATAGTCTCCATCTCTGCAAAGAAAAAGGGAGGCCCGTTGGCTCATTTCTTCTTTAAGGAAAAGTTTGGTTAGATTCCTACAGGGCTCAGTGTGGAGTTGTGCTCTAGTCTTTATGTATGTTTTCATGGAAATCTGACCAGCCTTCTGAATTTCGTTTCTTTTTTAAGGCCCAGTAACATTGTCTTACATTCATTTACCATTTCCCAGTCAGTGGACTTGTTTGCATTTTTTGCTACTAGGAAAAGTGCTTCTTTTCTTTCCTCTTTGACCTCCTTAGGTACATATTCCTAACAATGGGATATCTGGGTTATTTTAGTCATTTTCTTATAGTTACTTTAAAGAATGGTTGGACCATAGTCACTCTTCTGTGTGTGGGGTTTTTTGTTGTTGTTGTTGTTTTGGGGGGGGTTGTTGTTGTTTTGGAGGGGGAAGGTGGTAGGGCAGTTGAGATTAAGTGACTTGCCCAAGGTCACACGGCTAGTAAATATTAAGTTTCTGAGGCTGGATTTGAATTCAGGTCCTCCTGATTCCAGGGCTGGTGCTCTATTCACTGCACTGCCTAGCCACCCTGATAATCACTTTCAACATTGATTATATTCCCATCATGCATCCAGGGTAGGAGGCACACTTTCATCTCTTTCCCATTGGAATGCCAGTGAACCTGGTGGATCAACTGCCACAGTGCCCTTTTCCCCCAGCTTTTCTCCCAATATCCCTATCACTACTTTTGGAGAAAATCTAGAATCCTTGTTATATTCATATCTGAGATCTACCTACCTTGAGATAGAGAGATCTTAAAAGTAGGGATGGCATACATAGCTGTTCTCACTGCTTGGATGAGCAAGGAATTAATTCTTCCAGGAAAATGGAAGACATCTGCCTTGCCACTGTTGCCCAGAGGTCTTTAGTTAGGCCTTGCTATCTACCTGCCTCTCTTTTCTTCAAATATCTTGGGCATTGCCATCTGATCTGCTAATAGTTCCCTAAAGACCCTTGCCTTGCTATCTGCTCCGCTACTGTACCCTTAGGACTTGTGGGCCTTTCCATCTACCCTGCAGCAGAAGTGCATTGAATGTTTTGTGTCCCCTAATTAGAGTGTGGGCTCTTTGAGGAGAGGATCTCACTTTTCTGTTTTTATCCCCAGTGTTTAACACAATTATTGGCACATAGTAAGCATTTAATAAGTGCTTTTTTATTCATTAAAATCTTTTGACATTTGATGAATAAGACAGTATTATTTTGTTATATTAGAAATCCTAAAGTATTCATCTGTCTATAAGTGATATGGAACAAACTTTATACTTTTTTTTAAAATGGTGCTCAGATTATACCCTGTATTCCTTCCCTTCTCCCACCCCCACCCCACTATCTCTTTTAAAAAGTATTTTGTAGTTTGAGGGGGGAGAGAAAATATTCAGGAAAAAAATACCCATTGAAAAAAATCTGTTATGTATAGTGTCCCACACCTGTGAACACTTCTCCCACAATCTCTGCAAAGGAGGGAGTGGAGGACAAGAAACTAGTCTTCTTGGATCTCTTTGTGGAGCCAAGTTTGTTCTATATACTTTACCAGCAATTGGTTTTGGTTGTTTTGTGGTGGTTCTTTCTGTTTACATTGTTGTAGATGTAATAGCTTCCAGTTCTTTTGAGAACTTCATGTTCTTATCTTTTGACTACTTACCCATTGGGGAATAGCTTTTGGTGTTTCTGATTTATCTTGGTTATCAACCATTTATCAGAAACATTTGATGCAAAGATTTTTTTCATTCTGATGCCACTGATTTTTGTTACTGGAAAAGCTTTTCAATCTCATATAATTGGAATTATCTTTTATCCTTTGTGATTGCCTCTGACTCCTGTTTGGTTAGAAGCTCCCCTCCTACATGTAGCTATGAAAAATACCTGTTCTGGTTTCAGTTCATAAATCCATTTGAAACTTTCTGTGCTGTATGGTATAAGATGTTGGTAAATCTGATTTCTGCCCAACTACTTTCCAGTCCAGTATTCCAGCCACATTATTACTCTAAGGTATGGATCTATGTCACTTTCTTGTTCATGTAACTTTAGTGACTCCCTCTATCCTTTTTAAAAGATAAAAGATAAAAACTATCCTTTTACTCGGGGATAGTTAAAAGCATTTTACAGTCTCTAAGTGATTTCACAGTGTTCTTCCTCTTCCCCCCCCCCCATACACTGACACCTATTACTATTTCATATAGAAATCTAATTGATACTAGACATCATAACAAAAGGACCCCAAGGATTCTAAAAATCAAGACTATAATCATCACCTCCTCTTGTGTCAGACAGAGGTACTGTGCTAGGTATTAGGGACACATAGACAAATGAAATGACTTCTGCCCCTGTGAGCTTAGATTCTAGAATAAGAAACAGCATGTACCCACACAAGTAAATATAACAAGTATACATGGTAGATAAAAAGCAGTTTGAGGACATCTGTAGCTAGGGGAATCAGGAAAGGTTTCATACTAGAGAGAAGTAGCACTTGAGGTGAGTTTTGAAGGCAGGGGAAGAGCCTAAAAGGGAAAGCTGTGGTAGGCAACAGCAACACTGGTGTAGAATATGAAGTCATTTGTAAAATTTTAGAAGAAAGGATAGTGGGAGATCATGAGCTAATCTAGCCTCATAAAACAGTGAAAAGCAATGGATGGAAAAATCATCCATGAAAAGTCAATCTGAGGAACATTTGTGGATGCAATTGGAAAGAGAACAATAAGCAGAAGAAAGATGGAGAAAATCTGTAGGTTTTTTATAACAAACTCTTTACTATCGTGGGCAGTGGAATCCAATAGATACAGAATACAGAGACCAAAGAAAAACAACCCAACTTCGATCTGGCCTCAGACACTTAGTAGCTGTGTGTGACCCTAGGCAAGTCACTTCACCCTGTTTGCCTCAGTTTCCTCATCTGTCAAAAGACCTAGAGAAGGAAATGACAAATTGCTCCAGGATCTTTGCCAAGAAAACCCTAAATAGGGTCATGAGGAGTCAAACATGACTAAAAAGTGACTGAACAACAACTTTCAAGGCTATACTGAACTTCTATTCTAATAAAAGGTGGCCAGAAAAGAGATGGGTGAGTGGAGCTGTAGGGCAAGGCATTGTCATAACCTCTTGAGAAACAAGGTGGTTTTGCTGTAATTACTTTGGGGGTGAGGGTGACCTAGACTTATGGGGTATGGCATAGGGCTAGCTAGAAGTAGTCCTTTATTCAAGTTTGCACTCCCTGACCAGTTGAGGCCCAGTACTACAGGTTGTGCATCTTGTTTATGCAATGTGATAGAAAAATGAAGTGTGCCCTACAAGTTAAGAGACCCCCTCGGGCCCTGTTGTTAACGACATATGACCTTGGACAAATTGGTTAACCTCTCCTCATTTTACCCATCTATAAAATGATACTCCATATCCATACCTCACTCTACAATTTTCAAACCTCTCCCTTTGTTTTAATTGATTGTCATGAATGTAGGGGCCAGGGGCCATGTATAATCCTTGTTTTATTGGTGAGACAATAGAAGCCCAAAAAGGATGAGTCGTCCAACTAATAAGTTTCAAAATTTAGGATTAGAATCCAGGTTTTCTGTCTCTTAGACCAGTGAGGATTTCACACTAAATGATCTCGAAGGGACTTTTAGCTCTAAAATTTGATAGCCATAATTTGCCTTAGGACCCGGACTTTGATTTATGATTAATAAGCTAGTGTTATCTTAATTTGCCATTTTCCATCTATAAGAGTTATTTTTAAAAGTTTTATTATAAGCTTAACATAAGTCAGCAAAAGCCATCAAATATAAAACAGAAAATTTTTTAAATCTTCAACTTTTAATGAGTCAGAATACATTCTTTTTTTAACCAAATAGGCACAGAAATGATATACTTCCTCAAATACTACCTCCACCTGAAGCCCTTCCTGATTCTCCCCAAAACCTTCCCCTCCAAAATAATTGCCATATGTTTGCTATATTTTGCATTTACCATGTATACATACTGTTCCTTTGTTTAAAATTAGAATTCCTTGAGGTCAAGAACTGTTTTGCTTTTTTTTTTGTCTCAGATGCCTAACAGGGAATGTCACATTTATTTAGTAAGTGCTGATCTGATCGATTGATTTTTTTTTCTTTTCACAAATAGTATTTTAATTTTTTCCAATTACATGTAGAGACAGTTTTCAGCATGGTTTTTTTTTAATGAGATTTTGAGTTTCAAATTTTTTCTTCTCTCCCCAAGATGTCAAACAACCTGATAATAGGTTATACATGCGCAATCATGTAAACATACTTCAATATTAATCATGCTGTGAAATACAGAACAAAAGGGAAAAGCCACAGAAAAACAAAAAGAAAAGTGAAATTAGTACACTTAGATCTGCATTCAGCCTCCATACATAGCTTTGGATATGGACAGCATTTTCCATCCTGAGTCTTTTGGAATTGTCATGGATCATTGTATTGCTGAGAAGAGCTATCACACAGTGTTGCTGTTACTGTGTACAATGTTCTCCTGGTTCTGTTCACTTCACTCTACATCAGTTCATGTGAGTCTTTCAGCGTTTTTCTGAAATCTGCCTGCTCATCGTTTCTTAACGCACATTAGTATTCCATTACATTCATCTACCACAGCTTGTTTAGCCATTCCCCAGCTGATGGGCGTCCTGTCAATTTCCAATTCTTGGCCTCCACAAAAAGAGGTGCTATAAATATTTGTGTACATGTGGGTGCTTTCCCCCTTTTTGTGATCTCTTTGGGATGGATACAGACCTAGTAGTGGTATTGGGTCAAAGAGTATACACAATTTGATTGTACTCTGGGCATAGTTCCAAATTGCTCTCCAGAGTGGTAGGGTCAGTTCACAATTCCACCAGCAATGCATTAGCATTCCAGTTTTCCCAAGTCTTCTCTAACATTTTTAATTGGTCTTAAAACTCAGTTTTTGAACTGTCCAAAATTCTCAGAGCAGGCTCCTAAAGTTGTAAGAGCAATCTCTCCTTGCACATTGTGGGTGCTGTCTTGACTGTGTATTGATTTTTTTTTTTTTCCCCAGCACCCTCAGGAGAGTTACCTTTAAACAGGTTGGGCAGTTGTATACACTGTTCCCTCATATGCATAGGATACCTTTTTATGCATTTCATTCCTGTATCTCCAGATACCTGGTTGTTTATTTCCGTGTATAAGTTCTGCTTTAAATTCATTCTAAAATACAAACCACCCATGTGCCCCCACTCCCCCCCCTAAAAAACCACCTGCCCTGCCTTCTAACTTCTCTATTTCTGTTGATAATGACACTGGCCTTCTTGTTCCTCACCCCCCTCCCCACCCCTATCCAGTCATTTGTGAGTTCTTAAATTCACAACATTGCTCTACAAAAGTTTAAAGTGTTCAGCAATCCCAGTCTGTTCCTCTTATTCTTCTTCCTTTTAGTAACTAAAGGTTTGTTCACAAGCCGTTGGACCAAATGTGAATGGTGGGATTAAAATGCCATGCCCAGTTCATCCTACTTGTGTCCCTAGTTGTCTCTACTTGAACTGGTGTTGAGCCATCTTTCTTCTCTTCCTCTCTATTGCCCCCCCTCCTGTTTTGTGATTAGTCAGAATTTAGCAAAGGGGGGTTAGTCCCTGCAAATCCAGATGAGAGTGGTTTTTGCTGTTTTGTATTTGTTAGCTTTTTACCTGCATACATCAGTGCAGTGTTCTGGTGTAGGATAGGCCACTGGACTTGAAAATCAGAACATTGGGGTTTCAGTCTTTAACAGTGGGCACATCGTTTAACTGAGGAGCATCCGTTTGCTGATCTATAAGGTAGGGATTCTGGTATCTGTAACACTTTCCACACAAGATTGTTGAGGAAAGCACACTTCACAACTTGGATATCTAAGATAAGGGTTAGTTGGCCTAATTTTGAATGTTTAGTAGGGTTAACTAACTCTTTAACTTTTCCTTTTTCAAAATAATTTTTCATTATAAATTAACAACTTAAATTCCGATAAATACTCAATGTAATTAGGGCGGGTAGCATCGTGTTTAAGAATGGTATAAGGAAGATGTGAAGTCAAAGCCTGCCTCAAGCACCATTGGCGTGACTGACCTTGGACAGTTATGGAGGTGATAATAGCACTTCAACCTCACCAAGAGTTTTGGGGGAGATTAATGGAGATAACATGTGCAGTGATTTATAAAGCACTGTATAAATACTAGCTTTTATTACTAGCTATTCTTAATTGAACCCCATTTAAAATCATGAAACCTTTATAGTGTATGTTTTAATCTTTAAAATACTTATTTTTAACACAGTGATATGACAGTTTATTTGATGTCATCTTTTGCACCTTCTGTTTACTTCTAAAATTTGGTTCTTAGGAAAATTCTTGAATTTTTAAGAGAAGCTAGAATATTTCATAGAACTGTAGAATATTTGGAACTAGAAGGAACCTCAGAAGTTACTAGGCTAGCTCCCATGCTGAAAATGCCCTTTTAAAAATTGAGCCTTACTTTTTACACATAACAAAAATTTATGTTCTCTCCTTCCCAGTTCCCTAAACTCTCCTCCCCCCCTTTTTTTTTTAAAGAGAAAGAAAAACAAATCTCCCATAACAAGCGTGCATACTCAAGCAAAACAAATTCCTGCCTTGGTCATGTCCAAAAAATAGATGTCTCGTTCTGCTGCTTGACTCTTTCCAGAATTGTTTGTCTTTACAATGTTGTTACTTGTATTCATTTACCTCCTTGTTCTTTTTACTTCGCCCTGCATTTGTTTATATGTTTTACCGATCCTTTCAAAAACGCTGCTGACAGACAAGTGAAGCACCCACAGGGATGAGGCTTCTTGAGGCAGTCCATTCTGTTTTCTGGATAGCTCTAATTTTTAGGAAGTTTTCCCGTAATTTTTGCTTTTGTGTACCAAGTCTACCCTCTGGAAGCAGGCTAACAAGTCTAGTCCATTTTCTACATGGCAACCCTCGACTTATTTAAGGACAACAGTATCTTCTTTAGCTAAACATTCTCCATTCCTTCCACTCATCTTCATACAACAATATTCCACATTCCTTCACCATCCATCCTCATCTGTTATGCATGCTGCTGCTTGTTAATGTTCTTACCATTGGTGCCCATAACAGAACTTAATACACCACATGTGGAATGACTGAGGTGGGTTACAGTGAGGTCATCACCTACCTTGTTATGGCCACAGTGTTTCCTTTAACACAGCTTCTGCTCCATAATGATCATAGTGCTGACTTGGGCTTTGCAGGCTGGTAAAAAAATGATTTTCTAGTCATGTCTCCCCATCCTGTGCTTGCATAGTTTTTCTTTTAAAACTCAAATACAAGATTTTAAATTTAATCAATACTTCAGTAAGTACTTATTAAGTGATTACTGTGTGCCAGGCCCAGTGCAAAGATCTAAGGGTACAAAAAAAGGCAGCCGGGTTGGGAGGGTTGCTAGATTCAACCTCAGTCACTGGCTGTGTGATCCTGTACGAGTCACTTAACTGCTGTGTGCCTCAGTTTCCTCAAATGTAAAATGGAGATAATACTATCGACCTCTGAGGTAGAAAATCAAGTAAGGCAATATTTGTAAAACACTTAGCACAGCAACTAGCACATGGTAGGTGTTTTTTAAATGCTTTAGTTCCTTCTTTCTTCCTTTTCTCCCTTCCTTCCATTCAAAGACAGGGCCTGCCCTCCAGGAGTTGTATAATGGGGGAGACAACAAAAACTGAGACTACCTCAAACAGAAGGCACTAGCATTGTGGACTAGGAAGTTTCTTGTAAAAGGTGGGATTTTAGTCAAATCTTGAAGGATTTAATAAGATTTTGCCGGTACTTTTATACCTATCAAAATATTCCCTCTCCTCAGCTTTTGTCTTTCTCATAAATATACTGGTGGTATTATTATTATACGGTATTAGTAGAGCATTAATATTATCCTAGACTAATATCTATATTTTTAAATCCCTTGAATCCTCTACAATATTGAATTATAATCATTAAATACATGTTGTTTTTATAAATTGTACTTGGACTATCTTCTTACCTTTCATTTGTAATTGACAGGTAGTGATAGTCACTAATTACACAATTCCTCAAAGACATACTTGTTTTTTAATATCTTCTTCATAAATGCAAATCCGTAAGGACTTTGCTGTCAGTCTGTGACTGATTTACCATGCACAGTGTATATATTAGCCTTCACCTGGTAAATAAAAACTACTCATAGAAAATGGAGATTGTCCAAAAAGTCATGTCATTTGAGGTATTCGTTACATTTATTTTCTCACTTTTCCCCCCCCACACACGTAAGTGAGCACCAATTTCTTAAAATGTAGCTTCTCTTATAGTATGTGGGTATGTTTTGTTTTCTTTTGTTTTTGGTTAATACTCTTGGAGAGGAATGTGTCCTTCATATCACCCAAGAGGAATGTTTATTCCTTGCAGACTTGTTAGATATTGGTGTCACCACTCCCATAATATGCACTTAAATGATTGTTGAATTGAACTGTGTGAAAGTCGTGAAGTAAAACTTTATAACCACTTTGATATAACCAGCATTAGTAGTAGTGCTTCCTAGTAGCTAGTGAAAAACTAGAGCCAAAATGAGTACCCATCAGTTGGGAAATGACTAAATAAATGGGAGTGTGTGAACTAAAGGAGATAGTGAACCCTGAGAAATACTGAATATAAGGAATTTGGAGAAGTATAGGAAGTATAGGACCACGAATCGTGGTCAGATAGGCAGAACCAGAAGACCAGTGCATGTATGGAAGACAGAAATGTAAGACACAAAGGATTTTTGTTTCTGGTCTTTAAGTTAAATGATTCAGTATAGCTTCAGACACAATTTAGCCTACATTTAACTTTAAAAGCTGAAGCCTATTTGTGCAAATTACAAGCAAGGCCTACAATTATACCCTTTTCCTAGATGAGGGCATAGGACTTAGGGCTAGATAGCTTAAGTGATTTGGTCACCAGCAGTTATTTTTAGACTGGAAGCACAGGGCTTTCAGATCCCAAGTTCACCATTCTTTGCATTACAATATATTACTTCCACAGATTCATGGCACATTTGAATGATCAATCAAATTCATGGCAACATTAATATGATCAACACTGAGTATTTTGTAGACTTCGGAATAGTGATGCTGAAGTAGAAGAAAAATGATTGGTGAGCTTTTTGAGTACTCATGTAGAGCTCAGTTTGTGGTTTGCCTTAGGTGATTTGAAAGAAACTACCAAATTTTAATAAGATCAGGTTTGTCATCTATAAGTAAATGAGCTTGTTTTGAGACTATTCATGGAATAACTTTATCTCAAATATGTTGTTACCATGGTCTGAATTATGTCATAACAACAAAGTCTGCTTACTCCTTATTGAATTTAGTGGGTTTTTTTGTTTTCTGAAATAAATGAGGTATTGTATCATTTTACCTAATGTAATTAAAAATTGCTGTTCTCACATTTTTATTTGAAGTTTTCTCGCAGTCGTGTAAGCGATTTATGCTGGAGAGTCATATTTCTCTTTTCAAGGGTAAGACACAACCAAATAAACTTCTTTTGTGTAATTATTAACTATCTTTAGAATTTAGGTTAATTTTCTTTTGTACGTATACATAGATGTAACTAGATATTCATAGATATGTAGACATACCCATATATACCCATGTAATAATTCCCAGGCTTTTCTGGTAGAAAATATAATATTTGACCCCTGATTAATAGTATATGCAGTACCAGAAAGAAATTCACTGTTCTGTAGGCCACTTGTATCACCAGTCTGTGTATGTTTATTTTCACATTTGACTTTGTAAAAACCATCATGAATCTCTATTCCCTTCTACACCTTTCCCAGGAAAAGGTATATTTCCAAACAAGATAGGAATGATTTGGAAGTTAGACCTCAGCTTGCCTTGAGGACTTTGGATAGTCTAGAATCAAGTGCATCATTGATGTAAAAAAAACCTATGTGATGTAAATTAATATTTTAAAAGATTTTCTAGTTATTTACTTCGGAAACAGATTTCATATTATTAAAGTGATTTCATTGAGTTGCCACTTTCTCAATTTTGTTTAGATTGATTTGTTATACTTTTTGGTGTGTCTCCAAATGATTTGTGCTGTGGCCCTTTCATTTGATTTTTGAGGTCCAGAGTAGAACTAGCATTCAGGTAAGGGGGGCGGTATCTAATTTCCTGTCTGCTTCTAGGTCTGGGCAGGGATATCAGGGATGGAAATTTTCTGGGCATATCAGTAATGAGGTAAAAAAATAAAAGCCCTTCTGGATTTTCAGAATATGGTTTGAAAAAATAGATCTTGATATCTACCACAATTTAACATCAAAACAGGGTCCTGTGAGTTTTGTTCTGGTGTAGAAGAATTGTATCAGGAACTTGGGGAGAGTTGCCTGAGGTCCCTAATCAGGATCTGCAAGATGGAACACAGGTAATACCATATGATGCGTGTTGTGGCAAGTGGAGCATTGAGCAGAGAGCCAGGGCACACAGGTTTCAGTTTTAAGTCTGCTGCTGGCTAACCATGTGGTTGATCTTGGGCAAATCTCCTCTCTGAGCCTATTTATTTGGCTGTAAAGTAGAAATAACTTTACCCAGACCTATGGTACCTACTTCAAGCTAGTTGTGAGTCTCAGTTAAGATAAAGTTCATGATACTCTTTGCAAACCACAAAGTGCTGTGTAGCTTGTTAGCTTAGCTGATCTTATCACCTTTCATCTTTTTTGGACATGATTATGTGACTAGTATGCAAGTCTTAACCATGTTTCATTTCATTTTTATTTTTCAATCATTTATTCAACAAATATTTATTGACCCTCCTGTTTGTTCTTGATATAAGATTTTCTGGTAGACTTTATATGTGAAGAAGTGTGAGGGTTTGGGTCCCACCTCCCATTTCCCTGTTGGGTTTGGGCCTGTATATGTTTGGATTTTCAGAGTCAGTTTTCATAAAGAATGTCGTCTTGGTGTACCACTTAGGAAGTTACCCTCTGGGTATTTTTATTTCTGTAACTGCGTGAAGCAAAAAACAAATCTAGAAGGTTTTTCTAGCCTATTTTTTTGAGTGCAAATGAAAAAGTATTTACTTAATAAAATCACTCATTTGTGTGTGTGTGTGTGTGTGTGTGTGTGTGTGTGTGTGTGTGTATTACATATGTTACTTCTGTACTTGGAGACATTAAATCATATTCTTGTGTTCCTACCTTTTCTGGCATGTTTGCTTTCTGCTGAGTGATTTTATATTTGTTTATTGTTGATACCTGCCCTTCATGTACCTAAGACAGTTGATTGAAGATATTTTGAAGATATTTTAAGTCACTTTTTCACTGCTTTCCTTCTTAAATCTGTCTGTAGTACTATTTAAGCAAAAATACTACAATCTAAGAAAAAATAATCTGTAGTTACAATGTAAAATTATGGTATACCTTTTAAAAATGCAGAAAATAATACATAGTAGTTGACAACTTCAGTTTTTAGAGAGATCATTGATGCAGTGGAGAAAGTGCTAGAATTGCAGTAGGGAGGTTGTGAGGAAAGGATTTTGCAACTTTATATCACCATATAAGTAGCAATTTTTCTATAAAAAGCAACATAATTGCTTGCATTATTCTGATTCCTTTTCAGTTTCCATTAGGAATCAATCATAAGTATTCTTTAATAATTTAATAATAGTAATTCTTTAAAAAAAACAAAAGGGTGATGAAGAATCAATTCATAATGTTTTGGGGGTTTTTTTCTAAGAAATATGCTTCAAGCAATGGGTTTTAGAGCTAGTACGTTTTATTTTCTTGAATTTAAAAGTTGCCTTTAAAGCTGCCTCTGATCATTTTAATGATTACATATGATACTCAATTAGAAATTAGAGCATTTTTGCCATGCCCTAAAGTAAGGAGATGGACCTTTATCAGGAGTAGTTGTAAATCATGATGTCAACCCCAGGTATAAGCAAATTGGAAGCATGAGGGATTTTTTGTTTTAACAATTTTAATGGTTTGCCCTTATACAGATAAACCAATATAAATCTTTGGTTTCTCATGATGCTTCTTTTAAGGTATTGGCACTGGGCATTGACTGAACTCAGAAGTGATAGACTGCTCCAGATAGGCAAGCCCTTTCCTTTGGTCATTTCACCTAATTTATTAGAGTTATTGGCTAGTTTGCGTCTAAATTGAGCTAGAATTTTCTTATCAAGGTTCATAGTCCTTGTTTTTGAAATTGTTTATCTTTTGTAGCTAGTGCTTAGCAGGTGTTCATCCTCTAGTTAGTTAATAGCTTTTGCCCAGTGGATTGGCATGTGTGTTTAGAAAAGGGTATCTGGAGACTTGGGGAGGAACTTGGGGGAGGGTTTTGTACATAATGAGTGGCACATAATTATGACTTTCATTTGAGCTTTTAATGACATATACTTTAGATAGCTAGAAACTGAATGTCCATTATCTTAAAAACTAGGTTAAAAAAAAGGTGGGGGGAGTAACTACATGCAGCTTTGTTAAAAGACTGTCTTAAAAAGTTATTTCTCTTTCCAGAATTCTTAAATCTGTCTTCTCCCTGTCCCCTTGCCCTCCTTCTGTGATGTTTATGTAGTCAGTTTGGTCACTAACATGTTTCCTTTTTCCCCCAAAAGTGATCAATAGGTTCCAGACACTGTGGTAAGCATTGCAAATTTTTAAAAAGGCACAAACATGTTCTCTGCCCTTAAGGCACCTGGTAACCCTACACAGCATAAACAGAAGGTGATCTCAGAAGGCAGACACTGGCAGCGGCTGGGACAAGGACAATCCTTCTGAAGAATTCTTGTTGAAGGTGGAGATGAGAGAGGGCGCTCAAGGCAGGGGGGACATGTTGCCAGTGCAGACATATGCAGTGGGGAAATGGCCTCATTGAATGTGAGGAACTGCAGTAAGACTGACTCCAGCACATTTCTAGACCATGTTAATGCTGCCTGTGGTCTACATGAGAAGGGCTTACTAGATTTGATAACAAGAAAGGCCCTGTTAATGCAGCTGGGATTAATTTGTCCTTTCATGTTTTGAGGTGGGGTTTTTGTTGTTGTTGGGGGTTTTTTTTTGCTTTTTGGAGGGGGGGAAGGCAGGGCAATTGGGGTTAAGTGACCTGCGAGCAAGTGATAAGTGTCTGAGGTCAGATTTGAACTCAGGCCCTCCTGACTCCAGGGCTGGTGCTCTATTCACCACACCTCCTAATCATCCATCCTTTCATGTTTTGATGCATCCCTGGGCTTAAGAGCACTTCCCTCCACTCATAGCTCACAGCCTATGCTCTTCAACCTTGTCCACCTTTATCCTTTGTGGAGGATCCAACTGACTGGGAGATCTCTGCTGTGCAGGCACACACGCCTGTGTGTGTGTGTGTGTGTGTGTGTGTGTGTGTGTGTGTGTACGTGTACGTGTACGTGTACGTGTATGTGTATGTGTACCCATACCCATGTGACGTGCTCTTTATCTGTGACTGCTTTCACTATATAACAACCTACCTCCTTTTATGGTCCTGCACACAAATCATCATTGGTGAAGTGCTTCTGCATGGTTTTTAGTCATCACATATTTGCAGTAGACTTTTACTCACCTGAAATTTTGATTCTTCTGAGTCTGTGGCTTCATATGATTTGCAATCATATACAGTTATTAAGATAATATTCATGTTAAAAGATAAACTGTTGCTTCAGGGAACAACTTGGAATTAATTGAAAGAACTTCCCAAATATGTAGCCTGCTCTTTGCTATCAGTTCAACTTTGGGTCTAGTGCCTTATACTGTAAGTTCAAGGTCATGTCCTTGACCTGTCACTGACTTGTCCTGACTCAGCACATCCAGTTGTGTGTCTTAATCTGGCCAGCATGCGTACTTTATCCACTTTTTTCCCTATGTATATTGTTGGACTAATCTTTTTTGTGTGTGTCCAGGGGTCTTACGTGAGGAGAGAGACGTTGGAACATTCTGGACATGATGAGCTAGCACAGTTAACATATGCAAAAATTCCTTATCTTATAAGATGGCTGCTCTTTTTTGGAATTGTATAGGACTTCCTCCATGATACCAGTAGCATCCTTTATCAAATATAATGTCTCACTATTTTTAAGTTTTCACAGTTTAAATACACAGAATAGTGTTGGTCATGTCAATAAAAATAAAAGAATTATTTTACATCAAGTGTCCTTTATTTTCTCTACACCTATCTGCTAAATAAAGCACCATGTGTATGTACTGCCAGTCCACAGCTAAAGAGGATTCTTTACAGAATCAAATTTCTTATGGTTGTTTCGTGTACAAGTAAACTTAATTTTGATAATAAGAACCACAGTGATCTGGAGCAATCTGCCTCTATTATAAGGTACAAAACAGGCACAAAAGACACCATATTATGCACAGTAAAAATGCCATGAGTTTGCATTACATTTTACAGGGTCATGAAACCCCTGTTCTCCCAGACAGCCATATTAAATGAAAGCTGCTATGGTGAACCCTTCATTACATAAAACATATCCGTTATCTGATTGCCCTTAAGAAAAGTATATTGGACTTGCAGAATTTCTCATCTGGAACCCTGCCTAAGCAAGAATCAAACCTGTAAATCTGTCTTGCCATTCAAGCAGAAAGCACCGGACAAACTAAAGCACAAAACAGTAGTGAGCAAAGCTTATACCAACAGTCAGGTGCTTTTTAATTTAATTTTTTTGTGTGTGTCTTTGGAGGGGGGTGGGGCAAGGTCACACAGCTAGTAAGTGTTAAGTGTCTGAGGCTAGATTTGAACTCAGGTCCTCTTGACTCCAGGGCTGGTGCTCCATTCACATTCAGGTGCTTTTTTGCAACCAGTTGCTCAGTCATCTTACTGTGAAAATGCAGTTTTCTGTAGAAAAATCATCTGTGAAAACTTTCCTGGTCCATTTATGATGTTTTAATCAAATATACTCTTGGTGCCATGCATACACTGATTCTCTTTTTTTTTTTTATTTTACATTTTTGTTTTGCCTTTTTTGTGGGTGTGGGCAATTGGGGTTAAGTGACTTGCCCAAAGTCACACGGCTAGTTTTCGTGTTAAGTGTCTGAGGCCGGATTTGAACTCAGGTCCTCCTGATTCCAGGGCCAGTGCTGTATTCACTGCACCACATACATAGCTGCCTCTCATAAACTGATTCTCTTAAGAATTTTATAGAGAGACATTTAGGTCAGGGGTTCTAGATGTCTTCTCTCATTCTTTTTTTGGTAGTAGTATCTATCACCTGAGATGCTCTAGCCACTCTTCCCAGTTGCATTTTCTAAGTGCCCTTGCCATTTCCTTATGTTTGACATTCAAACAACATGACCAACATTACACTCCCTGCAGTAAGGTTTGAATGCTCGGCAGTTCAGGTCAGGTACCAAACAGTTAAGTTAAAGTTTGTAGAGTTATCAGAGATTCAGCCTTAGTTTCATGAGTCTCCTTTTTCAGCCACCACGTCTAGAAGTAGAATTGTGTCTCATTGAATAAAGGATCATTTACCTGTTTGGAGATTTGCCATATACAAAAAATTCATTTCCTAATGGTTCACCTTCTGATGAGGAGCCTTTTTATGTTTAGATAGAATATTCAGCAGATTCAGAATAGTCAGCAGAGTGGCTTATGAGGTCTCTAATAGAAGAAGCTCTTGATGGGACCTGACCAGAGCTTGTCCTCAACAAAGGACGAATGATTTCTACCATTTTCCAAGCCTGTATTCTTCTAAGGCGAAGTCTTTATAACATAATTGAAATACTTTTCATATTCTTGGACAGAGAGACATGAGCAGAGCCTCAAACTGTATTCATCTTCCTAAGACATGAGAGGAGTTACCGCATGTAGGACCCACATACTTAAGATTTGTGGGTAAGTGTTCATAGTCCCTCTCCATGTCTTTGGAAACCCTACCCATAATTACTTCCAGTTGCATTAGACTATTATTGAGCTGATAGTTTGATGGTACAGGATTTTTCTTGACTGCTATTACTAACACCAGTGAGTAGTGAGGCCAATTTCTTGGGCCCCATTTGTTCAATACAGATGGGTTTTGTTTTTCCTTTCTGTTTGGGGCCTTTTATCATACTTGGTGTGGCTGCTGAGGCTGTGCATTAATACCTCTTAATTTTACTTAGCCAGTAACATAAACTGAAACTGAGATTTCTAAGACAAGACTGGTTAGTTTTTCTTTTCAATAATAAGATGGTAAGTGTAGCCTTACATCTGTAGTACCATATCCCTGCTGGCAAATTAGAAGTTGCTTCTATTATGCACAGATGACCTTCAGAATCCCTAAGTCAGAAAGACTCAGAATAGCTTTTCAGCTGTCAAATTAATCCTAGGTTTCTAAGTGTACAGTAGGCTTCCATGAGTGATTTATATACGTCAGAGAACGGATGTAGGCCATCGCAAGCCACGCTCTTCATTTAATAGATGAGTAAATGTCATGTCATTAGTAAGTGGACAAGCGAGGTTGTGAGCCCAGGCGCTCTTCTCTAAGTCTGTTGCTCCAGTTCATGTGTAAGGATCTGTGATAGAGGAGTTTGTCCTGTTTCAGTCTTTAACAGTTGTCTAATTTAGAGAGACTTTTGTAAACTTTTGTAAAATTTTAGCCAAATGCTTAGGGTTGGGATATAAACACCCACAGGCAGTTCCATACAAGGCTGTTGAAAATGTTAGCCAGAGCGGAGAGTATGGGGAATTGTACAATAACTTGTATTAAGTGTGAAATGTATGTGTTTCTGTTGGAGCCAAGGAATTGCTGTAGGCTCTTCTCCACATGGGGCAGGATCTGAGGTGGAAGAGAGAGACTTGACCTTATCATGGACTGGGAGAGTGGAAGAATATGAACACAGAGAAGAAAGAGAAGGAAGAGGAGAGCTTGTGTACATTTAGAGCCCCACAACAGATTGGAAGTTCTTGAGGAAGGCCCTGGATGCTCTGAGAAGGAAGCATGCTGTCATGCTTGTCTTCCAAGCATGATACAGGAGAGCCATAGTAACTGACAGGCGAGACATCTTCCAGTTTGTGTCAGGAGAAGAAAGAGGAGGTGGCAGCCAGTGTCAAAGCAGACATCCGGTGACCTGCTGACAACAAAGAGTGAGGGTCTGTTGTCTTCCCCTTCTAGAGCTTACCGTAATATATAATAATCACCTGTTCCTGTGATTCACATGGACACAGATGATACTAGCAGAAGGAACCTAAAGGGCATTGCTTACAAGTAGCAGGTGTTGGATTAGAAACTGAGGACCTTAAGGGCACCCTTTGGTTTTGTGGTTTTGTTTGCTTATTTACTATTTTTCAATGAAGGTGAAGGAAGAGGGGAAAAAGAGAGAAAATCTGATTTGAGAAATGAACACTTGGCTAAAAAGGTCGTGTCTAAGAATGGGATTTGAATTTATGGACCTGGCTTAAAAAACAGAGATTAAGTATTTCTGGCCAGAGATGGAGAATATCTAACAAAAGCTGGTCTGTGGCCGGCCAGGTGTCTTGCAAGTCTAGCTAAAATGATTTTAAATTGTAAAGGAGGGGGGAAAGAATGTTTATGTATCTTCCCCAAATTAGATGCCATAGAGAATGGTTACCTAAGCTGAAGTCTGTGAACTTAAGGGGATTTTTTTGCTTTTTATTCTTAACATTTTTATAATCCTATTTAAGTATAATTGGTTTCCTTTATAATCCTGTGTGTTTTATGCATTTAATGCATTTTAGCATCTCTTATTCTGAGAAGTCCATAGACTTCATTAGACTACTAAGGATGGGGGTAGAATCCATGAGACCAAAAATAGTTAAGAATCTCTGCCATAAAGAATAATTACAATAAAGTAAGTCTAGCTTATGCCCAGAAGTGTATGGGAGACAAAACAGAAGAAAGGAGTCAGTAGCCCTTGGAGCCCGTGGTTTCAAGTGTTTATACACAAATGCCCAAAATGTCCTAAACGCCAAACGAGGAATTTTGAGATCCTGAAGCAAGGAGGAAGATTAGACCTATCAGTGAGACTTAGTGGGATGAACCTTTTACCATAAGATGACTCTGAATGAGCATAACACATTCAAAAGAAGTAGGATGAGTTAAGAAGGGCTGAGGGAGGCATGTGTTCTGAAGGTATACTTATGTGAGAAAATTTGGGAACCAGAAGAAGGAAGCCTGATAGGAAAGGTTTGAGTACAAGTCAATGAAAGGCAGATCACTTGGACAGAGAGAAGGCAGTAGATGAGTTTGGGAAACAGAGCCCAAGTTTGGCCCAGAAGCATGAAAGGGTTGTGATGAGGGATTTCAGTTAGGCCAAAATCTATTGGAATTCTACCCCAAAAGTAGCTAATGCCTTCTTGACTTCCTTTAAACATCGGGTCATCTGAAAAAGGTGGAGAAAAATGCTGTGTGCAATGGGAAGAGTCTTTTTTGGTTCTAATTTTCACCAGCTGGGAAGAACTGGTTCCCGGAGTGGGAATGACGAGAACACCAAGGGAACTGATTACTCTCCCCTAAAGGAGAAGATATTCAGGCAAAGCCTGATATGTCCCCCAGCTCCAGAGGTATGGAAGATGCTCAAGAATGAAATTCTCAAGAAAAAGGGAAAGTATTTCAGTGAAGGGAAGAAATGGGGACAGTCCGATGTGGATGCATAGGTGCCTGCAGGCATCTAAAGAGGACTTCTGTGAAAGACTTTGGTATCAGTAATCTTTTTTAAAAATTTCCTATCTTGCCACCATTTCCCAAGCTTGTAGTCTTTCTAAGGCAAAGTCTTTGACATATTCCAAATAATTTTCATATTCTCAGACAGAAAAACATGAGCAGAGCCCCAAACTATCTATTCATCTTCCTGAGACATGAGAGGAATTTACACGTGTAGGGCTCACATGCTTAAGATTTGTTGGGTGAGTGTTCATACTTTTTTTTTTTAAGTACAGAAGATAGAAATAAGGCCAGGTAACACAGGATGAATATGAGAGTATGGCATGATTTTGTAAAAGTGTCAGGAATGTCAAAACTCAGACCGAGCCAAGGTTGTAAAGGGAAGCTAAGAACTACAAAAATGGGGTGGGGGGGGTTGTTATTGTTTTTAGCTATGTTGGGAGAAGAGGGAGGGAGGGTAAAAGAAAGGCTAGGACCTGTACTTGGGCGGGATGGTATGACAATACCTGAAAACAGCTTCTCAGTTCTCTTCTTTTTTTCTCTGTCACAGAGAATGATCTTTGCACTGAAAATGACAACTGAATGACCAATAGTAAATTGATATTCAAGATAAATAAGGACAAAGTAAGAAAGCACTCCGCCTTTGAATTCAGGCCACACGACCCAGATAAACCGTATTCTCCACAGGCTGGAGGAATAAGTAGCAAGCATTGCTGGAGCACTGACAGTGTTATCTGAGAGATCATGGAAAATGGGAACTGTGCTTCAAGATCAGAGAAGGATAAATGCCCTGATTTCCAAAAAATAAAACATAAAAGAACATGGCAAACTGTAGACTGTAAGCCCCACTTGGGGGTTGCTGAGAAAAGTCTACCATAGATCATGAAGAGAGCTGACCAGTGAGCATCTAGGAAGGGAGATCATGATCATGATGAGCTCCCCTGGCCTCCTCAAGAGCAGAGCGTGCCAGGCTCACCTGATCTCCCTTTTTAAAACTGGGTTTCTAAATTAGCAGATGTATTAAATGCTGTGGTTATAGTTTACCTAGATTTTAGCACAACTTTTGCTGAAGTGTCTCATGATATTCTTGTGGAAAAAATGATGAGATAGCAGCGAGGCAATTATATGATCTGGGGTGACTGGCAAATGGGGTGGAGGTAGGGGCGGATATCATCCAAAGAAATAGAGAAAGTTAGAGGAGGGACAGGTTTGGGGGAAGACAGTATGTTTTGTTTTGGACATTTGAAGGTGAAATGACTTTGAGACTTCTAAGAAAAGATAACCAGAAGGCAGCTGACAACATATGATCAAAAATAAAGAAAAAATTAGGCTTGGATATATAGGCATGAAAGTAATTTGCATGTCTGGGGATAGGAATACAAGCAGTTAGGGAACTGAAAAGGGTAGCACATCATGGGTAACCCAGGAGTGCTGACTGGATCCAGGCATGACAAGGCTCCAATTTGCAAAGCCCAAAGATCCAGGCACAGAGTGGAACTTCCCAGTGGCAAGAGGGTGGAAGTGATGGGCCCAAGTGAACACCACAGGTCATGGAGACGACTGCAAAGTGTCATGCTCAGTTCTCCTATTGGCCAGTATTAGGCACTGGGGGCACAAGTACAAAGAGTAAAATAATCCTACTCCCAAGTTTATGATCTAAAAGTGAAGAGAAAAAACGTATATAAGTCTATATGAAGAGAATATCCAAAGTATTTTGAGAAGGAGGGCAACCAGTAAACTGAACATAGGCAGTTTCTCTTTATTTCCAAAGAAAGAATATCTGCTGGGAAGATCCTCACCATTTGTCTGGGAGTCATGAGTACCAGGACAAGTGAGAGCTTATAGTAATAGCGTCTCTTAATATGATACATTATACTGACATATAATGTGTGTATTAAATTGATATAATAGTACAGTATTGTATATAGTACTTATTATGTAATACATGAAAAATACCTCCTGACAGGCACTTAATTCTGAAGGAGCCCTGGGAACCTCTATGCTAAGGAAGCAGGAAGTGGATTAAAATCTAGCAAAGGAGCCTGAGGGAGAATAATAAGATGTGTAAGAGAACCAAGGTAGAGAACTGGCAAATTTCAGAGAGGAGAGTCTCTAGAAGGAAAGTGGTGGTCTGCAGCACGGAAAGCTGTGAAGAGGTGAAGCTCAAAAGGCTTGAGAAAAGACAATTGAGCTTAAAAAGGGAGAGAGATTGGTAGCCTGGAGAAAGAGTAGTTTGTTGAGGAATAAGATCAAATGCCAGATTGTACGTGGGTGGCAAGATAGTGGAGGCAGTGAATGTGGTTAGATTATTCTTTCTAGGAGGCAACAGTGAAAGAGGGAGGAGGGCTGTGGATAAATGGCAATTTAGGGGATGGGCTGGGTTGAGAGACATTTTTAAGGGTGAGGCCAACCTGAGATATTTCTAGACATGATGAAATAACTGGTAGGCAGTGAGAGATAAAAGATGACAAATAGATGAAATGATCATCTTTGGGATGAGCAAAGATGAAGCTGAGGTCAGACAGGAGTTAAGGAAGGTTGGGTGGGAGACTGGGATTGAGGGACGCTGTGAGAGAGCAACTACCTGGAAATTAAATCTGCTGCATTTTGGATGTACTTGACTAAGGTTTTAAGTTGAGGTTTTAAAATTAATGAATTTTAACTACCATTTAAGTAATGGTCCATCTATTTTTGGTTAAATGTTACAAGAATGTAAGAATAATTGAGATGCACCATCTGTCAGCCTTGATAGATTTTATAGCTGTTGTGTTCTTTTTTTGTTCTTAAAAAATAACATTAATGGAAACAAAGTCAAGAGGATTTGTATCAGGTAAACAAAGATGTTAGTTAAGCTTCGTCACTCGCTTTTGTTTTTATTCTTAATGGCATGCCTGGTGAATTTAATTCATAGGTTAAATACCAATATTTTTTCTTCCCCCAGTATGAATGTGTGCATAGGCTTCATTTGGAACTAGACTGGGGACAAAACCAAAATCTCTTTATTTTAGCTCACCAGTATAATTGAATGAAAAAGAGATTTTTAGAGATTTTATGCCTTTCAGTATTACTTCTATAAGATTTTTTGAGTTTTAAATTTTCTTCCCTTTCTTCCTTCCTTCCTTCCCAAGACAGCATATAATCTGATATTGGCTGTACTTATACACTCATATTTAACATATTTTCACATTAGTCATGATGTAGAGAAAAATTAGAATGGGAAGAACCATGAGAAAGAAGAAACAAAGCAAAACAATAAAAGAAAAGGAGAGCAAACAGTTCCATCTGCATTCAGATTCCAGAGCTCTTCCTCTGGATGTGGATAGCATTTTCCATTGTGAGTCTTTTGGAATTGTCTTAGATTCTTGCATTGCTGAGAAGAGATAAGTCCATCCAAGCCAGTCATTGCACAGTGTGACTGTTACTGTATACAGTGTTCTCCTGGTTCTGCTTGCTTCACTTAGCATCAGTTCCCATAAGTCTTTCCAGGTTTTTCCAACGTCTGGCTGCTCATCATTGTTTATGGCACAGCCGCATTCCATTTCAGTCATCTACCACAACTTGTTTAGCCAGTCCCAGTTGATGGACATTCCCCTTAGTTTCCAATTCCTTGTCACCACAAAAAGCAGCTGTATTTTTGTACATGTGGGTCCATTTTTATGGTCTCTTTGGGATATAGACTTAGAAATGGTATTGCTGGGTCAGAGCAGAGTACAGCTTTATAGCCCTTTGGACATAGTTCCAAATTGCTCTCCAGAACGGTTGGATCAGTTCACAACTCCACCAGGAGTGTATTAGTGTTCCTGTTTTACCATGTTAGCCAATTTGATAGGTACAGTGTGCTACCTCAGTTGTTTTGATTTGCATTTCTCTAATCAATAGTGATTTTGAGCATTTGATTTCATATTTTTTTCTGGGACCACATAACAAATATACAGTGGAACATGTTCATCATTAGAACTAGAACAGAGTTAGCAGCTACTTAAAATTCCGCTTGTGAGATGTACTATAGTTACTGTATACACTTTCTATTAGGATGCTATTATAACTTGTTTTTGTTGGGTTCCTTTAAAATCCTCATATATACACGTGTATCATGAAAGTGATTTTTGAACATATCGAACTGGAGGTATCACACATTTATTAGTGCTTTTCTACATCCCTGTACCAAATAAATGTTAATTTCCCAAAAGGTGAGTGCCAGATTATGAGGGCAGCCACTGACACATACCTTGAAAAATATTTGGACCTGCTAAATTAGAAATACTCTCCAGTATTGTAACTAGCGTAACTTGGGAAGGGAGATGGCAGGTTGTTCTTTCCAGTTGTTATGGCATAATTAGTATCTTCCTAGTTGAAAGAGGGGAGAATCTTTCTGACCCTTCATAAAGTGATACTTTTAAATACTTGACTGAATCTGTGAAGTCATCAGTATGGTTAGTCCTGGCACTGTGCACGTTACAGCATATCCAGACCCTCTCATCTGCTGCTGTTCTTGTTCCATGGCTTACATTCTTGAGAGGATCCATTTTCTGGCAGTTTGAATGTTGTCAGGCTGTCGACCTTTACTCTTTCCCCATGACTTGTCATTTTTTGGTCATACATGTCCTCAGTGTCTTTTGTGCCACTAAACCACATGCCTCCAGCATTCCTGCAGTGACATGAATGTCTTGCAGTGGACAGAACACTGGATAGAGACTGGAGTCTGGCCTTGGCCCCTTGTTAGCTCTGTGACCCTGGTCAAGTCACTTCACTTCTGTAGGCCTCAATTTCCTTACCTGTAAAGTGGGAATAGTTATACCTCCCAGGATTGTTGTGCGGATCAGTCGAGATAATATTTGACAAGTGCTTGGAAAACTTTACGACAGTATATAAATGTTGGCTTTTGTTTATTATTATTATTATTATTATTATGTAGCCTACTTAGAATCACCATTTCCATTGTCCTTTGGGGCACCTGCAGTTGTTACTCATCAGGAATGGTGCGATTCCATGATTTGAAGCCAGATGGCATCATTGAGGAGAATATTGATTTTTTTTTTTTTTTAATGAATTTTTGTGAAAGAGTGGCTTGAGATGATTGAAAGTGCTGCCCCAAATGCAATCCAGCCTGATGACTTCTTACTCCCTTCTGGGACTAGCTTATTCATTTGCAGAACGTGAATAAGACATTAATAGACTAGTTCAATAGACTTCTTGTCCAGTCACATGTCACCATCTGAGCACTGTTTATTATTCATCTACTCTGGATTGTTGTTTTAAAAACAATGGCTAGGGCAATCTCTGGAGTGCTCATGGATCTCTTTGCAGGGGTCTTTATTGCCTTACAGTGCTAGATATAATGCTTTTAGAGTGGATGAATGATGCCGGATGTCACTGATGTGTGACGCACATGCACATGCATAGACTTGTTTTATGCTTCTCATGATGTTGCTCTAAAGTGGAACATTAAACACAGTTAATTCAGTGGTTTTGGATATCTTAATGTTTGGGAGAGATACTTTCACAGTAAAGCCTTTAAGAGGTTGCATTTTGTGTTATAAAGTCAAATGCATTTTTGTAATCAAATAATAGAGAATAGGGGTCCTATATTCTTTGCCTTATATCCAGTTATAGGCCTGAAGTTGTTATTTTAATGGGTTGGAGTCTGTGAAAGCCTCTTTGTTCCCCCTTTTAAAAAAAAGATTAAGGAACCTCCTTAATTTAGGTGTAGATTTTATATATTGATATCTGTCATTCCTTTCACAGCCAAACTCATAGAAATAAAGATATCTACCCCTGTCTCCACTTCCTCTCACTCAGTTTACAACTCAGTGCAGTCTAGCGTTCCAACAGCCAAAAATCACTCCTGTGTTTATCGCTGGTCTCAATTGCAAGATCAGGTGGACTTCTTAGTTCTCCATTCTCCGTAGCATTTGACACGATGACCACCCTTTCTTTCTGGATAGTCTCTTCTCTTTGGATCTTCATGAGATTGTATAATCATCCATATCCCACTCCCTGTTTGTGAGTATATACCCCAAAGCCCTGTCTTGGGCCCTACTGTTTCTATGCAAATGACTCCTAGACATATCCAGCCCTGGGTTTCAGTTCCATATAGTCAGCTGTCTGTATTGGATGTTTTGAACTGGATAACTATGTAAACATGTCAGATTCGCCCTGTCTGAAGCAAAACTCATTCATTACCACTCTCTCCTAGCAGAAATTTCTTATTTCTGTCTAAAGTACCTGGGTGGCATAGACTGTTTGCTCTCACTCATCTCATATCTAATCAGTTTCCAAATCTTATTGAATCTGTTTGGGAGGGAAAAAAAACCTCATCCACAACTTAAAAAAAACAAACAGATCTCTTAGGATAAGAACAGGAGATCTGGGAGAAGAGAGCGGTCTTCCCCATGACTCATGAAGAAGAGGCCTCAAGGTGTGGGGGAACAAAGTTTTTATACCCTAACACAGCAGGGTCATAGTTCCCCCATTGTCTCTCACTCCTATTGGTTGGGGGAGCGAGCTCCAGCTGTCCCTGACTCCCACTGGCCAACAGAGGCGGGGAAAGCAGACAAAGCACCGAAGGTGGGGGATCAAAAGATTCCCGAAGGGGCTTGCTGCTGATTGACAGCAGCAATGGAGGAAGAAGAGGAAAGTTAAGGATCCAAAATTGCCTGAAAAGTCTTCACTCCTTCCAGATAATTCTGCCTCCACAGCATTGCTAAATTATGTCCTCTTTTCTCCACTCACATGGCCATCATCCCCTCTTCCTGCCCAGTTAAGGTCTTTATTACTTTTCAGCTAAACTGTTACTGTAGTCTCCAAATTGACTTGGAGTCAAGTTCCTCATATCTTCAAAACGTACATCCACACAGAACTGCTAAATTGACATTCTCATGATCTAGTTTCCCCATCCTTAAAAAGCCTTCACCTCATCTTGGTATTTCCTCAAGTTATCATCCTATCTCTTTCCTCCCCTAACCTTTAGAAGATGTTTATGCTTGTTGGCTCCATTTCTTCATTACTTATTCACTTCTAAGGCCCTTGAACTGATTTCTGACCTCCATTACTTCACTGAAACTTCTAAGGTACTAGTCATCTTTCAATTACTAAAGCCAATGACTTTCTCATTTCAGTCCTATTGATCCTCTTGCTGCTCCTAAGAACCATCTCCTTGCCCACATAGTTGGTTTTTCTGTTGTCCTTTACTAGCACAAGGCTCAGTCACCTCAGATTCTTCCAGCTCCCCCCCCCACGCCATCCCCCAAGTCTTCAGTAAATTCCTGAGTCTTGTTTTTTGCACTTTGATCTGAACTCTCTAAGCTGTCTGCTTTTCTCCGCTTACATTTAGGTCCTCCTTCACTTCTTCTTAGACTACTTTAATAGCCTCTTAATTGACTTAATTCTTTCTAATTTTTTCCATTTCAAATCCATCCTCTACAAAAATGCAAAAATCATGCTTTGGCTCCTTTTGCCTCCAGCATAAAGTGTAAATTCCTCTGTTTAGCATTTATTTCTTGTAAAGTGGTGGAATGGAAGACCTACCTAGGATTTGTGTTTAATTGCCTTTTAAAACTTCTGCCTTTTTTTTTTCTTGGTCACCCAAGGGCCAACCCTCCCTTGGGCATTGTTTGGGCCTTGATTGTCTCAGAATGAATGTAAGTAGCAGTTGTTTCTGTTTTGGCCAGAAATCTTGAGGGTCTACCTCTTCCAGATTGACTTTCAAAAACTTTTATTCATTCATTCACTTATTAGCTAGGTAAAGAGACCATTCTCAACTTCAGTTCTTATTTAGCCTTAATCACTAAAGGGGCATTGCCTCAGTCTAACTGAGACCTGTGGAAGACTTTGAAACCTCAGTTTGAAAAGGCCAAGGTCCCCTGCTGCCTCTTGGCCCATTTCTAGCTCTATATTTGACCTCTGAACCCAGCTGGCTCTGGAGGAGAAAGTGAGGCTGGTGACTTTGCATATCCCTGCCTCACTGTAACCCAGTTCACTTGCATGTCATGGTATCACTTCCCTGATGTCTTGGTCCTCTTTGACAACAATGGAGAAGCAACAGCAGTTTGGGCCCAAAAGGCCAGCTTGACGTTCCGTCCTCTGCTTCTCTACCTATAATGTGATATGTATTGTACTCCCTCTGTGACCTGACAGAAAGAAAACTAGTTCCTTCACGATGCAACTCGGGTGGAAACTTCTAGCAGGGATCAGGGAATGCCTGATTGCCCTAGTTGTTAACATTGTGCCCCTTCCTCAAATTTCATGACTTACCTCACTCTCAGCTGAGAACCTTGCTTTATAGTTTACTGAAAAAAATTGAGACCATTCACCAAGAACTTCCTCTTCTCTCCTCCCACACTACCTTAGATGCCTTTCCCCAATATCTCCTCTTTCACCCCTGCCTCACATTAAGAGGGGACCCCTCTTCTTGCCAGGGCTAACTCTACTGCCTGCACAAGTAATCCCAATCTGTCTCATTTTCTCCAACAGATTACCCTGCTGTCATCCCCAGTCTCTTCCTATTACCCTCCAGGATAAATTTTCTGTGATAAGATGTAATGTTGTGAATATTATACTGAACCTTGATTTGTAATAAAATAAACAGTGTTCACTATTACTGTGTAATCTGAACCTTAAAAGCTGTTCACAGTAGCATTCTTTAGGGAATCTGCTGGTACATAGCGTTACACCCTCCCAACATACCTTTACTGTCATCAGCCTTCAGCTTAAATTCCACCTTCTACAGGAAAATTTTTCTGACATTCAGTCAGTGAACATTTATTAAGTGCACATACAGAAAGAGGCTAGAGACTATCCCTACCCTCGAGGAGCTTACCATCTAATGGGGGAGACCACTTGTAAATAGCTATATATACAAAGCAAGCTGTATAAAGGATAGATAAGGAAACGGTTAACTGGGTAAGTCACTGGAATAAAAAAGCGTTGGGAAAGGTTTCCTGTAGGTGAGATTTTAGTTGGGGACATAAAGGAAGCCGAGTGATCAGTAGTTGGAGTAGAATAGAAAGTCATAAGCTGAGAGATATGAAGTGTCTTGTTTGTGGAACGGCCAGGAAGTCAGTGTCAGTGGATTAAAGAGTATATACGGGGGAGGGGGAGTAAGGTATAAGAAGACTGGAAAGGGGACTAGGTTATGAAGGACTGAATGCTAAACAGGATTTTTGTTTTTGAAGGTAATAGGAAGCCACTGAAGATTATTGAGTTGGGAGGGGGGGAGGCTCTTCAGGAAGATCTGTTTAATAGCTGAGTGGAAGGTGAGCTGGACTTGAGGGACTTGAGACAGGCAGACACCTCCCACCTGCAGCAGCTGTTGCAGTAATTCAGGTGTAAAGTGATAAGGGTCTCCACCAGGAGAGATGCAGCAACAGCAAAGGGGGTGAGAGGGTGAGGAGTCCAGCATGACTGCCAGGTTGCAAATCAGGGGGCCTAGGAGGAGAGCATTGCCCTCCACAGTAATAGGGAAGGTAGGAATCAGGTCAGGTTTAGGGGGACATATAGTGAGATTTGGTTTAGATATATTAAATTTAGAACATGTCTCTTGGACATCCAGTTCAAAATATGTGAAAGGCAATTGGAAATGCAAGATTGAAGGTCAACAGAGAGATTGGGCAGGAAAGGGAGGTTTGAGAATCAGCACCAAGTGGAGTAGTATAGTGAGAAGAGGGCCAGAAGGACCCTTGGGGACACCTATTATTAGGCAGCATGATCTGGAGGAGGAGCCAGCAAAGAAGACAGAGAAGAGGCATTGACCAGCCTGGCTGTTTAGATAGACAGACTTTACCTCCGCAAAGTCTCAGCTTTTTGGACAGAGACTGTTTTTGATCTTCCTCTTTGTAGTGCACAGCACCTTTCACTTAGTATTTAGCAGGCACAAAAGTATAAAGAATCGAACTGATGTGTGGAGTTCTGTCATTAGTTTTTCAAATAAAACTTATTTGAATAGATGGATCATAAATATTCTGTTAGTGCATATATCAAAACCATTGAACATCTCTGCTTTCGTACTTGAAGATAGACTTGTACTGGAAGTATTGACATTAATTTTTTTTAAATTAGAAATATGATAATAATCCTTAAGACCATTCCCAAGCTTTGTCTGTAGTGAATATTTACTAAGTATAATGTTTATATATTATGTTAATATATTACATATTAATATGTTATATAATTGTGGTATATAATGTTAATATAATAATTAATAGTTACTTAATATATATCATATTTATTAACCTAGGCACTGTGCTGCCACTGCAGTTTCTCTTTATTGATGTTTTAGTTTAGACATTTGCTTAACTGAATTTTTTTTTTTAACTTGAGAACTTCTTGAAAAAATGAGCAACCATTTTATAATATTTAGAAGTTGTCCCTGCTGGTATTTTATTTTTTTAAAAGAAACACATTATTTTGGATCTGTCAATATTTAATTTAAGAACTCCTCTTGGATAATTTCTTTATTGAATTCATAGCATTTTGCCAATGCAAAATATTAATAAATTCTAAGTTTTTAAAATAAATCCCAAGTGAGTGCACTGTAGTGAAGTAGAAAACATTTAGCTATGTGTAAATGAAGGTGTGTATGACTTGTAAGATCCCTTCTAGCTCTGGATCTATGATTAAATGAATGTTCTAGGAAATTCTTTTTGTCCCATTTGATCTAAAGTAGTTCAACTGTACTCAGGCAAATTTAGGTGTTAATTTAGACATAGGCCTTAGAAGGAAATTCATCAACAACAATTTAGCAATGAGCCATTGATCTCTTATTTCCATTCTGATTTTTGGGCCATGCACACAACCAGTCTGTCCAAAATAGGATGTTATATCACAACAAACCCAGAAGAAATAGAACTATAAAAATGGTAGGTGGGTGGGTGGGTGAATGGATACATGCATACATGCATAGATGGATGGATGGATAGACTGATAGATATGGATAGACGGATGGATGGATGGATGGATGAATAGCTCCCCAAAAATACTAAATTAAGAAATGAAAAGTAATGGAGTTCCTGGTCCAGATGGATTTACAGAAGAATTCTTTCATCCTTGTAAAGAACAGTTGATACCAGTACTACACAAATTATTCTGAGAAATTAAATAAGCACTCTTTAGCAAACCTCTCTTATGAGGTAAATATAGCTCTTCTATATAAACCAGAGAAAGATAAAGCAAAGAAAGAAACTACAGACCATTATCATTAATTTTTAAATTTTAAATAAAGTTTTGGCAAAAAGACCAACACCTTAATCAAAAAACGTTTTTTTTTTTTTAACCAAGTTGCATTTGTAAGAATGGTTCAACATTAGGAGAAACAACATAATTCTATTTAAAACAAACACCCCAAACTATAGTATTTTCTCAATAAATGCAAAAAAAAAAGCCCCTTAACAAAGCACAACACTCATTTGTGCTTTGGGGGGAGGGGGAAGCCTACAAAATACAGACATAAAGAGATCTTTTTTAATTTAAAAATTTCTAAAACCAAAAGTTAGCTTTATATGTAGTAAAAATACTAGAAGCTTTCCCAGTAAAAAGGCATATAGGACAGGTATGCTTCCAGTATTTGACATAAGTCTAGAAATGCTAGCAGTAGTAGTAAAGCAAGAGAAGAAGATTAAAGACACAATGATTGGCAGAAAGGAGACGAAACTTTATTTGAGCATGGCGTGATGATTTGCTCAGGAATCAGTGGAGAAATTAATTGAGGCAGTAGGTTGAGGTAAAGTAATAGATTACAAAATAAACCCGAAGAAAAAATGACATTTCTTCTGTGTTAACAATAAAATATAGGTGGCGATGAAAATAATTACATTTAAAAGAATTATACAATGCATAAAATGTCAAAGCACACTTAATACCTATATCAGATAATTATTCCCTAAAGAATAGCTTAATTAGCCACATACCTGAGCCATGCCAATAAATTAAATCACATGTTAATTTTCAGATTTAATGCTATGTCTAATTATTTTTAGATTTTTTAAAGAGATATTTTAGACCCTTTCTATCCCGGGCTCCGTCTAGAGCAGCCACTGCCGCCGCCGAGATGTTGATGCCCAAGAAGAACTGAATTGCTATCTATGAACTCCTTTTTAAGGAGGGAGTGATGGTAGCCAAGAAGGATGTTCACATGCCAAAGCACCCTGAGCTGGCAGACAAGAATGTGCCCAATCATCATGTCATGAAGGCCATGCAGTCTCTAAAGTCTCGTGGCTATGTTAGGGAGCAGTTCGCATGGAGGCTGTTCTACTGGTACCTCACCAATGAGGGCATTCAGTACCTCCGGCATTACCTTCACCTTCCCCTGGAGAGTGTGCCTGCCACGCTTCGAAGAAGTCGCCCGGGGACAGGAAGGCCAAGGCCCAAAGGTCTAGAGGGTGAGCAACCTGCCCGATTTACTCGGGGTGAAGCTGACAGAAACGCATACAAAGTGCTGCTCCTCCTGGTGCTGACAAGAAGGCTAAGGCTGGGGCTGGGTCAGGAACAGAATTCCAATTTAGAGGTGGATTTGGTCGTGGACGTGGTCAACCTCCTCAGTAAAAACTGTTGAGATACTTTTCATATTGAATAAAATTTGGGGGAAAATAAAAAAATTAAAATAAAAAAGATTTTAGATTACAAAAAAAGATATTTTATGGAGGTAGATAAAGTAAAAACAATTCATTTGGAGAAACAAAACATCTAGAATTTTAAGGGAAATATTTTTTAAAAGGTAGAAATTAATGGAAAATAGCACTTCCAGATGTCAAGACTACATTGTAAAGCAAGTCATCGCAACCACTTGGTGCTGCTTAAAAAATAGAAAAGATGATCAATGGAACAAGCTAGACCGGGAAGAATCCAATAAACCAGTATTTTATAAATCTGTTAATTTGTGAAACCACAAATTACTTAGGAAAGAACTCATCACTTCATGAAAAGCTGCTGGGGACTGAAAAACTGTCCTAGACATTAGACTTAGACTAATAAATAGTAAACTGAATGGACGTAGGACCGAACTGCTAAACATCAGGTCATCAAATCAGAGGAGCAGATGATAGCCTGTTACAGCTCTGACTGGGGGCAGGGGGGGGGGATGGGGTCAATATGTAGCCAGAGTTCCCTGTTACTGTGGAGAGCACCTAGGATGCTTCAGGCTCACACCACAGGAGTAGCCATCCTGGACTCTTCACCATCTCTCACTCTGCAGAGGCGGTTGCTGTTGCAAAGGCCTGTCATTCCTATCTCTGCAGCATCTCCTCTGACACTGGCTCAGGCCCCTCCCTAATCCAGTCCATCCTCCATAAGTGGCAGATATGATCGTGTTACACCCGACTCAATAAATTTCCATGACTTTCTTTTGCCTTGAGCCCAAATACAAAATGCTCCATTTGGCATTCAGAGCCCTTCATAATTTAGTCACTGTACACCCCAGCTTGTACTCTTTGATCCAGTGACACTGGCCCCCCAACTGTTATATAACTACAGCCCTCCATCTTTCCATGATGGGCATTCTCTCGGGATGTCCCCCATGCCTGTAGCACTCTCCTTTCTCTTAAATCCCAGCTAAAAACCTCACCTCCTGTAGGAGGCTTTTCCCAACATCTCTTCATTCCAATACCCCCTCTGGTTGTTTCCTCTTGGTTCTATATGTAGTTGTTTACATGCGGTCCTCCGTTTAGATTATAAGCTGCTCAAGGGAAGGGCTTATCTTCTTTTGTATCACTAGCGCTTAGGACAGTGTCTGGCACATAATAATAAACATTTTTAAATGTTTATTTAATTGATAAAAGCTATTTTGATCATATGAAACTGAAAAACTTTTACATAAACAAAATGAACAAAACTTAGATCAGAAGGGAGAAAGGCAAATGAGGAAAAATCTTTATATCAAAAAACTCCAGTAAAGTGTGCCGTCCAACACGCACGCGTTGGGGAGCGGGGGGAGGGAGATCTCCAAAGGATTGCTTGATAATTATTAATAACTATGACAGAATGATCAAATAGTCATTGTTGGAGGGGTTGTGAAGAGATGTATGCTTTGTTGGTGGATCAGTAGAACAATATTGCTGTAGTGCATGTAGGAAATCATGAATATGACTCCAGAGAAGCATGGAAATATTTATATCAACTGGTATAAGGTGGAATGAATAAAACCAGGGAAATTACACATAGTGATTACAACAGTACCCGTGGAAAGAGTGATGACAACAGTGAAATGACCAAGACTAAAGGCTGTCAGATTATGAAGGCAACCACAGAAAAGAGATGAAAAAGACCCCTCTTTGTTTCCTTTGCACAAGCAAGAGACTATATCTCCAGACCTTTTTGATATGTTCAGTTATGAGGAACATTTTAATTTTTTCTTTACTGTTAAAAGTGACCACTCTTGGAAAGAGGTGGGCAATACATTAAGAAATTTAGGAGGAGCGGCTAGGTGGCACAGTGAGTAAAGCACTGGCCCTGGAGTCAGGAGGACCTGAGTTCAAATTCGGCCTCAGACACTTAACACTCGCTGTGTGACCTTGGGCAAGTCACTTAACCCCAACTGCCCTGTTTTCCCTCCTCCAAAAAAAAATGTAGGTGAGAAAAAACAAGTATCCATTAAAAATGAATTTTTCAGGTTTTGCCCCTTTGTCCCAATAAAGCAAGGTGGTTTTTACATGTATTGTGGATGTGACCTCTGGAAATTTTTATTTCAAAAATAGCTAGAATTTTTATGATGCTTTTAAGTTTTACAAAATGGCTTTTATATATTTATATTTTTAACACATTTTTCTCAGTTGATCCTCATAACCCTGACAGTAGGTGTTTTATTAGCCTCACTTTCCAGATAAAGAAACTGAGGCAGACTGGTTAAGTGACTCACTTCAGATCATACAGCTAGTGTGTGCACCACTATTTGAACATAGACTGTCTTGACCCCCAGGTGCAGTGCTTTATCACTGTTTTACCTAAGCTGCCAAAAAATGATGAAAACAAAAGTTGAGCAAATGAACTCAATTGTAGCCCCATTCATCTTGAAATTGGATTTTACCTGTGTTGTGACTTATGCAGTAATTGAAAGTCTGCCATATCCCTGGGATCGGGGTGCAGTTGATCTTGATAAAATTCAGAGACCAGTTCTTGGAGTCTAGCCAGAATAAACTTAAAACAATGCCAGGAAAGGGGTGTGGGGTTTTAATTCTTGTGATGCTGACAATTGTTGGCCCTCATCAGTTTATGTATCTATTACATCATGTTTGTGACAGTTGTAAGCATAAAGTTTGAGAGAAAGCAGTTGCATGCAATGTTTTTAATTTATACTTACAAGAAGGTTAATTTTAAAAAAGTTTGACCTCTAATTAAAATTTTAGCTTACCTAGTAAAAATTACCTTGTGATCTGATCTTTTTAGAACATTTTCCCCCATGTGTCTATTGTAGGTTTTAGTTTTTAGAATTATCACCTACCCTAGTCTGAAGTTAAATAAAACCTAAGCAATTTAAAAAATACCTGTTCTCTCAAGAGCATAGATGCTAAGTAAGCAAGATGATACGGTTTGCCTTCTGTAAAGGGCTTACAGGGGAACGTGAGAGCTACATGCAAAAACGTAGTAAGGAGCAGTTGGAATTGTTGGTAAAAGTTACTGCTTCTTAGATTATCTGTGTTAGTGGGGTAAAAAAACCAATATATAATTTGGCTTTATAGTTGTGGGGTTTTGTATTTAAATTGAAAAGTTAGGTCTGATGTGGGAGTTAATAAAAGTACTTAAAAGTAAAGTAGTCAAGCCTCACTGAAGACCTTCTGAGGATTTGCAAGAAAATAAGAGTTCCTCTTTCAGATCCACCATTAACCGGTGGACCCAGTGCCACGATGAAGACTTTGATGGGGAAGACCATCACCCTTGAGGTCGAACCATCTGATACTATTGAAAATGTCAAGGCCAAGATACAAGATAAGGAAGGTATTCCACCTGATCAACAAAGATTGATTTTTGCAGGCAAGCAACTGGAAGATGGACGTACTTTGTCTGACTACAACATTCAGAAGGGATCCTCCCTTCATCTTGTTCTGAGGCTTCGTGGTGGTGCCAAGAAGAGAAAGAAAAAGTCTTACACCACTCCCAGAAAGAACAAGCATAAGAGAAAGAAGGTTAAGCTTGCTGTTCTGAAGTACTACAAGGTTGATGAGAATGGCAAGATTAGCCGCCTATGACAAGAGTGCCCTTCTGATGAATGTGGTGCTGGAGTCTTTTATGGCTAGCCATTTTGACAGACATTATTGTGGCAAGTGTTGTCTAACCTACTGCTTCAACAAGCCAGAAGACAAGTAAACATATATATGTGTTAATAAAAAAAGTCAACTATAAAAAAAAAATAGTTCCAAATGTAAGTGAAGGACAACCCAGGTCCAGAATAGGTGCTGTTTAAGACAAGGCAACACTGAATGGAGAAAATGGAGCCTTGACAATTAGCTAAGATTAGGGCACGAAAAAGGATGCTTTTCAGTTTTCGTTTCCTATTTTAATACTGGAAGTTATCTGATATCTTGCTTCATAGAGCCTTCATTTTGTATTTTGAATGAAAGATCATATTTTATCACCTACTATAATTTTATTGCTTTCCTAGATCTGCTTTTTTTTTTTTGACATTTTCTCACAATAGGAAACTTAGGAAAGACTTTTATAAGAAAGTATTCAACATGTTTTTGTAATCCATTATAAAGAGGTCTCTACAAACTATTTGTTGATTCCTAGGAGGGGAAATTGTTGAGTTTAGTGGGGAACAGCATTCCTAGCACCTACCAAAGTTCTCAAGTGACTAGAAGCCAAAATCTTTTTAAATGCTTGTTTTCTATGAATTTGTTTTCATTACTTAGCCTTTTAAAATCATCTTGTAGTTTTGCGACCATATGGTCTGAGGAGAGTATAAGTATTGTTGGGGTGCCCTGGCAGTAAAAGTCTCAAGGAGGTATACTGAGACATGATGTGGTTTAAAGGGATTTTGTCTATAATTTCAGTGTTGCTTTCACAAGATTATATTTGATCTAATATTGAAATCATCAGACACTACTCCCTTTTCTTGGTTGCTTTTAACATTTTAATTTGTACTCACTATAAAAGTAAATTCTTTAACTACCGTGGTCACAGTTTAGGCCATCTATGCATAGATTATCAATATGAATAGCATTTCATTATAATAAAACTTTTGAGAAAAAAGTTAATATTTTAGTGAAATATTTTTTAAACTTAATAAACAGTAGATTCTCTATTTTTTGTTATATTTAAAAATAAATTACTTATTTATCAGATTTGGAGACAATAAAAAGCAAGGAGAGGAGGTTAGTAAATTGGTTGAATCTGGCTCCAGAAAGATCCAGGATGTTAGAATATTTATCTAAAGATGTAAATTTTGGTTTTGTTTTCCTTTTGTGGAACCCTTTAACTACTTGTAGAACTCCTGATAAAGAAACTCTCCACTAATGAAGATTGGCAGATAGATCTTAGTTTAGACTTTGGAAGTTACCTAGGGGCACAAACTACTAGAATTATCATCTCCCTTTTATAGATGAGGAAACTGAATCTCAGAGGAGCCTTTATTGAAATCTCATTCACTGGTGAATCCCAAGTCCAGACCAATGGGGGAGGGGGACTTTATAGACTGCAAGTTCAATATGACTCTTTTATGGGTCCGCCCCTATTTTGTAATGTTTTGTTTTGAAAGTAAAATTACTCTAAGCCCAGTCTTGGGGGAAAGGGTGTAATTACAAGAAAATAGGTTGCAAACTTATGGTTCTCGTTGCCTGGCATTTAGGATTGTTGTATAAAAAAATATAGCAGCATTGATTTTACATGTCTGCCTGTAGCAGGCATGTGTATTTTTTAAAATGCTACCTGCCCTTTCTTCATAAAAAAAAATTTTCTGAGTAGTAAGAAAGGTTTCAGTGTAAAACCCAGGTTGTTTTGTTTTGTTTTTAATGGCTGCAGCTGGATCACTTCATAGGTCTCTGCAGCTCATTTCATTAGGGTAAGTACCCAGAGAATTTGATTAATGATTTTTTTTTCCCAAGGTTGACATTTTCCAAATATTTAATCATAATGGACATTTTTATCCATCAGATTGGTAGTCATATTTTAAAAATACAAACTTTAGTCAGTCTGTTTTTAAGACATTACCATTCCTTACCAAATGGTCCTAATAAAATAACTGGAATTGAAAATCAGAATACCCTTCAACTTTGGGTAGGAGAGAACTAAGTGAAAAAAAAAAAAAGAATTTTGTTTTCTGCATCTACTGAGGTAAATCTCAGATTACTTAAAAATAAAAACAAATATTGATGATATTGTTATAGCATTTTAATAGATTACAAAACAACAATATAATCAAGACATAATGTTGAAAAGAGAATGTCTAATGTTGTAGAGAACTTATTTAGGTATTTATCCAGGAAGGAATTCTGGGATCCTGCAAGCACAGCCCTTTTTGTGACATGGTGATGGAGGTTCAGATTTAAGTTATGGCACAGTTCCCATTTCCAGCTGCCTGCTTGGATCTCTCTACTTGACTCCTCAAGTGTACTGAGCTTATTTTATTCCCAAAAGATCTCCAATGTCTTCTCCTCTCCCTCCCTTCCCCCCCCCATCTACCTTTTCAGTGATCATATCACCATTGTCCCAGACATCCAGGATCAAAACCTTGGAGTTGTCCTTGATTCTTCACTCTCCCACACTTCCAGTATCTAATCTGTTTGCCAGATCTACTTCTCTGATATTTTTAATATTGTTCCCCTTATTTTATTGCTACTACATTAAGCACTCAAATTTAGCCTTCTAGTCTAGACTTTTATTGTAGTCCCCAACTCATCACTGCCAGTATAATCAGAGGCATAACTGGACTAAGGCATTATGAGCTTATACCAGGATGCCGACAGCATGTGTGTTCCTTCATTCAGCAAGTTGTTTCTACTTGCAGTATCCCAGGATTATTACCAGTGTTACCCTGGGGCTTTTATCTTTCTTAACAGGATTTTTGTTTTTTATATTACTCCTTCTATAGAGTCAACTGTCCTTCTGGTCATAAACTCAGCACCATCCGTAACAGATTGGTCATGCCAGGTCTTGTTGATTCCTCCATGTTGTATGTCTGTTCTCTCAGCCAGCACCTTTGTTCCGGTCATCATCACCATTTGGACAGGGACAGTATCTTTTTACTTGTTTTCCCATTTATTTATATACCTAAAACATTAATCTGACCATATCACTCTTCAACTTATTATATGAAGTTTTCTTCCTTACTTTTAAAATCCAGTTTTTCTTTCAAACTAAGAGTTGAAATATATTTACAGTTAGGGTTTGACTGCCACCCAAAGTGAAATAAATTTTTAAGTTTTAAGAACCATCCCATGATTACTTTTCTTTTTATTATTATTATTATTATTACTTTTCCATGGAATTTTTAAAGATCTAGTAGTATTTTTCATTCAATTTGTATATTCTGCAATTTCTCAGACCTTCCTCCATTCCCACTATGACCAAAAATCCTGTGCTTGCTTCTCTGTGAGCAGAATCAGTCTAAATTACACCTTTGGTAAACTGTAGAGAATTCACCACTGTAATTGTGGGAGTCTTAGTTCAGCAGTCATTCTTGTCTTCCTTTTATGCATATACAGAGTTAATATTTTACGTAGGAAATGGCCCCAAATGTCTTTTTTAATATTGGTCCACATTGTCATAACTGATTAGCAGTTAGGTTATTTCTCATGTATATACCTGGAAATCCAAATATATCTGGAGATTTTCCCTTTGTACATCAGTAGTTTAGGGTTTGTTTGTTTTTAATAATGTCTTAACACTAGCTCCGTAATGTAACGATGTTTGAATGTCTTTGTAATGTTTTTTTCTGTGAGTGACCAGGATAAAACATTGACAGTCCAGCTATGTGAAATGGTTTTCATTTTTATTAATTGTGGGGTTTGTACTCTTAAAGGGATTTTGGTGGAGGTAAGAATGGAAGTTAACAGAACAGACAGGAGCAGGGGCGGCTAGGTGGCGCAGTGAATAGAGCACCGGCCCTGGAGTCAGGAGTACCTGAGTTCAAATCTGGCCTCAGACACTTAACACGCACACACACACAAAAACTAGCCGTGTGACCTTGGGCAAGTCACTTAACCCCAACTGCCCTCCAAAAAAAAAAAACAACAGAACAGACAGGAGCATTTATTATTCTGATTTAGCTATTTAATACTACGAAGAACAGTGAAATATACTTAATATGAAGAATTACTTTCAATGATGATATATGACATCTCTCTTACAATAAAATCTTTTGGTTTCTTCTATAGAGTCAGTATAGAGAGAGAGAATCTTCTATAGAGTCTGCAGCTATGCCTTTTAACTTGAAAGGGCTAGAGGTTGTGATGTTAAATAGGTTGAGGAAGATTTCCTAGATAAAAGAAATTCTGTGATGAATTATTTTTGCTAATATTCCTCTATAATTTGATCAAGTGAGGCACATTAAGTCCCATTTTTTGTTTTATTTTATAGAATGTTGTCATAGACTTGGAATTGGGAGGAAGGGTTTAGATCTAGTTCATAAGAAGAACCCATTAAATCTAGGGTTTGAAAGATTTCAAATCCCTTACATAGAAGTTTGTCTAAATGTAGTGTGTCTTAATTTTCAATTAAGAAGACATCCTGTTTAGCATTTTTCTATAGTATTTCTTTTCTCTAAAGCAGTGACTTTCTAACTGCTATATGAAAAGACAATCTAAGGGCATCATGACGATTTTGCCTGAAGAAAGTATCAGGCCAGTGCTGTTATATATTTCCCAGTGTTTAAATTGTGAGGTACAAAACAATTATAGGGGGAGATGGGCAAGCACTTGCATGGCTTAAATATCTTCTGTTCTTGAGATTTAAATGATACTAAGATTAAATGCAATATATCCCCCTAAGTGAGATGCAAACCTTTCTTTTTCTCTTTATTACAGATAAGTTTACATGTATTACAGACCAGACCAGAAGCATTTCTGATTTCAGGTAAAGTTAATATAGTTGTTAACTGACTAGTATTTTTTGGTTTGGGGTTTTTTGGGGGGATAACATTTTTTGTTTTGTTTTTCTTTGCTTTTTGGAGGGGGGAAGGAAGGCACTTGGGGTTAAGTGACTTGTCCAAGGTCACATGGCCAGTAAATATTGAGCCTCTAAGGCTGCATTTGAACTCGGGTCCGCCTGACTCCAGGGCCAGTGCTCTATTCACTGCGCCACCTAGCTGCCCCTAACTAGTATTTTTTAAAGTAAAATATTTTCCTTGTTAATAATACCACTTTGTGCTTTCACGTGAGCAAGAGGTTCAGAACACTTTATATCTCTGAGGCCATTTCTTACCGAATAGTCATTCACTCTCCGGGTGCTATGCTCTGTTGACTCTGTGAAAGGAGGCATCAAGTTACTGTTCAACTAGAAAATCATAGAATGGTCTTAGGAGCTCATTGTGGTTTAAAGTCTCTCTCCACTTAGCACCTTGATTTAAAGTAGGATGATAAGCAAGGTCTCTGTTGCAGGTTGGCTGCTTACATGAGTCATTATTTTGGACTTCATGAGGGATGTAGCACCTTCCATTCGCTGATACACCTGATCCATAGTGATCCCTCTCTTCTCTGAACTCCTGTATTGTTTGTATCTTACCATTTGATCATAGAGGGGCTGTCCCTCATTTTTCATGCCAACACATTTTTTAAAAATAGAAGGCAGTTTTTATTTTGTGTTAAAATCTTTAAGTGAAAGTTGCATATGTCATAAAAAGCAAAGCTAAGTCTTTTAGCCTGTGGTTAGTTAAAATAGAAAATGTGCTCTGAATTCTATAGAAAGGATGCAGATATCCTGCACACACTTGTGAAAAAGCAGCCTTCAGGATTCTTTCACATGCACATATAGCAAATGAAGAATGCAGCGCAGCCATACAAATCTGGCATATGTGGAAGAAGATGTAACTGTAAGAAGCCTCAAACATTGGCTTAATGACTTGACTTGCTTTCTTAGGATTTAGGGATTTTTTTAGGTGATTTTTAGACTCAGATCTCTTCAGACTTTAGCTTTTTAAACTGAGGCCTTTTTCTTTTCAATGTGTTTTCTTATAGCTGAGGCATTCAAAATATACTAACATGACCTCAAAGGTAGGTTGTTCTTTTGTAAAATAGACATGGAAGCATTTTAAATATTGAAGGTACCTCTTGAATATGGTCTTTGTGTTATCACTGCTATCTCTGCTGCTTCTCCTGCTGGCAAATGACACAAAAGGCAGCCTGAGGGTGTGTGTGAAGGCAAGCTGGCCTCCTTTGCCACAGATGATGATAGGGATTGTGTACGGCTTAATGGTGTGGATAGTAATCCCGGGCTTTCTTTACCATGAACTGGTAATACTAAGCTAGTTCCTAAAGCTAGTATCTTGGATTAACTGATGCCTGCTAGTGCTTTCGGAATACTCTCATTCTGTTTCTTGCTTTAAAAGAAAAGTAAAGACAAGATTGTTGGACCAGTATTGCAGTTATGTAGTGTCATTTCCGATGAAAAAACAAATCTGAATATCAAAATTGGTGTATTAAGCCCAACACCATTCCAATAAAGACAACAAAACTTCAAGGAAAAAAAAATACTAAGCTAGTTCCTACTCTCTATTAGTGCTCCCTTCCTGAATCCCAGAAGGTTTCAGCTGCAGGTCAGATGAAAAGATCCCATGGTCTTCACGGTGTAGTAACAAAGCAGGTAGTAATAATAACTTCTTTTATGCCATTTCCACTGATACCACCATATCCATTTCTGATTTTTAGCCTTTTGTTGAGCCCAAGGACATTGGTGGTGAGAATTTTCTTGTCCAGGGTCTTCAGTAGCTTTTGCTTCTGAGGAGGCAGGGCTTCATTTCCTACAAAACCAGGTTTCATCTCCAAAGGAGTTGCTTTCCAGGACCAATGGTAGAGAGAAGTGCTGCCTGCCCTTTGGCCACAGTTGGTCAGCATGTGGTGGTAGAGCATTTCTTCAGTGATTGCCCATTTCAGTGGTGGCTACAGGGACTCAGACCTTAGAAGCAAGGGTAGTCTCAAGGTCCTGGGCTATCTCCTCCAGGGGGTGGGGGTGGGTATTGCCTTCTTGTCCTTCATTTTCTAAGAGGACCATGACATCAGGAAGGTGATGCCATGACATGCATAAGAATTGAATTTAAGTGAGATAGGTAAAAGGTCACCAGCCTCACTTTCACAAACTCCAGAACCATCTGGGTCCAATTGCCAAATATAGATCAAGAGGTGAAAGACTGGCTCAGAGGGGAGGTGATGGTGAAAGGGGTGGCAGTTTGCCTTGCTCAGCAGGTGCTTCCTTCTTTCTCTTGGAGTACCTTGCTTCTTCAGCAAGCCAGACTTTTCTGCAGTTAGTGGGCATGACTGACCCCTTTCCAGTTGTGTTTCCAGATGATGGCTGTACGGACCATACTGGAAGAGGGGTTGGTGAATGCATCTCTCTCTCTCTCTCAGGGGAGAAGGCAAGACAGTTGATTGGGATCGAGTGACTTGCCTAAGGTCACATGGCTAGTAAGTGTTAAATGTCTGAGGCCGGATTTGAATTCAGGTCCTCCTGACTCCAGGGCCAGTGCTCTAGAGATCCACTGTGCTACCTAGATGCCCCATCTCTCTCCTGTGCAGTGGTGGAGGGCTATGAGTGTGGAATGCTATACACAATGTCCTGCTGGATATATGTGCTGCTTAATGTTTCTGAGCTTTTTTTCCGCTTTAATTCTTCGGGGTTTTTGTTTCTAATTTCCTTTTTTATAGTCACCTGAACAATCTTCAGTAAACATTTTAATGAGACAGCTAGGTGGCACAGTGAATAGAGCACCTGCCCTAGAATCAGGAGGACCTGAGTTCAAATTCAGAAGGAAAAAAGAGAAAAGAGACTTATATATAAGATAGTAATGAAATTCTTATGGCACCTACATTTCCCAGGGTATTCTTCATTGCCCACCACTCCTCACAGAGAGCCATTTCTAGAATGAAGAATTAGAAAGGGGATTAAAAAAAAAAAAACTTAAGCAAAACTAATATGCAGCAAAAAAGTTTGGCATCACGTGCAATATTCCACAAGCACAATCCTTGACCTGTGCAAATATGTGATTAGGCAGTACCCTTTCACAGCTCTTCTTTGGGGTCAGTGTCTGTATTCATCATATTCTTTGATTCAGATAGCGCAGTAACATTCTGTTATTTAAGTGCTGCAGTTTAGCCATTACCCCAGTCAGTGGCAATTTTCTTTTGTTTCCATTTCTTTGCTACAACAAAACAGTTTTGCTTATAAATATTTTGATGCTTATAAGGCCTATTATTTTGTCATATACCACACCCTAAAGCATAAAGAATTTACAAATGTGTTTTTTAAAAAGCAGAAATATTAAATACTTCCTTCATAGACCATAATAAAATAGTATTTAATATAGTAATTAATACAAGGAGCACAAATAAAAATGGAGAGTTGATAACATATTTTTCAGTAATAAGTCAAATAACAGAAACAAAGATGAGAAAACATGCTAGAATTTCTGGAATTCAGCTAAAACAATCTTAAGAGCAGGAATTATTTTTGGGGCGGGGGGGAGGGGAGGGCAACTGGTATTAAGTGACTTGCCCAAAGTCACGGGGCTAGTAAGTGTGTCAGATGTCTGAGGCTGGATTTGAACTCAGGTCCTCCTGACTCCAGGGGCGGTGCTTTACTCACTGTGCCACCTAGCCGCCCTGAGAGCAGGAATTCTTAAGACTATTTTTTGTATCAGAGACCCCATTGGCAGTCTGGCAATCTTCCTCAGAATATTAAATACACAAAATAAAACACATAGAAACTAACAAACGCAAAAGAGGAGATGTTGACAATTGGAAATAAAATAGATAAATTGAAAGCAAAAAAATGTTTTGGAACTAATAAAATTAAAAACTGATTCTTTAAAAATTTTCTACCAACAATTTGAATTTCAAGAATTCAAAAGAATTAATGTATTGTCTACAAAAATTTAAGATAGCCCTTTGATATTCATGTCATTAGCAAACTCTTACAGTGCCTAAATAAACAAAACACCATTACTTAAGAAATCTTATATATTTTCAAAAAAAAAGTAAATTGAACTAATTATAAATGAGCAAAGAAAAAACATTCTAAATATTTACAAAAATATAAGTTGCCCTGATTAACTGAAGAGGAAGTAAATCACTTAAATAATCCCATTTCAGTAAAAGAAATTGAACAAGCTATCAGTGAACTTCCTAGGAAAAATCTCCAGGGCCAGATGGATTTACTATTGAATTCTATTAAATATTTAAAGATCAGTTGATTCCAATACTCTACAAACTATTTGGGGAAATTGGTGAAGGAGTCCTACCAAATTCTTATGGCACAGATATGGTACTGATACCTGATACCTAAATCAGGAAGAGACAAAACAGAGAAAGAAAATTATTAGACCAATCTCCCTCATAAATATAGATACAAAATTTCTTTTACAAATTCTACTTCGTATGGATTTTTAAAACTGTTTTAAATTTTTAAGGAACTGGTATCTGTACTATACAAATTGTTCTCAAGTTATTTCTCCAAAATTGAGAAAAGACTCTCTACAAAACTTTCTTTGTTAATAACCTGAATATTTACTTGAAAACTAGCAAAGAAACTGAGACAATTCATAACTTCATTAAAGTAACAGTTCATAGACTAAAAATCCACAAAAATTTATACAGCAGTAACAGAATCTAGAAGGAAATAGGAACTGCCATCCATTCAAAATACCCACAGAATGCAAAAGGGTGTCAGCTTACCAGAGAGAGAGAGAGAGAGAGGAATGGGGCCAGTTATGTCATCAGTGGGTATGAAACTCCCTTTTAATGCATGTCAGCTCCCTCTGTCAAACACACTGATCTGTCTGCAGGCTGGAGTACTGGGAGAAACAGTAAAATATCACTGGGAAATAGTTAACAAAATAAGAAAAAAAATACATTTTGAGAACAAAATGTCAGCCTGCAGCCCACAGGGACCTTAATGTTCTTGTGGTCCCTGTTTCTAGTTGAGTTGATTTCACTGCTTAAGAGCGCTGAGAGGTTTAGTGAACTCACCTGGGGCCAGGGGGGGGGTCAGAAGGGAGGCTAGTCATGCTACCTCTGCCTGCGCAGAGGAACTACAGGCTTCTTCTTGAAGAAATGTTAAAGTAAGAACACCTCTCTATGGGGGAGTGTAGGTTGTTGGGAAAATGCATTGCTGTTGTGGAGTTGTTTCAGTTGTATCTGACTTGTCTGTGACCGTATTTAGAGTTTTCTTGGCAAAGATGCTGGAGTGGTTTGCCATTTCCTTCTCCAGCTCATTTGACAGATGGAGAAACTGAGGCAGGCAGGGTTAAGTAACTTGCCCAGGGTCACACAGCTAGGAAGGTCTGAGACCAGATTTGAACTCAGGGCCTTCTGTCTCCAAGGCCAGGTCTGTATCTGTGCCACCTTAACTGCCCAATAGGAAACTGTAGGTCATGTAAAAACAAAAGACCTCAATAAACTTTTTTTTTTTAATATAGTCAAAGAATGAATAGGTAAAAAGAGCAAGAAGTGTGGATATATGGCCAAAGTAGAGATTGCCTCAACTGTCCTATGGTATCCTTTTGTTTTGTGCTAGTTCTACCAAATAAAATGCCAACTTCCCCCCTGCCCCCATTTAATAATATTTTATTTTTTCCAATTATATGTAAAGATAGTTTTCAGTACTCGCTTTTATATGATTTTGAGTTCCAAAATTGTTCTCTCCCTTCTCCCTTTCCCCAAGACAGCAAGCAGTCTGATAGAGGTTATACATGTACAATCATATTAAACATATTTCCACATTCCTCATGTTTTGAAAAAAGGAGAACAAATGGGGAAGACCATGAGAAAGAAAAAGCAAAAAAAAAGAGAGTGAAGAGTCTGCTTTGACCTGCATTGAGACTTCATAATTCTTTCTCTACATGTGGACGGCATTTCCCATCATCAGTCTTTTGAAGTTGTCTTGGATCCTTGTATGGAGTGCCCAGCTTTTTGAGGAAAGGAATTTGATCATGCTCTTTTCTTCTGTTTCCCTCTCAGCCTAAGCTCCCTACAATCCTCTAAGTAAATACATGCTACTTGATTGCCTCCCAAAAATAGGGATGATGTTATAAAAAGTTTGTGTATTTCTGCAAACCTGTCCCAAGTCATGGAGGTGGGCTTGCTCACAAAGCTCCTCTCCTCCTGGCATGGCGAGTTACTTACCGCGTCTTCTCATGTATATGACAGCAACTATATGACTTAAAGCAAAGTGGGTGGTGATAAGGGAAAAGGGAATGGAATTAACATCTTAAATAAGTTCCGAGAATGTTCTAGAAAATGAGCAGAAAATATAACTTTAATTTGCTTTGACTTTCCCCAGTAGTTAGCTGAGGTATAATTAAATTCTCTAGATAGGAGTTTTCCCAGTGTCTTATTGAGGTAGTTGAGCCTGCTTTTCTAATTTGACTTTGCCCAAAGTTAGGAGCTTCTGTCTTTTTTGAATTACAGAAAATCTAAAAATTCCTTTCCAGTGGCATCTATAATAGAAACAGAAATGAAACTGAATTCATTTTTCTATACTTAATGTGAAATTTCTTGGTCTTTAAATGGTCTTTAAAACAGGCATCTCCAACCTCTAAGATCTTGACAGCATATTGAAAGGAGTAGTTGGTTTCATCTGCATTAGGAAAGCCATTAGAACTCATAGGGCGTCTGGGGGGCTCAGTGAAGAGAGCACCAGCCCTGAAGTCAAGAGGACCTAAGTTCAAATCTGGACTCAGATACTTAACACTTCTTGGCTTGTGACCTTGAGAAAGTCACTTAACCCTAGTTGCCCTGCCTTCCTCCCTCCAAAAAAAGAACTCACTAACCTGTCTTCTTCTGAACTTTTTAAACCAGTTTCTCCTATTTCTGTAGGAATAAAAAATTAAGGAATAGATATTTTTAAAGTGACAACCTACAGCCAGAACAAATATTAAGACTAGTTTACATTAAAAACTACTTAGATACAACTGCTTATACTGTGATAGAGAAAAATACACCAGAGTGGCTTGAATAATTGCAAAGCAATGTCAGATATAAAAAAGAATAAGAGCATTAGACTGAATGCAGCATAACCTATTGGCTGGGGGAAGGATAAGCAGGTTGTGGTACATGGATATAATTCAGCATTACATCATAATGATTCCTCAGAAGAAATTATGAACATGAAAGATTGAGCAATGCTTGAGAATACTTAGGAACTAAGTAGAGTAAACAGCAAGCATAAAAGTAGCTGATTTTTTATTTCTCTAGCTCCTTCTGTGTGCCCAGCTCTGTGCCAAATGCTTTACAATTATTATCCCCTTTGACCTTCACAACAGCCCTGCAAGGTAGGTGCTTGAGACAAACAGAAGCTAAGTGATTTGCCGGGGTCCCTTGGCTACTAATTGTATAAATCTGGATTTGAACTCGGGTCTACCTAGGTGAGGGGCCAGTGCGCTGTCCCAGTGGGCTACACAAGTGTAAATGGAAACAATAGAAAAGCAAAACTGGACATTATAGTTGTAATAACCAAACTTGTTCTTAGTGGAGACATGAGAAATGTACCCCACTTTTCCCAGGGTGGGGCCAGTGACTGTAGAACATCATATATGCTACCAACTTCAAATAATGTGTTGGTTAGTTTTGTTGAACTTCTTTTATTTCTATACGTCTTTTATTCCTTGTTATAAGAGGTGGTTCTTGAGAAGAATTGTGTTTGGAAATGAACGCTATACGCAGATAAAAGATATCAATAAAAAAAAGTTTCTTAGTAATTGAAGATATAAGTGCTTGGGAAGAATAAAGGGGGATTAAATTATTAATCCAAAAATGATCAACGTACCACAACATAGCATCTCTTTGGATTACCTTCTCTTCCCCTTGATGCACCCCTTTCTCTCAGGTTGAATACCTCGGGGGGACAATGACTCCTATGTCTGAATTTTGTGAGTCCTTACTCTTAAAACTGTAGCTCATGGGGCCCCACCACTGGGTTTATTTTTTTGTTGGACAGTAGACAACTTTAGCCGAGAATAAAGGTTGTCACTGAAATGACCTTGTCAGGACAGTAACTGAAACCTCTCCCCCGTTACCTGAGGTGCATTGTCACATACAGTATCCCCTGTTTCAGAGGGATGAGTGGGTGCTTATAGAGTTCGTCAGTGGAGAGACAGATAAACGCAGGAAATGCAGTACGATAGAGGGTGCTGGCTTGGATAGTAGGAAAGAGGTCTTAACCTCAGGTCACATTTCACCGTGAGCCTCTCTGTAACCCTAAATAGCACCTCAAGCAACTACTGGCATTTATCTCCTGAGTTAAGGAGTGGGAGCCCATACTTGATGAGGTCATGGGTGCTTGATATATTCATATGTTAACCAAGGAAGACCTCCTAGAGGAGGTGAGTTTAGGTCCATACTATGATAAACAAGATATTTTGCTCCAAGGAAGTCTCAATTGAGCCCATCATGGGAGACTTATTGCCAAGAGAAAGCTACTCTTCTTGTATAGCACGGTAATAGAATGAATCATCCAACAGAATGAGCACTTATTTAGGCTGGATGAGTAAAGAAGTTAGGGGTGTATATCCTTCAAGATGAAGAGAAGTTGGGCAGAGGCCTGAAGGAAATGAAGTAGAGGTAGGAGATGAGATGGAAGATAAATAAGATGGAAGTTAGTAGATTGAGAAGCAGTAAGAAGGATCCTGCTGGGAGAGAGGGAAACTTCAAAGTTGGATAATAAGAGGGAGCATCTGGTTCATAGGTAATACAGTCATCTGAAGAAGGAGAGAAAATGACTCGCCAAGCTGAGGACATGGGATAGAGAAGATGAGTTTGGGGGACTGAGAGGAAACAGTAGGGGAAAGGAGCTGGGGAGATGTTTAAGAAGGCCAGTGTTTGGATGAGACATTGGGAAAGTGACTTCTGCTATCTGTACATGTGCTGACCTCGATAAGGCAGGAAGTTCATATCATATGCATTCATGCCACTGAGGGGGCATAGGCTTGGGGGAGCGTCTTTACGGGTGAACAGCAGCCAGGCAGTTGGTAGACAACTCCACAGACACACCTGTGTCCTTTTTCCATCTCTTTCCATTCTTCTACCAGAATCACTTCAGACTGTGCAGAAGTAATAGCAAAACCTTGCAGGAGAGGGCCTAATGAAGCCCCCAACCAAAACGGAACCAGCAGCTCACTCAGTGTGCAGCCTTGGAGCAGGAAGCCATGGACTGCCCTCTCTGCTTGCTTCTTGCACTTTTAGCTGGTATGAGAGGATCAGAAAGATTACCCAGTGATTAAGGTACCAGGGTGGGGCACCTGCGGCCTCGATCCTACATGTGGCCCACTAGGTCCTCATATGTGACCCTTTGACTGAATCCATCAGGTTTCCCATGTAGAATAATAATCAGGTTGCCTAGAAACAGTCAAAGTAGATCTCAGATTTCTCATAGTTTGATTGAATCACGGAGGTCAAAGACACTTTAGACACAGGCCAAGCCGACTCAATATCTTTGAACGTGTACAAGACCCAAGGAAAATGGTTTGCCCTGTATCATGACCAGTACTTGTTAGGGCTGCATGAAGAACTCTGATCTTTAGACTCAACATGTTGTTCTCTCTGTTGTGTGTGGTGTTGCTTCCCCTTTCTAAGAGAAGAGCCATTGTTTAAATATGATTTTGGTGGTTTAAGTGGTGTCCATTTAAAGCAGTGAGTAACATCATCATATATTTCTAACTTGCTCTGAATTTATGCTTTTTAAGAAAACAATTTGGAAGTTCAGGTTCATTGAAGTACAATCTGCCCCCATCAGGCTTACATTTGGATATCTTTCAAAGTAAGAATTAATGACAAGATTTTTTTTTTCTTCGTCAACAAGATTAAGAGGATTTAGACTTGAGGCAGAAACCCAATTAGTATATTCAGTCTGTTGGCAACTGTTTCATTTGAGCCTGTTGAAGAAGCTGTTGCGTTCTTTATTCATAAGAAATCTGTTTTGAGACCTAGTAGGGAAACTGAGGTAAGTGTGACATTGATGTATAATTTTTTTTAAAGGCTTATGAGGAATCTTTGTTTCTAGTATTAAAATGCATGGTTGGCTTATAAACTTGTAGTTAGTTTGCTCATTCAGGTTTGGCTTGCCCTAAGCAAAATTGTTTCTACATTTGTATTCAGACTGCCAACACGTACCACCTAATGTCAGGTGATCTCCCTTTATTTGTGAAGATTTTATGAGTGCCATTTTATAGGCATGTATCTAGGCCAACAAAATTCACAGGATAACTTTTCTACTAATGTTATCAGATTTAAACAAAAAGCAAAATCTGAGTAAGATATTTATTCTTTTACATATCATAAAAGACCCTTTCCTGTCTGGCACAGGAATTAAAGTTAGGAGAAGTTTATGAGCTACAAAAACTTTAGGACAACGGGTATGTGAATGTTAGGTTTTGTTTTGTTTTGTTTTTTAAGGCCAAAATTAAGTAGGTTAAATGTTAATTATCTAACCATAGTTGTTATAAGTGACTTAGACTTGGAGAACTTAAATGTAAATAAAATTACAATTCTGGTGTCCATCAGGTAACTTAGTAGATTTTATTTGTTGTGTGTGTGTGTGTGTGTGTGTGTGTGTGTGTGTTCTCATTTTTAAAAGCACAAAAACCTTTGAAATGTATGTATTAAACTAAAGTAAACTGTAGGCCCACATCAAAGTCAATAATTATAGGATAGGTGATGTATATTAACACAGAAACTTCTTAAATAAAGTATACATAAGACTTCAAAAGTAGTGACAGAATAACTCATGGGTAGACTATGTTAAAATGTCCTTAGCATTAGTAAAATATGTGATCTTAGAAATAGTAGTCAAAGTTTAACTATTTGGGAGTTTCCTCCCCTTTTACTGCTGTCTGGTACTTGGTAAGTCTTTGAAACTACTAAATAGAATTCTAGAAGCATTCTGTTGAACAGATGCATTCATTAGTTAATAAGGAAAAAAAGTATATCCTGAGAATTTGGGCGGGGGAGGATCTTCATCCCCATTTCTTTCTGACATGGCTGATTTATTGGTTAGATCAAAAGTTCTTCATTTATGGCCTGTTACACTTGTGTGTTGTTGTGGGTTTGAAAAAAAAACCTTTTTCTAAATGCATTTTGGTATAATTAGTTTCCTTTCTAATCCTATGTATTTTATGCATTTAAGAACCTTCTGAGAAGAGGTCCTTAAGCCTTCCCCACCCCACCCCACCCCCAGGGGTCCGTGATATAAAAAAGGCCATGAATCCCCACATTAGAGCCTAACAGCAGAGGGACCGAAACAGTCTCTTCAGTCCTTAAATTAGACCCGAAAAATCCTGTTGACTGATCCTGACTGCTGTCTTCAGCTCTGATTAGTGTTCTCAGAATGCTGTCTTTTACAGTGAGGAATAGACAAGTAAGAATCAGCAGAAGAGAGCAGTCCCTTCCTGTTGATATATTGGGGCAGTAAGTGCCGAGTTTTGGGCAGTAAGTGCCGAGTTTGGATGTTAACTATCTTGTAGGTATAGAAAATTCCTGCTGGAATTAATTGAGAGGTAAATTTATCTAAATGACGTGGCATTTTTAAATGTTCCTGCTTTGAGAAAAATCACTGTTCTAGCGAGGCTGAGATTTTGCTAACAAATCTTACTTATATGATTTCTAATTTGTATTTATTTATAATATTAGAAAAACTAAGGAAATTAATCGGTTATATTATTTCAGCTCACTATAAATATTAAGTTACTGTTTTCTTTACATTCCATTTCTGTTCTTTTGGCTGTTATTTTAGTTGTTCTCATTTTAATTAACTTCCTTTTTTATTTTTTATTTAATTTTGATTTTAAAAATTTTTTTAACTTAAATACAAAATGAGGAAAGAGGAAGAAAAGAAAAACATTACCATGCACATAGCAGACCATAAGAGAGGATTCAATATAAAACAATAAATTTCCATTTCAGGAAAACCTACATAATAAATATGACACATTTTTTTCAAAGCTGCCCATCATTTCTTTGCTTCTTTGTTAGTTTTCTTTTGTTCTGTGCTGTGCCTTTTTTTTTTTTTACTTAATTTTTTTCCCCTTTCCTCCAGTCACCACCCTAAAAAAGGCTACAATTAAGTGTGGATATACAGGTGTGTGTGTGTGTGTACATATAGACACACGCACAACAGAGATATCTGTAAACATATGTATCTACAACACTGTACTATGTTTATTTCTTCCTGTTTCTCTAAGGATGAATAGCATTTTCCTTTGTAAGTCCAAATTTTTCCATGTTTTTCTAAGTCAACCAGCTCATCATTTCCTATACCACAGCAATATTACAACCCAGTTACATCCTATCTGAGAAATTGACTATGAAAGTTTTTCCCCAAATATTCTGCATTCTTTCTATTCTTGGATACATAGGTTTTATTTATACAAGGAAATTTTCATTTAAAATTATTTAAATTATTCTTTCTACACTTAAGCAGTGTTCTCAACTCATAATATTGTTTAAGGTCTCATACTGCTGAATCTCCATCCTTTACATCTTTTTTCCCCTGGTTTCTTTGAAGTTCCTGACCTTTTGTTCTTCCAAGTGAACTTTGTTATTATTTTTCTAATTCAGTAAAATAATGTTTTAGTAATTTAATTTGGATCGCATTGAGTAAATGGATTAGTTAGGTTAAAATTGTCATTTTAAAGATTATATTGACTTTACCCACTCATGAACAATATTATTTCATTCATTTAGATCTGAGTTCATTTGTATAAAATGTGTCTTATGTTCATATAGTTACTTTGTTTTGGCAGGTATAATTCTAGTAATTCATAATGTAGAATTGGGACACGCCATATTTTGTGAATAGCACCAGAATACCTCCTGGGAATATCACACAGCAGGCATTTATTCAATGCCTACTCATGTGCCAGGCACTTCGTTAGGTGCTAAGGGTGCAGACAAAGTAGAATAGCCCCTCCCCTTGAGGAGCTACCATCCAAACAGGAAGGATAGTAGGTGGTAGATACACAGGTAGGTATAAAATGGGTACAAGATGATGGTCTGAAGAGAAAGCCCTCAGCAGCTAGTGAGATCAGTACACATTCCTTGTAGAAGGAAGTTCTTGATTGAGTTGACTCTTGAAGGAAACTGGGGATTTTGTGGCAGAGGAGAGGTGGCTGTGCATTCCAGGCATGGGAAATAACCAATACAAAGGCATAGACAGGAAGTAGGGGACTATATGTAAGGAACAGAAGGCTAAGGGACTGGATTCTGCTGTGTGTGAAGAGGAATGATGTATGATAAGGCTGGAAAGATAGGGTGGGGCTAGGTTGTTGAAGAGCATTCTGTGCCAAACCCGGGAATTGTATTCAATCCCAGGGTGTAATAAGGAGTTGTTAGAGAATAATGAGTAGAGAGTATGACATGGTTAGGCCCGCCTTTTTAGAAATCACTTTGGCAGCAAGGTGGAGAGTCGATTGGAATGGCGTGAATCAGAAGACCAATTAGGAAGTTATTTCAGGAGATGAAATGAGAGGTGGTGGTTATGATGATCCTGACTGCTGTTGGAGAGAGGAGGATGGTTCTGAGAGACAATGTTGCTTGTTAGACCAGCAAAAGAACTACAGAAGAGTCAGAATATCCTATGAAGTGGTTGAGGAAAGGATAGGCTCAGAGTACTTGGATCTGGAAGGAACCTTGGCAATCATCTGGTGCCACTAGCTCCAGTTCATAGATCCTGAAAACCAGGAGACCCCCACAAGAGCCAAAGTGGAGTGTAAGCTCAGGTGCTCACTCTGACAGCATCTCCATCAAGGTTTCCCCTTCGTCCTATCTGGAGCTTCCTGGAGCTTCACTACACTGAAAACGTAACATAGCTTACAGATGCAGTTCTCAGGCTACTTTCTTATTTTGGTCTATAAGGATGACGATCACCACAGCCCAAGCAGAGGCAGAGCACTTCATTTCCGTGGCTTGCTGATCGACTGCTGCATGAAGTTTCTAATGGAAAATATCTTAAAAGCATGGATAAATAAAACATGATGATAAATATGGGTCAGAAAGGAGAGCAGACTATTTAAGACTCTCAGCAGAATTTGTCTTAGTGGATTTGAACGTCTAAGTGCGCTGATTCATCACTCTTAGAGCTTAACAATGACATTGGAACTGGAAGAGAGAAGAAATCTACATCTACATAAACGTGATGGTACAGCTTTCCTAAGGCTTTGGAGGACAAGGGATGGTGATGAGAAATAGAACAGACTGAAAGTGAGTAAAATCTAAGTCTGTATACATGGCCCTCTTTACTCCTAAAGACAAGGTGAATTAATTCATAGTTGTAGTTTGTGGTATAATGTTATCTTCACCTAAGGGTTTGTAAGAGGTTTGGAGGTTGGTTTGCTTGTTTGAGGGCATTGTGAAAGTATCATAAATTGCTATTTATTGAGTACCTATGCTAAATAATTTAGCTGTATTTCTAAATTTCAAAACAGTTGTTTTTGTATATGAAACTATTCATCTAAGCGAAATCATTTTGTTATAAGAATAGAAAATACTAATCTTGTCAGTTTTCTGTAAGTTGGAAGTGTGGATTGATGCCATTGTTTGGGTTTTTTTTTTAACCTCATAGTGAAAGGAAATCTTGGTGGATGATAGCCTTCCCATCATTACAGTATAAGTTCCTTCAAGATACAGTGGTAGAAGAAGCAAACCCTTTGAATCTCATATAACAAACATTTGTTAAGCCTTAAATGCCTTCTACGTGTGAGAAAATTAAGATGCAAAGAAAGAGTATTCTCTGTCTTCAAGAAGTTTGTATTCTGATGGAGAGGTACAAGTGCGTGCACATGCGTACGCATGCACACACAGAGTACAAAGTATCTTAAAGGGGGCAGAGTAGGAGAGTGGTGGCCCAGCTGTGCCTTGAAGGACCCTAAGGATTCTACAAGGCTGCTTAGGAGAGCGCATCCAGGGCTTTCCAGATATGGAAGAGCTAAAGATTGACAGAGAATGTGTTTTAGAGTAGACCATGAGCAAACCAAGTCACCTGGAATAGAGGGTACAGTAAAGGGAAAAGGTCTTATCAGACAAGACTGGAAGGGTAAGGTTTGTAGGAAAGCTTTAAATGCCAGTTTCGGGATTTTCTATTTTATCCTACAGACAGTAGGAGACCACTGAAAGGTTTTGAGTTGGGAAATGACATAGTTTATAGAATTATTCTTCTGGATATGAATGGGACCTTTAGAGATCATCTAGTCCAAACTCTCTTATTTTATTTTAGAAGTGAGAAAATTGAGGCCGAGAGAGGTAAATAGTAAAGCCAGGCTTCCAGATCAGGTCTTATTATTCCCAAATTACATTTGAGATCTGTGCTTTGGGAAAACCATTTGGTAGCTGGGTGGAAAGATAGATTGGAAAGGGGTGGTGACTGCCAAAGACCATGTGGGTCTTGGCCCCCGATTGAACATGGAGGGTGAGTGATAGCTTATGGGAACTGTAAATGGTCATGGCAATTTCTTAACTGAATTCCATTTTGTGGTTGTGTACTGCTCTTCGTATGAATGCGAAAACCTGACTTTCAATATAATATTGACATTACGTTAGTTTTCAGAATAATGACAGACTACCCCAGCGTTCAGGGTGCTCTATGAGTACCCCTGCCTCAGCCCAGAAACAGGGTTGATCAGAGTTAGAGGTGCAGTCTGTAGCCCCAAAAATTATCTGCCTAGGAGACTGATCAAACCCGTGACCTTGGCCTCATTACAGTCATACTCTAAGTAACTCAGCTAACCATCCAGGCACACATATATCTTTTTAAAAGATTATCCCTGACCTTAAAATAATCCTGATTAGAATTATTCCCAACACCATCATTCTTGAAGATAAAACCAGTACATTTTATGCTTTAATCTCTTTGGTAAGCACTGTAACAATGGAAAGCGTATTCCTGGTTTGGTTTTGGGTTTGTTTTTTTTTTTCCCATTTGAAGGTATGTCAAACATAAAAGAAACAAAAAAAGACTGACAATAGATTCTTCCTCAACATCCCCATTAGCTGATAGAAGAAAAAGGCCATAGTCTTAACTCAGTGTCATGTTCTTTGTGATTTAAAAGCCATTCCGTAATTGTTGGGAAGTTGATGTGTTTAAGAGGAAGTTTTTGAGACTCCATTGATGAGCTGTGATGTCACATTGCATTTATTAGATGCTTGCATGTGGATTGCTCTTATTAATCCTCTAGCATGCAAGCAAAATGTTGTTCTTGGTCTCTAGACTTTGAACAGAAAAAGACAAGTAGCTCCTGAAGGGGAGCTTCTCTTACCATATGAAAAATCCTGTTAAATATGTGTTGTTTAAGTTTATAAAGTTCAAATAGATGATTGTAAAGAATAGGTGGTGTTTCATAATTCATAGACCTTTAGTTTCATACAGTAAGATGGATGATGGTTAGTTTTATTATGCTAGGGGTTAAAACTTTTTACAAGAGGTCATATTTAGAATTGTGGATTCTTTAAGTTTGAAGATAGCTTCTTAAGTAGAATATACCAGCAGTAGCCACCTTTCCATGCTTTTTCCATTAACAATCACACTCTTGCTTATTCCATTCGTATGTGTTGCACATGCACAGACACAAGGTTTGGTGCATAAGCACTTTGGACTTTAGGGTCATCTAGTGTTCTTCCAGGTGCAAAGGGAGCTACAGAGATTGAATAAAGCCTAAGTCCCAGCTTTTATGAAGCTTACTGTCTGGTAGAAGATGGTGGCACTACCCAACTCTTATAAAAGCTAAAACAAGTGCATAAGAGGTACTTCTTTCTTTACACTTTGTTTGAATGAAGAGGGAAAGATCACTGACTAGGAAGGTCAAGGAATGCTTCATGAAGAGAAAGCCATCGGAGCCGAGTTTCACAAAACTTTTTCAATCAGCACAGATTTGGGAAGGGGAGATGGAGAGGGCTTCTTAACATATGAGACAGTGTGAGCAAGGTCAGGATTGGGGAAACAGGGTGTCTGGTAAATACTGTGAAATAAGACTGGAAATTTAAGACGAGAGCAGATCATGCAGCATCTTGAACATTATTAGTCTGAGGCGAGAAAGGCAATATTATATTGCATAGACTTTATCAGCTATGTGACCATAGACAGATGATGTCATCTTCACCCACCCTTATTCACTAGCTAAACTCCACTGGTTCCCTTTTGTACAACCAAAGATATCATCCCTTTGGGCCTTTAAAGGACTTCATAGCCCAGACCTTTCTGAACTTCTCAGTCTTCTTTTACCTTCCTCTTGTCTTGTGACTCTGTCTAGATACTTTCTTTCCCTGGCTGCCCCAGTGCGTGGAATTTTCTGTCATCTCCACTTCATCTGAGCTGAAAGTTTAACTTCTGCAAGACATCTTTCCTTGTTCCTGTTACTGGTGATTAGCTCCTACCTTCTAGGATTTTGTCCCTTGTTGCCTCCCCTGTTGGACTAGGAGCTTCTTGAAGGCAGAAGCTGTTTTTGTTTTTCTTTGTATCCTGGGGCTCTTTTTTTTTTCTTTTTTTTTTTTTGGAGGGCAGTTGGGGATAAGTGACTTGCCCAAGGTCACACGGCTAGTTTTGTGTGTGTGTGTGTGTGTGTGTGTGTGTGTGTGTGTGTGTGTGTGTGTTAAATGTCTGAGGCCGGATTTGAACTCAGGTACTCCTGACTCCAGGGTCGGTGCTCTATTCACTGCGCCACCCAGCCGCCCCTGTGGTTGTTTTAAAAAGGTGCTTTGCACACCTTTAGAGCTCATGAGTTACTAATAATAATGACTTTCACTTTATTTGGTGGGTAGAGGAGCTACTGAAAGTTTTGTGTGGAATCCTGTTATACCTAAGAAAGATACAACCAGCTATGTGCATAAGGAAGATGAATCTCACAGTGGTATCCGTGGGAATAGGTTGGAGGGGAATGAGAGCACAGGAGGTTCTGGACTAATCCAAATGAGTTTTAATGGGGGCCTGTACTAGAATGTGGGCAGTAGGAACTGGAGATCATTGGGTGGGGCAGAATTGACAGGACTTGGGCACTGTACATGAAAGATAATAAAAAACACTAAGGCTTTGAACATGTGGGGCTAGAAGACTATAGAGCTCATGGCTGACATCTCTATTGTACTTGGTACTGTTGAAGGCTTATAAAGTGCTTTTATCGCATTCCTGGACTTCCCCACTGATGCATCAAACTCAACTTGTCCAAAACCAAACTTGTTCATCTTTTCCTAAAACGTGATTTTTGTATTGATTCTTTGCATTGCTATGTGAGATTCAGCATAGGCACTGTAGAATTTTTATTATAAGCTTAGCCCAGTTAACAAAAACAAATAATAAAATCTTACATAAAACCCTTAGCATGTTGTTGAAAAAACAATATGGCAAAGTAGTGGTGCTTTCTTTTTCTTCTCCTCACACCCCCAGTGTAGCTTTGAAGGTCTATCTGAATTTCCACTGCCTTTGATTTTATTTTTGGAGAGATTGTTGTAGACAGTGCACATGTAGTTCAGCTTTACTTCAAAGTCTCTTAGCCACATTCCCAGTAGATCCTTCATCATTTTCTTGTAAGCTAAATTTACCATTTTTCTGTATTGTTATGTCTCATTGATACATTATAATTTACTCAGCTATTCTCTTACTAGGCATCTAAGTTTGCTTTTTTCCCCCACCATTACAAGTATACCTTATTGTGAATATTTTGAACAGATAAATCCTTTTTATTATTGTTTATTATCATATTGATTTCGAAAACATTTTTGCCAGTCTCTCATTTCACCAAAAAACATACTACCAGTATTGTTCACATTGTCCATATGAGGGAATTGAGGTTCCAAGAGGTCAGGTGAGATTTCCCCTGTATCCAAGGGGACTTTCCTCTAGGTTTGCTAACGTACAGTGAACCCCAGTTTATCCTCACTGTGAGACTGGTTCACCTTTTCCAGTCTTGTTTCATTCGTGCCATTCTCTACATTGCTTCTCTTGTGTCACTCATCTTTTGTTGTATTGCAGCCAACTGTTCCTTGTTCACCCGTGTGCCTCTCTGAGGAATCAGCTTCAAATTCATTTTTTCTAAATTAATATTCCTTGATTTGCAACCATAATGTCACCAGAAGACTATTATCATTTTAAAATATGTCTTTAATTCAAAGAGAAGCTTGGATTCAGTCAGAGAACGGTGCAGTTTCTCAAAGGTGGTCTAGCTCCCTCTCCTGTAGTTTTCCAAAATTTAGAGTATATGTCATAACATATGCTCATCTTTCTTCTTCTTCCTTATCACATGTTGTAAGACCTACCCTCAAAGCATCTCCCTCACTTTCATCCCAGCAATTGGTTTCTTCATTTTGGTGAGAATAATGTCCCAAAAGACTGCCTACTCATTGCTTCCTTCCATTTTTGTAGGTTCAACTTCTTTCCTTTGGAGAAAGCCTCAACAGAAATCTAGATAATTGAAGTCACTCATATCAAGCCTCTGTGCTAGGTTTGTAATTTTTCAAATTTTTCTGTCCAGGTAGTCTGTAGTCAACTCTCATGACAACAGTCCTTCTGTTTCTCCCTCTGTTGTTCTTTACTCGTGTTTTCTATTCTTCTAAATTTCTTCTCACAAGGCATGTCTTCTCAGTAGACAGTGCTGCTTTACCATCCTCATCTTTCCTTTTACCTCTGAGCTTCTCTTTTGTGTATAGAGTAACTATGCAGGGCCATATTCTAATTGTAGTGTTAATCCCCTTAGTCTCTGTGATATTGATGAGGCCAAAATTTGTCAACTTCTGTTAGGCTTGCTAGTTCACCATATATTACTAGTGTGGATCTCTTTGGTCATAGGTTGCTTTGCTCACTCTTTTCTTGGAAGTAGCCATTAATAAGTCAGGAAGCGGAACCAACGGAGTTAGAAAAGTTAGGACAGAACTGAGAGAGCACGGTGTTCTTGAAACCAAGGGAGGGGACAGCTCCTTGGAGCAGGGGCTAGTACTCTCCTGATGTCAGGATGAATGAAGCCTCAGAAACAGGTCATTCTGTACAGTATAAAGTGCTCCGATTGCTAGCAACAAAATATTTAGGTTATGTGGCTCAAGAACTTATTGTACCCTGGTAACTTACTGAATCACTTGTATCTCTGATTAAACTGAGAAGATAGAAATGCCAAAAGCTTGATGTTACATTCTTTTTTTTTTTTTTTAAAAGAATTCTTCTTGATGGAAGAAATATTGACAGTCATTTGAATGTTCTTGAATAACTGGGCATGATAAGGAGAAAAAGAACATATCCAGTAAAACCTATTTAGCTGGCTTTAAAAGACCTGGGAACTCTTAAGTGTCCTCATCCCCATGCCACAGTCCTGCACTCAAAAAAGAACTTTAAAATTCTCTTATCTAAAAATCCTAGGCTCTGAGAACATGGTAAAAATAGGTCCTGCCCTCGACGAGCTTACAAATTAGGAGGAAAAAAAAGAACGTGTATACCAGACAGAAAATGATAGTATTCAGAAGTCAAAGAGATAACATGAGTATGGGGTTGGGGATAAGAAGAATGGCTTCTAACTGGAAGGCTCCGTGAAGCTAATAATATCGGGACTAAAGGGTGGGAAGGATTTCAACAGTTACATTACATGGAATTACAGACTTTTGGATTGAAAGGAACCTCAGATTAGAATTCATCTCATTCAGCCTTTTCATTCTACAGAAATGAAAACCAAGCCTTACCGAGTTTATCAAAATCAAAGACAGAAAGCAGAGCCAGGATTCAGAGCTGGGTCCTGGGAAGGGGGATGTGTGCAAATGCATGGGAGAGAGTGGAGCTACAAAGTAGTTAATGGTCCAGTTCAGCTGCAGTGTATTATATGAGTGGGAACAGGACTGGAATGGAAGAGGAATCAGATTGTAGAGGACCTCAGATCCCAGAATTAAAATAAGGAGATTTGGTTTAGTTTCACTTAGGAGCCTTTATTATATGCCAGGCAATAAAGGTAATAAGAATTAACGTGGAGGGGCTGAGAGGTTCACCTGTGCGAAAAGGGTAAAAGCTTCACTTCTTGGACTTGTGATTGGACCTAAAAGGGCTTCAAAACATCGAGTCAAATCCTGTGTCTGTTTTAGCTGCTGGGAGGTCTTTTCCTTCCTTTCTTTTTTTTGGGGTGGGGGGGGACATCCTTCTTGATTCCAAAATTGAATGATGTCTTTCATCTCAAAAAATTGAATTTTCTAAATAAGTAATGGTCCTTTACCAAATTTCCCATGACGACTCTCAGTTTTTATTCCCGCACACTGTGCAATATCTCATTATGTGAAAAAGTGTTATCAGTCAGTGCCTACTGTGTACCAGGTGTAATATTAGGATACAGGTAAACAGTATGAGACAGTCAAGCTTTTCACAAGGAACTGATGTTCCAGTGGGGAGATGAGTACGTATGTATGTGTGTGTCTCTGTAATAAATACCTTTATATGTATTTGTATGTTATCCAATGAATATTATCCTAAATAGTTTACTTGTTATTTTCGGTTTTGTTTAAATACACATATAGCAGAGTTCAATTACTTCCACAATACTGGTACGTAAATACTTTTCTTGAGTTCATTATTTTTTCTCTATTTAACCTATTGCCCTCTTCTAACATGCTTCTCTGATGTCTCACCATCTCTGGATTTTCAATAATTGTTCCCAGTTTAATCTGTAAACTGGCAGATTCTTCCAGGCTTCATGTCTGAGCTTGACAACAAGCTGTCATCTGAACACTAGGTTAGCTACTTGCAGAGAAACTCATTAGTATAAAGTTGACCACAAGGCGGTTACTTTTTTTTTTTTTGGCCACAGCAACCTATGAATAGTCTGATAAGGGTTTGAGGTGACAAACAAGTAATCATACCATCAAGTTCAGCAATACAAATCCAGAAAGTATTCTTAAGTAAAATAAAAATAAGTTTGAAAAGAAAGTACTGTATAGTCATAACCACATTTTTTATTTTGTAAGAATATTAACTAAGTTACTGTTTTATAGTATGTTCATGAGCAGTGGCATAGCATGTGTTTGCACACACATGCACAGGCCAGTTATGAAACCAAGACTGTCAAAGTGTTGAACTGTGCTCAGCCTTGTCAGAATGTTTGCTGGCCTTTGGTAAGCCACTCAGTATTTGTGTCCATTAATCCTTTGTGTCCGTGTTTCTTTTTCAGATCTGTGAATCTCGGAGGTGTCCACAAAGCAAATCTTTAAGATCAGAAAATGAGTGAGCTTGACCAGTTACGGCAGGAGGCCGAGCAACTGAAAAACCAAATTAGAGTACGTAACTAAGCCTCTCTTCAGACTTGTTCATCATTCAGATAGTGGGGCCGTTTTTATCCTTTCTAGGAAAGTTTTGTGATTGTTTGCATAGAAAAAGAAAGGAGAGATGGGGGCTGGCCTCAGATAATTGCTGAAAACATTAGAGTTTCTCTTCTCATGAATTGGATATGCTGAGTAAACATAGATCTTATTTCTTTAACATTTATAAGTACTTCCTTGTGGTATTCAGTCTTAACCTCAGTTTTTTTTATTCTATATTACTACCAACCAATTCTTTATGGACCTCATTTTGGATTTTCTTGGCAAAGATACTAAAATGATTTGCCGTTTTCCTTCTTCATCTAATTTTACAGATGAGGAAACTGAGGCAAGCAGATCAGGTGACTTACTTAAGATCACACAACTGGTACGTGTCTGAAGCAGGCTTTTGAAATCAAGAAAATTAATTCACTCTATCTTTTTTGCCACCTACTTTCCCCAGTTGTTGATTAGTTACATCCAACTCTTTGTGACCTTGTGGACCACCCATCCATTGAGTGTTCTTGGCAAAGATATTGGAGTGGTTTGCCATTTCCTTCTCCATTTTTAGGCAGGAGTTAAGTGATTTGTGCAGGATCACATAGTAAGTGTCTGAGCTCAGATTTGAACTCTGATCTTTCTGACTCCAGACACAGTGGATAGTGCTGGACCTAGAGTCAGGAAGACTCATCTTCTTGGGTTCAAATCCAGCCTCAGACACTCACTAGCTGTGTGGCCATAGGTGAGTCACTTAACCCTCTTTGCCTCTGTTTCCTCATCAGCAGAATGAACTGGAGAAGAAAAAGGCAGAACCCCTTTTTGCCAAGAAAACCCCAAACGGGGTCACAAAGAGTCAGACATGACTGAGCAACAACAACCACCAACCAGACCCACCTGTGTGAAGGATCTCAACAAAATATAGATGGAAGTGTTTTGTAAAGTGAGGTGTAGCATTTTAAAATCAGTTTGGTTTTACAAACCATTCAACTTTGAAAACACGTGATATTCAGGTTTTCAGACCTAAACAACAGGCCAGTCAAGAGGGGCTTTATTAAAGAATTTCCATATATAGGAATTTCCTACTTAAAGAGATTGCCGGAGCTTAAGAATTTTAGAGCTCTAGAAGTAGGAGTCGTTTCCAGCTGAAGATCAGTTGATTTTCACATCTCTTTTCAAGGCTCTATCTGTTGTGTAAAGTGAGAGATACGCAGACACTATATTATCTTTGAAAATAAACTCAAATTTGGCCTGAACAGTAGTTTTTAATACCCTTAATGAAAATTACCCCCATTTTAAAAGCATGTGCCTCTGATGTAAGTTAAAAGGAGGCAGTGGGCCTAAAACACCGCTTGGGGCTTCCTTCACCCCTCCCTCCTATCCTGTATTTGTAGGGATGCTGGCGCTACAAGGAGACCTTAGTCATCTGAATAGTGTAGTAAGCAGTAAGGAGAGGGAGAAATTGCTTCAGGGTATGTAAATAGATTTTTCTGAAACTGAAAATGTTTACTAGCTTTCAGTCTTTTGAATTTATCTGAGCCATCTATTTGGCTCCCATAGATCAACTGAACGACACTTTACAGTGACTGATATGTTCATAATAAAAGCCTACATAATCAAAATAAGACTTGTTCAGGAGGAATGATCCATGGTATAATTGGGAGTTAAATTAACTGGGTTCCAGTCCCACTCTGCATGACAGGTCACTGAACCCCACATCTTCTGATGGGAGCGCATCAGTTCATTCTGTGTGCCCAGACTTTTACACCCCGGTCAGTTTTCTTCACTGGCCCTCTTTATTGGTCTGATATCCTTGTAGTGTTACAACCCAACGCAGAGAAGCTGCAAGGGGGCACATACAGGCTGAGAAGGGTAGACTTGGAGGACCAGGGAGCAAAGCTAGTCGTTTGACCACTTTGGTCATTGTATAAGATGAGATTTCCTTTGTTTCTGATAATGAATGTGTTAAAAACCTCAAAATGAAACTGCATCAGAATATAGTTTAGTAAAATAAGGAAAACAAAATGGATACATTTATATGCTCTAGCCGATAGTGATGGGGCCTTTGCTCATGTACGCTCCCAGTTCAGTATTTGTTTTTCAAACCCTTGATTTCTGCTCTTACACATGCTGATTAATGTCCAGAAATGTATACCATCATGTCTTTGGTTTAAGAATCTGTTTTTCAAATGGTCAAAGAATTCCTTTGCTTCTAGGTACACAAATCCATTCAGCGCTTGACAAAAATGTGGTTTTTAAAACCCTGTCTTTCTAAGATTTTCCCCAGCCTGACAAATTAAGCTGCATTTCATTTCTGTTTAAAGCACCAATCAGTATATTTTGGAAGTCTAGAATCTTATCCAGAGCTGTCATGGTACTACTTCATGCTAATTTAGTTTTGCGCAAGGATTTTTTCTCCCTTCTCGTCATAAGTATTCAGCTGCCAGCCACTCACCCCTTTATGGTAAAATTGACAGGGAATTATCTCAAAAGTTAGGATGAGAAATGTGGAAATCTGAATTTGGGAATGGTTAGGGCCATCTTAAACATTTTCCGGCAATGAGTGGCTTTAATGTCAAGTTTACCAGTAAGTGTTGGGCTAAATTGAAAACTCAAGCCTTACCTGGTAGTGATAGAATATGGTCTGGCCTTGCCTCTGTCCTTTTTGTGTTAAGTTTATATCAACCAACAAAAATACAAAATTAGATTTTAAAATCAAATTCCATAAAAGATGCAGATGTTATATAAGAGCTAACAGATGCCCATTGTAGAAGCTGCAGCTGGAAATTGTGCATTTCTTCCCATTTTTGACCAGGAGACTGGGGGGAATTAATGAGAGAAGTTGCAGTTCATGTGTGTCTGACATCTAAATTGGATAAAAATTCCCACTATGACAAATACACATGAGATGAATTCTTTCTCCAAACTGTAAAATTGATCCTTAGATTCCCCAGAAGACAAAGTTAGACTTCAAATAGCCACCAGCCTTTTTAGTGAATTAAATCAAAAGAGTTCATGAGAACCATTTAGAACTTTAAATGACATCTCCCTCTTTAAAAGCAAAAAGGAGAGAGCAGATGGGGGGAAAGGGTATTCTAGTGGGCTCACTATCTTAGGGGTGGAGGGTAGGGGAAAGATGGAAAAAATTTGTAACTCAAAATTTTGTGGAAATGTCTGCTGAAAACTAAAAATAAATTTTAAAAAAAGATTTTTTTAAGAAAAGTAAAAAGGACCCTAAAAATCACTATCATTCACACCTTTGTTATCCAGAAGATCCAGCTGAAGCTCAGATTTACAGTATTAATTGCAAAACCAGAACCATCAGGTATCTTGACTCCCTTACTCCCATCTTGTTTTCTTGCCACCATAATCACACTAATCTCAGTGTAAAATTAATTTAAAATGTTAAAACTTAAATTACTGTGAATAAAGAGAGCCTGATAGATTATGAAAACTTTAAAAAGTGTAGTTGTGAATTGAGATAATATGATTTGAGTGCCTGCTGAAATGGAAAGGGACATGATTGATAGCACAAGAGAGGAACTGCTCTGAACTCTCGGGGGCCATTAATGTCCTCAGTAGAGTTGAGCAGAGTCCACCATTCATATTTAAATGATGGCTCAAATGTGTCAGCCTGGTGGTTTTGGTGGGGAGCAGCCAAGAAGGAGAAAGAACATGAGTTAATGGTATAAATGTTTTCATTCTGCTCTAATTTAAATTTTAAACCAGTATGATTGATAGTGCTTCAAACGCAACTTAGAATCGAGGTCTGTGAATAAATGCTAGTGACTAGGTCTTTCTTAGCTGGTATATTCCATATACAGGAATACTCCATTTACCTGCATATGATCTAGTTATGGAAGTACAGTACTAGCTTGTGTAAATAACTTTAAAATGGTAATTATTTTCTCCTGTCTTCATTAATTTTAAATTCTTTTAAACAGTTATCAAAGCCTGGCTCCAATAAAAATCCTACTTCCTGCATTTTTAGGTTTATGGTATCTGTTCTGAGAATTGTGTACTGTAAAACCTTCAAAAAGTCAGTAAAATATTAGCTTAGATTCACTGTTTGAAATGATGGTATTTGAAGCAATCTCGTTTTGTATATATAAATTGGTTGTTTTAATTTTTTTTAATAATGGAATTACCCTGCGTAGAATCATCACAGTTTCTCTCAAGCATCTCCCTTATAGTCCTTTTAGTTTGCAGACACTTCACATATTAAATAAACTCTCCTATTCTCCATTTCTTATTTTATCAAAATACTGAGTTCCTTTCAGAGCTCAGCTCAGTTTTAAAAGACACAAAATGTCAACTAGAGCATCTTTGGAACAATTATCAAACAGAATTATTTAATAGGACAGCCTCACTGCTGATAAAAATTATTACAGAAAACTCGTGTCTTAAAATACACAGTTCCTCCCTTGATGCCTTCTTTTGTTATGGAGGTGATTTGGAGTTCCAGTTAGCGTTCATCAGGTGCCTAACCTACTATGTGCCAAGCACTGACAGATGTGAAAAAAAAAGGACAGGGTCTTCCCTCAAGGGGCTTACAGTTTGATGGGGGCAGAAAGCACCAGAAAAAGCTGAGAAGGGTGAGAGATGGGGGACAGTGTAGGGAAAGTAGAGGGCAGAAAAGCTGAACAGGATGCAGCCAGATAGGAAATGAGGAGCTGATAGGCTGCAGGGCAGGGCCCAGAACCCTGGGGCTGAGAGTTCCAGAGGTGCCAGCACTAGAGCATGTTGCTGAGTAAAGATGAGACCAGGAAACAAAACCTGGCTGCTCTTCCTACTCATAGAGCTCAGTGATCGCCCCTTCAGAGAGGCGCCCGCTGCCCCAGCATGGCAGGCAAGGTCTGCAGGGGAAGATGCCCACCCAGAGGGGACCGCCAGGGGAGAAGACCTCGCTTCCGTAGAGATAGGTGGCCATTTAGTTTACAGCAGTAAGGAATTAAACCTGTTATGCTTTTAGAGAATATAGTTGAGTGAAAAAAAATCTTCAAGCTGAGATGTTCTGCTGTTCACTGTATGTGCCTCTCTGTTAACTCAGTTTATTTGCCTGTAGAATAGGCTGACCCTACAGACTGTGTGGCATGGCCTTGAGAGTCTGGTAAATGTAGATGTGAAAGCTCCCTGAATAACATTGTGTCTGCCTGGCTCGGTTGTTGTATAAGCAGCCTCGCCATTACTAGAGTTTAGAGTTGGGGCCTCTGCTACCGATCATCTTGTCCTCGGGGCCCTTTCGGAAGTTTGCTCAAGGACCTGGCATTTCAATAAACCCTTCCCCCCTTTCCTCTCTTGCAGGATGCTAGAAAAGCTTGTGCAGATGCAACTCTGTCTCAGGTAAGAATTTGTTTAATTCCCCTGGTTTGTAGGTTGGGTTATAATTTAACAGTTCTTTTGCTGACACAAAATTTTTGGAGTCAGCTACTTTTGTACTGAAGGATTGATGCATGTCTTTGGGGGGGGGAGTAGGGAAGGCAGGGCAATTGGGGGGTTAAGTGACTTGCCCCAAGGCTACAGTACTAGTAAGTGTTAAGTGTCTAAGGCTGGTAGACTCAGCTCATCCTGACTCCAGGGCCAGTGCTGTCTTCAGTGAGCCACCTAGCCTGCCCCGATGCATGTCTGTCTGATGGCGCTGGTGATGTTTTGGGCGTATTATTATTAGGCTTATCCAAAAATATATTTTCTAGGATGTCATCTGATGCCTTTTTTGTATGAGAATCTGTTAATTGAGTGAGAGGTTAGTTTTCAGAGAGGGGATTATGGGATAAAACTGTTTCAGTTTTGACATGAAGCTTAGGCCATTCCCCATGTCCTTGAGGTGATTTTTCAAAGAAGCTGCCTTGTTCATATTAAGTGAAAGATGACACCTACTTTAAAAATCATTGGCAGTTCAGAAATGTACCTGTGATAATTCTAATATTTATACATCTTTGATGCATTCTCCTGTAATAGAAGGAGCATTTCCCTTCTGTAAATAAGCTCTGTATTTACATCAATATGTGAGATTCTTTAGGTTTTTTTGGAATCTGGATCTATTTCTTTATCACTAAACTAAGGTCTTCTGAGAGTTCAGAGAGAAAGCAGAATGTCACCCAAACATTTTTGTTGAATAATTGTTACATGGAGACAGCAAATTATCAAATGTTTTCTATAAAAGCTGAATTATAAATTGCCCTGAAATCAGTGTACTTTAGCCTGACAGACTGACTTACTCAGTACATTACTAGAAATGTAATAATGCTTTTGCTTTGACTGATAGTCTGTGGACTAGTTAGAGTAACTTTGAACTTTAGCTGACTCCTTTCAGAACTGAAATTTACCATGAAATTTATCATGAAAAAGACATTTGGGTACAAATGTAGCATGGGAACAGAAGTTTAAGTAGAATATTGAACAAGCATTTTGTATTTGTATCCCTAGTCTCTCTAGCACAGTGTAGAAACTGAAAATGCTTGCTGATGAAGCATTCAATGCCTCGTGTCAAGCAGTGCAACTTTTGAGACTGTGTTTAAAGTACTTTAAGAACAAAATTCTACATGTTTCAGAAATGCCATTTACATGCGTGTAGTTAACACACTAATTGCAGCAAGTCCCATAAATATTCTGCAGAGAAGTTCAGTTAAAGTTACTTTCGTATACTTGAAAGCAATAAGACTAGACTCCTTGATAAAGTTCTATGTTGTTTTCTGATGTCGTTGCTGAGTTGTTTGGCTTTGCTGAAATGTTTTTCTTTGTTACAAAGAGGGATCTGTTGTAGAGGAGGGAGGCATATCTTATCTGTAATGAAACTTTTAAGTCTAATCTTCCCACCAGTTGATACAAATTCAGGACGTTTTGCTGTAGAATGTAAAGCTAATAACAGATTTTCATAGAAAAATAATTTATAAAAAGTAATCCCCTGTTATAGAAAATAGTCATGAAAAGTTGTAGCAGTCTTGGTAGATCTTTTCCAAGCCGAGTCTTTAACCTTCTGTCCAAGACCCAGAGAACTCATCCAAAACACGAAGGGAAAAATATATTCATTCTTCCCTAGTGTATGACTGATGGATTTTAAATTGTCTTATTGCTTTATGGGAATTTCTTTAAATGGAGTTGAGCAGTAGGGAGAGATAACAGATACACAATTATAGAGACTAATCAAAATTATCAAGTGCACACTTGCATTTTTTTTTTCTAATTGGTAGTAAGAAGATTGCTAAGCTAGGGCAGATGTTTGGTTAGCATGTTCTGTCTGCTCCATGAGCCCCTTGGATAAGGACAAGTACTAGTGGGGTGAAGTGCTTGCTTTCTAGAAGCTTAGAGAAGTTGAGGGCAAAGACTAACCCTGGTAGACTCATTAACAGACTATCAGGAAGGAGTAGAGAACCTGCAGCCTCAAGGCCTTCTAGGTCCTTGGGTACAGCCTTTTGACTAAGTCCAAGTTGTAAGGATAATATATAAGATATTATACTGTCTGGTGCAGGGTATAAGTCTATAAGTACAATTGGAATTCAGAAATCTTTGTTTTTGGAGGGCAATTGGGGTTGTGACTTGCCCAAAGTCACACGGCTTGTAAGCATGTTAAGTGTCTGAGGCCGGATTTGAACTCAGGTCCTCCTGACTTTAGGGCCGGTGCTCTATTCACTGTGCCACCAAGCCACCCCTGGAATTCAGAAATCTAATGGAAAAGCCAGGGATTGACTTCAGTTTTGACAGAGAGGAGGATTAGAGAAAGCAAACACAGGCCAGTTCATTCCCACCAATGCAGCTGCTGCATGCCAGGACCTTATTTGATGTTCTCGGAATACAGAGACAAACTACCAACTCCCTCCCCTGAGCCAGCCAGCATTTATGGGGTACCTGCTTTGTGCTATACACACTGGGCTTCATGCTGGGGATAGACTAACATGGAACAGTCCCTATCCTGGAGGAGTTTCCATTCTAGTGGAGAAACATTTGTATGCTAATGGTACAGCTTTAACATAGATGTATGAATAGTAGGTAACTGTAAGGGGGGCGGGGAGCGTTAGCCATTGGACCAGATCCTAGTAGACTTCACAAAAGTGGGTGGCCACACTGTCCATTCTCAGAAACAGCTGAGCAAAGAGTATAATCCCAAGGTGGCCAGAGCATAGTTTGTACAAATACACATGGCCAGAAGGTGGAGTGTTGATTCTGGAAATAATGAGTAGTCCTGTCTGGCTAGAATGTAGTATGTTTGGAGGAATAATTTGAAATAAAAATGGAAATATGGCTTGGTGCTGGTTTGAGGAGAATGTCAGCCAAGCTGAGAAGTGTGTATTTTATCCTAGGGATAGAAAGAAACGCTGAGTTGTTTGTTTGTTTTGTTTTGTTTTTCAGCAGAGGTTTGGCAAGGTCAGACCTGTGCCTTAAGATGATTTTGTAGGCAGTGGGAATGATTAATTGGAGAAGGGAAAGATTAGAAGCAAGGAGAGCAATTTGGAGCCCATTGCGGTATTTCTGGTGAGATGTCAGGACTTCAACTAGTGTGTTGTTAAGTAGAGACAGGGGTAGAAGCAAGAAATATAGTGAAGGTCAGGTTGACAAGACTTGGTGACCAGTTGGATGTTGCCAAAGGGCACAAGGTAACCCAAGAGCACAAACAAAGGAGAGAGCCTGCAGTGTTCATTCCTAGAGTGAAGTTGTGATTAGGGCACAGACTCTTCTACTCTCCCAGTTGTGATTTAGAACCACTTTCTTTTGTAGATCACAGCCAACATTGATCCAGTGGGTCGGATCCAAATGCGCACCAGAAGAACGCTGAGGGGGCACTTGGCTAAAATTTATGCCATGCATTGGGGCACTGATTCCAGGTATGTATGGCTGTGATCAGAGCTGTTTGTTGTCATTCTCAATTCTTCATCGTCTCTCTGCCTGCCTCCCCACTCCCACTCCTACCGTAGCCAGTGGGTTTCCATGCCCCATCCAGTCTACCTCCCCAACAGCTCTCATCTCCCCACTTCCCTCCCCTGCCTCGCCTGGTGCCTTGGGTCTCTCCCATCCAGGCCTCCTTCGCTTCTGACCTAACTTCCTTCAAAGGCAGGTCTGGCCTTTCCATCCCACTTAGTCACCCAGCTCCAGAGGCCCTCCCTTAACCCCAGGACCAAGAAATAAAGCTTTTATAGCTTTTAAAGCTCTTCGTGCCCCAGCCCCTTCCTGTACTTCCAGTTTTGTCACACCTCACTCACTGTCTAGTGACAGTGGCCTCTTTGTCTGGCACCCCACTTCCTGCCTCCACAGCTGTTACCTAGCTGTCCAGGCCTGTGAACCCCCTTCCCATCTCCTAGCTTCCTTGAAGGCTCCAGTAAGCCCATCTTCCGTAAGAAGCCTTTCCTGACTCCCCTCAGTGCTGCTCCACCACATATGCAGGTGTCTTGTTTTTTCGCAGTTATTCACATGTTGTCTCGCTTTGGGCTTTACTCCAAAGTAGGAACTCCTTTTGTTCACCTCTCTGCGTGTCAGTTCTTAGCACAAGCCTTTGTAGGCGCTTAATAAATGCCTCAAAATTAAGCTGAGCCAGTTTCTGATCTTGAAGATCTGGACACTGGAGAGAGATCAGGGGCAGTGAACGATCACCTCCTGCCAGGCTCCCTGTTACCTGAGGTAATTGCCATGTGTAGTCTTCCTCAGCCTAAGAATCCAAGGTAAGATTCTGGTCAGATGCTGTAGAAATCATGCTTGGCTAGAGGCTGGACCAGATGGTCACTAAGAATCTTTCTGGTTAATGTTCCATGTTCATTTTCTCTTTCTTCCCATCAGAAGGAAATTTCATTAATAATGGTATTACATACATATTACCCCCTCCTTTTAAGGCCAGCGTTTACCTTCTTTTTTTAATCTTTTATTTATCCCACACTGGCCCATCCATTAACCTCTTGTCCTCAGATCCTTTCTTTCAGGTTCCTGTCTGTGCCATCCAGCTCTGTCAGGTCTCTGCAGCTTGTTAGTGCAGTGGATGGTGTTGGGCTTGGAGTCAGAGAAATCAGAGTTCAAATTGAGCCTCAGATGTTTAGTTGCATGACACTGGGCAAGTCACTTAACCTGTCTGCCTCAGTTTCCTCAACTGTAAAATGATGGTTATAACAGCGCCTGCCTCCTAGGGTTTTTGTAGGGATCAGACGAGATAATATAAAAAAAATATAAAAAAAATAAATGTAAAAGCTCATGGCACCATGCCAGGCATGTAATAGGAGCTTAAGAAATTCTTCCTCTCTCCTACCCCAACCCCCTCCTGTTTCCATCTTTGAAGCTTCTGGAAGTTTCATCTCTTACCCTTCCCAGTAGAAAGTCACACAGTTCTCTAAACACTACACTGTGCTTGGTGGTCTTTACCTTGCATGTGTTGGCGTATGGATTCTGCAGTGATCTGTCTTATTGTTTAGCTGCATAAAATCTTTTCACTGGTAATCTCAGTATGTGGTCTTTGCTCCATTAATGCAATATATTTTATCATCCTGCATGCTAATTGATCCCATAATGATGACAAGGGGCTCGAAAATCAAAGTGAAGAGGGAACTCAGTGGGAGTATCAATAATTGATTTGAATACATTTATGTCACTAGAGTTAGTCTTAATTATGCTGTTATTCCAAAATCCTAAGCATTGTGCTTCTGGTTTCTAACCCTTAGGGTCCATCCATGTTTGTGTTCTCAGGTTCAGTGTTCTTAATGTTGAGCTCAAGTTTTGGAAGTTCCCCTGAAACATCCTGATTTCCCATAACTTCTTGTAGATTTACCACTCGTGAGTTTGTCTAAACTTCTCATCTATAAAAAAATCTGTTATTTTGTTATATTTGATATTATCCAGGAGTGAGCTCTGCCAGATTCTCTTGCGAGTCCTAGACTAATACTCTGAGTTTAAGAATTGCTATTCATCATTGACATTCATGAAGAAAAAGTTCAAATCGGTTCAGTAGAGTCATTAAAACGAGGACAGGAATCATGAATCTGAGGAAGACTTCTCTCCATAGTGTATGATCTCTTCTTCCCAGAACAGAATTTAACTTATTGATGTTTATTTTTGTCCAGGATTCCAACATGGGTAATATTTGAGACTTAAATCAGGCCTGTGCTGTGGTCACATTTATTTCTACTATTTTATAATAATGCTCTAAAATTGGGGGAGGGGGTCTTAGCTTCTAGACCTGAACTTAATACATTCTCTGTAAGCATAACCTTTCGTGTCTGGCAGCCTGATGTGAGCATGAATTACCCTTGGCATTTTCAAAAATCTTGAATAAATGGAATGGAAATAGGGTCATCCACCAAAAATTGTCAGACTGGTTCATGGGTTAGCAATTCAGCAAAGCCCAGGGCAGGTTAGAAATAGCAAATTAGAAGTTAGAAGTTAAACCAGGGCTTCTCAATCTTTTCTGTGTCATGGAACCTTTTGGTAGCCTGGCAAAGCCCATATCAGTAATGATGGAAATGCATGAAATAGAGAGGATTACAAAGGAAATCGATGATATTGAAATAAACATGTAAAAAAAAAATTTTTCTCCATCCCAGTTCACAGGCCCCCTGACATCTATCCATGGTCCCTAGGTTAAGAGCCCAGAAGCCAAAAATCTTACATACTCAGTGATGTAGTCAGGGCTATACCCAGGAGACTGGTTGTTGTTGTTTCCAAGTATTTGTGTCAACCTTTTGGATTTTTTCCTTCCCTTTGATATACTGGCATGTTAACTCTTACTTGCTCACGTGGCTGTGTAATGATCACTCTTAGCTTCTCATTTTTATTTCTCTGGATGGGTGTTGGGTTAAGGAGGTTGGGAGAAAGAAAATAAACACAGCCTCTTCAGGAACCTTCTGATCCAGGGTAGAAAACGTGTATGGTATTCAAATACCAAGCATGGTATAATAGTAAATACTGTTCAGAGAATTGTGGTTTGGAGCAGTAGGGAAGGGGAGGGTTTGTGCAATACAAGCTATTGAAGCTGGACCTTGAAGAATTCCTCTGATTTGTAGGGAGGAGAGGGACAGACCCTGAACAAAAGGTAAGGCTGTTATCAGGACACAGGCCTGACCGAAGAAGCAACGGTGGGACCCAAAGTCTGATGCTCGTCTAGGAATAAATGTGAAGGCTAGTGCATGGGGGCGCTGGGTTTCAGCTAAGGAGAACGGGATTCACATTCTGCCTTACGGGATCATGGGCAAGTCACATTCTCCTCAGAGCTTCTGTTTTCTCATCCAAAGAATGGGCATACTTGGCTTACCCCAAAGGGGAAGAAAGATACTAGTTATTTTTCATTGTCTAATAACTAGACTTTTTTATAATTATGTGTAAATTAAAACTAAGTAAGCTGTGAGGAACCTCTAGTAAGTACAAGAATTTAAACCTCAGTTTTGCCTTCTCAATCTTTTCTTATTTGCTTAACTATGTTCATTATAAGGCTGCCAGATAAACTGAATTCTGGATCAGTGAGGTGTAACCAGTTTGGGTAATGTCCATTAAAATTGGTTGTAGCATGGAGAATGACTTTAGATGTGGAGTTCATCCATGCTTGTTATTTTACACATGAGGGAACTGAGGCCCTGAAAGGCTCTGTCTTAAATACTTCTCAAACACAGTTTCCTGATTGGAGATAAACAGGATGTCTTTCTCACCTTCAAAAAGGATAAAGAGATTAGGATCTTCTACTCTCTTTGTTAGTCAGTAGGCATTAAGGGTATTTCTAATCAGTAGGCAGTACTAAAGGTAACCTTCCTGATCTAATGAAAATGAGCTGATTTTCTCTCTAGGTCATCTTAATTCTCAGCATTGAGCTTATAAGTAAGGTGGTACAGAATTTTATAAGCCGCAAGAGGAGACTGATTTAAAACGGCAGAATGGCAGTGTTATACCTGTACATAGAAATGTGTTTGTTATTTTTGTTCCTAAGCTAAGGAAAAATTACATTAAAAACTTACTTGGTGGAGACATATGCTTTGTCTTATTGATGTGGTGATTAATAGAGAAGGTCCTCCCTCATACACTGTAGAGATGCAGATCCTCTGGAGGAACTCTGAGGGGGAAGGACAGGAAGAAGGATGGGTCATCAGAGACTTAAGTGGCCAGGGGGAGGCAGGGTGCTGGGCCAAGTGTGCACAGAAGAGAAGCTTCTGCTCTGATGGCAGAGATGACAGATACAGGAGAATGAGTGCAGAGGGAACAAATGCCAGGCAGTTAAAGGGGAGGCCAGCGATAGGAGGTTAGGAAACGTCAAATGCAGGAGGAGATGAAGGAAGAGTAACAGGCGTCTGCGGGTGCAGTTGGAGGGGTGGGCTGCCACAATGCACAGAGGGCTGGGCTTGGGTTTAAATCTGACCTCGGATACTCATTATATGGGTGATGCTGAGCAAGTTACTTAATCTTTGCAAGCCTCAGTTTCCTCTGCTGTAAAATGGGTATAATACCAGAGCCTAGCTCACAGGATTGTCATGAAGGTGAAATATTTGTGAGCACCATATAAATGTTAGGTGTTATCATGATTATTCTCTGAGACAGAGATGGGAAAAGCAAAGGCCCGTTTGGCTATATAGATGGAAGAGTGAAGATGGGAGAGAAATAAATGTCCAGTGAGGATATCTGGTAGAGCCTGTTTTTGAAGGGGTTTAAATGCTAAGCAGAGTTTATGTTTTATCCCAGAGGCAATTATTGTGTAGAAGATGCCCACTCAGGAAAACCTCCTGGCAGCTGAGTGGATGGTGGAGGGGGCTGAGCTGGAGGCAGTGTGCCACCATTGCAGTAACTGGGGGGGCAGGGAGACACTGAACAGCGTAAGCAAGAGCAGTAAGTAGAAACTGGCAAAAAGACCAACTGAAACAAGACGACTTCCTGTTATTTAGGACTCTCCAAAGCAGTAGATTTTCCTCTCTCCTAGGAGTTCCTCAAGCCAAGGGTGGATCTATGTTGCATTGTAGTGGGAACTTCTTTTTTGGTTAGAGGTCAGACTAGATAACCACTCAAGTCCCTTCCAGCTCTGAAGTTTTGTCATTCTATGAACTAATAAGAGCTAAAAGTCTGTAATGTAACTTTGAAAACTAGAGCCTTGGTTTTTTCTTATTCTGTGGATAATGCATAGGCGATTTTCTCTTATTTAGAGTTTATCTTAAGAGCTGATTTTCCAGATGTTGTAACATTGAAATATGACCCCTACCAAACAACTTTGAGAGAGTAATCTAAAATTCATACACTGTAATTAATTAATAAATTCCAATTTGCATAACAAGCCCCAAATAATTTTTAAATTTGTTTTAAGGTTAATCATAACAGATTTTTCTCCTGTTCCTAATCATAATATCTACCAAAGTCAGCATGCAAGTGGACAGATGACTCTTATGACTTAAATGTTAAAAACTTAAATGATAAAAATCTTGTGGTCACCTTTAGATAAGCACCTGAATAAACCTGACATCGAATCCTTTTCAGTATTCTTTAAAAGATCCATCTATTGGGGCAGCTCGGTGGTACAGTGAATAGAGCAACGGCCCTGGAGTCAGGAGGACTTGAATTCAAATCAAGCTTCAGACACTTAATGCTAACTAGCCATGTGACCTTGGACAAGTCACTTAACCCCAATTGCCCTTCCTTTCCCCCTCCAAAAAAAAAAAAAGACCCACTGAAAGAGTGGTAAAGGTAGCAGTGATTTCTTCTGAACTGGATGTATATTTGTGTTTAGGTGGCTTGTCTAAAACATAAAAGATTTTTAAATAAATTACAATTTCAGGGGCAGTTAGGTGGTGTAGTGACTAGAGCACCGGCTCTGGAGTCAGGAGGATCTGAGTTCAAATCCAGCTTCAGACACAAAACTAGCTGTGTGACCTTGGGCAAGTCCCTTAAGCCCAATTACTTTGCCTTCCCTCCTCCAAAAAAAAGGCAAAAAAATTTTACAATTTCAGTTCAAAACTCATTGCTCAACAAGGATGCTACAAATCTTTCAGCGTATAAATCCCAAACCTGTATAACTGAACTGTTCATCAAGGAAGTCATGTTGGTAATTAGCACAGTTACCCAGAGGGAGGAAAAAAGCATGATTAAAATCTTTCTCAGAAAGATCTTATTGTTAGGAGAAATCTGGAAGCCTTAAAGCTTATTCCTTTTGTATCTAGTCTTTAACTGTGTCAGAATGGGACAGAGGATTAAGCCCTCGGGATTTTCTATTGCCTGTGGCCTTGGAACTGTGTATATAGGTCTCCAAACTTTAATGAATTTTAGCTAATATCTAATGTACTGGTTCTCAGAAGATGTCTGACCCCAGCAGTTCTGAATAACAGTAATTCATATGTACCTGGTTGTTCACAAAGCACTTTCCATACAACTCTGTGAGAAGAAATGCCCTGGTCAGAACAGACTCATGGGCATACAGGATCCAGGGCTCTCATCTCTTAAGCCAGTGGCACAGCAACTAGGAGTGACTTTTGTCTTCAGGTCACCTTCCTTTCTGGTTGCTTATAACAGCTTTAGAAAAAAGAGAAAAGCAGGTCAGCAAAAGTGATCAATACATTAGCCGTGTCTAAGAGATTATTCAGTATTTCTCTATCTGTAGTTCTTCATTTTGGTTTAAAAAAAAAAAACGGAGGGAAGAGTGTTTTCCTGGGGCTTCTCCTCAACCAAGCTTGGTTCTTTCAGCTTCCTGTTCTTTACATCTGCATTGTAGCTGGTGTGTGTGTGCGCGCGTGCGCGCGTGCAATGACAGTGGGAGGAGCCCTGATCTTACCTGCCTCTCCTCCTCTCTGCCAGTAAGCTACGAGTTAGGCAAACCATTGACCATTCTTAGGCCTCAGATTTCCTGCTCTGAATTTCATGACCCTGAGGCCATCCCCATTCCCCATATGTGATTCTGTGACCTAATCACAGGTGTGCCTCCCCTGGACTTGCAGAAACTTTCCGGGATTCTCTGAATCCTACATTTTCATCATGTACCATAATTTAATGTTCAGGTATTCCCTGGGGGGATAAACTTTTATTGCTTCTAGTTTGCTGCCACAGAAAGTAATGCTGTGAATATTTAGAGGTGTGTGTAGCCTTTCTTTTAGGCTTTGATCTTCTTTGCCTATAAGTGGGACCTCTGTCTCAGACTATGCACCATTTTAACTCTTTTAGTGTAATTCTAAACTGCTTTCCAAAATGGTCTGGCCATTTCATAGGTCCACCAACAGGATAGTCAGTTGACACAAAGTTCTTAAAGGAAAACTATTTCTATCTTTAAAAGTAATTATTTCAGATGTTTTACCTATATAGAATAGGCCTTTCAAAACAAGGCTATTTCCCAAGTGCATAAAACCATATTAGAAATGTTCAAAGCTTTGCCCCATTCTGACTGAATTGTGATGACTTAATTTTTTTTTATTATCTTAAGAGCTGATCATAGAAAATAATTCTGGGAGAGGGAAGTGTAAAATATGGAGAAATGTCAGCAACTGACAACCAAAAGATGTCAGTAAGAACTTTTAAAAGAAGGGGGAAAATTAAATCATATGGTGGGCCCAGGTTACATGATGACTTGTGAAGATCTGTCTGTCTTTTGGTAGGATAGCTTGTCTAATTCATACAGGTTCCTATGATTCAGATGTTATAGTAGATGCATAGAATGTTTTAGTTGAATTTTTTTCCCTTAGGTAAGAACAAGCTGCCCTTTCTTGGTTACTGTGGTCTTCACATGTATTTACCTTGTGTTTCCTCCAGGCTTCTAGTTAGTGCCTCCCAAGATGGCAAACTCATCATTTGGGATAGCTACACCACAAACAAGGTAAGAGCGACCAAGACAGTGTAATGTGGTGGCTTAATTCTCTGCAATACAAAATAGACTGAATGTTTATTCCTGAGCCCTCTGTGCAAATTAAGCCTTTTCTCTGATAAGAGTTGGACTCTTGCTACCTCCCATCCAGTGGTAGTCACTGGAGCCTTGAAGATGGTGAGATTTTTTTTTTAATTGCTTTTAGCCACATAGGCAGCCCCTGTAAAAGCATATCACAGATTACACTGACCAGCACACCTCCCCAGAGCTGTTCAGACCAAAGGAAATGGAAAACGATATGGGGCTGGGTTTACAAAAGCAGGCAGAAGAATGTAAGAACCAAAAAATAAAATTCACAATTTAGTATTTAAATAAAGACAGTTTTTATTCTTGAAAAATGCTGGATGCATTGGTTACAGCCCTTCTATACAACCAGACTATTGTACAATGTGAAAGAATTTGCAGATCCTATACATGATTGTACGCTACCATGGGGGGGTGGGGTTTGAAACTCAAGTGATTGTGAATCTGAATGTTGTAAACTAAAAGTAAATAAACAAGTCAATTTAAAAAAATGCAAGGGATAAGGACCATATCTACTTCCAAAATTTAATTCAGAGTGACATTCCTGATTCTTTTATGATGTCATAAGATTGATACATCATACCACCAAAAGTTTTAAAGCTTTGTTTAATCTAACCCAACTTTTATAAGAGCTCTTAAGTACAAGTGCAATATTCTGTAACAAAACATTAAATTTGAAACCAAAATTCAGTGCCACTTAATTACTCCTTGGCACATTCATTGTTCTTGACAGAGATTGTTCAAGCGCTATATTGAGCATCATGTTGATATACCAAAGAAATGATGCTGTTGGGTCTGTAGAGTCATATTAGGGCAATCTGTTGAGCTTTTTTGTAGACCTCTAGATCTAAATTGGTTTCTTCACTAATGTATAGACAACACTGAAATGTGAATTAAGTCATTGCTTTATTTGGCTGTGTGTACAGATGATCCTTAGGTTAATTTTGATTCTTATGGTATGCACACTTGCACATTTTTTTTCTGTCGCTTCTTCCTATAAAGTAAAAGCTAAAAAGGAGATTTAAAATCTGTCCCTGTCGCTCTAAGGTCCACGCCATTCCTCTGCGTTCATCTTGGGTCATGACCTGTGCATATGCACCTTCTGGCAACTACGTGGCCTGTGGTGGACTTGACAACATCTGCTCCATTTACAATCTGAAAACTCGTGAGGGAAATGTGCGTGTGAGTCGTGAGCTGGCTGGACACACAGGTGAGGGGTCTTTATTTTTATCCCAGCCCCTTAGTGCTGGCTAATCATCTCGTTTTGCTATGTTTGTCTTTCATATGTTTCACTCTTAGGACATTGCTTTTACTGTTGGTTTCCTGATAGTGTGTTTGGGTACAAGGAAACATGGGAACTGAATGAAGTTGGTTGGCAGAGACAGAGTGATAATTTAATCATAATGTTTAATAATTATTTAATCATGTTTAATATTTGCCGTAAACAGCCTATATCCATATGTTGACACCAAAGCAGTGAGATTAGTAATTCTTTCCAGAATTTCTGTAGGAATTTGTTTTATACGTATCATGACATTTTATTTCCTTTGGAGAAGAAGAGAATACTTTTCCTAATTAACATTAGTTTCTGTTTCCCCCTTGTTCAGAGTCCATTGCCAGTTTCAATAAACACATAAAGTGCTGATCTGTGGTTTAGGTTAATTGAATGGAATAGTTTAGATGCCGCAGACGTTACTGAGGAAGTCAAAGTCAGATCTGTTTGAAGTCCCCTGTAGACCATGAAGGGGGCAGCCTTCTCCTCAGAGACCTTTGAGAAGGAGGTGATCTAAGAGCCCTCCCCAGTTTGATGAGCTCCTTCTGGGGGCCGCCCTCTGACCTGCCTGGAGCATTCCACTGGGAGGGCCTTGAGCACTGCCTATGGTCTGCTGTTGTCTTGTGGGCTCTGGCCCAGCTGCCTCTTTATCATGGCCTGGGTTCTAATGGAGAGGGTGAAGTCTGAGCCATCGGTATACGGATTGACCTCCTTTTCCCCACTAGCGTATTTTGACATAAATTCCCCACTCCCTGGTCCTGCCTCTGCAGCTGACTTCCGTGAGGTTGATGGGAGCTTCACTTGATTGACTTGACTTTTCACTAAGGATATCTGTAGGCCTTCAGTTTGAAACTCTTGCCTCCACATGATTTAGGAAGATATTCAGATTCATCTCTGGAGTAGCCTCCATCGTCTGCGTTTTTTCCCACCTTTTTTTCCCTTTTTCTAAGGAAATCCCCATCGGCATTAGTCTTCCCACCACAATTTCACAGTGATTCAAATTAAACCAAAGCAGAAGTGTCCAAGTCAAGATTTGATCCCTAAAGCTGCTGTTAGTTTAGTCCTTCTAATCAAGCCTCTGCAGAATAAGCCACTAAAAGTAAGAAAGGCCCCCCAGGTCGAACTTGAGTCATATGCACTGTGTATTATGACCTACAACTAGGATGTTCCATTTAAAGTCAGTAGTTTGAAGTTTTCACTTTTCCTTGTTTCATAATAAACCTGAGTGCTAACTAGGTGAAGAGCTGAAGAATCTGGGTAGGATTTTGAAGGGAGGGCTGTCCTTAGGTGAACAGTCTGTATGTATGTCTTCCAGGAGAGGTTTCGGCTTACAGGATGTGGAAGTGATCTGAAGAAACCACTTTCAGAAGTGTTTCGGTCACACACGCTTCAAAGATTACACAGCTCTGATATATAAGGATTGTTGCTCATTGGAAACTAGTTCATTCATATGAGAATTGAGCATTTTTCTATTCCTTCTAAATCATTTTCCCAGCCCTTTATGGTAACCAAGGGCTGAGGGACAAACAAATTGAAGAAACTGCTTTGCTTAATGCTGTTCCTTTTGTCAGTGTGCACCAAGTGCCATTAGGCCACAGCTCTAAATTGGTGCGATCATTCAGCTTTATGGAGGGACTAAAGCCTTCGTGGGAAGGGGACCCTTTTTTTCATTTACTTATACCAAATAACACAATTAGAATAGCAAAATTTATGTTAACAGAAATATCTTTGCCCTTAAAATGAAGTGGCCTTTTGAATCTACTTATTTTTCTTTACCAAAGTACAACTTCGGAAATAACTTCACTAAGATTCTTTAAGATGAAATTTTGTGAAAACTAATTTTTTCTATAGTGTCTTTAAAAGCTGTATGTTATTTTGGGTTTCTCTTAAAAGGCAGAAGAGCAATGACCAGTCTTGGTTGCAGAGAACTTATTAAGAACCTCCAGAGTGTGAGACTCTGGAGATAGAATAGTCCTTGTCCTCGAGGAACACATGCACACACAGGGTACAGAATAATGGAAGGTACTATTGGGGGAGGAGGGATCGGAGTAGGCCTTACATTGTCTGCTCAGAATGTGGGGCTTCAGCTGAGTTTTGGAGAAAGTAAGGAAATGTAAGAGGCCAGGATTAGGGGGATGTATATTCCAGGCAAAAGCAGGGGGGTAAGACAGGAAATTTAGTTTAAATTAAGTTTAGGAACAAGAGCTGGGCACGTAGGGGACTAATATGTCAAAACCAGGTTGGGATGGGATTTCAAAGCTAATGGAAAAGTTTATATTTGATCCTAAAGGCTGAGCCACTGCAGTTTATGACGCCAACGGAATGACCTGGCCCAAGCTGAGCTTTAGAAACATCACACAGGAAGCAGCACGGAGGATATTTTGAGAGAGGAAAGGCTGGAGGCAGAGAGACAGTGTTGGGGGCTATGGCAGTGGTCAGCAGTAGAAAAGGGGCCACATGAATGGATAAAAGGACACAGAAAGAAATAATGGTATGGAGGAAGATGGGAGAATCCATAAGATTGGGGCAGCGGGACAGAGTTTAGGACGGTTCCAGAACTGGTTCCCATTTCTTGGAGTAGGAAATCTCAGTATGTGCTTGTGAATGGATTTAATCTCTTTGTGTGGTTAAAATCAAAGGCCAATGTGTGTACATCACATTGCAAAATATGTAGATACACAATGTATTTGTTTTTTCTTTGATGAATTTAATTTAAATTGTATTTTATCCTGCTATTCAGCAGATCATAGGTAATATCTTAACCCTCTCACCTTAATTCTTCAGATCACTATTAGCCTCCATCAAAACTAGCTTCTGTTCCACTGTTATGTTTAGAGGGGGGAGGGGGGGAAATTCTGCCTTGAGGATACAAATAAAAATCCTAGAAATCCTGGCTATAGTAGTATAATGACCTTAAGACTTTGAACTATAGAATAGAGCATTTGCATAGAAAATCTTCCTAAACGTTTAGAACACGTGGCCCACTCCCAGAGGTGTGGGTTCTGCTCTGACTCTCTCAGCCTTTGTGCTCTGTTTCCAGGTTACTTGTCATGCTGCCGCTTCCTGGATGATAATCAAATTGTCACCAGCTCTGGAGACACCACTTGGTGAGTGATGGGCCCTGACAAGGCGCTTCTCATCTGTCTCTTTGGTGTGTGACCTGGGGCTCCAGGCATTGTGGACAGGTCCACAGACACATCTATGAAAAGGGGCATGAAAGTGTTCCCTACTGAACAGTGCAAATGACATCAGCTTTTCTGCATCCATTTTTTCTGATTTTGAAACCTGCAGTTTGACATATATAAATAGTAATGAAACTTGGGACATTGAATTGTTGATCATGCCGAATCTCCTTTATTTTCACCCTGGAGGCGTGGCAGCAGAGACAGCCTGCTGCCTGATCTAACCCCAGCCCTTTATGGTAACCGAGGGCTGAGGGACAAAGAAACTGAAGAAGCTGCTTTGCTTAATCCTCTCCCTATTGTCAGTGCGGCCACAGCTCTGAACTGGTGTGATCAATTTTTGCTATAGTGTCTTTAAAAGGTATATGTTATTTTAGGTTTCTCTTAAAAGGCAGAAGAGCAATGACCAGTCTTGGTTGCAGAGAACAAATTATCCTACATGCCTTCCTCATCTTAGTGAAGAGGAGGGTGGAGGGTAGGGTTGTAGTCACAGGAATATAATGTACGGCTCATTGCCAGCTTCACGTTACTGGGTTTTGTTGGGAGGAAGGGGGTATTTCAGATCAGGGCCAGGTGGGAAAGGTTTATCCAGAAGTAAGTGATATAGAAACAGAGCATCAGTAAATGGGGGGGAAGGGTGAAAGAACTCCCTCTAAAAATACTTGTTTTATAGAAATTGGCATTATAATCTCCTATAGAAGAGAACCCAAGAAAGGACCTGCCTGAGTAATGCAGGTGTAATTTAGTAATTTAGTCACCATCTCCGTGCAGGTGACTAAATTTGGGCTAACTTGCTTAGCCAGAGAAATGGAAGTAGCTTCAGCCTAGACCATGCCCATCAGCTAGTCTCCTGTTCTTCAAGAGGCATAGACCTCGTGCTTGTTCTTAGGGGAGGGTGAGACACCAGGTAGGTAGAGGGGGAAGGAAGGGAAGCACAGGTGTCTGTAATCAGACCCTGCTAGAGCAAACGCTTGTCTCCGGCCCTAATGCCCACGTGAACGATGCATTGCTTCCTCGTTAGTGTGTATGGCTGTACTTCTCAAACACCTGTAATCTATTACTAGAAGGAACCTGAATTATGCATTTTCCTTCCCCCTTGGGAAAAAAAGAAGTCCACAAATATCTCATTTGTTCCTCACAACAACACTGAAAGGTAGACCTGTTGTAATCTCCCTTTATGACTTGCCCAGGGTTACCCAGCCTGAGGCTGGATTTGAACCCAGGTCTTTGCTGATTCTAGGCACACTGCTCTTTGTGTTGTGTTGCCTCCTAGCTGCCCAACCAACTCTTCACAGCATAGATACAGTTGGATTGGGAGGTTATACAAATTCAGGAGCAGTTTGAGACATTTCCAGAGTGATCTTAGTCTCATTATCTACTCTGACAGGTAGACGTTTCCATGGCTTGGATCAGACTTGTGATATTTGTCTTTCTGCCACAGCCAAGTGACTGTTTGCTCCTATTTTCAAAGTGCAGAGAAGGGGAGTCCTACCTAGGACAGATAATAAAGGGGCTTAGAGACTGCCTCTCCATGCTTCAGGTTATCAGAGACAGTGGAACAGTCTGACCCTGAAACCTGAAAAGAGTCAGGGGGATAAGTATAAGAAAGACCTAAAGAGGCAAAGGAAAAAGTTGACCCGCATTGGGAGGTAAGGGTGAAAGACTTTCTCATAGAGCTGAAGAGGGAAGGGGGAACATTGAAACTCCACAGGCACCGTCAGGTGAGAGGTCACCTACTAAAGGTCAGAGGAGAGGAGTGGTCATGGGTGCCTGGAGAATGTTGAGGTGGTCCTTTGTTGGCAGAGACAGAAATATAGGTTGACTTTTCCTATAATGGTGTACTATAAGGGGGTGGGGTGGTACTCTAGTCAAAACCAGATGACTCCCCATTTCTAACATGTGACATGAGCAGAAAACAATGGTGCCAGAAGCAGCCTAGAAAGCGTCGCCAAAAGTTATCAGGTCTTAAGCGAGAAGCCACAGGCTGTAAAGGCTTGGGGAGTCTTTTCATCTCTGCCACCTATTGGAAGCAAGGAATGTCATAGAGAAAAGCTGATTTGGGAAAGTGAACATCTGGCTAAAAAGATGTTCTCGGGCTTCAGAGAATCGGATTTGGATTTCTGGATTACATCATAAAAGATGGGGATGACAGACTCCTGTGCAGGCTGGTGAGACGGTCTTGGCCTGGTACCCTGAAAATCTGATTAAAAGGGCTTTAACCTAAAAATTATCAGAAAGGGGGAAAACTGCCTGTGTAGATCTGCCATGTGGGAAGGAAAAAACCAGTAGGCACCCAAAGATCACAAAAGACCAATTCCAAGAGAGGATCCCCTAACAAAATTATGACCTTTGGTGTTATACACATATTCATCAATTATTAGGTGACAAGCAAAATTAACTTGGGTCTTAATGCAAGGAGAAAAATTATAGGGGCTTCTAAGTGGTGCCATGAATAAAGCAGCGGCCCTGGAGTCAGGAGGACCTGAGTTCAAATCCAGCCTGAGACACTTAACACGTACTAGTCATGTGACCTTAGGTAAGTCACTTAACCCTAATTGCCCTACCCTCCCCCCTCCAAAAAAAAAAAAAAAACAAATTTTAGCCTCATCTTGTTATCACAGATATTACTGAGACTGGGGGCATCTGAATGGGTGTGCCTTTTTCAAAAGTAAAGGATACATAAGAGGCTGGGGATAGTGAGTGGCATTGTATAGTAAGAAGCCGTATTCGTGGGAGAAAATCTTAAAGCCTAAACCTGGTCAAGAGAATGTGAGTGGAGATCAGCGGGGGACATCAGAGTAAACTAGAAACCACCTGGAGGGGAAATAGATGAGGAGTTTGGGAACAGCTGCCCAGCCCAGCGCAGAGGCAGGGGGTGACTTCAGACATCTGCCCAGACTCAGTCCCTTTTTGTCAGGAGCAGAGCAGCTGATAACTTTGTGACTTAACCTTGATGATAATTTCAACCTTCAAAAGGTAGAGAATCTCCTTAGTCCAGATTCTATTCTGATTCTCACCATCAGGAAGCCGGGAGGGGGAGGTTAGCAGTGCAGTCTGACTGTGTCCTGTGCTTGGAAAGAATGGATTGCAGGTGGTCAGAGATGAGGGCCCAAGGACGCAGATTAGGGAAGCAAGCTTAGAAGGCAACCAAAGACACAAGCGAAAGGAGTAGGAGGAGGAACAAGGGTTTTCTGAAGAGGCCGTCATGTATGCACAGAGAACCACAGACCGTTCAGGTTTTTGGAAGGCATGTAATAATTCTTGTCATCACAATAACTGGAGTCAGCTTCTTAGCTCATTTGATTGCCATAATACCCCTATGAGGTACATGCTGTTTATGTCCCCATTTTGCAGGTGAGGAAGGTAAGGTTAAATGACCAGCCTAGAATCACACAGCTGCTAAGTGTCTGAGGCAGGATCTGAACTCAGGTCTTTCTGACTTTTTCAAATCCCTTTGTCTTCATTACAACACCAAACTGTCACCTAGAGAAAAACTTAAAGCAGCAAAAGGCTGACATGTTACTGTAAGAATGGGTCAAGGTTGGGCGGCTAGGTGGCGCAGTGAATAGAGCACCGGCCCTGGAGTCAGGAGTACCTGAGTTCAAATCTGGCCTCAGACACATAACACAAAAAACTAGCCGTGTGACCATGGGCAACTCACCTAACCCCAATTGTCCCCCAAAAAGCAAAAAAAAAAAAAAAAAAAAGAATGGGTCAGGGCTGCTGGCACTCTGAAGGAACCAAATCTGGCAAATAAAGTTAAGGGGTCTTTGGTGGTTGGTTTGCTTGCTTTTAATCTGTGTTGGGAAAGTGAGAAACCACAGAAAGAATAGGACTTCTGCTTAGGCTCGATGAGAGGTTTTTGCCCATAGAACAATGGCAGAGCTGCTCCAGTGTTTTGCTTCTTTGCTGTTTCAAGAAGTGTGTCCCAGTGTAAGTAACGTGCTGCCTCACGGGCTCCGGTGACCCATGACTTTGGGGGCTGCCAGGACTGGAGCAGGACGGTATTTGATAGAGCAGTAGAACTTCAGTCGGGAGGGACCTTAATGATCTTCTGGTCCAACCCATGCCCCAAGATGAATCCACCTACTATTCAAAGACCCTCCACTATTTCCCCAGGCTGACCGTGCTAATTCTTGAGAGTTCTAATTGTTCACGTTTTTCCTGACCTCAAGCCTAAATGCCCCTTTTTGCAACTCCCACCTATCACTCTTGGTTCTACCTCTTGAGGCCCAACAGCCTCATCCCTGTTTCATAGATTTCAGAAAATAAGAAAGGTACCATAGGATTGGAGGACAAATATCCCAGTGTTTTGTTTAAATGGGATTACTACATTGTTAGCTTTAGGGATTGCTGTGATCTTGCTTACCTAGATTTTAATGAAGTATCTCATACTCTTCTTGTGGAAAATATGGAGATGTGGACTGGGCCGTGGTGCTGTTAGACAGCATCAGAACTAGCCCAGTGGCCACATGTCTCTTAGGGTTCCTTGAAAGCCCCGAAGAGACAACAGTGTGAGTGCCTCGGACCTGGGCTACACACAACAACGTGGAGAAGTTGTACGTGACGTCCTCACCAAGTTTGTGGACGACCAAAATGAGCTGGCTCACTGGGTGACAAATTCAGGATCTGACGGTCTTCATGGAGCAGAACTTTGGCCTGAATCAGATTATATTAATTCCTGTTGAATTTCATCTTGAGCCTTATACTTGGGTCTGAACAATCAACAATCAACCACACCAGTGTGAGGTGGGAGAGATAGCCACCAGCAGTTTGTTTGAAAAAAGACTTGGGCATTGTATTGACTTGCATGTTGGCTATGAGCCGTCCATGCCCCGTGACCCAGGGAGGATGTCGGTGGCTCCAAACACCTCAGAGAAAAGCCACAAGGTCTTGGCTGGGATCCATATCGTGTGTGGATCGGGTGAAAGATGGGGAACATGAGAGCTTCATTCAGAGTATTTGAAGGGGCTTCATATGGAAGGGAATGGATCAATTCAGGGGCTTCAGAGTACACAGAGCATTGGGCTTGGAGGCAGGAAGACTCAGCTTCCCAAGTTCAAATCTGGCTTCAGACACTGGCTAGCTGTGTGACACTGGGCAAGTCACCGTACCCTGTTGGCCTCAGTTTCCTTATCTATAAATAAGCTAGAAGAGAAAATGTCAGCCCATATTTGGGGCACGAGGAGTTGGACACGACTGAAGAACAAATGAACTACAACATGTAGGAGAGGGCTTAGGGCCCTCCTTCCCTTTCCCTCCCCCCAACAAGCCGCAGTAGGAGCCGGTCATCAGAGCCTACCAGAAGTAGAACGGGCAGCTTCTCGAGGCTGGAGGACCACATGGGTTCTCATTCAAGCTATGGTTGTGGATCTGTTACTGCCCGGCCAAAAGGAACTCTTAGAAAACACATCTGCTTTAAGGAAAATCTCATCTATCTGTACTGTGTGACTTAGCATATTGGGTTCTCTTTGTGGTGGAGACTAACGTGTGCCCTGTTCTCTCCTCTTGCAGTGCTTTGTGGGACATAGAAACTGGCCAACAGACGACCACCTTCACTGGGCACACTGGGGACGTCATGAGTCTTTCTCTTGCCCCTGACACCAGATTATTTGTTTCTGGAGCTTGTGACGCTTCAGCCAAACTGTGGGACGTTCGAGAAGGAATGTGTCGGCAGACTTTCACCGGCCACGAATCTGACATCAACGCCATCTGTGTACGTATGGGCTTAGGATTGGGGAAGTGCACTTTGTGTTCATGAGCTCATCCATAACCAGCTCTGTTAGCAATTAGCGTTAGTTCTTGGAAGTCTTAGGGAATGTCATTGATTCATCTTTGGAACATTTTCTGTGTCAGGTCATGTTTTTTACTGTAAGAGCCCAGATTTGCTGACACCATGTACAAATGGGTGGGTGCCTGTAGAGAAAGAACATGGTGGTTTTTGTTTAAGGGTTAAGAATAAGAAATCTAGTTTTTGAAAACTCATCAGCTGTAAGAACATGGCACGTTTAGTTGTACCCTCTGTCAATGGCCACATTGTCTGTATTTGTTATTGGTGTGTTATAGTTTTTCACTAAAGCTTTTAACCACATTTTCTCTCAGTAAAATGTGCCACTTACTTTGAAACTCGTTAGCTGTTGCTACCTAGAGAGCTGCAGAAGGAAATAAGAGATTCAGAAATTACTTTGTACTTTTTTAGTCATGGAAAACAACTCCCGTTTTAGATCCAATAATTGCCAGAATAGCATTTTATCTGGCATTTCCAAAGCCAACCAATTTGGTGATGGCTATGTTAAAGGAATTTTATTGTATCTCTTAGCAATAGCTGTATGGAAACATTTAATATTTTAATGTGGAAATAGCCATTTGTTACATTTTTTATCTCCAGGGAGCCAGATTCAGCAATTTATTTTAGTAATCTCTTAACAAGAGCCTTCACAGGTAGAGGAGTCTCTTGCTACTTCTTATGTGCTTCAGGAAAAAAGAAGTTTATTCCACTGTGTTTCATTTTATGAAGGGGGAGTATCCCATTTCAGTAGGAACCACACTCCAGTTGTAGGACTGTACTTTAAAGCCAGATACCCAGCAAGGTCACAGAGCCCCCTTCCACTGGCTTGTTTATCATAGAAATTATGTTGGGGGGAGCACACCAAGTGATAGAAGTCTTAGGACTTCCAGAGAATGTTTCAGTCCTACAACCACAGGACATCTTGGCATGAGGCACAATTAGGCCCAAAGGAGCCTTATTTACATCATCTGGACACACCGCCTAATCAGGCTCTCATTTGTTTTTCTAGTTCTTTCCAAATGGCAATGCGTTTGCCACAGGTTCAGATGATGCCACCTGTAGGCTCTTTGACCTCCGAGCTGACCAGGAGCTGATGGTGTATTCCCATGACAACATCATCTGCGGGATCACATCGGTGTCCTTCTCCAAGAGCGGCCGCCTCCTGCTGGCTGGATATGATGACTTCAATTGCAACGTCTGGGATGCCCTCAAAGCAGACAGAGCAGGTGGGCTTCACTCTCCTCCCCTGGCTCTGGTTCTTGTTAGCCCCATGTGGTGATAGCCACATGTGAGCATGGGTGTGAATTCTCTAAAACGTTAGACAAGACTGTGTCTTATTGGCAGCTTAGTTATCTGTTCCTGCGACCATTCTGGGCAAAAGAAAGACGTGCAGGAGGGCTGCTTCATCCAAGGAGCCAGTTTCTGGTTGTGCCTTGTCAGGTCAGAGGCAAGCCGGAGGAGCAGAGTCACTCCCTCTGTCTTAGAATGAGTTTCTTTGGTGTAATGTCATGAGGGGGGGGGGGGGGGGGGCGGACGGAGGCACTGTGACCTTCCATCGTACTCCATCACCTCTAAGAGTGGACACTGACTGGCCTTAGCACATGTTTCTAGAAATCTGGCTTTTCTCCTGTCCTCCCCAACCTAGTATTCTCCGGGTTGGAGAGGACAGGCCTCTTTTCTCCTGTGTCAGTTTCTGTTAAAATCCCATCTTCCCATTGATAGTGATACCCGATTGAATCTTCCAAAAGGGATGATAATGCAAAGCTGAGCTCCTGACGGAAGGTATCCTATTTCATGTTTCTTTGCATTACTGGAAGATTTTGTACCCAAAATGTTAGCTTGTTACCAGGTTGGAAGGTGAGACTAGGGCCAGGCCACCATGAAGTTCCCCGCATCTGAGTAAAAATTCCATCCTGCCTCTCCTCAGGCCCATTTCCCCAGCAGTGGTGGCAGGTTCCCTGAGACATAAAGAAGTGTTTTAAAAGTCTACCAGCCCCCCCAGGCTCAGGCACAGATAGCGTTTCTGGGCCTGCTGCAGGAGGCTTGAGAGGGAACTGCAGGCCTGAGCTCAGAGGCTTCTCTCTGAGGCTGCTGGGAAATAATTACAGCCTTTGCCAGCCCCTTCTGGTGACTCATCTTGGAGACAGAGGGGTCTGCTTTGTTTGGTTTTATTCTTCCCCTACTCAGCAACCTTTTGGTCTCCAGATTGAACCGAACTGGAATTTATCAATCCCAATACATATTATTCAAGTACAGATAAGTGGATTCTTGGCTCTACTTTTTACATATAGTACTACTTAGGTACTGTAAAATAAAGGATGTTTGCACCTGAATTTGTTTATATAACTAACTATGGGGCCTTATAATCAAAAGGGTTGCTTTTATTCATTTTCTTCAAATATCTTCTTTACTTTGTATGATGTTTTCCTCCCTAGCAGCATATTTGTAGCAATTTACTGAGTCCAGCCATCTTTATGATGTCACTGAACTTGAGGGCAATTTTTTGTTATTCCAGAATTCTTCCTCCCACTCACTGCAAGTGTGTTTTTGTAAGTGGGGGAGACAATTACTAGTGAATCCTCTTGAACTAGATTGTTTTTTAAGATCCTTCGAATTTCTGCTTTATCTTCAAAGTGAAAGTTTACTTTCCAGAGCCCCCTTTTTTTTTGTACCCCAAAGAGCCTTCGGTAGTGGATATGGGAAATGGTTTAGACAGTTTGAAGATTGACAAATGTAAAATACACAGTTCTGTGATAATGTGAAATCAGTATCATTCACCAGGTAGAAATGACCTTTTAACTTCCTCTGGGTCTCTGTGTCGACCACAAGTGACTCTTCGATCGGCTGAACCCTAATAATGGAGCCATCTCTGCTTGTACTGTGTGCCTCTTCTATTTTACAGATATGAATCTAGAACGTCAGGTGTAAGCCACCGTGGGAGTGTAAGCTAAAAGGTTTCTAGGGGTTCCTGTTGCTGAAGCTCTGTTTGCTTTCTAGGTGTTTTGGCCGGGCATGATAACCGTGTCAGCTGCCTGGGGGTGACCGATGATGGCATGGCCGTGGCCACAGGATCCTGGGATAGTTTCCTCAAGATATGGAACTAACACCTATAGGTATTACAGCTTCACCGTCTTCAGTCAGCACAGGACACAAGCTGATTTTCCTAGTTGTTTGCTTTTAAATTATAACTGGTGATTTGGCCATGTAATAGTAGTAAGGTTGCTTGAAAACATAGCAGTAGACCAGAAAGCGTAAGGGAGAACAGACAGACGGCGTAGGCGGGTTTTTGTTGTTCATCAACCCCCAGGAAGGTTGTATCCTTCTACCTTGGCAGTAGGATGGCTGACTCTAGAGTAAATCTGGGTTTTAATGCTTCTCCACGCTCTTTTTTTAAGATAACAGATGGACTCCGCCATGACTGGAAGACCATTCCGACCTTGGAAGAGTTCCCATGATAGCATATCCACCCCAACCATACTAACTCGGACACCCCCACATCTCCCTCTCAGAACTTCAAAGGGCAAGATCTTGTTCCCTTCACCTATTGCTGAAACAAAGAGCACAATTCCCTCAACAAGAAGAATCTCTGTGGTTGTAAACAAACAAATTGTGCATTTCTTTGGGACCATTGTCATTGTTGTCCTTTTGGTTTTTTTGGGTTTTTTTTGTCTTGAACGAATCTAAAAAGGAAATACTATAATAAACATGT
>CM053596.1:21166032-21184086 GCA_028646575.1 Pseudocheirus occidentalis | reverse complement strand
GTTTTGTGCACATCTGCCCTGGACATCACAACTAAGCTTTGTGTTATCCTCTAGCCAGCCCCAGAGAACTCAGTAGCTTCAATGTCTAACACTTTCCATTGTGGTTCTAATCGGAACTAGAGTTCCACTGATCTGTGCAAGGACCACTGGGAGACAGAGTCAAGTCTTAAAAATTCCTGGATTATAGTTAGTAAAGAAAAGTTAAGCACATTGTGTTTTAAGCTGAATGACTTCAAAATTTCCCATAATATTTTAGAAGCATTATTTCAGGGAGAACAAGACACCCACATCAGACACAAATAAATGAACAGACATCATGTTAAACACAGTTATTTTGGTTTTGCACGTAATACTAAAATTTAATTTCTATAGTCAAATGCTAATTATCCACATTAACGGAAGGACAGCTACAGAGCTGACACAAATATAGAATAATACAAGGGACAGTTTTCAAAGGGGAAGCAATTTCTTATAGCAATATAAGCCTAAATATTTTTCTTAAGTCCATATTAAAATTAATCTGCATTACAGACAGGGGGTCACTTAAAGCTGTGGAAAAACAGGGAAAAACAGGATAAAGATGTTATCGTATGGAGTTTATCAAGTCAGGATCATTAGACACCATGTGTGGGCACATGAGCATGCACTGGCATACATATGCCTTTGCCATCTGAGGCAACCTGACATTGATACTGATCAGGTATCACGGAGAACTCAAATGCCACTGTTTACTGATGAGCCAGAGTGTGGACTGCTAATGTCCCATGGGGCAGGACCTCTGTAAGATGCCATCACTCATACCCACTGGCTGAGAGGCGGACTCCCTTCCCAAGTCCCTTCAACACTGCAAACACCGAGGAATTTCCAGGCCTACATATATCACATTGAGCCAATTCTCTGAAAATGCCCAAACTCAGCAATTTTTCCTGGTCTCACCAGCCAGACAATGCAAATCTCCTAGACAGATCATGAAAAGCTGGCTCTCTTCTTGGATAGTTACTTTACCTGAATTCTTTTGTGCTCCCCAGAGCAGGCGAGGCAGATAAACTCCGAGACTTGGCTCGACCCCGGATGGGATTCCCATAGTTCCAGTCCTCATCTCCATGACATGCTGAACAACGGTAAGAGGCTGAATCTGGACTCAACTCTTTGCTCAGACTGATTTTTTCTTGTTCCATCTCCATAGTGGATAAAAGGGAACTTCCGTCAGGAAGACACTGACACCTTAAGAAGAAATTAAATGATAAATTCCATGGACTCATGATTCAGGTTCTATTGATCAGTTAACTTAGGTCACTACAATATGTCTTTGATTGTGTTTGCTCTTTCTGATCTACACACCTGTTTGAACAACACATCTTCAAAGACAATTTTGAATTCAGCCAAAATCCAACAAAATGGTCAGAGAAAGGCAACAAAATAGAGAGATTTTCTTTTTCCTCCCCCTTTCTACCTACTCCTGTATCATTAGCTCAATGCAAACTTCCTCTGGAAAGCTTACACGAAATTAAAGACAATTCTGTTTGGTGAGGTATGTCAGGGATCCATAATGAAAACGTGGGCTACAGTGAAATGTTTCAATGAGTTAAAGAATGGTATGAATCTAGTTATTGCTCATTTTCATAAATCAAGAACTCCTTATCACTTATAAGAACATACATATTCAGATGAATAATGGATATTACAGATATTTAGATCAGAGAAAATGGCCTCAGGTTGAATTAAAATCCAATCAACATTTATCAAATGCTGATCTATACAAGTTCTGACAGCTTTTACCATACTGGAATGGCTTCAAAAATGGTACTTGGAAACAGTCTTCCTAAGACTGGCTCGTTTCCTGCAGCCTACAAGCATTCCTCATCCTTAAAAACCTTCCTTTGACTCTAAAATAGCAGCTACCACCCAGGTCTAGGACAGAGAACTAGGGAACTCCACTAGAGACCTTCCTCCAAGTTAGCATTGACTCATATGCTGCAACTCTCATCCCTTTCACAGTCAAAGCCCTAGAAAAAGGGTCTATATTCATGGGAGTACAATCTCTCTCTCTCTCTCTCTCTCTTTCTCTCTCTCTCACACACACACACACACACACACACACACCCCTAAGCAGGCGCCCCCTCCCCTCCCCGCCTCTGAGTCTGCTGTCTGGCTCCACCCCTACAAGGCCCACTTTCTTCTGTCTTTAGGGTCAGATAAGGCTTTGGTACCCAGGTGGGTTTTCTTGCTGTCCTTTCCATTTCTGCAGTCATGGTATATACTACAGTCCTGGTTCTGCTACCTTCATCTACAAGCCTTCCCCTGCTTCTGTGTACTCCTCATGGACTACACTGCAATCTCTTACAGTGCACTAACATTCCATGATACTCCTGCACCAAATTCATTTATCCATTCCCCAAATGATGGGAGACTATTTTGTTTCTAATTATGTACTGCTACATACATTTTGGTGCCATGGGACTTTTTCTATCTTGAGGAACATGCTTGGCTCCCACTCACTTCTCTACCCCTTGAGAAACTGTTCTGACCCAGGTCACCAACCTCTGCTGCCTCCAGAAGCCTCCTTGGCGCCCTCCTCCCTGAGATCTCTGCAGCCTCTTTGGTGGCAGACTGCCCCACCTCCCACATACTTTCTCCCCCTTCCTGGGTCTCACTCCACTTTCTCCTGGTCCTCCCAAGCTCCTTTTCAGGATCTCTGCAATCTAACATCTTGATCAGCCTGCTTGACTTTTCCACTCAAATGTCCCAGAAGCATTTCAAACTTAACTTGCCCCAGACATCACCTGCTTCTCTTCTTAATGTCTCTGTTCCTAGTGAGGATACCATTCCTTTCTAGTCACTCATGTCTGCAATCTTGGGGTTACATTTCCTGCCTTCCTCAGCATGCCCTGCCCCCCAATTCCAATCAGTCGCTGAGTCTTGTTGATTCCACCTCCACAATGCTTCTGACCCATGCCCTTTTCTCTACTTACATCACAACCACACTAGTCCAGGCTCTCTATACCTCTCTAATGGACTAGGCCAAAGGTTGGTAAACCACATTCCCGGTGAAGGAGAGTTTTTAAATGAAGTTTCTGTATTTAAAAATATAAAAACCATTCCCAGCTTTCAGGGTCGCAAAAACAGGTTGCACTTGGCCTTCCAGTTCCTGGCCAAGCCCAACAGCTTATCAAGTGATCACTCTTCTCTCCAATGTACAGCCTTCCCCCAGCTGCCAAAGTGACTTTCCTAAAGCCCAGGCCTAACCATGTCACTTTCCTGTCTTAGAAGCTTCAAAGCCTCTCCATTGTCCTCAGGAAAAAATAAAGACAAACTCCTCTGTTGGAAAGGGTCCTTCATGATCTGGTAACAACTTACTTTTACTTACAAGCTGATTATAAAGTTCTTCCTCTTACACACCTACTTTTTCTTTTTTTTCTTTTTTTTTTTGCTTTCTGGAGGGCTTGCCCAAGGTCACATGGCTAGTAAGTGTTAGGTGTCTGAGGCCACAATTGAACTCAGGTCCTCCTGACTCCAGAGCCAGTGCTCCATTCACCCTGCCATCTAGTGGCCCCACACACCTATTTTCTAAACTATCTGGCCTAATGGCTGTTCCTATGCATGATGCTCCCAACCTCCTGATTCTGTATTTGCACAGGCTCCCTCCCATGCCTGGAATGTTCTTTCTTCATCCCTGTCTCTTGGAAATCTAAGCCCCTTCCCCAAGTACCGCCTCATTCAAGGGGCCTTTCCAGACTCTTCTTGGTCATTGGTGCTCCACCCCAAACCCAATTATTGTGTATAAATGTTGTATAAACGTTCCATTTATTCATTTGTAAACATGTCTCTCCACAATCAGACAAGGTTTACAAGAATCTTGACATCCTTGCTGCTGGAAACAAAATGAGAAGACAGAAGGAGAATGCAGCTAAAGGAAGGAGTGTTCCTGGGCTCTCTTTGAAAAGGAAAACAAAGCAACAGATCATTCCATAGGCAGGTATCTGGCCATCCTCGGTTTCAACTAAGGGTTTGTTAGGGGGAAAAAATCCAACATCTCTACCTTTACAGCAGCAGCTCTCAACCTGTGGGTTGTGACCCCTTTGGGGGGCAAAGGACCCTTTCACAGGGGTCACCTAAAACCATCAAAAAACATAGAGACACCGCTCCACTATCTGTCTCCAGGGGGATCCGCCCACATGCAGATACACCCACATACAAGTATTAAAGGATTGTGGCATTAGGAAGGTTGAGAACCACTGCTTTACAGGATAAAAAGGTAGATAAAGTCAATGAAAAACTCAGTAAAACCCACCAAATTAAATCAAAATAAAATCTTCAATGACTTCCATGCAACATTAAACAAAGATAATAAAAAAACTTAGATGATTCAGGAAAAAGGAATGAGAGAAGCCCCAAACTTACAGACCACACAGAATCTTCAAATCTATTTATCATGAATACTCTGAGAAAAGAACCAAAAAGTGCTAGATATGCAAGTTCCAAAAAACATCCCAAAAAGTGAAATGGAAATTTTAGGAGAAAATTATAGTTCTTGAACAAATTTTTTATCTTTTTTTTAATATCACCAATATTTCTTCTAGAATCCTTCTTTACCCCCCCCTTCTTTAAGGTACAACAGCTGTGATTTGAGCGGGGAGTAGGAAGGAGATCCCTCCTCTCTCATCTTCAGGGTCAGGCTGGTTCTTTCCATTTACACTGTTGCAGCCATCATGTCTATTGTTTTCTTGGCTTTGCTTACCCCCTCAGCATCAGATTGTGTAAATCTTTTCATTCTTCTTTATAGTTGTTGAGTTGTTTATAACTCTTGGTGACCTCATTTGGAGTTTTCCTGGCAAAGAGGCTGAATGGCTTCCCATTTCCTTCTCCAGCTCATTTTTTTTACAGATCAAGAAACTGATGCCAACAGGGCTAAGTGACTTGCCCAGGGTCACATAGCTAATAAGTATCTGAGGCCAAATTTGAACTCGGGAAGAAGAGTCCTCCTGATCCAGGCCCAGGCTCCATCCACTGCACCACTTTGCTGCCTGTGTTTGCCTAACTGCCATAAAAACAGATGTTTGATTAAAGGCACTTGATTCCGCAGAGCAAAATATGAACAAGGTGTTTCTCAGGCATCCCTCAAGCTTAGATCTGATTCCTTGAAGGCTCTAACACCAGGGATAAGCTTGTCTAAAGAGTTCTGTGTTGGCCACTATCCCAGAGGAAATGCAGCAGAGGCCCAGGCTGAAGAGGAATTCCATATAGTGGTGATGGCCTCCAGACATTGCTATTTGTGGGTGGAACTTAGCTGGTTACATCAAGCTTCAGAACAAGTAAGAGGCTCCTGGGTGATATACATAACCATCTGAAAGAATCTAGCCTGACCAACTGCACAGGAAAAACAAGGGAGATGAAAAACGCCTATTATCTAGACTGTGATATGCAGTTAGATAAGCAGCTTCCAGAACTCATCCATCAGCAGCCACGGCTTAGGCAGACACTACAAAGAGATATGACAAACAGAAAATGAAGTGGACTCAGAATAAAACAGGGAGAGAAAAGGAGGCTGAATTATCTTTGTAAAACTGCACAACTCTTGTACAGACCCAAGCAAAGAGCCATCTTTTCAACAGCAATATTCAACTGGGAGGGCATGGTTCAATCACAGAACAATGCTGCGGAAGAATAGGGAAAGGAACATGGTGAGTGTGAGTATACTACTGACACATTACAAATAAAGAATTATGAAAGAGAAGAAGATTAAGATGTAAAAAAAAAACCATATAAGTGGAAAAGACAGCAAGAGTGAGGGAGAAGGGCAGACAGTGTATGTACTCCACTGGTGTCCCAAAGCATGAGGGGAAGACAGGTGAGAGTAGATGGGTTACAATCTGTATTAATGGAAAGAAGACTCAGAATGATGAGATCACCAAGAGATTAGATATGTGTAAACCACTGAGATCACCAGTGAGGACACAAGTAAAATCTGTCCTTGCCCAAAGAGGACATCAAGACAAATGAAAAGCAGGCCTGTTCTGACAGAGCCGACATTTTATCGGGGTTGGGGGGAAGGTGAACAAGATGTGCTCCGTTAAATGGGATACAAGGGAGGGGGTGAAAGGGGCAAAAAAGAGATCCAAGCATTCCAAGAACAGAAAAGAGGGAGAAAACACTGAGAGATGAGACCAAAGCTGCCCTGTGTGCTCCAGGGCACTTCCAGACACAGATTTTCTTTTCAGTTGTTTCTTTTTTTTTTTTTTTTTGCTTTTTGGAGGGCAGTTGGGGTTAAGTGACTTGCCCAAGGTCACACGGCTAGTTTTTTTTTTTGTGTGTGTGTGTGTGTGTGTGTGTTAAGTGTCTGAGGCCGGATTTGAACTCAGGTACTCCTGACTCCAGGGCCGGTGCTCTATTCACTGCGCCACCTAGCCGCCCCTCTTTTCAGTTGTTTCTTAAATTACTCTTCTTGAGAATTACAAAAGGTGGCTCCACGTTATGGAAACAGCAATACCTGATTCTTTGCAAAGGGGGAAAGAAAGCCAGACAACTGTATCTGACACGTATCTTATGGTTTGAGCTCAGGGCTTCTGGCCAATGGCATCAGAGCTCATCCAAGAGTGAGGTTTCTAACAGCTATATAATCTCCTAAATAAATATCTCAATAATGAACAAGCAGACGGCAGCAACTGCCTCTAAAGGGCTAGCAAACAAGAAGAAACATATTTAACTCACTGTAACATAAAGCACTTATTATATCATGCTCAGCACAATCTATACAAAAATAAATAAGATGGTGTCTACCTCCAAAGAGTTTACATTCTAACGCAGGAGGGTACAAAGTGGCACGAAGGGTGGGGGAGGCAAAGGGAGAAGTCTAGATGGTGAGTAGAGCTGAGAGTGAGTACAGAAGGGCCCCTCCTGAAATGATAATGCAGCTTCTATTGTTCACACCTGTCTAATTCTTCTTGACCCCATTTGGGGCCTTCTTGGCAAGGAAACTGGAGCAGTTTGCCATTTCCTTCTCTAGCTCATGTTACAGATGAGGAAACTGAGGCAAACGGGGTTAAATGATTTGCCCAGGGTCACATAGGCCAGATACAAGCCCACAAAGAAGAGTCTTCCTGACTTCAGGCCTGGTGCTCTACCCACTGCACCACCCAGCTGCTTCAATAATAATTGCTGAGCTATCTATACATTGGGATTCGAAGCAAACGGCACAATCAGCTCATTCTTCAGTGGCTCAAACTAAATGAAGAAAATTCCATACTCAAAGTCTGGGCTAAGAGTGAAGCCCTCCCAAACCCAAGCCCCTTGCTTTGTCCTGCCCTTAGGTTTTTTCAATAATAAAATACATTTTAAAAATGTGTTAAGGCCAGCTTTCCAAAAAATTTTGGAAAAAACATATTAAACTATTTTAAATGAATCTTTACTTGATCAGAAAAGAAAAAAAGTTTCCAGCTCTCATTTTGGTAATAAGCACTTAGAAACGAGCAAGGAGAATGAATTCTGCTTACGAATGAATATTCAAATTCCAAAATAGAAAGCACAGAAGACATTTTCTATTTTGCTAAATTTGACAGAAATCCAATCACAGGCTTATTCAAAGTGTCTCTTGCCACAAAGAACTAAATAGCTGATAAATGACAGGTTACTGCCAAGGGCAGAAACCCAAACTTTCAAAGACATTCCAGATGTTAAAGAAGGTTACTTTATCAAGCTGATATGAATAAAGGATTTCTTTTTGCAGAGTAACTAACACTTGAACAAAGTATCATTTTGAATGTGTATCATAAAAAGACACTGCTCCCCAAACTTACAAAATCTACTGTTTAAAAGACAAATGCCAGGAAAATAGTGACAATGCCATCCAATTCACAGTGGTCCTTGGACATGTCAGGCCTCCATAGGGCTAACAGACCTTTCCATTTTGTCAAAATGACGAGATGGAATAATTCCAGCAATGTTTCCCATACTTTCTAATGAATGCAGCAAGTGACTTGGGAGACTCAGGAGTCACAAATGAAGCTGTAGAGCAGTGGTTCTCAACCTGTGTGTCGCGACCCCTTCAGGGGTCAAACGACCCTTTCACAGGGGTCACAGGGGCCGCCTAAGACCATCGGAAAACACATATTTCCAATGGTCTTAGGAACTGAAGCACCGCTCCTCTGTCTCCAGGCAGGTCCACCCATATACAGATACGCCCACATACAAGTATTAAAGGGTTGAAAACTGCTGCTGTAGAGAGTGACTCATGGATGTTGTTCATTTTCTAACACAAACCTCCTATGAGTCTTTACACTTGGCTGGTTTCTCCAAAAACCTTCATTACAAATACGTATTTATCATAGTCCTATGACCCACGGCTAATAATACACTCAAACCATATGGTCATTGTATGAGAGACAAGTTGTTGCTAACTGCCCAACAACAGCATCACACAAGAACCCCCGGGACAGATTTCACAGTGAGCTGGCTTATTATTTAAAGTCTATTATTTCACATATATTTGAATATGCTTACATATTTTTCGGAATCATTATTAAATTTCCCCAATTCTGCCAACTGCAACTTCATCTTCAAGCAAGAACACAAGAGTCTGTAAAGTGCCACCAGTACCAACGTCTGTCAAGCAGCGAAGCCCCTCTGAGGAGCCTTTGGAGCCCTCGTGTTAGCACAGACATTCTAGATTTCAGTCCAGCTCTGCACAGACGTTATCCTTACAGGCATTTACAAGCCATCTGAGCTTTAACGGTTCTGAAACGTCATCATCCAGATGGATTATTGTGCTTGTCTTTTCCATGAGGTTTTTTCAATACCTCTTATGGTTATTAAGATGTTGGCTGACAAATTCACTGAGGAGGAGAGTAGCAGAGTCATTTTAGGTCATCCAAGTGACTGGTGAGACTAACTTCTTAAAAATATGACAAAGGTCATCCCTATGTCAGTACTATCCATACTAATCAGATCCAAGAATTATTTCATCATAGCTACTTAAAATCAAGAAAAAAATCATTTAAAAAATCTTATGCTTTGATTTTTTTTTTTTGCTTGGGCTCAACAGACTCCCCCACTCACTCCCCACCCACCCACCCACCACTCAGGCCTCCCTTTTGGGGTTACCTCCAATTTACACTGTACCTTAGCTGTACAATTTTTTGCATCTTGAATGTGAGGGCAGTGGGCAAGCTCCTGTCTTTCTTTGTATGCTCAGGGTGCCTGGCACAAAACACTTCATGAACACTTAACTGACGATAATCCCATATATAAACCTCAGCAAAAGCTATATTACATTTTGTAGTTCATCTACCTCATAAAACCACAATCCCCATAATCCACCAATAATTCCCAAGAGATCAAAACAGATCTGGCTTACAAACAGTTCTTGCTACACTGATAAATTTGGTGATTCACTGAACCCTCCTCAGCTTCAGTTTTGCAACCTGTAAAATGGGCCAGTACCTGCTGCCCAGGGCTACCTCTGGTCAGAATAAAAAAAAGGAAGGGAGGGGGCAAGGAGAAAGAGACAGAGAGCTTTGTAAACTGTAAAGCCCCTTCTATCATTTCTTCCTGAATTCTGTTACTGCTACAGAGAAATTTTTTTTTGGCAGATTTATTTTGTATCCTGCTCTTTGTAGATACTGTCATAATTAGTTTCTCTAATTCATTTAAACTGGGTGTTCTGTATGCATTTCAAATTCCGCATATCCCCAAAAGAACTTACTACCTACCTAACCATTCTCCTGCTCAAAGTCCCTATTCTTAACAAAAACTCTACATTCTTCTTCTGATTTGCAGATTCCGCATTTTACCCCCTCCTTTTCCTCCCTCATCTTATATATCAATCAAATGACCAACCCTGCCATTTCTACCTCAACTATATCTCTTGCATCAGGCCCTTTCTCCCTATTCTTGCAGTCACCACTTTAGTTCAGTCCCTGCCCCTCTCTTGCCTGAACTATTGCAATGGCCCCTCACTGCCCTCCCGGCCTCAAGTCTCCCCCCTACTCCAAGCCCATCCTCCCCTCCAGGACCCAAGAGATTTTCTTTTAGGCACAGGTCTGACCATGCTGTTCTCCTACTTGGATCCCTTTCACCTCTAGGATCAAACATCAACTCCATCTGGCTTTTTAAGTCCGGTGCAACCTTGAGCCAACATCTCTCTCCAGCTTCATTCCGTATCTTCCCTTTTCCTCACTTTCTGGTCCAGTCAAACTGGTCTTCTCTCTGTTCTTCTCCATGTGCATGCCCTTAGATCTTAGCACAGAATGCTGATGACAGAGGAAGACACCTTTAACAAGTCAACATCTCCCTGTTTTACCCACTCCCGGCTCCCCTCCCCCCACGTGGGTCATGAACAGAGACCTGAGCAGCAGTGAACCTTGAGTACAAGTCATACTGTATTCTCTTAACATGTGCATGAGGGACAGACTCCATGCTGGAGAAGGGCCTCCAGGCTGTGTTTTACAGATGAGGAAATGGAGGCTCAGCTGGGTTAAATGGCTAGCCAAAATCACCCAGCTGATTTCAGAGGCATGAAGCCCCACTTTCCTGACTTCCAAGTCAGGTGCTCTATCCATCAGGTCACACTGTACCTCCTGACACATGCATCCTCTGCCTACACCTCATCTTTGTTATCAGGAAAGCAGGTTACAAGGTTTTGAGTAATTATGAATTATTAATAATTTAATTATACGACAGCTAGGTGGTACAGTGGATAGACTGCTTGACTTGGAATCATGAGGACCCAAGTTCAAATCTTTCCTCAAATACTTCCTAGTTGGGTGACCAGGGACAAGTCACTGAACCTCTCAGTATCAGCTTCCATATCGGTAAAAAGATGACAGTAAAAGTACTTTGAAAACCTTAAAGTGGTAAACAAATGCTAGCTATCGAGGTGGTGGTGGAGGCCTGCTGGGCTTCCTCACTTTAGTATGCAGCTGACTTGGGCCTCACTTGTGAACCCTGGCAAGCACTTCCCCCATCCCCTTCATGTCCTGTCCGTCTGCCATCCAAGGACCAGACTGGCTCCACTGTTAAGGCTCATCACCAAGTTGGCTCCAGCTCGACTGCTATTACAGACTGGGGGCAGGGAGGCTAATGAACGTGGAAGGAATATGCACATGATGAAATCAAAGATCTGACATGCAAAGTAACGAGAGTACATGGGTTTCTATCTCATTAAGGAGAAATATACTGGGCAGCTAGATGGTGCAGTAGATAAGAGCACCAAGCCTGGAGTCAGAAGACACATCCTCCCGAGTTCTAATCTGGCCTCAGACACTAGCTCACTTAACACTTTTTGCCTCAGTTTCCTCATCTGTAAAATGGGGAGACAGCAGAGAAGGAAATGGCAAACCACTCCAGTATCTTTGCTAAGAAATGCCCAAATGGGGTCACAGAGAGTCTGAAACGACTGAAAAAGAGGGGGAAGTATTCTCAAAATGATCTGGACTGCTAATGAACTGAGTTTCTACTACACAAATAAAATGAGGCTATTTAGTAAGCTCCTCCTCTCCCCAAGTGCACATTTCATAACCCCTCTATGCTACCCAGTGTGAAAATACTCCTGAGACTAACATATTCTGTTCTCAACAAGTTACTGCACTATGCAAATGCAGGGGTACAGAATAAGCCTGTTTGCCAAAAGGAGCCAAGAGTCTTGCTCACTCCCAGATGCCTTTGCTACTGTCTGACGGCTGACCTTGCTGAACCGGGCACCTCAAACTGGTTTATGGTAAACGGCTGCTGCACAACATCCTGATCCTGTGCCTCACCTGGTGTTGGAAAGTCCGGTCCATTCCCCACCAGAACGCCACCCCTTTGTGGTTTTCAAGCCCCTACCCCTCCTGGGCTGTGGGCTCCATGGTACCTTTGGAACTGGGGCGCTGACACGCATATCTATCTTTCCCTTTTAATAAATAATTTTTGGGGGACTCAACCAGATCTCGTCTATATTTGAGGCATGGCTTTTTTCCTTACATTGACACCATTCTCTCTTCCCTTCTTTTGCTCCAAGTCTCTAGAGCAGCTGTTCTCAGCCTGTGGGTTATGTTCAATTTGTAACAATGAAACTACATCCTGCATATCAGATATTTACATTATGATTCATAACAGTAGCAAAATTACAGTTATGAAGTAGCAATGACAATAATCTTATGGCTGGGGGGTCACCACAACATGAGGAACTGCATTAAAGGGTCACGGCATTAGGAAGGTTGAGAACCACTGAGCTAGAGGAAAAGGGGGCCCCTTTTGCCAAGGTCAGCCTCTGCATTTGTGCTCCTGACTTCCTCTTCATTTCTCCCATCCATAAAAGAAGGGAGTTGCACTAGCAGCCTTGGAGAGTTCTGCCAGCCCTAAACCAAGGAATCCCATCAGCCCTTCCTCAAATGTAGCAAGGGGCTTACTGTTTCTAGGACAACACAGTGGTCCTCAAACTGACTCTGAAAGCAAGCTCTCCACAATGAGGCCCTCACATCGATGCTCAATCACTTCTCTCCCTGCCTCCAAACCACCTTTCAGGGTGGGTCTCAGACAAGAACGCCTCTTCAGACAACACTTGACACTCCAGTCACCTCCTCATCACCAACATTTAGAAGGGAGTCAGGGCTCACTTTAACCATCAATTCAATACGGAACTCCCACAGAAGGCCTACTCTGATCCCTCTAGAGTTAACAGTGCCTTCCCCCCAAAATCAGCTTACATCTGTTGTTTATATGTCTTCTCCACAGAGATGGTAGTACAGCACAGAAGAAAGCCCAAGGACTGGGGCAGGAAAGCCTGGTTTCCATGACTGTTTGGTTTTTTTTTTTGCTTTTTTTGGAGGGCAGTTGGGGTTAAGTGACTTGCCCAAGGTCACACGGCCAGTGTGTGTGTGTGTGTGTGTGTGTGTGTGTGTGTGTGTGTGTGTGTGTGTGTTAAGTGTCTGAGGCCGGATTTGAACTCAGGTACTCCTGACTCCAGGGCCGGTGCTCTATTCCCTGTGCCACCTAACCGCCCCTCCATGACTGTTAAGGCTAGGAACTGCAGAGCAGATACAGACCTACAATGAGCTCCACTCCCTCCCCAGGAACTTACCTGTCCCAAAATGCATTTCACAGATACCTAAGCACAATAATGGCCTCTCCCGAAAAATTGGAAGCTCCTTGAGGTCAGGGACTATTTCAATATTTGTCTTTAAAAGTTAGTTTTTGCCTGGATCAAACTGTCTTAGGGAAAGAGGGAGGGAGGAAAAAACTGGAATTCAAAATCTTATAAAAACTGTCTTTGCATATAATTGAAAAAAAGAAAATACTATTAAGTGGGGGGAAAGATAAAAATGATTTTTGTCACTGAAGGGGAAGAAGGAATAAGTATCTTTATAGTGCCTACTATGTGCCAGATATGGTATTAACTCGGCATTTTGCAAATATTATCTCACTTGTTAATAGGTGACTAACCAACCCTGCTGACCAATTACAGCTGTGCCATCTATCTCCTCTGGTCTACTGTTCACTGTGTTTGCAGAAACTGTCATATGGGGGGGGCGCCACACACAAGATTCAGAGATGCCTATATTATTATTTCATTCCAACACGGTCAGAATCACATTGTACTCCCTCTTACTGTCCTGTTCCTGAGATTACAAGCTACGGTATTTTTTATATTTGTCCTTGATAACTACCTCAGTTTCCTATTAATAGGATGAATATAGTAGGAACTTACGGAACTGAATTTTAGGATAAGATTTTATATTGTTGAAAGCATCATAACACTTACCTCTTCTGCACTACAGCTCACAGGCAACTAAAGTCCCAAATCTGCAGTTTTACAAAGGATTTAGGGCTGGAAGAGGCCTCTACATCTGGTCCACCTCTAAGACTAAGGCCCAGAGATGTTAAGTAACATGAGCATTTCAAATTGTCAAATATTCAGCAATTCTTGATCTGTTTGCTGTTCTTTTCCCTCATGAAAATACATATTTAGATAGCTTTAAGAATAACAGCCCAAGCAGGATGAGCCAGGGTCAGAGCCAGGACGTCACCAAGGTTAGGGCCAGGATTCTTCCCAAAATGCCATGCTATCCTATGCAAGAGGCCCAGGTGAATGAAGAACTCATCCACAACTGAAATACCCCCCCCCCCAAGAAAACTTTATGCATTTTTCATCTTTTAAATTTTACTGGCAAAAGATAGTTTGCTTTCGAAAGAACTAAAAAAAGCAAATAGTGTTATTTTTAAAGAATATTCATGTTTACTGCCAAACTATTCCCAAAGCTTATCGGTCTTTGCTAGTCAAGACTATAATGGGTACGATGACTAAAAATAATTTAGAAAATAATGCCATTAAACACAAAAAGAACTTTCTTGAGCTGAGTTTTCCATGTTCCATTTTAGCAATGGTTAATATGACTAGGATTCAGCTGCATTTAATCAAAGTTTGTATTTGTTTAATGATATTTTTAAAAAATCAAATTTCTAACTTCCACCAAATGCATTCAGACTTCTGACAGCACAGATTTTGTAATTTACTATTACAAAAACCAGGACCTGCACATTTAGTTATAAAGCAGAAACAGCCTTGTGAACATCTGGTGGGAGATTCTTACCTGGCAAAGCTGCCCTGGAATAATCTGGGGAGTGAAGAAAATGTCGAAGGAATATTGCCCCTCTTCTGCACTCATTTTGTTGAGAGCAGGCATTTTTTCGGCAGGGGCTATCCTACTATGGGATAAATACCCATAGTAAATTAACCCAAACTTACCTACTACTTTTATAATGTCAAACTTTTAAGGGGCAAGTTAACAGCAAAAACTCTATCTGTACAACAAACAGAAAGAAACTATATTCAATTTAGCAAATTTAACAAACTAAATTCAATTTAGCTCTGTCCTAGGGCCCCTGAGTAAGCTACAAAGCTGAGATGAAGACGGCAGGCCAGGGTCAGAAACAGGGCGATGTTACACAGAGAGATGCCCCCAGCTGGACGGAGCACCCAGAGCTCATCTGGATGCAAAGATACTGCAAAGGAACCCGAACTGGGCCCCATACAGAACTCAAGAACAGACTACACTGATTTTGGGAAACTGGGGTTCTTCTACTGAATCAAGGATTTCCCTAAACCGAAGACCCACCATTTTAACGCCGTCACCCATTTTACACATACCCCCTGTTTCACGGTACACCAGGTTCCAAAGAACTGATGCTGAAGACTACTTAGGGGCAGCTTAAGGTAGTGTAATGGTTAGTGGACCAGCCCTCGAATCAGGAGGACCCGAGTTCAAATTCCGTGTCTCAACACTTACTAGCTGTGTGACCCTATGCAAGTCACTTAGCCAACTGCCTCCCAAATAAACAGAACAGGCCTTAAGGAGCAACTGTTCTAAACCTTTCATTTTGCAGATATGCAAAGGAAGCCCACCCTTATGGGGGGGGTGTGGAAAGGGGGCCTCTATACCCTCAAAGTCTAGCACAGTACCTTGAACTATGCCCATAACTGTACAAAGTCTTGGATTTAAAGCAAAACTGGACCCAAATTCCAAAAAACAACCCAGAGTCCTGGAAAAGCCCTCTTCCAAATCATGAGGATCTCCACTTGCTCCTATGCCTTCTTGAATTTACCCCTGTTCTTGATCAAAGATGAGAATTTAAGACAAATACACTAATTTTATTTTAATTACTAATGTTTCAACAGTATTTTCTACTCTGTAAAATGGAAACTAAACTCTGAAATACTATATGTACATGAAGAGTTTTTCTCCATTACAAAAGAGTACTCTTTCGGCTACCTTTTGGGATCTCTAAATAGGTTTTTTGGGTACCAGTTCAGGCACCTATCATTTACAACTTTAGAACTTAGAATGCATTTTTCCATTGATAGCATATTTACAACAAAACTTTCAGAAACATGTTTGCAAACTGTGACTGAGCAAAGAACCTTGAGGCCCAGGGAAGACCAAAAAAAATGTCATTAAACAAGTATTTATGGAGTACCTACTAAGTGCAAGACCCAGGAGGGAGGAAACATAACAAAATAAACAAGGCAGGATCCCTAACTTTTCAAAAATGTGTCAAAGGTCACAGAGCCAATGGGTACAAGGAAGAAATTCACTGCAAGGAGAACCAAAAAAACCTATCCTACAGATATTGGGAAGACTGGGTGCACAGGATCCTCTCTCATAAGAGGACCAAGAAGAGGATGAACCATAGTAGAAGGGCCCTGACTATGTGCAGCCCATCCAGTGCATCAACAGGGTGCCCAAGAATAAGAACATAGTCATCAACAAGTCTGTCAAACACAACACCATGGAAAAAGTGGCAATCAAGGACATCTATCAGGTTGGTGCCTTCAACTGTCACATGCTGTCTAACCTACAGCAAAACTGCATTACTGTGTGATCTGTACCATCCACCCAACTCAGATCCAGTCTTGTGAGGTGTAATGGGAATGGGAATCTGAAGAACTTCCCTGCCCCTTAACAGACCTAGGGAGGAATCTGAAGACCTCCCCTGCTTTGAAAGTAAACTCTGCCCCCTAATAGGTTGAATGTAATCACAGGGAACCTGTGATGGAAGGAATTTGCTCAAGGGTAGAGCAGAGCCCTCAGGAAGCTTCCCTGCTGTGAAGATAAACTCTGCCCCTAATAGGCTAAATATAGCCACATGGAGCCTGTGGTGGGAGGAGTCTGCTGAAGAGAAGCAGAGCCCACAGGAAGCTGGTGGTCAGAGCTAGTCAGATGGTGAAGGAGAAAGGAGGATGCTCAGGTAAGAAGTCAGATAAGCTCATGAGTGGATATTGATCTTGTATTGGTTTGTGGGAAGGCTGAAGGATGCTGTGGCTCTCAGCGTTATTATGATTTCTGAATATCTTAGGTACTATGATGGAATTGGCTTACTGGTTTGGGGATTCAGTTTTCTGCTGTCTAAATAAATGCTTCAGTTCTATTCTCTATCTGGAGAGTTTGGTATATTTTGTGATTGAACATCACGTGATACTTATAGTCACAGTCTTTATCATGATCGTGGGCACTGTAAATATTGCACTGTCGCGACATGAGGATGACCCCTGCATCCTCCCCAAAGACCATGTTGTAAAGAACTATTAGCCAGGAGCAGACCCATGAAGTGGGCTCCCCTCTAAGATCTCCTCCAAATACATCTAGAAAATGCACAGACTAGAACAGAAAATGGTAGAGGGAGCATTCCAGCCAAACCCTCCCAACATTCCTGTCCAAAATATTCATCAAATTCTAAAGTGGCAGAACTGACAAAAGCCTGGAGTGAGACATTTTTACAGTCCAAGACAACTTAGGAAGTCAGAAGAAGAGGTCTGTGACAATGGGGTGAGACCAGCCCAGAGCACATACAGCAACAGTACCAGCAGTGGGCCTTGGAGGCAGAAGCAACAGCAGCAGCAGCAACAGCAGCCTCTGGAGCTCTCTGCCCAGAGATGGTAAGAGGGTCAGAGAACTGATCAGAAAGAAATTACAGGGTACCACCGTACTAGCACTAGGAACAGGACTGGGCACTGTTTGGCAACTTCAGTGACCATTACTCAGTCCCAGGTCAAGGCAGGAAGGAATGCTTGCAGGTACAAAGGCCCTGATCATAGTTCCAGGGTAGAGAGGAACACTAGCACTAGTGGATGTTGAGGAGCATGAGTTCTTCCTGGGTAAGGACTAGAGTGCAGACCAGGAAAGCAATGACAACACCTTTCCTCAGATTATACCATGTTGGAAGCATAAAAAAAAAACTTAAGAGATTTCCAGAACTAGCCTCCAAGTAGACAGAGTCTGATTTCAATACAGATGAAATGTTTTTTAAAAAGGTCAAAGTCAAGATATAGGCTTGAAAAATGAGCAAACAACAACAAAAGAACCTGGTCATAAAAGGCTACTATGGTGACAGGGAAGATCAAGACACAAACCCAGAAGGAGACAATAATGCGAAAACAGTTACAAGCAAAGCAAAAAACAAAAAGCAAAGTGTTAGCAAGTTCTTCCTGGAAGAGATAAAGGAAAAGCTTTTTTTTTAAAGGAGCAAAAAAAATTTTTTTTAATCAAATAAGAGTGGTGGAGGAAAAATTGGGAAAAGAAATGA
>CM053596.1:21133340-21165532 GCA_028646575.1 Pseudocheirus occidentalis | reverse complement strand
ACTCCATTGGATATAACTCCTATACAACCAGACAATTGTACAATGTGAAGGAGTTTGCAGATCCTATACATGATTGTAGGCCACCATGGGGGGGTTGGGTGGGGGATGGGGAGGAAGGGGAGAAAAATCTATAACTGAAGTGACTATGGAACAGAATCTTGTAACCTAAAAGTGAACAAACAAGTTAACTTTAAAAAAAATAATAATAAAATAAAATTTAAAAAAAAAAAAAAAGAATCTGGGAGGGGGAGACCCTCAGGATTTCTGCCCAGAACAAAAACAATTGTTATTTACACTCACTCTGAGTCATCAAAATCCGAATAAGACCTCTATGCTTTAGGACAGTGGTTCTCAACCTTCCTAATGCCATGACCCTTTAATACAGCTCCTCATGTTGTGGTGACCCCCAACCATAAAATTATTTTCGTTGCTACTTCATAACTGTATTTTTGCTACTGTTATGAATTGTAATGTAAATATCTGATATGCAGGATGGATTTTCATTATTACAAATTGAACATAGCCCACAGGTTGAGAACAGCTGCTTTAGGAGGATTACTTTGACATAATAGAACAAAAATGACCAGGAGAGAGATGCGAAGGGAGGCTAGTCAGGGGGTTACTACAGAGGTCTAGGCTTAGAGATGAGTAATGAGGTCTGCACTAGGGTGATATAATATAAGTAGAAAGAAAGGGAGGGATTCAAGTATGGCTTAACTGACTGGTTATAGAAGAGTGTGGCTGAGGAGGGACTTAGAGATGGTTCTGAAGTTGCAAACCTGGGAGACTGGAAGGATGGTGGTTTCCTCTACAGACATAGGGAAGTTAGGAAGAAAGACAATGAGCTCCGTGTTGATTTTTTTTTTTTTGGAGGGGAAAGGCAAGGCAATTGGGGTTAAATGACTTGCCTAAGGTCACAGGCTAGTAAGTATTAAGTGTCTGAGGCTGGATTTGAACTTAGATCCTCCTGACTCTTGGGCTGGTGTTCTATTCACTGTGCCACCTAGCTCTTCCTCCATGTTGAATTTGAGATACTTATGGGACATCCAGGGAGAGATATCTAGTTGATGTTTGGGCTGGAGCTTGGAAGAGAGACTAGGACTGGATATGAGTGAAAATGCACTTATTCAACAATGACCATATGTCAGCCACTGCTTTGGGGGTCATCTTCATAGAGATGATAACTTAACCTATTAATTAAGGTGATTATCAAGAGGGAGAGTGGTCCAGGCTCAGGTGAGATTAGATAGATAGATAGATAGATAGATAGATAGATATAGATATAGATATAGATATCAATCTGGCACATAGTAGGTACTACTCAAATGCTAAATATGATGATGATGAAGAGGAGGAAGAGGACAATGACAGAGCCCTAGAAAACACCCACACATAGAGAGTAGGTCATGAGGGATGTTTCCACAAAGAAAACCCAAGAGCAGTCAGAACCAAAGAGAGAGCAGTGTCCAGAAAAGCCAGAGAAGAGAAGATCCAGGAGGAGATGGCATTCCAGCAGAGCCTATGTATTTGTTGGGTGTACTAAAACAAGGGAATCCTTTGAGATACGGGCTGGAAGAGGTGGCCACTGTTGGCCCTTCCAACAGCTAAATTCTTTGATTCTATGATCATGTCAACAGTATTGACAACAGTAAATATGTCCCCTATTCTCCTGTGACATTGGCTCCACCCTGGTGCAGGTCTTCTTTACCTCACACCTGGACCATTGCAATAGCTGTATTGGAGGTCTACCTGCCAGAGGTCTCTCTCCACTCTAATCCGTCCTCCATTCAGTCACCAAAGTGATTTTCCTAAATGGAAAGTTAGATCATTTCATCCTCCTCCCCTTCATGAAATCAACTCTAGTGGCTTTCTCGTATCTTGAGTATCAAATACAGAATACTCATAGCATTCAAATTCCTTCATGATCTGGGCCCCTCCCATCCTTCCAGTCTTTTCACACCTCACTCCCTACACATACTCTTAGACACTGGCCCTTTGACTAACCAGACAGTCCATTTTTCCCTCCAAGAATTTCTCTGAGAGTTTCCAGTCTCTGGAATGCTCCTCCTCCTCTTCCTTCAAGTCCCACTTAAAGTTCTAATTTCTACAGTCTCTCTTATTTTCCATTAGTTTCTCTCCCAATCGTTCTTAATTCCAGTGCCTTCCCTCTGTTAATTATTTCTGTTTATCTTGCATTTAATTTGGTAATACACGGTTGTTCGCACGTTTTTCTCTCCCTCACCACAATTAGATTGTAAGCTCTTGGAGGGCAGGGATTGTCTTTAGCCTTTCTTAGTTGTATCTCTAGTGCTTGGCATATAGTAAGATACTCAATAAATGAGTTATTGACTGACTGACTGACTGAGATAAAGGATAAGAACTAAGAAAAGGCCAAATGATTAAGGGCTTATTGGTGCTAAGAACTGACTGTGTGTAAGGCACCTGTTCCAGACACTAAGGGTACAAGGAGAGCTCACAGTCCATAGAATACTTCATTGCCAATTAAGTGAGGTCCCCTTACTGATCTCCTCAGCTTCCTTTGAGTCTCAAATAAAATCCCACCTCTTACACAAAGCCTCCCCCAACCCATCTTCATCCTCTTGTACTTGGCCTCACCTGGCTCCCTTGATCCTTTCCCCCTCCCCCCATTCTGCCCTAGCCAGTCATCTTCTTCCTGTTTCATCAAGGAAGTTGGCTGCAGGGCCCCCACAGCTTCCCTGCGAGGGAGACTTAAAATGTGTACTAGCCAATCCTTGCTGTAAACCTTCCAAACCTACGCAATCCCTGACCATTGAGAACTAGGGGACCCCATATATATCAGTGATCTCCCCTTGGTCAGGCCTGTTTGATTTGGGCAAGGTAAGATGTAGCCCCGAATAGCGCGTGCTAAATAAAATCCACTTCCAAAATATGCACTTGGGGTCTCAATTGCTTCTTTTGGCACAACAATCCCAGGGTCTTCTCGCCTCCCTACTTATATCTTATCACTCTAGTTCTTTGTTTCCTGTTTATCCTGTATATAGCTGATTTACATGTGTTGTCTCCCCCACTACAAGGCAAGCTCCTTGAGGGCAGGGACTGTCTGGCCTTTTTCAGTCCCCAGCACTTAACACAGTCTGGCACATAGTAGGCATTTCATAAATGTTTATTAAATTGAGTAAGTGCCAATGGTGTACGGTGGGTTGGAGTAGGGGGAGATGAGGAAAGGCTGAGTAGAGCGATGGTAGCTGGGTTGAACTTTAAAGGCTATGGAGGAGGGGCAGTTAGGTGGCACAGTGAATAGTCTCAATATTATATCTTATTACAGAAAGGAACAAGGAACAAGAGAAGAATCAGCTGGTTTCCCTAAGGGAGAAACCAGCTTCACATTTTAAGATTCAATCAATCAATTAACAAAAGGAATGACCTAGTTTCCCTAAGAGGGAGCTGATTCAATCAACAATTCACAATATACTGATCTTCCACTCCTGGGGTAACCATTAACTTTAGTTTCCAAATAAAGTTCTTAGACACTAGAGTCAGGAGAACCTGAGTTCAAATATGGCCTCAGCCACTTAACACACACAAAAAAACTAGCCATGTGACCTTGGGAAAGTCACTTAGCCCCAACTGCCAAACATAAAAAAATAAATAAATAAAGGCTATGGAGGAATCCATGGAAGAGTACATTTAAACACAACTGATGTGGAAGCTGAGAGCAACCTGAGAGAGGCCATTTAGTCCACTCAACCCCACCCAACCCCATCTGACCCCATCCAGGTGAGGTCTTTGAAGCCCAGTCAAGGGAAGTGACTTAAAGTCATATAGGGCCAGGACAGAGCTCTGGGTGCATGATCTCTCTCTCCTTCCCTCTCTGACTCTCTCTCTCTGACTCTCGCTCTCTCTCTCTCTCTCTCTCTCTCTCTCTCTTTCTCTCTCTCTCTCTCTCTCTCTCCTTCCCTCTCTGACTCTCTCTCTCTCTCTCTCTCTTTATCTCTCTCTCTCTCTCTCCCTCCCTCTCCCTCTCTGACTCTCTCTTTCTCTCTCTCTCTCCCTCCGTCCTTCCCTCCCTCCCTCCCTCTCTCTCTCTCTGTCTCTCTCTCTCTCTCTCCCTCCCTCTTTCTCTCTCTCTCTGTCTTTCTGTCTCTCTCTGTCTCTCCTCTCTCATCTGTCTCTCTGTCTCTGTCTCTCCCCCTATCTTTTCATTCCTCTTCTTCTCCCCTTAGATCCTCTTCTTCTCTTCTCCTTTTTCCTTTGCCTCTGCTCTCTCCTCTCTCTGTCCCCCAGTTCCTCCCCTCAAGTGTCTCTTCCTCAAGGCTGAGCTCAGAAGATCTGGGAGAGGGGGTGTGAGGTCCTCCCAGTGAATCCCAGGCGATTCCTCTAATGATCTTCAGGAAGGAGAAGGTGGGAAGGCTTGCTTACCTGCTTTCCTCAGTGCTGGAAGCCTGATTTGCTCCCACCTTGTTCCCCAGAGTCTTCCACCACGGCATCCTTCAAGCAGCAGAGCTATCTGACATCTAGGGAAGGGCTGGACAGCCTCATGAAGGAATGTTCACAGTTCCTTCCCCTTTTGGCCTTTCCTGTCCCCCTCCCCCAGTGTTCCCTCACTCATTCTCCCTCTTCCTTTCTGGCCAAATGGTTCTCTTTAAAGCCTCTAGCATTTCTAATTCAACAAATGTTTATTAAGCACCTACTATGTGTGAAAACCTGATGTTGGATGCTAGGGACATATCAAATAAGCCCTGCCCTGGCACTCTAATGGTAGTAGTGAGACAGTGAGTATACTTCTGCCCTTTTTTATCTTCCCTTCTTAGATTCTCCCAAAGGAACCATGACCTCATAAGGAATGCTTTTCATTTCTGAAGTTGCATCTCCCGTACCTAGAATGGCACCTTGGCCTTGCAGGGAGGATGGAATGGCCTCAGCCTATGGGGAACTCTCAGGAGGAAACTCCCTCTACCAATGTTCTGCAACCTGTTTTGTTCTGCAACCTGTAATCTTAAGAGAATTTATGATCTGAGACCCTGTGAATCTCCAGGATTTGCTTAGGGTCACACAGTGAGTAGGCACCAGATTGCAACCATAGATCCTAAGAGATGATTTTTTTTTGAGCCTTAATAATTATCTTGTGGAAATGTCAGTGTTTCATGGTTCTAGCATCTGTGGAGCTGCTTTTTTGGACTGTACTGATTCTTGGAGATGATCATCGTCTAGAACCTGAAAGGCCTATGGTGACATGGCTAGCTGGCTGCCCAGGAGCCTTGGACACCTGGGACAGTACAGGGATAAGATAAAGCATTTCTTTGGGGTCTTTTTTTTTTTTTTGGCCTTTTTTTGGAGGGCAATTGGGGTTAAGTGACTTGCCCAAGGTCACACGGCTAGTAAGTGTTAAATGTCTGAGGATGGATTTGAACTCAGGTCCTCCTGACTCCAGGGCCAGTACTCTCTTCACTGTGCCACCTAGCTGCCCCCAGATAAAGCATTTCTTTGGCAATCCCACAAAGTGCATTTTCTTTTCAAGGAGCTGTTGAGAGATAGGTTACTATTTTATGTTTTCATTTTTGTTAATGCTTATATGTCTTTTGTGTTTTAAACATTTCTTTTGTGACTGAGGAAATAAATACTTTTTTTATTTTTGAATCACTGTTCAATTGTGTCTGATTCTCCATGATCCCTTTTGGGGTTTTCTTGGCAAAGATCCTGGAGTGGTTTTCCATTTCCTTCCCCAGCTCATTTTGCAGATGAAGAAATTGAGGCAAACAGGTTTCAGTGACTTGCCCAGGGTCACCCAGCTATTCAGTATCTGAGGCCAGATTTGAACTCATGATGATGAGAATTCCTTACTCCAGACCCAATGCTCTATTTACAGTGCCATTTAGCTACCCTGTATATGATATGTATTTTGTATGTTTTCCAAGAAGGGATCCTGTGAATCCCTTTTGATGGGACCCTAAACATGAACCATTCCTGAGTTTTGCTTTAGAGATTTTCCCCAGAGTTCTGCTCTGGGGTGGGGGCATAATGAGCCATTTGGAGAGAAGCCTGACTCCCTTGTTGGCACCCAGTTAAGAATCAATCAATCAATCCATCATGAATAGTCAAAGGATATCAACAGGAAAATTTCAGGTGAAAAAATTAAAGCTATATGGGGAAAATGCTCTAAATCACTATTGATTAGAGAAATGCAAATCAAAACAACTCTGAGGTACCAATTTGAACCTATTAGATTGGCTAATATGATCAAAAAAGAAAATAATAAATGTTGGAGAAGTTGTGGGAAAATGGGAACACTAATGCATTGTTGGTGGAGTTGTGAACTGATCCAACCATTCTGGAGAGCAACGCCCAAACTCAGCATACCCTTTGATCCAACAATACCACTACTAGGTCTTTATCCCAAAGAGATCATAAAAAAGGGGAAAGGACTTACATGTATAAAAATATTTATAGCATCTCTTTTTGTGGTGGCAAAGAATTAGAAACTGAGGGAATACCCATCAATTGGGGAATGATTGAACAAGTTTTGGTATATGAATGTAATGGAATACTATTGTGCTATAAGAAATATGAGTAGGCAGATTTCAGAAAAAACAAAACAAAACCTGGAAAGACTTACATGAACTGATGCTGAGTAAAGTGAGCAGAACCAGGAGAATATTATACACAGTAACAGCAACATTGTGCAATGACCATCTTTGACAGACTCAGTCCTTCTCAGTAATACAATGATCCAACATAATTCCAAAAGTCTCATGATAGAAAATTCTATTTACATCCAGAGAAAGAACTATGGAGTCTGAGTGCAAGTCGAAGCATACTAGTTTCTTTTTTTTTCTTTCTTGTGGTTTTTCCCTTTTTTTCTGATTCTTCTTTCACAACATGACTAATGTGGAGATATGTTTAATGATTCAATACATATAGCCTATATCAAATTGCCTGCTGTCTTGGGGAGGGGGAGAGGAGGGAGAGAGAAAAAATAATTTAGAACTCAAAATCTCATTAAAAAGAATGTTAAAAACTATGAAAAGAAAAAAAGAAAAGAAACAAAGAAAAAAGGAAAGAAGAGAAAAGAAAAGAAGAATCAGTCAATCAACAAGCATTAATTAAGCTCACATTTTCTATTGGCATGCAAAGACAAAACTAAACCAGTCCTCTAACCTCAGAGAGTTGACATTCTATGTAAGGAGACAAGATGACAATTCCTGATTAATTCTCAAGATGAATTGGAAGGATTGGATTTGTCCTTTGATACCTCTTAAGGGATAGGCTTCAGTGATGACCTCTAATATGATTTGATTGACTCTTGGAGGAACTACCCTTGGCCCGCCCAATACAAATTCCAGAGAACTCAAGATGTTCAAAACCAGAACTCCTGCTCTGACCCTATCCACGCCAATGGTGGTTGTGTCAATGGCACACTACATATAGCTACAACCACCACAGATGTACCAAGTCATCCACTGGACTCTTTTCACTAGTGGCCATGATGCCTCACTCCCACTTTCTTCCAATTATAGAGCTACAATCAAATCAGTTCCTGAAAGGGTTTGTCAGTTACTTGACTGAGAAATTATGGATTACCCCGGACAAGTAAACAAACGTTTCTTGTGCTCTCTTATGTGACCCGAATTAGAAAGAAGTCTGTGGACAAATTTGTTCCTGAACATCTATCACTTAATTTCTGCTTACCTCAGTTTCCTCACATGTAAAATGGGTGTAATAATTGCATACACCTCCTAGGGCTATTGTGAGGACCAAATGAGATCCTTATGCCCAGCCCTTAGCATAGTGCCTAGACCATAATCAGCACTCTATGTTAGCTATTATAATTATTGGTATCTGCCCTTCTGCAATAGGAAAAAGATTTCCTAGGCCCTGTGATCTTGACTGGAATCAGTATCAGATGGAATCATCTCATTTCTCACTTTACTGGTTTTACTTCTCTGCAATCCCCCAGCATTCCTCTTTCTTCCCCACCCTTCCCAGGAACTTTTTATGTTTTGTCCTTCCCTATTAGATTGTAATCTCCTTGAAGGCAAGAACTGTCTGTCTTGGGGGGGGGGGATTTGTATCTACAGCACTTAATGCACTCAATAACTGTTTATTTATTTGATCTTTGTCTTCTAGGCATAGAAGAATTATCTCTTGGGCAAGGCAGTTCCAACCTTAGGTGGTAGGATAGGATGGGAGGTGGTTAGCCCAAAAGTAATTCCAAATTCAAGAGTTCTGAGACTTGACCTTAATATGTAAGGGGAGAGTTTGTGGGTCCTCCTTCAACTTTAGGATTCTTCCTGACATGAAGGAGCAGAATACCTATACTTTGCCTTCTCCTATTACAGTAATTTATTTGGACAATGAAGGTCTGATAGGAAGGGGGTTGCCTTTCTAGAATTTGCTAAGAGTGTTTTTACTTTGTAGAAAAGTCTAAACCACAGGGTGATCCTACAAATCATCAAGGAATAATGTCAGAGACTGTGTTAGTAAGAAGATTCAGTAGAATATCAGCACATCCTATTGGTAACTCTAAATTCAGTTTCCTTCCAAGGAGGGTCTACAGATTGATGACAAACTGAAAGAACTCTGGGGGGCGGCTAGGTGGCGCAGTGAATAGAGCACCGGCCCTGGAGTCAGGAGTACCTGAGTTCAAATCCGGCCTCAGACACTTAACACAAAAAAAAACTAGCCGTGTGACCTTGGGCAAGTCACTTAACCCCAACTGCCCTCCAAAAAAAAAAAAAGCAAAAAAGCAATATGACACCAGAAAGTCACTCAGAACAGCACTCAAAACCACTATCTGGAGATTATATCAGGAGAAAGAACTCTGGGACATTGGTTAGAAAAGGATTAGCTAGGGAGGGGATTATATGGATTCTCTATTGCTCTTATGAGTAATTTACATGTTTTTGGTATAATACTTGTTTATAGACTCCATAGAGCCCTTTGAATCTTCTGCATTTACTGGGTGGGTGGGGCAGGAACTGGGGGTGTGAAATAAGAACTATCCTTTTCTAGATATGCATTGGTTACCTTGAATGCTTGTATAGGAGTGAAAGACTTTGTAATTCACATTTAAAAAAACCCAGATGAGGGATGCATACATACATACATATATATTCAGATATTTCCCAGAGTAAACCTTACTTGGTTTACTTAGTGGGAACATAAGCCAACTGAGTGTTGATCTTAAAGGAACTGGTGGAACTGGTCCCACATTAGCCCAAAGGTGGGGATGGTGGCATGGGATGCAATGTATCATACATAATATTACAGAATATTTTGTCAGAGCTGGGGTTTGGGATTCCAGTTCCCAAACTGGAAAAATATTTACAGAGGAGCAGGGGACGAGATGGAATCTATTTCAGGAGAGCACAATAATTATTACAATTACAATAACAACAAATAACTCCAAGTCTGGGAGTCACGGAGGTTACATGAGCAAAGATACAGAAAGGTCAAGAGTAGAACAGGTAATGGAATGAGATTCTCTTTGGCTGGAGCATAGGTGAAGGCAAATTGTATCAAAGTAAAGCTGTACCATACTGTAACATTTTCAATACTAGGACCAGGAGTTTATGCTCCATTCAGCAGGTAAGAGGGAGTTCTCAAAGCTTATTAAGTGGAAGAGTAACGTAATAAGGGAGCTAAGTCCCTCAGGATCACGGCCACAGTGGCCCTGTGTGACCGCATAAAGAAGGCAGGGCCCTCTCCCCACCCCCACCCCTACATGCCTGGTGCTCAAGGTCCTTGGGGCAAGAAGGTGAGGCTAGGACCTTGGGCTCTACCTCGTTTCAGAATTGACTCAGATGTGTTTCGAGAGAGCTGGAATCCGAAACCCCAGCTCTGACAGAAACACCTTCCTCTCCTCTGTAGACTCCACTGCTCTCCTTACCCACCCGCCAGTTAGTGTAATACATCCATGCACAAATAAAGGCTTAGAGAAAGACCTCCATCTGCTTCTGCAGACAATACTAGGGCACGAGGCCCCAGCCACCCTGTGAGCTCTCTGCCAAGGCCAGAAGTTCAAGACACAAAAACTCTTGGGGGAAAGATCTGGCCTTGTGTGTCATTCTCCCTCCTTATCTGTCTAGTTCAGGTCACGTTGACTCAGGGCGCCTCTCATCCTTGGGCTGAGGGTGAGGGAGTGTGGTAGATTTGGCTGGAGTCCAAATCCCAGGCCTTCTACCAGTCCTACTCCCTTTCCTGATTCTAGAGGGAATGAGGGGGAGTAAGGAAAAAAAGGACAGAGCTATCATTCACATTCCTAACAGCTGAAAGGCACATGAGTAACCTGTGCTCCCTGAAATCACTGGCAAAACCCTGGGCATAAGAACAATATTTATTACAATAATAACAGGACATATATAACAGCACCAACAATTACAACACCAATCACAACAAATAATTTCAGGTCTGACTACAGACCTGGGTTCAAGTTATGACTCTCCCATTTAATGAGTCAAGTGACTTGTTGAATAAGTCCATTTCTTTCTTGGAACTTAGGCCCATGCTTCTAGAATGGGGATAATCACAGCTGCCATTTAAAAAGCATTTCAGGGTTGTGAAAACACTTTACAAATATTGGCTCGTTTGAACCTCCCAAGGTCCTTGTGAAAGAGGAAGTGGGGAGATGCCATCTTTGTTTTGAAGATTTAGAAAGGTCAAGCCGATATTCCCCAACTGGAGATCTCACGCAGCTTGTCACTTGACTGCTCAAAAATCTCCCATGACTCCTTTCTTCCTCCAAGAGAAACCATAAGTGCTCTGGCCTGGTGTGTGAAGCTCTACAACATGGGTCCCACCCACCTTTGAAGACCCAAACTCTAGGCCCTGTTCCCTGGGTAACACGGTATAACGTGTTATACACGTGGTAACACGAGGGCAGCAGCCCTTCATGGTCTCATCTGCTTTGGTTTTTCTTAGACACAAAGGTACAAAAGAGGAAGTTTTAGAGACATGGTCAATTTGGGCTACATAGCAAATGGAAAAGGTGGCTCCCAACCCCTAGGTAGGCCAACAGCCAGTGTCTATGTGTGTGCTAGTTGTCCCTTCTCCAAGAAGCAGGTTCCCAACATTTCCCACAAAGGTGACTCCAATGGTCTACAGTCTTTATACCTGGAATGCACTCCCTTCTCACCTCTGAACAATGGTAGAATACATAACTTCTTGCTTCCTCCCTGATTCCCCACTTAGGTGCTATTGTTCTCCCCTCTTTTTAAAAAATGTAGGGGTGGGTAGGTGGTGCAATGAATAGAGCACCGGCCCTGGAGTCAGGAGGACCTGAGTTCAAATCTGACCTTTGACACTTGATACACTAGCAGTGTGACTTGGAGCAAGTCACTTAGACACTTAACACCAATTACCCTAAAAAAAAAAAAAGCCAAAAATAAAAATGTAAATAGTATTTTATTTTTTCTAAATACAAATAAATACAATTTTCAAAATTCACTTTTTAATAAGATTTTGAGCTCCAAATTTTTCTGCCTCTGTCTATCCCCTCCGCTCCCCCCAAAACAGAAAGCAATCTAAGTTATACATATGCAATCATGTAAAACATATTTCCACATTAGTAACGTTGTGAAAGAAGAAACAGAACAAAGTGGAGGGTGGGGTGGGGGGTAGAATGCAAAAAACCCCCAAAGGAAAATAGTATTCTTCAGTCTGCATTCGGACTCAACTAGTTCTTCCTCTGGATGTGGATGGAATTTTCCAGAATGAGTCTTTTGGAATTGTCTTAGATCATTGTATTGCTGAGAAGAGCTAAGTCAATATCACAGCTAGTCATTGTTACAATGTTGCTGTTACTGTGTTACAATGTTCTGGTTCTGCTCCCCTCACTCAGCATCAGTTCATGTAAGTCATTCACAGCTGATCATTGTTACAATGTTGCTGTTACTGTGTTACAATGTTCTCCTGGTTCTGCTCCCCTCACTCAGCATCAGTTCATGTAAGTCTTTCCAGGTTTTTCTGAAATCTCCCTGCTCATCATTTCTTATGTAGTATTCCATTACATTCGTATACTGCAACTTGTTCAGTTCCCTCAATTTCCAATTCTTCACCACTACAAAAAGAGGTACTATAAGTATTTGTATACATGTAGGTCCTTTTCCCTTTTTTATGATCTCTTTGGGATAAAGACCTAGTGGTGGCATTATTGGTTCGAACCCTATACTGAGTTTGGGTGTTGCTCTCTAGAATGGGTGGATCAGTTCACAACTCTACAAACAATGCATTTGTGTCCCGATTATCCCACACCTTCCCCTACATTTATAATTTTCCTTTTTTGTCATATTAGCCAATCTGATAGGTGTGAGGCAGTATCTCAGAGTTGTTTTAATTTGCATTTCTCTAATCAATAGTAATTTAGAATTGCTCTCCCCTCTTGAAATAACTTGATATCTACTTGGTATTTACTTTTTAAAACATACACTCTATCCCCTCTTCCCCCCAATAGAAGAACATAAGCCCCATGAAAGCAGAGACTTTCTAAGATCAAATAGTTAGGAGGTTATGAAGATAGGATCTGAACCTAGATCTTTTCTGGCTCTCGGTCCTGCAACTCTCACAAGCTCTGCTGTAAGGTTCAAATAAAATAATGCCATGATGGTAGAAGTGGCCTCTCTGACACTCAATGTCTGTATTCTTTACTTTCCAGCATTTATTAAGTGCGGACTATGTGTTTTTTCAATCTTTTCTTTCATTCATTGAAATGAGATAGCATATATATATATTATATATATTATATATATAGGGCTTTGCAAACTTTAAAATATCCTACAAATTATTGAGTCTCAGATTTAGGATGAATTAGTTGGCTTGGGTTGGTTGTGGGCCGAAGCCAAGCCTTGCTCTGGATCTGTAAAAGGCAGTGGTTGGAACCTTTGTGGAGAGAGCCGGAAGCTAGAGACTTAAGAGTGGACCTTGGACCTGGACTGGGTGTGGGGAGCAATGGGGAGGGAGGAGAGACAATAATGGGGCAGAAACACAATGCCTTTATTCATGATCTAAACCATATGGTCCCAGGAGATGATGGTGCTACATGGCCCAGCCTCCTGGATGGGGAGGGGAGAATTCCTGGAGTTATCCCTGAGTTCCTAGACCCATCTATAGAGAGGAATTATAGTAACTTCTTATCATGAAAGATTTCAGTTGTTGAGTGATGGGAATTTCTGAACCCCAGACTTCAGAAGGAGAATCAAGGCAAGATGTTCTGAAGCTCTCCAATATGGTCTGAGAGCTGGAAATGTGGCAAGGCTCAGAGCCTCAGGACCAAGAGGCCAAAATCTAGGCTTGGCCCTAGTTATTCTGGAGGCTGTCACTTTTCTAGCAACCTCAAGTAGATTTCCTTATGGGGACAGATCCAAGACTGCCCTCTCCACTTGAGGTCCTTGAGATCAAGGGCTGGATCTCCAGTGCTAATCATTGATCCCTGTTGATTGATCGACTGATTTCTCTTACTCAGTGATTTTGAGTCTATTTTCCTGGGTCCACTTACTGTTTGCTATTCTTCTTTTGATAACTACTAATATTTTTATCTGCTATGGAGTGGTTCCTGGTGCTAAGCATTTTCCTAATCAAGGTAAATTATTTCTGTCTTTCTCTGACTCTGCCATGGAATCCACCCAAAGCACTGGAGAGCTTCCTTTACGTTTCTCAATGTTCCATGGGTACCAGGGATAGTGCTGGGTCCATTTGTCTATTTTTTTAACATCCTCTCTCCCCCTGCCCCCTCCAACCTCCTTTTCTGGCCCTACATTCCCTGTACAATAGCTTTAACAACCATTTCTGTAAGTGTCAATTTTAGCAATATGCTGAAGACCCTGTAGGCCCATCACACAATGTCCCCATTTCCTTTTGGGGTCACCTGAAATCCCTTTTCAGATTGTGACAGTCCATCCATGCCCATACACAGTCATATCACACCAAGCAAAGAAACCTGGGGTTAAATCAATCAATCAATCAATCAACATTGATTAAGCACGCCTTCTCTTTTAGGCCTTGCTTAATAGCAGTCACAAGGTCTATAAATAAAGGAATTGATATAGTGGCATCTTTCAAAGATTCTGGTATGATTTTAACATACTCAAGGGAGATACCTTGTTCAAAGAAAGGGTTAAGGACAGTTTTATACTACCAAATTAAATGTTTTAAAAAACCCAATTCACAGAATTGAATCTTAGGCACCTTTTAATTTACTATGAGTCTGGGAAGATGTAGACTGCAGGAGAGAATTATTCTGGTATTCTGGGGTCACAGGGGAGGCAATATCCATCCTATTTTGTATATAAAGAAACTTAAACTCAGAGATGTGACTTGATTCACCCCCAATCACAAAGCAGGGAAATACCAGAGGCACCAAGCAAACTGCATATGAGGTCACCAAGAGGCATGACTGAACAACAAAAGTCTAGATGTTATCATGAGACAGGATTGTTGTCCTTAGAGTTGACCCTTTGCTTCATATAGATTGGAGAGATACTACAAATAGATCAGAACTGGAGGAGGAGAATGGAAGAAAGGCCTCAGGCCCTCTCTCACCCAAAGCCTCCACAAGGACCAGAATGGCTGTGGGAGATAGTGGAGGGAGGGTAACAGCTCTCCTCTGCCAGCTGCTTATCTCCCCAATGAGTCTCCAATATGTCACAGATGAATAGGGCCCTGCCTTTGAGTTGCTTCTTTGAATTTGTTCTTTTCTGTTCTTTGATGAAGAAACATTTGATAAGGCTGCAACCTTGTGCACTTAGAAAGGATGGGAGACAAAAGACAGAGCCCCCATAAAAATGGGAGCCAGAGGCCGTGCCAGGTTTTGTGGACAGCCAAGGAAATGACAGTAAGGTATAGTAGGTGAGTCCCAGGCACGGGGAACCTGCAGACTCAAGGCCACATGTGGCCCTTTAGGTCTTCAAGTGGGGCCCTTTGACTGAATCCAAACTTCATTGAACAAATCCCCTTTATAAAAGGATTTGTTCTGTAAAACTTGGATTCAGTCAAAAGGCTAAACTCAAGGACCTAGGAGGCCACATGACTGGCTGCAGGGTCCCCTCTACTGGTCTGTCCAATCTAAAAAAGAATGGAATTACAGGAAGCCAAGGAGGAGTGACAGAATCTCACAATCAGCTTAGCCTTATTTGGAAGCCAGTCAATTAATCAACATTTATTAAGCACCTATTATGTTCTAAGGGGCAGCTGGTGACAAAGTGGGATAGTGGGGCCTGGAATCAGGAAGACTTGAGTTCAAATTCGGCAGACTATTACTAGCCTTGTGAACCTGGGCAAGTCACTTCTGCCTGTTTGCCTCAGTTTTCTCACCTGTAAAATGAGCTGGAGAAGGAAATGGCAAACCAGTCCAGTATCTCTGCCAAGAAAACCACAAGTGGGGTCACTGAGAGTCAGATACAACTGGAAAAACACAACACTACAGTGTCTTTTTTTTTTTTTTTTTTTTTTGCTTTTTGGAGGGCAATTGGGGTTAAGTGACTTGCCCAAAGTCACACTGCTAGTAAGTGTGTCAAGTGTCTGAGGCCGGATTTGAACTCAGGTCCTCCTGACTCCAGGGCCAGTGCTCTATTCACTGAACCACTTAGCCACCCCAAAAACAACATTATAAAGTGTGCTCTGAGTTAAATACCTGGGAGACAAAGAAAGGCAAGAAATAGTCGGTGGAGCTCTTTTTAAGCTTTTAATACCTAGACTGCTCCCCCTCCTCTCCTTTGACTTCTGGTTTCCCCTGGCTTCCCCGGCTCCTTTGAAATACCACCTTCTCCAGGAAGCCTTCCCCAGCCCCTCTTCATTCTAATCTTTTTTCTCTGTGGATTATTCCCTATTTATCCCGTGTAGAGCTTGCTTGGCTTGTGTCTGTTTTCATGTTCTCTCCCCTATTAGACTGTAAGCATCTTGAGGGCAGAGACTGTCTTTGGCTCTTTTCATAGCAGAATGCCTGGTGCATCATAGGTGCCTGGTAAATATTTTATTTGCTGCTTCTCCCAGAAGTGGTGTTAGGGGAGATGTGGAACTTGATTTCTGACTTTGCTTCCTGCTGGAGACATAAATGAGACAGTTCCTGCCCACTAGGAGCTCCTGCTGTACTTGGGGGAGGCTCTGCATCCACAGATGACTGGAAGAAGAAAGTTGAGCCATCTTCTTGGTCCTCTCTGCCCTGAGATGCTGACCCTGCTTTTGGGCTGGTGGTGTTTAGGACACTGCTTGGATTCTTCACCAGGATAGGGTCTGGAGTAGGACCATAGCAGCCTGCATTTTCCACCTTCCCCCTACCCTCCTCCTCCAGCTTACAGTCTACTCTTTGGGGAGTTGTTCTCAGACTCTGTACTTCCCCCTGAAGGTTACTTAAGTCTGGATTGTGTAAGAAACTTCCCCAAGCCAATCAAACCAGCCTCGGGTAAAAGGAGAAATAGACTGACCCTGATGTCAGGCTCTGGGTCCCAGGGTTCTTATCTAAAAGCTAGGATAGATATGATGTTGTTGAGGTCAGAGTGGGAGGGCTGGTTCTGGTTTTCACTGGATTTCACTCAGACTTTCATGATGCAAAAGCATATGGGCCTGAGATTTAGCACTGATAAAGAAAAGGAACAGACTGCTGCGGCTAGCAAGTCTAGCTACCAGCTGAGTGAAACAAAAAGAGAGAGAAACAGAGAGAGAGCTTCTAGCTGAAATGAGAAAGAGGGAGAGAGACAGGGACGTATTCCATAGTCTGTTTATTGCAGACCTATTTCCTACAGAGCCAAAGATACATGGAAGAGACAAGGTTTATATATCCTTAGCAGAATGCAAGGAACCACCCTTGGTCTTGATCTTTCTCTACCCCAACCCAAAGCCAATCACTGTTAAGCTCTTTATCCTATGACCATGTCCAGGCGCACAAACAGGGTGTTACAATCAAGACTTGCAAGTTAACTCAGCACTTTCTTTAGATATTCATGAAACCAATGAGAGCATCCACCCAACTAGATTATACTTTCCTTGCATATCTGCCTAATGACCTTTGTAGAACTGGGGAGCTATGTGGCCAAGGACCCTGAAAGTCTTGGCCTACAACACCAGACCTCTACGGACAGACAGCTGTGCATCCTGTAGCATGATGTGTAGGCTTTCTGATGGGGGTTGGAGACTTAGGGACAGGCTGAGGAAGATGGATGACACAAGATAAGGGAGACAAGGGAAATGTTATGACCCAGGATGGGGGCGGACTAGGAAGAGGGGGAAGTTTCCTGGTATTTCAAGAGAAGGGAAGGGACTCCAGGACACCCTCAAGCTCAGGAGAGCCTCACAAGTTACTGAAAAAGCAACCCTTAGGGTACCAATCAATAAACATTTATTGAGCACCCAACAATGTGCTGGGCCCCGTGTTAAGTTCTGGGGATACAAAAAGAGGCAAAAGAGTTCTTTCCTTCAAGGTATCTGTAGTCTAGTGTTGGGACACCACAAGCAAGCAAATATGTACAAAGCAAGCTATATGCAGGATATTTATTTTATTTTTTTGGAGTGGTGAAGGCAGGGCAATTGGGGTTAAGTGACTTGCCCAAGGTCACATGACTAGTTCTAAGGCTGGATTTGAACTCAGGTCCTCCTGACTCCAGGGCTGGTGCTCTATTCACTTCACCTCCTAGGCTTCCCCCCCTTTCCCCCTATTCCTGTTCTTGGTCTCGTAGTTTTCTGCCAGTCTTTATCCAGCCCAAGGACCTCCAAGATTTTCCTGTCCTGTGCCTACTTTCTCCCTCCACTTCTTTCTGGGGGCACAAGCATGGACCAGACCTCCTTTCCCGATGGTAATTGTTCCCTATTCAGATTCATGGTTTTGTTGAGATTTAGGTTTAGGGGTGCTCGTGACCACAAAGTACTGAGATGCCAGGGTCTGCCAAATGAATTCTATTCAAACCTTTCAGCCAGAGAACACAAAGTCTATTATTAAAGACTTGCCATAATGGATAGATTCTTAAGGAGCCTGAGCATTTGTATCAGTAATGCTAGAGGGACCTTGAACTTTTGTTGGGACAGACAGAATCTGAGCCCTTCATGGAGGCAAGATGGATCTTATATATAGACAGACTGTGGGAAGGATCTAGGGGTGGTCTAGAGGAGGAGTTTGGGGAGGGTTTTGAGGAGGAGTCTAAGGAGGATCTTGAGGGGACTGAGGTCAGACTCTAGGAACCAGGAGAATGGGATTTTGATGGGATCAAGGGTGGGAGGGAGTGCAGGTTACCTGGATATGACAGACTATGGAGGGTCAGGCTAGGTTAAGGGTAGTAGAGATTCACTCATATTGATAATGGAAGGCTTTTGGTCTCTGGGGAATGCCAGATCAAGCGGGAAGATTCAAGGGGGTTCCCAGAGCCTATGGGATGGGATGGGATCATCATTCTCACTGTGTTCTTTTACCAGATCTAAAAGTTGGGAAACACTCCCTGAGATATTAACTGTAAGCCAAGTTCCTCACCCCTGAGTCCTAAGCAATCCTGGCTTCATGGATGGTCTATAGGCACTGAAAAAACTTGGGTTGAGGACATGCACAGGCCCCAGGCTCAGACTGAACTACTTGTGTTTTTCTGGGCAAGTCTTAACCTTATTGAATGCCTTGGGCCTATAAGAGTTGAAGGAAGGTTTGGCTCCAGAAGGGAGAGCCTGGAGTGCACGGTGGAAGGTGTAAAGAGGCTTGAATTCAGGCACTGATCTGAGAAAACTTCCTAGCAATGAGTCATCTTAAAATGGTGTAGTCTGTGGCTTTGGGTTCTCCCCTCCTTGGGGGTCTTCTAGCAGAGGCTAGACCACTGCTTGTCAGGTATGTTAGAATGGAAGTCCTTTAAGACAAGGGTTGGCTTAGATGGCAGCTGAAGCCCCTAGCCACTCTCCCACTCTGTGAGCCTGTGATTCCAGGGAAGTGAAGGGATCTGGAGCGGGTGGGAGTCAGGAGAGTTATGCTGCTTTGATCTGAAGCTGAACTAGACTTTTTTGGGTGTTTTCCCCCCTTTAGGATGGGAAGAGAGTAATGCTGCACTCCCTAAAAGGCAGTGTCCCATAATGGATAGAATGCTTCACCCTGAATCAGATAGGCCTGGGTTCAAATCTTACCTTCCATATGTACTTAAGGAACGCTTAAATTTTGTTTCCACAGAAATTATATAAAACACAATTTGTGAAACCTAAGAAATCATACCGATGGTTAATGTAAGAGATAAACTGATTCCAGAAGAAAGGAGTGGGGGATGCAACTTAATCAGCATGTCTAAAAGCAGGCTCCCCTTCTTTGTTCTCTGAGAATACCTTTTTCCTGTGTACCAAAAAAACCTGCAAGGCTAGGAGTTGCTCTCCTTGGATGAGATCCCCGACCCAGACCCAGAAGCTGTCTTAGATAATGGGACTTTTTCTTATGGATATCTTGAGTTGTATCTTCAGCTCACTTTTGTCAACCCTCTTAGCAACTGAGAAAATTCCTTTCTCATGCTATGGAGATCATAAAATTTGAGGTAGACAATCTGGGATGAGACTAAAAGCATTTTATGGCCTGGCATTTCCTTTATTAAACAAAGTGTAAAGAAAATGAGGACGAAAAGGGGGACAATTGAAATGTGGAAATGCGAGATGTAAGCAGGAGTGTACATCCACTTGGGGGTGAGGTGTAGGTGTGTTCTGATAGGCTATGAACCCTGAAATGTCTGGCCAATGGAATACAAGGGAAACGGGAATCCAGCTGAGTCTTAGAAGACTTTGTAATCGTCTAAAAGGGTGGGTCTCCTAAAGGGGTCACCTGGGCTCTTGCCATCTCTGACAAGAGAAAAACTAATAAAACCTTTCCTTAATTTGCTGAGGACCATGTGGAGTCCTTGGTAAGATGATTACTTCTCATAAGTATGAGCTGTGAGACCACAGACTAATGATATTACCTTCCTCAGTTTTTGTTTCCTCGTCTGCCAAACAGAAATAATACCTGTGCTACCTACCTCACAGGACTATAATGAGCCTAAAATAAGGAAAGATATATGAACAGCTAACTGGTCCAGTGGATGGAGCACTGGTCCTGGAGTAAGGAGGATCTGAGTTCGAATGCATCCTCAGGCACTTACTAGCTGTGTGACCCTGATAAAGGTATTTAACCCTGTTTGCCTCAGTTTCCTCATCTGTAGAATGAGGTAGAGAAGGTAAATGGCCAAACACTCAGCATTTTTGCCAAGAAAACCCCAGATGGGATCATGGAGACTGAGAGAAGACTGAAACAAGGACAATATAATGCTAGCTATTACTATGATTACTTTACCCACTGTCACACAGCAAATAAGTGTCTGAGACAGGATTTGAGCCCAGGGCATGAAGAACTGGACAAGACTGAAATGACTGAACCACGACATGTCTAGTAGCTGAACTGGAGCAGGAAGGTCTATAATGCTTGTGAGAAGAGAGTTAGCCAGTTCCCCCAAGTGGGCAGTGGTGTTCTCTTAGATTTGACTCTAGTCACTTCCCTAGGCTCTGACCTTTGGGTGTGGTTTGGTTTTCAAATTAGTAGCTGTAAGGAAACTATGGGAAGATAGCATATCATTCTAGCTCCTGCTTCTCCTAGCCTCCCATCCACAAAAGTACTAAACTCACTTATCTAGAGGAATCCAGATCTATGTATCAAAATATGACTCAATCAACAATTCTCATTATTTAGCTCTGAGGCCCCATTCCAGGAAAGGTCTTAAGAGTAGTAAAATCTCTCTGTGTATGCTTTGCCACCTATAGTTTTCCTCATTTGCACCTGAGAAATGAAACACACAGATCATGGATGTGGTGAACCACTTTGTCTTAGAAGAAACAGAAGCAAAACAAATTTAAAGGTAACAGAGAGATGAGGGGACAGAGGAGAGTGAGAGAATAGTGGCGAAGCTGGTAAGGAATCACCCGTTCTATTCTCAGCAATGGTAAATTGTCCAGATCTGCTCCATGTGTCTCTGTCATAGCTCGGTCATGGCTCTTGCTGTGATGCTTCAGCTTTTGCTGCCTCACCAGGAACCTTGCCTGCTTGCCCCCAAGACCCCAGGACACTTGCCTCCTCTTTCCCAGATACCAGGGTCTGAGGTGCCCCCATACCAATGTGTTATGCACATCTCCAGCTCCACATTCTCCCATCTGGCTTCTCCTTCCTCTCCTCCTCCCCCTCTCTTAGGAATTGGAGGGTCTAGGTCATTGCTTTGCAATTATTATTCTCATTTAGTCCTCACCACGACTCTGGAGGGTGGGTACTCACATTATCTCTATTTTATCTCCATCTTACAATTGAGGAAACTGAGTCAAACAGAGGTTTAAGTGACTTGCCCAGGGTCACACAATCAACCCCCAACTCCAAACCAGAGTTTATTCTAAGAAAGAGACAAACGACTATGTCATTTGTTTTTATTTCTCTCACAAGCTGGAGACACAAGCATTGTATGGGAGTTACAGTCCAGAACTAAGTCCTCCTAAGGGGGCCGGTCCAGAACTGGTTCATCTTGGGGGTTGTGGGTACAGAGCTACATGCCCTTCAAAGAGCAGGTGTTCCCAAAGGGTGTCAATCAACTCTGATCAGTCAATATACTAGGAGGTGGACTATATTAAAAAGAGGGTCTTGGTATGTGACTCACTTAATCTTGGTCAAATAGACATCAATTTCTCTGTCACCTGTTTTGACAATAGGGAAGAATCAATATTCTCCCAGACCTGTCTGGGCAACTCAATGAGCTGGAATAGACCCATTTAGATTAGATCGTGATTTCCTCCTGAAGAAGAAACCAAATTTGCTAAGAAAGGGGGATGGGAGAAGCTCTGAGTCTCCAAGATAAGGATTGCAAAGGAAAATAATTTTTCACAATAGTAAGTATCTGAGGCTGGATTTGGACTGAGGTCTTCCTGAGTCCAGGTCCAGACTTCTATTCACTGAGCCATCCAGCTGCCTCTAGCTGTTAGACTGAATAGGGAACTCAATCTTACTTCATGGAGAAAATGGTGGCCATTTGACATGAGCTCACTCTCTTCATTTCAGACCCCTTTGCTCTCACTCCCCGTTCTTTCCTCCTTCCCTTAGTCTCTGACAATGAAGTGGGCCACTTTTCCATGTTAAGGTCAAGCCTTGTACAAATAGTCTTGATCCCATCTCCTCCTGTCTTCTCCAAGAGAATTACCCCTTCAACCTTCCCCTTCCCCCTCCCAAACCATCAATTCTTCCTAATTGACTGGATCCAGAGGCAGCTGGGTGGAATAGTAGATAGAACCCTGGACCTGGAGTCAAGAAGACTGGAGTTCAAATTCTGTTTCTGACACATATTAGCTGTGCGATTCTGGGGAAATCATTTTACCTCCTTCCACTTCAGTTTCCTCAACTGTAAAATGGGGGATGATAATAACTTTTTTGTTATTGAGTCATGTCTGACTCCCCATGACCTCATTTGGAGTTTTCTTGGGGTTTGTTACTTTTTTTTCCTCCAGCTCATTTTCCAGATGAGGAAACTGAGGAAAACAGGGTTAAGTGACTTGCCTAGGGTCACATAGCTAGTAAGTGTATGAGACCACATTTGAATTCAGGTCTTCTTGACTCTAGGCCTGTTTCTTATCCACTGTACCAATCAGCTGCCCGTGGACATAGTAGGCTTTTTTCTTTAAGACTTTTTTCTCTTTATTTTTGCTAAATATTAAGTTCTAAGACACTAACTTATAAATACATGTAAAGCCATACTATGCCTACTTCCATTTGTCAGTTCTTTCTCTGGAGGTGGATAACATCTTCCTTTATAAGTGATTCGAGTATTTATAGTACTTAGAATAACTTAGTTGTTCACAATTATTCTTCAAACATATGGCTGTTAGCGTATACAACATTCTCTTGGTTCTGTTCATTTCACTCTTCATTATTTCATGCAAGTCTTTCGATGTTTTCCTAAAATTGACCTGCTCCTCATTTCTTATAGCACCATAGAATTCCATCAGTATCATATACCACAACCTGTTCAGCCCAATTGATGGGCACTCCCTCAATTTCTAGTTCTTTGCCACCACAAAGAGAGCGGCTATAACTTTTAGAACATACAGATTCTTTTCTTTTCTCCCTGATCGCCTTAGTCAACAGACCTAATAGTGGTATTGCTGAGTCAAAGGGTATATACAGTTTTTATAAGTTTGGGCAGAGTTTCAGGTTGTTCTCCAAAATGGTTGCATCAATAGTGTCAATTAATGTCCCAATTTTTCTGCATCCCCTCCAACATTTGTTACTTCTATTATTTTAGCCAATCTAATAGGTGTGAGATGATACCTCAAAGTTGTTCTAATTTGCATTTCTCTAGTCAATAATGATTTAGAGCATTTTTATATGACTATAGTTTTGATTTTGTTTTTGTCAAAAAATTGCCTGTTCATATCCTTTGACCATTTATCAATTGGGGAATGACTCCTATACTTATACATTTGACAAAGTTCTCTATATATTTGAGATATGAGACCTTTATCTAAAAAACTATCTATAAAAGTTTCCCTCAATTTTCTGCTTTCCTTCTAATCTTTGCTACATTGCTTTTATCTGTATAAAACCTTTTAAATTTGATGTAATCAAAATGATCAATTTCATATCTCACAATGCTCTTATTTATTCATAAATTCTTCTATTAATAAGTCTGATATGTAATATGCTCTTTTAATTTTCTTATGATATCTCCCTTTATAGCGAGGTTATGTATCCATTTTGACCTTGTCTTAGTAAATGGTATAAGATATTGGTCTATACCCAATTTCTGCTAGATTGCTTTCCAGTTTTCCCAACAATTTTTACCCAATAGTGAATTCTAATCCCAAGAACTTAAATCTTTACTTTCGTCAGTTACAAGGTTAGTATGAAAATTTCCTGCTTTGTATTGTATAACTAGGTAGTTTGGACAATTACCATCTTCTAATACAGTTTAAGATCTGGTACTGCTAAATCTCCTTCCTTTACATTAAAAAAATTAATTTCTTTGATATTCTTGCCCTCTTGTTCTTCCAGATGAATTATAGCAGGTTCTTAATAAATGTTTATTGACATCCATCTCAGACTGGATGGCATTTTATCCAGACCTCTCAATCTTCTAGCCTTCTCTGCAGCTTTTGACACTGTTGATGGCTCTTTCCCTCTGGATACTCTGTGCTCTCCAGATTTTTGGGATACTATGAATCCCTCCTGTCTGACTACCCCTCATTTATCTTCTAGGTTCTCCTCCATAATGCTCCTCCTGTGACTGTCTTTTGAAGCTCTGTCCTAAGCTCTTTTTCTCTCTCCTTGCTCACTCTCCTGGACTTCATCAGCTCCCCTGGGTTTAATTATTATCTTCTCTCTGCAGAAGACCCTTAGATGTATAGAATTAGCCCCAGGCTCTCTCTTGTAAGCTCCGGCCCCACATCACAAACAGTAGATTGGATATTTTGAACTGAATGTTTCAAACTCAATATGTCTGAAACAGAACCAATTGCTTTTCACTCCCGCAAACCCATTTGTCTACCAAACTTCCCTTTCTCTGTTGTGGGCATCAATGTCCACCTGGCCCCTGAGCCACGACCTGCCTGCCTTCCTTTCCTCTCAGGTGCTTTCCAGATTCCTTTTATGGTTTGTCTCCCCCTAGTAGATTGTAATCTCCTTGGGGGCAGGGATTATATGCTTATCTCTTATCTGTATTCCCAGGTTTAGCTTGTGCATTGAACACAGCAAGTGCTTACTAAATGCTCTTTTCCTATCTAAGAAATGCTTATTGCTTGACTGATTGAGAATTGTAATACTGAGCCCTACTCACTCAGCCCCTGAATTGGCCTGTGATCTGTCTGGGAAATCAATATGTCCTCTTTTCACTTTGCCCTTCATCCCTAGGGGATGAAGGACACTCAGCTTGGGGAGGCTTGTTCTGGGGACACTCAGCAGTGTAGGAGGTGATGGGAGAGAAGGGAATTGGAAGTAGTGGAGAAAGCCCTAAATTGAGATTTGGGAGATTTGAATTCATGGGTTCATAGACTGCTGATCACTGGAAGGAACCATCTAGACCAAGTCCTTCACCTTCCAGGAGGGGAGTCTGAGGTCCCCTCCAGGTGGTGAATGGCTCAATGTTGGCAGTGGATGTGTCACTAGTCAGGGTCCTGCCACCTGCCCCTGGATGGGCTTCAGCCTAGGGAATGTCCAGGGCTAGAATCCTGTCCTCCTTACTTGTTGCATGACCTTAATCTTGAGTAACCCCTTCCTCTTTCTGGACCTGTTTATTATGGCTCTTGAGGTTGTTGGGTAACTGACCTAAGGAGGAACATTCACAGTCTGGACAGAAAGGGGGAAGAGGAGATTAGGAAGGGAAGAACTGGCCCAGAGTAAGTTTGTTCCTCACAGATCCTGCCCCTCTGGGTGATGGCTTGAGTTCAAGAGTGTGAGCTGCAGTAGGTGTAGACAAGGTCAGACATCCATTCTGTGGTGAGGAGATGAGGGGAGCACCAGGCTGTCTAGGAGGTACAAAGCAGGTGAGGTCAGAAAAACAGAACAGGTTAAATCATCTGTGCTAGTCAGCAGTGGGGTCAGCTTGTGTGAGGCCGTGCATGCCTCGCTTCCAGTCTGGGTGAGGAGACAGAGATTCCCAAGTCTCACCAAAAAAAAGAAAAAAAAAAGAAAGAAAGGAGCTTGCCTCAGATAAATGCTAGTTGTATGACCTTGGACAGGTCCCTTAACCTCTTTAAACCTCAGTTTCCTCATCCATAAAATGGAGAAAGAATAACATCTAGTTCAGAGGGCTCTCATCAGGATCAGATGAGATAATACCCACAATGCACTTTGCAAACCTCAGCTCTATGAATGGGAGCAGTCATCATCCTTCCCCAGCCCTCTGAGCAGTGTGGTGTAATTGAAAGAACCCCAGACTTAGGAGACCTGGATTTTTATTTTAATTGCTAGCTGTGCATCCATTAGCAACTGCCTTTTCCTCTCTGGGCCTCAGTTTCCCCCTCTGTAAGATGAGGGATCACAAGATGACATCAGGTTTAAAGTTTGAAGGGACCTCAGGGGCCATTCAGTTCCATGTACAAATGAGGAACATGTGACCCACAGAGCTTAATTGAGTTTTCCTGAGGTCCTAGAGGTGGCAGATCTGGAAAATTTAATTTCAGGTTCTGAGTTAAAATTTCAGCACTAATTTCTAAGACCCTTTGCAATCTGAGGGGTCAATAAAAATGTATATATATATATATATATATATAATACACACATATATGTATATATACATACATATAAATTATAATATATAAATTATATATTAAAATGTACCATTTATTTTGCACCTACAGTGTGCACAGCATCATTTTCTGCTATTTTTGGGTCCTGAAGTTAGACCACGCTGTGCCTGAGACTAATCTGTTCCAAGCCTGTGCTGCCCTCTGGTGACCAGGAAGAGAAGAGCATCTCGTGGCTGGCTGGGCAGCTGGCTGTTTCTGGGATTGTGATGGCATGGGGCTTGGGGATCTGTTATCTCCCCTTGCCACCCTCCCCCAGTTTTTCAGTGGAACAAAGCAGAGCCAGTAGAAAGCAAGACTGAATTGTGAGATCATCACTTTAGATTAATTGGAAAAGGGGAAAGAATATTTCCAGAGTCAACTGTTCCTGAGAGGGAGTCAGGAATTAAAAGAAACTGTAGCTCCAGGTGTGGGACAGTCAGGGTCCTTTTGCTCTCTCTCAGTCTGGGGGTTCCTTCTTGGCTTGGCAGCTTTTGCATTATCTCTGTTTCTCTCTTCTTTTTTTTGGCAAGGTAATTAGAATTAAGTGACTTGCCCAAGGCCACGCAGCTAATGGCTAAGATCAGATTTGAACTCAAGTCCACCCTATTCACAGCACCACCTAGCTGTCCACCCCCAACATCTAATACACCCCCTTTTCTCTTCTGACACTGTGAGCCACCCCCTGATGACCGAACAACAAGGACAATATAATGCTAGCTATTATTATATTATTTTTCCCAGTGTGACACAGCTAATAAGTGTTTGAGGCAGGATTTGAACCCAGGTTTTCCTGATTCCAAGTTCAACCCTCTTACCACTGAGAAATCTAGCTGCCACCAACCTGCCATGCACTGTGGGAGAAAATAATCAATACTAATAAAATAATTAATACTGATACTCTGCTTTGCTTTAGGTTCAAATCTGCCAGAAATTATTTTATTTAAGTTAATCTGAATCTCTTTTAAGTTGGTCCAGTCCCCCATGCCTGCCAATAGGACCTAGCCCCAGTTGAGATTTTAGGTAACATTTCTAGGAATCTTGAACAGAAAAAAACATCTCTTAAAATGCTGTCTAGATTATTCTTAAACTGAATAACCAAGTCACTCTCCCATTCCTCCTGGACCACTCCCCTTACTCTTGGAATTAAATGAAGGGACTTTATCTCTTCTATAGATAAACTGTCCTTTTTTTTTTTTGGAGGGCAGTTGGGGTTAAGTGACTTGCCCAAAGTCACATGGCTAGTAAGTGTGTCAAGTGTCTGAGGCCGAATTTGAACTCAGGTCCTCTTGACTCCAGGGCCAGTGCTCTACTCACTGCGCCACCTAGCTGCCCCCATATATAAATTCTCAAACAAAAGAATTCTCTGCAGGTCCCAGATCAATTAGTTCAGGTGGGTGGGGGTTATTTTTTTCATCACCTTTCAGGCTAATGAAGAGCCTTTCTGGCCCAGATCCATCACCCACCTTTCCAGAGGGCTTTTCCTAGCAGTATGGAAAGAGATTTAGAAGAAAAAAAAATTACTTCTTAATACTTTCAGTTTTGGTAAAAACAAGGTTTTAAATGTTTCCCCAATTGGATGAAGGAATTGACTTTTTACTAAGACAGGGCCTGTCTTAGAAAAAAAAAAAGTGCTTGGCTCTGGAGAGAGGTGTGCCCCATGTCCTGCTGAGCTGAATGGGCTGGGAAGAGTCAGAACCTAGGGACAGCCAGAACTGAGCCTCCATTGACCATTCTGTGCTTAGCACCCACGATCCCGATGCCCTCTCAATGTTCCCTTGCCTGAGACGTAGCAAGACCACGGCTTCCTCTCTATCATCCTGGGGCTGGTCTTCTTTGCCTACAGACCATAGGACTTTAACTTAAGAACAGAGGCCAGCTCCCTCATTTTACAGAAATGAGAACTGGGGCTCAGAGTCATCAATGACCTTGCCCATGGTCACATAGATGCTAAATGTCTGAAACGGGATCTCAACCCAGGTCTTACTGACCCCAGCTTAGGGGCCTTTATCATTCCACAGTCCAGGCCTGGTTCAGTCTCCTCTAGCCAGTGCTTAAAATAATGGCAATTTATAATAATAGTAGTAATTAATGGCATTTATGCAGTCTTAAGTTTTGCTATTAATGATAATAATTAATAGCACTTACATAGTTTTAGGTTTTGCTACTAATGATAACAGCTTGTATAGTTTTAAGGTTTGCTATTAATAGTAGTAATAGTACTTATATAGTTTTAAATTTTACTAATAACAGTAATTTATAAAGAATTGTCAAAATTCGGGGAGGCTAGGTGGCGCAGTGAATAGAGCACAGGCCCTGTAGTCAGGAGGACCTGAGTTCAAATCCAGACTCAGACACAAACAAAAAAAAAAACTAGCCATGTGACCTTGGGCAAGTCACTTAACCCCACCTACCCTCCAAAACAAAAAAGAATTGTTAAAATTCATTATCTATAACATTCATTTAAATTTTTAAGATGTCAATTATTTTTTATTTTTCTTAATTACGTATAAATTTTTTTTAAATTCCCCCTCCCAATTCTCTCCCTCTCCCTCTTTTAGAAGATAAGTAGTCTGATATCCATCATGCCTGGGCAGTAATGTAAAACAACTTCCATTATATATAGCGTTAAGGTTTGCTAAATGCTTTGTATCTTTAATCTTATTTTGTTCTTACAACCCTGGGAAACAGATGCCATTATTATCCCTGGGCTTTTTTTTTTTTAATGGACAAGAAAACCGAGACTCTTAAGACAGAGGTTAAGTGACTTGCCCAGGGTCACACAGCTGATAAGTGAGTGAGGTTAGATTTGAACTCGGGTCCTTTCTGAGTTCAGGTCCAGCCCTCTGTTACATTCCCCCTTTGGTGATGAACCTCCTCTGCCTTAGCTAGGCTGGCCCCAGCATACACAATGTCTGTTGCCAGACTCCTACTCAAAGCCTTCTTGGGTCCTGGGCTCCACTGAGAATCTTGCTGCTACAAGGGAGCAGAGACTAGAGGTTCTGAAGCATGGCATACAGTGAATAGAGGGCTCCTCTACATGCGGCAAATAGGATTTCTGTAATTTTCTCATAAAGTTGCTGAGAGAATGGAACAAAAAAAAAATGTGCCTGGAGAGAAGGCAAATAGACCACCACGTGTTCCTTAAATGTGCTAGGCCCTGTTGCTGGTACACAAAGAAAATCAGGAATGTGGTCTGTGGCCGTATGCCATGGCCACTCCACAGGGGGCAGGAAGAATATAGCCCAAAGAGCACAGGTCCAGGTGTGGGACCAGGTACCCAGGCATCCACTCCAAGGCTGGCACATGTCTGGACTGGAGGCAGCTAATGGCAACTGGACCAGGGGTGAGGGTGGGGAAGAGGCAGCAGAGGAGCCCGCCTGGGCTGGGGGCTCCAGCTGCGTATCCTGTGCCCAGGGGATGCCCCGGCAGCCTGCTCCCTGCTGGCAATGGTGGGCTGCCTGAGGGGCGGTCTCAAGCAGCCTACCACCTTCATCTGCTCTGGCAAGAGCCCAATTTGCTCCTTTGTGCATTTTGTGTTATTTAAAACCCATCACTTCAAATGCACCTCCTGCTCTCCCCTGGGTGCTGGGCCCAGCAGTTTCAGAAGCAGCCCAGCCATTAACCAAAAGATTCATAAATAATTAAAGATGTAAAAAAAAAAAAACCCAAACATTTCTCCTTTGTACTAAATTAAGGACTCCAAATAAAAAACGGAAGAGAGGGGAGAAAATGGATCAAGTTGGCATGAAGGCATCTAGGGTCAGGGTACCCACCTGGTAGGAGCAGAGATGCCAGCTTCCCCATGCACTCCAGGGTAGATGGAGTGGTGGTGGTTAGAGTGCTGGCCTCTAGACTCAGCTTCTGCCACCATCTCACTAGGGGACCTCATCCAAGCTCCTCTCTATTTGAAAAATGGATCTCTTGTGACTGACACCTCCCCCCACCCCATTTCTAGAAGTCAGTTTGTACATTAGCAAAATAAGTGGGGTTGGACTAAACCTGTTTCCTCATTGATAAGAGGCTGAATCACACCTCTGAGGGCCCCTCAGCCCTGTATCTCCTGTGTCATTAGGTGAGAAAATAGTCCTTTTCCTGTGTTCTGGCCAAGCAGTGCTGGGAGGCGGCTGGGGAACTGGGTTGGCCATGTGAGGTAGGGATTGTCTAAAAAATCTTGTAAAGATCCCGGCAGGATGATCACTTCCGTAGCCAGTGGGCAGTAGACTGGAATCCCGACTAGGCAACTTCCTCTTCACGTGACTTCAGACTTAGCTACTTAGGGTCTTACCCTGGGATCTCTGAACTTTTCTAAAAACATATTTTGAATACAATCGGTTTCCTTTGTAATCCCATGTTATTTTATACATACAGAAACATGATTCTATGAAAGGGTCTGTGGCACAGAATTGATGAAGGACCCCTGGAATGTATGATCTTTGATGGTAGAGTGGTAGGTCCTTGGTCCCCCTCTTTCATCCCACATGCTCTCTGTGCTCTTCAAACAAGGACGGGAAGAAAGCAATTCATAGCACTATCCTCACAAGCCACACAATCCAACCCTAAACTCTCCAGTACAGCAGCTGGCACTGCTGAGACCAGAGACCTCCAGGGAAGGGGAATTCACAATCTTTGAAGGCAATGCTGGGACAGTCTCGTTGTTACCAGGTTTTCCCCAACATCAAGGCCAAGTCTGCCCTTCCACTTTTGGTTGTGCTCTTTGAGTGGTAAGCAGAACAGCCATCGTATCCCTGATAATTGGCTGTAGCAAGTAAGTCAAGGGAGACAGAAACTAGGGACCCAACTTGGACTGGCCTATCTTATTCCCCCCACCAAATCATGGTTTTCTAATCTTTTTGTAAAGTGCCTGGTAAATGCAAAGAAATCAGCTTGGGGGCTGGCCTTGCTCTACTGGCCAGAATCCAGCGATCCACAGAATTTGGACAGAGAGAGAGGTCTGGACCACACATAGTTTACAGGTATGCCTCTGATCCAGCTCTGGCATTAGCCCTTGCACCCCTCTTCCCCTCCATACACATTCCCAAAGGCAAATGAGAGACAGGACTGGCCATTCGTTATTGGAGCCAAATGCTCTGTATTCTTGCTGGTGCTCAGAACTGAATTCATAGATTCTTCCGATGCAAGTCAAGGGTCTCTTAATTCATTTGTCAACATTTGCACCAATATTATCCTTTCCCCTTAAAAGGGCCCATTTTCCCAACTTCTCATGAATGCCAAGGGGTCAATGTTCCTCCTACTCCTCGTAGGGCCCACGGCTCCTCACTAGATCAACTGCCTAGTTCTACCTTCTCAGCATCTCTCTGGACATCTGCTCACGTGACCACAGGCCCAGTTGCTCAGGCCACCGTTACTTTCCCTCATCTCCCCTCTGGCCGCCAAAGTGACTTTCCAGAGGCTCCCAATTACCTCTAGGTTAATCTAAAGGCCTTCAAAACCCAACTCTATCCTATCTTTTCCATCTTGTCCTCCAGACCTCAAACACAAGGCTCCGTTTCCATGCCCCACTTGCTATCCTTGGGGATACTGCTCTGCCCCCTCAAATCCTATCTAATCAGGGAGACCTTCCCCTATTCCACCAGCTGCTAATGCTTGTCCCCTCTTGCAGTACCTTACATCTGTTCTCAGCCCTGCACTGCCTTGTTAATCTGTTTTATAAGAAAGTAAGCTCGAGGGCAGGTTCTTAGCATAGCAGCAAGCACTGACTTAAATTACCTCACCCCTTTTCATCCATCACCCCAAGGTGATCCTTCCTCAAGGACTGGGCCAAAAAAATGCCCATTTCCCAAACTTTTTTAAAAGGAAAGAACCAGAGGATGTCAGATGAAAAAGCAGAAGAGGCCTTAGAGGCGAGGAGAAAACAGGCTCAGTTTCCCGAGTGACCTGTGTAAAGGTCACACAGGTAGAGGCAGCATTTGAATTCGGATCCCTAGACTCCACCCCTTTCCACTGTACTCCAGTCCTGGGGCCGTTTCCTCTCC
>CM053596.1:21057036-21132840 GCA_028646575.1 Pseudocheirus occidentalis | reverse complement strand
ATTAGAGCTACTTCCATCTACTCCGTTGGAGCTCGCTGCCCACATTCCTTCTTGAGTTAGTCAGTGCAGAGTCAGTGCTGCCCGTTAGGTGGATGTTCTCCAGAGGTGTCACAAGCTCTTGAAGTGACTTTTTCAGGATGGCAGCATCTTGGCACAGGCTCAAACCTAGGCCTGCTCCTGTCAGGAACAGAGGATGTTGTGATCCCTTTCTCCATGGACAGCTCACTGTACTTCAGATTGAATTTTGACTTTTCAGAAGTACTTTTATCAATATTTTGTTTTGATATCACCTGCGTTTTCCCTAAATCTCTCCCCTCCCCATCCTTTATAATAAAGAATAAAACTTCTCCAGAAAGTCATTTCTGCTGTATTCCATACCTTCAGTCCTAGCCGCTGCAGAGAAATGGGGCAGAGCATCTGCTTGTAGCTTTTGGGCACTTTTTTTATCATTCTGTATTTAAATTGAGGTTGCCCTGTTGTGTATTTTCTGCTGGCCCCGCTTAGTTTTTGCACCGGCTGTCCTAGAGGTGTTTCTGTGCACCCCCTTCTTCTAGCACAGCCACATCCCTCTTTCACGCACCACAGTTTGCTGAGAAATCGTCCATTTGATGTGCAGCTACTTTAGTTTCTGGTTCTTTGCTACCACAGCGAATGCTGCTAGAAAGTTTCTTTTCTATGGGCTTAGTGGTGGGGTGGATCTCTTCAAAAAGTGCGGATATTTTAGTTTCTTTTTGCATCTTTTTAGTTAGTGTAATTTCTTATTTTTTTTCCAAACAGTTATTTCCCCAAATCCTTATTTTAAGGTACTCATCAGAAATGTTGTCTGTTTTCTTCCTCTTTCCCCCAAAAGGAGGACCCGTTCTTTGCATGGGCCATGCCCAGTGACCACTTTTGGACCAAAGGCTTGTATGCTGCAGAACCCCAAGACCATCATGTAAGTGGACTTTCTTTTCTTTTTGCTTGGCAGTAAATATTTAAGGTTTAGCTTTTTGATGTTGGAAATTTAATTTGTATTCAATAAACATTTGTCACCAGTGTGCAGAAGGCTGTGTGTCTGGTGCATAAATAGGAAAAGTAACTCAGTCTCTATCCTTAGGGGTATTCTACCGTCTTAGGGGATTGAGATGTCCACAGGCAGCCCACAAGACAGATTAGAAGATGAAATGCAAAGGTCTCATCACATGGACTTCTGAGAGAAATCTGTCCTAGCTGGGGAGGGGAGGCAGGAATCCAGTGAGGCTTCAGATTCTGTAACCAGAGATGGAGGAGTGAGGGGAGGTGGTTAGCTTATTCAAGCGAAAGGGAGAATAGTACCGTCTGTCTGGAGCCAAGAAAGGAGGTTGGAATCAGACTGTTGAGGGCCTTGAATGCTAAACTGAGAAAGGGAATCATGGGATTAGGCCTATATTTTGGCAGGAATGTCAAGAGGAAGACAGTCTGGAGACTGAGCCCTTTAAGACATTCCAGGTGAGCTGTTATAGACTAAAGTAGAGCAGTGACAGTGGAAAGGGAAGGGGAAGAATATACTCCAGAGAGATGATGGCAGCAGCTTTGACAGCGCATGCCAAGTGATTGAACATAGAGGGGCCTGTCAAGGAGGAGCCCGAGAGTGTGACCTGGCTGGCTAGATGGCCAGATGGTTTAGAGGAAAGGCCGTCAGTTCAGGTGGGGCTGTGTCATGTGTAGGATGGTGTCTAGTAACCATTCAGAAATGTAACCCTGGGCTTGTGGATTTGGGACTCATGTACATCAAGCTGATCTTTGAAGTTATAGAGTATAGAGAGAGGTGAGAAGAGGCCCCAACAGGCCAGGGCCTTGTGGGATAGCCCTGCCCAGGTTCAGGAGGAAAAGAAGGAATCCAGAGATGGAGAAGGAGTGGGCAGACACCTGGGGGGTGAACCACAGCAGCCAGAGGAGAAAGGAAGAAGGCCCTCTTGAGAAGAGGGGTGGCCAGCTCTGTCCCAGTAGAACCTCTTTTCCAAAGCCTGCTGAAAGAGAACCAGAGGGAGTGGGAAATAGCCCTGGAAGGATGAATGCAGAGCAGAGACAGGTGTTGAATTGTGTAGAATTTGGTGATTGAGGCAGTGATGGGGGGCCCCCACTGTATGAGCTCTTGGTGCTCATTTTGGGGAGGGGGTGACCATCTAAAATGGTTTAACCACAGCCATGTTAGAGTGTGACAAAACTGACCTAGAAGTCTGATTTGAGTGTCTTCCCTTTGGAACATTTGTTTAGGAGCAAGTGAACTAGATTTTGGTCTTTGGTCTAGTGTGTGGAGTGGCTTTAATGGATGTGCATTATTGAGTAGGAGGGAAAAACAGGTCTTCTTGGTGAGGGTTAAAGTGATCGAGTCAGCAGTATCCCCCTCTGTGGAGGTAAACATGCTCCAGATACCAGGTGGAGACTACTCATAGGTGTTAAGGTGACTGGAGGGTCCCTAGATCTCTGATCCTGTTTCTGAGGTTTCACAAAAGATGTATTGAGGCAGGGTAGGGAATAAATGCTGGACTTCATGTGAGTGTTCCCACACTCAGTGTATACATAAATAAAATTGTTAAAGTTCTTAATAGTTCTTTTTTTAAGCTTCCTTCCCCTTTGTCTTTGAAGATTCTGCAGTGTTGTTATTTTTGTAGCTTTCCGAGAAGACTGGGAGTACTTCCTCATTTAAAGGAGATGATCAGATAACTGAGGAGAGTGTAACAGTGTTATGAGGAATTGTGATGTTTCCTAACACGTTCAAATCAAAATATAATTGCTCTTTCAAGGTCAACTGGGTGGCTCAGTGGATAGAGCGCTGGTCATGGAGTCAGGAGGACCTAAATTCAGATCCAGCCTCAGACATCCACTACCCAGGTGACCCTGGGCAAGTCACTTCATTCTGTTTGCCTCCATTTCCTCATCTTGTAAAATGAGCTGGAGAAGGAATGGAAAACCATTCTAGAATCTCAGCCAGGAAAAGCCCAGATGGGATTGTAAAAAGTCACATATGACTGAACCATAATAACGGCTCTTTCATTTCAGTTTTCACCTTATATGTAAGGAGACTAATTGGCGTTGGTGCTTTTATCATCACCATGATTAATTTTTAACCAGCCCTTCTTCCCCTCTCCTCCTCCTGTAAAGATGGCCTTTTACCTTCTTAGCCATTTGTTGAGCAATTCCTGGAACAGAGGCTTTCACGTGGCACGTGGTCAACAACTATTGGTTGAATCCACTTTCCAGTTGGTTTCAGCTTGCTGATCGGCTTTGGCTGCTGGTGCAGATCTGTGAGATAGAAGTCAGCTTCTCTGAAAACATGCAGGAAACGCATCAAACACACGAGAACTTGGATGTGGGAGATGGTTAGAAAAGACTGGCCCGTTCCCTCTTTTGGTCACAAAGACCCAATGGCGAGGGGCCCTTAGAAACGGTAATGTTGAGGGGCTGAAGAGTTGGACTAGAATTATCTTTAAGGTCCCCTGGATCCTGAAGTTGTTGCAGCCAGCCTGCCTGGGGACTCTTTGTAGCCTCTGAATGAGGGCTTATCACAGGTTTTTGTGAAATGAGGTGCTGCTTGGCATGTTTGTCCTGCCAGTGCCTCTTGGAAAGGACAGCTGGGCCTCTTCCCATGCACATGTCCCCTAGCAAGTACAGAAGGAGCTCTCTCCCAGCTGTCTCTCACCTTTGGCCTTCATGGGTTCGCTTCCTCTAGTTCCCACTGCAGGCCTGTATTATTTGCCTGGAGATATCGCTAATAAAGTGTGTATGAGAGCCCTGAACGACCACACCTGCCCAGGTGTGTTCCTGGTATGCCCGTGGGCCCCTGCAATGGGGATGACTTTTCACTTTCAGCACAGTGAAACAAATCTGGTTTTGCTTTTATCATTTCGATACATTGCTTCTTACCGCCTTAATTTTAAATTAATTGCCTAAAATATCCTGACAGTTTAAACATGTAAATCAGTCGTTTAATAAGGAATTCTGTGTTGAAGTCCTAAGGAAATCAGTCTGGAGTTTTCCCATAATCACCTCAGCCTTGCCTACACTGTTTTGAACCTCTTCACTAAGAGGAGGGCTATGCTCCCATCAGACTCCGCCTGATTGATTGTGGTGAGAACCCCTCCCATGATCAGACTCCGCCTGATTGTGGTGAGAACCCCTCCCATGGGGCTGAGCTAGACCCGTGAGAGATTTGACTGGCTTTCACACTTTGCTGAGTTGTGGAGAAGGTGGGCAGGGCAGGGCAGGACTGGCAGGACACTCAGTGCTGCTGAGGCTGAGCTGAGTGTGCAGAAGAGCCGTAGCCGGGAGCCGGCAGATGCTTCCCTCTCGTGCTTGTTAAGGAGAGCAGTTTTAAGCTGTTGTTCAGAGACAAAGAGAAGGTTTGCCAGCACTGACAGGATTTGCTTTGGCTTTTTTGGAGTGTTGGTAGATTAAAAGGGAACAGAAATAGATTCAGCTCTGATGGCTAGTTTAAGAGCTAAAATCCCATGATTTTTCCCATGGTGCCAATCAGAATCAATCTGGAAGACTTTCTTTGAGGTGGATCATTAAGAGAAAGGATTATATTATGAGTGACGTAACATGAGTGACAGTGGTTTTACATAGTTTTCATTTTAGGTGACTTTTTTTGGCTCAGTATTTTTAAAGATCTCCAAAAGATGACTTAGCATTGTGCTCTGGAATGAAAATTTTAGTATTTGCAAATTAAGTGAACATTAGTTAAATGCATAGCTGGGAGAGTTTGGGTGTGTTTTCAGTTTTGTTAGCTTCTCTTAAACCTTTCTTTGCCTGCCAAGAGAAACAAAATTCTTTTAACAATGGCAGCAGCCTAGTTTAAAATAAACAAGAAACATTTCAAGAATTATTTGTGATTTTGGAAGAAAGCCATGAAGATCATAAAGAATGTTGTGAATGACGTCTCATTTAAGTGGTGAGTACTGTGCAGAGAATGGGTGCTCTGGGCATTTTGGCAAACATTGATAGCAAAGGTAGAAGCGCTCGCTCCGGTCTCCTTCACCCTCTTCATCAGTGACGAATAGTTCAGATCAGGAATTTTTGAGAAGTGCCAGAGTGTGTCGCAGCTCTTGCTCAATGAGAGTCTTCATTCAGATAACATTTATACCGTGCATTTTGTATTTTGTGTTGTTTTAAACATAGTTGAATGGAGTTGAAAAAGGAATCTAGAAGTGGGAGTCTCTGTGAGGCCCTGATTCTGCACCTTTGCTGCATAAAGGGGCTGCTGCTGCATGGCATTTGCCAATAAATGTGTACTTTGTTAGCTTGTAGATTTTGCTAGAACTAACAAAGAATAGGAATCAGTTGTAGTTCTTGAAAGATTTTTCTCACTTGTGAAGCTTCAGGGTGAGTCCCCAAAGACCCAGTACCTTCAGTGGCCTGACAGCAAATGAAAGTTGGAATTGGGAGTGATTCAACCTTTGATGGGACTGAACTTCCCTTTTGCCCTAAGAACAGACATTGTAGGTACATCGTACCTGCAGGGACACAGCAGTGATTGTCTTTCTGTAGCATAATAGCACTAAGTATAGAAAGAAAGTGGTAGGGTTGGTGAGTTTTCATAATCTCTCTAGTCTTTTGACAAATGTACACATTTGTGTCCTGGTAGTTACATGGTGTGACGTGTAATTTATATTTATTGAGTTATAATGTCAGGCAAATCTTTGGAAACCATCAGTCTGACATAATTGGAGCCCTGCATCAGTACTGCCAGAATAGACCAAATTACTGTTGTCAGATTGATAAATCAGAGTTTTGTCTTTAATGAGACAGTCTGAAGAGTCTGAATTGGGCCTTCTCTGAGCCAGAACAGGACATCCGCTTGTGTGTACCATTGCTCTGTACTGATACAACAACCAGTGGGATCTTTTGTAGTGTTTCATAGGCACTTTTTGTTGTTACACTCCTGTACATCCGAGTCGTCAGCCAGCTAGATAAATGAGTCATCAGAGAGTTCTCTCACTCTGTCCCCTGTATCCACAGAAATTGGCTTTGAGTCCATTCTCTGCTCTTGGGTGGTTGATGATCTCTCTTCCCTCCTACTGCTTGCCCTCTGAGGAAGGAAAATAAATTTCAGTTTTTATTGCTTATTAGTCCCCCTGAAGAAATAGGAGGTGGAAGTCCATCGTCTAAATCCTCTTGTTATCTTTAGTCAGCCATGGGCTTATCCCCAAAGAGTCTGGCCCCAGAGCTCCCAGGGACAGGCCAGTGCTGGGAATGTGCCCTTTGTCTGGACAGCTGTGCCAGCCGTTGAGCTTGCATTCAGTGGACAAGACCAGACCACCTTCTGTGTGCACCAAGCCCTCTGGCAATTCTGGGTTCTAGTGTACACATGAGGACAGAATCCCAGCCCTCTGAGAATCTACCATCTAATAGGGGAAGGCACATCTTGAACTCAAGCATGAGCATAGTGTTAGACTGAGAGACTCGTCATCAGTGAGTTCTCTTGATCTATGGCAAACTGTCTGTCCATAGATGAGAGCTCCCGTGAACATGTCCAGGAAAGTGAAAGTCAGTTTTGTCCATTTAGATGGTGGACTGTGAATGCTGGCCAGTTTATTTTTTAAATTTTCTTTCCTTTTTTTTTGCATTTTGGAGGGGGCAAGGCAGGGCAATTGGGGTTAAGTGACTTGCCCAAGCTCACGTGGCTAGTAAATGTTTAAGTATCTGAGGCCGGATTTGAACTTAGGTCCTCCTTAACCCCAGGGCTTTATTCACTGGCCAGTTTTTTTCTTGGTTAAATCAGGAAAGACTTCAGGGTTTGAGTGGGGAGGGGGATAGATTTTTGAGCTGAGTTCCAAAAGAATTGTAGACAAAGGACAAGATTTAGTTGTTCAAGGTGTGGGGGACATTTTAAAGATCATCATCTTGGATTTCATTTAATTATTAGCCCTATAGCAAGGGACATTTAAAAAGAAGGTACAGACATTGTGTGCCCAGACAGAGTGATGTAGGTGGGGTCTTGGTTTAACTGCAGTTGTAGCAATGAGTCTGAGGAACAGAATCCTCCTCCTCTTGCTTACTTAGTAAACGTGTCCTTTTTGAAGCTTTGTCTTCCCTTACATGAACTGTTTTATTTATTTTGTAGGCACATTCAGGATCCAGCAAGCCAGCGGTTGACATGGAACAAATCTCCAAAGAGTGTCCTTGTAATAAAAAAGATACGAGATGCCAGTCTCTTGCAACCTTTTAAAGCCCTCTGTGTGTATCTTATGGAGGTATGTCTGCTGGTCGGGAACTATCACAGCGAAGGACAGTATTTTGTAACCGACAGACCAGAGAATAAATAACAATCCAAACCTCCTGGGGAAGAGTACACTCTAGCTGGGGAAGAACCCAAGAAGAAATCCTCTTTGTGGCTGTCGTAAAGGTGGAGCGTGTAGGAAGGTTTGAGTTTTCAAAGCAGTTTCTCTCTCCTTAAGCTAAAGATGGTCATTTCACGTCCGTCTCTGCATGTAAATGTGAGGTGTGGGTGTCGAGAGCGAGACTTCGTGAGCCTCTCCCAGACGGCCTTTTCTGTAGTGAGACTTCTCATGTGCTCATGCGCAGTGATAGAAAGCCGTATGGCTACGGGATATTGGTGAATCAAATTTTTTTCCACTGGTTTTAGTATTGTTGAGCCTTATAAAATCAAGCTTCTACCACAGTGAGCCTGATTGATGGGGCATTGGTATATTTCTGAATTTAATCCATGCGCTTGTGTGTGTTACTCTTAGGAAAACAACATGATTGTTTATGTAGAAAAAAAAGTTTTAGAAGACCCTGCCATAGTGAATGATGAACATTTTGGAACCGTGAAGAAGAAATTCTGCACCTTCAGGGAAGGTAATTCTTCTGCAGAATTGTGAAGGCTCCATTGATTTTCCTGGTTATCGCTATCCAAGAATGTGATTAGCAGCAGCTCAGGCTGTGCAGAGTGATGGGGAAAGGTTTGGGTTTGAGGCCAGAAGCCTTGCAGTCATTTCCCAGCTCAGCCACTTGGGGTGGCCTCGCCATTCCTGGGCATTGCTGGTGCCTTTGAGGGCTGAGGTGAGGTGGTGTTGGAGGCCCCTGGTCCAATAAACGGAGATTCCCCTTCACTCGATGAGGCTGTTCAACATCAGCTTCCCATGATGTACCATTGCACATCCTGGAATCTGAGTGGGAAAGCTCCTCTTCCCAAGCACATCTGTCTTGGCGTTTCCAGATTACGACGACATCTCGAATCAGATCGATTTCATCATCTGCCTGGGAGGAGATGGGACCTTACTTTATGCGTCTTCCCTTTTCCAGGTAAACTTAAGGAGGCACAAGAGGGAATGTTGTGTTTCATGTAGACACTTCTCAAGGTCTCTGGAATCTCTTGTCATTTCTTTTTGTCTCATAGTTTTGTACTCCCCAACTTGGAAAATTTGGTTGATATTTCAGTTTTTTTAGGCAGAACAAGTTTAGAAATAAAAATTTTTGATCAAGTCATTCCATACCAGTGTTTTGGGTGTCCATTAGAATAGCACTGTAGGAGCAGGGGCATGGCACCACGCAGTGTTGAGTGAATAGGGGGGCTGCTGGCCTGCCTGTAGCAGACAGTGTCTCTAGGGTACCAGGTAGTGGAGATGAGGTGGGTGCTAGGGGGGCTTTGACTGCCAGGCAAGGGGAAGTAGATAGTCTTATTGGCAATGGGAGAGACACATGAAACTGTCAGGTGTTGCATTGTTCAATATAAACAGTCAGTCTGGCAATGTTGTCCATATGGGATTAGAGGGAGAAAGTCCTGGAGGACTTTCAGTTCAGCGGGCACTGCAGGAATGCCAGCATGTGGTGTTCAGGGCCTGACCTGAGGGAGAGACAGTAACAAAGGGATGGCTTTGGGAAAGAAGATCCTCTGTAGGATCTAAACGTAGGGGACAAGCACTCAGAACAAGATGACTTGGAGGCCTTAGTCTGTCTGAGGGGAGGACAGCCCCCCTGGGAGCAATAAGGAAACCCAGGACAGAGTGGGTGGCAGGGCAGAGGTGCTCAGGTGACCGGCAGGCAGATGTGCCTGGGCAAGAGAATGTCAAGTGGAGATGTGGGCCTGAGGAGGGCCGGGGGCTGGGCAGTCCTCGTCACATGCAGTGCATGAGGTTGCTGACGATCCGAATTCAGAGCAGAGGGCTGAGGCCTGAGCTTCAGGGGGCACCCCATTTAGAGACCAGGGAGGAGAGAACTGGGCACAGGGTCTTGAAGGGAGGAGGGGACTTCAGAGAGAACTCAAGGGGAGATTAGGAAGTCCCCAGGGATGGTTCAGAGAGTTGGGAAGAGTTCTGCTGTGATTGGGCGGTAACCCTTTGGAAGGATTTGGAGCTGGAAGGAGAGAGGAAGATCTGATGTGAGAGAGTGAGCAAAGAGAGGGTTCCTCCCTCCCGCCAAATGGACCGGAGGCAGAGAGACCGAAGGGGCTTCAGTCAGGTGGGCAGGGGTTAGAGAGGATTCGAACCCAGCCCTCTTTCTCCTCTGTGCCAGCGTGGAGGCAGAAAGGAAGGAGTCCCTAGACAGTAAGAACTGAATGTGCTCCCACGTGCCAAGGGCACAGGTGACATTATCGGTCAGTCCTGGAAGGCAGGGCCCCTCTACCCCTGAAACCTGAGGGAAAGAAGAGGATTGCTGGAGATGAGGCCAAGAGGGAGCCCGTCCCTGTTATCCTGGAGCCTTGGCAAGAAACGCAGGACCTCGCCTTCACCGTTGGGGATCCTGGAATGGTGTCTCAGCCTTACTTGCAGCTCTGGGATTCCACCTCCAGGATGCCAGAGAACCCTTTAGATAAATAGCATTCAGTGAATTCTAGAGGAGATCAGAGGCCCCTGTGATCTGCACAAATGACCCTTTTTCCTACTTACCAACAGGGCAGTGTGCCTCCGGTGATGGCCTTCCACCTGGGATCCCTTGGCTTTCTCACCCCATTCAACTTTGAAAACTTTCAGTCCCAAGTAACTCAGGTGATAGAGGGTGAGTAGGGTCAGCAGAGCTGGTGGGTGGCTCCTCAGGCTAGCCCTGGCCTGTGGAGTGAGTGTGGCCGTGGGTTGATGAAGGCAGAGTAAAGACTGAGCAGGCCATTCCTGTCTTCCTTTGGGATAGATCCGTCCCCGTTCCCCCCAGTGTGTACTGGTCAGGGGAGCATGTGGCAGGTTTTCCTAGCTCTTCTCCAGATGAAGCCTGAACCATTCTATGTAGGGCACCTTGCTGGGTTGTGATGCCTCCTGATCCTCCTCATTTCCCCTTTGACCCAGGAAATGCCGCGATTGTTCTCCGAAGCAGGCTCAAGGTCAAAGTGGTCAAGGAGTTCCGGGAAAAGAAAGCTGTGATCCAAAATGGCATCGATGAGAATGGAGTATTGTCTCCGGGCCTAGAGAAGGAGAGCAGCAAACAGATGATGCACTACCAGGTTCGTCCAGTCGGTGTTCGTTCCTTCCTCGCCCTCTGCAGCACATGGTACGCCCAGCCTTCCCTCCAGTGAGCAGCTGCTTTTTGGGCTCTCTGAAGTCTGAGGACTCCAGTAGGAGGTAGGGGCAGGGAGGGCAGTGGGCAAGGCTGTACGGGAACACCCCTGCCTACTGGGATTCCAAGCAGGCCACCAGAGGGTTGTGACGTGGCGGCCCGCCGGGGATCCATCCACAGCTTAGACTGGGCATGTCCTGGAACTCTGGGGAGGAAGCTGGTGGGACCATCATAGCAAACCAGAGTCTAATCTCCAAGGCCTGTGCAGGCTCTCGCTCTTAGCTAACCTTGTATGTAGCGTAGAATTCTGTTCCCAGTTAGCTGTCTCAGAGTTGTATTTGCTCTTCCTCTGTTTGTGCTATGTCCCCTCCGAGGAGGCTTTGTCCTGCCTAGAATACGTGACTGGGTGATGCCAGTACAGCGGGCCCTGCCAGCATGGGCTGAGTTGGGGCCTACCAGTCTCTGTTGCTCTCAGGGTCACGTGCTGTGTTTGTCTGTCAGGTTCTAAATGAAGTGGTGATCGATCGGGGTCCCTCCTCATATCTCTCTAATGTTGATGTTTATCTAGATGGACACCTGATAACCACAGTCCAAGGAGATGGTAAGTCCTATTGGCCTCTCACACTCTGTGTCACGCCTGTCCAGGCAGCAGAGCTAGCAGCCTCTGGGGGCCTGTGATAGCACCAGGCAGGGGCAGCTTTCCTTGACTTGTTATTCCTGGGGGGTTGAGTCAAGAGGCTGAGAATCCCATCTTCCTCACTCCAGGCCTAGCCCTTTGTCCCCTAGGTCCTGTGCCACACTGTGCCACAGAGACTGGCATATACTGGTGGAATTAAAGTGGCTGCCTAGAGTGGTGTGCAGTTTTTCTCATGGAGCATATGACCCCCTCCAAAGCCCCAGCAAGGCAGGAGTCTAGATCCTCTACACTTGAACCTTGAGCAGGGCCGTGTGGCCCTCTGGGTCCTTTGGGGCGGCCCTTTGGTGGAATACAAACTTCACAGAACAAACCCCCTTCATGGAATGCCTAGGAGGCTGGTGCACAGCCCGAGACCTGCTGATTCTTCTTTAGTCCTGTGTTGGTCTCTTTCTCTCTGGCCTTTCCTGATGAGGAGGAGGAAAAGCTGCAGCCCGGCACCTCCTCCCCCATTGGAGGGGGCTAACAGGATGTTACCTGCTGACGCTTTGTGAAACATTTTGTTTCCTGCCTCAGGAGTGATTGTGTCCACGCCCACGGGGAGCACAGCATATGCAGCTGCTGCAGGAGCCTCCATGATCCACCCCAACGTCCCCGCCATCATGATTACACCCATCTGCCCCCACTCACTGTCCTTCCGGCCCATTGTGGTGCCTGCCGGCGTGGAGCTCAAGGTCAGTCCTTGAGGGAAGACATGATGCTTTGGTGCTTGTAAAGACACGATCGACATGGCCAGTTCAGTGGCCCTCATGAGACCCTCTCAGCTTAGCCAGTGTTGAGAGCCATGGTGAAGGAACCCCCTCCTCCCTTAACGGGAATGTCTTGTGTTTCTGCCTGCCATTCTGTCCTTCACTTCCCTAGGAGCTTCCCTGATTGCCCACCAGCAGAATCCAGATCCTCCGTTGCATGCCCCATTCTAGTCCACTTGCCACTGCTTCTACCCTCTGACTTTTTTGGGATGCCCTGGCCATCATTGCCACATCCTCCAACTTGTGACCTCACATTCATGGCACCTCCCTTCCTCCTGCCTGTGTTCAGTTACTGAACTCTTTCTGGTGTCACCTAGAGATGCCCCTTCTTTTCCAGTTCTGGCACAGCCCCCTGCCTCCTCCCTCCAGCACAGGGCCAGGGGCAGGATCATCTCACCACAGCTGCGTCCATCAAGCTGCCCACTCACCCATAATTGTCAGAGACTCCCTCTGTCTGGAATCAGGCCCAGACCCCTCAAAAGGTGCTCCAGAACTTTCCCTCTCTCACCACATCCTCTCTGTGGCCTGGCCTTGTGCCGTCCCTTCTTCCCAGAATAAACGTGAAGAACCAGCTTCCCAGGGGTTTCCTTGGTGGTTTTTCCAGATCACACTGTCACCAGAAGCTAGGAACACAGCATGGGTTTCATTTGATGGGCGGAAGAGACAAGAAATCTGCCATGGAGACAGGTAAGTATTTTCCTCCAAGATGCCTCGCACTTCCCCGAGAGCCCGGAGGGAGGAGCGTCCCTTCCAGGCGTCCTGTCTGGTTCCAGCTTCATGGGTGACTTTCTGGAGGCAAACGTCTGTGGTGGCACCATTGGCCACCACATTTTGTGAGCGGTGAGGTTGGCCAGATGAACCCCTTGGTGATTTTGGATGGACCCAGAATCCTTAGAATTGAAGGGTCCTGAAAACGTTTCTGACCTGTCCCCAGGCCACAGTTTCCTCCTCCCACTGCAGGTCAGTGGCCCCCCAAGAGCCTGCAGTGTGCAGCATGACTGCAGCCCATCTGTCCAGGTGGAGGCCCCTGGTTTCTGTTGACTTATTGTAAATGAGGCATAAACTGCGTGCTACCCTTATCACTTCCCAGAAAGCAGAAGGGCATAGGGAGCTTCTTTATTTTGAAGGGACTCCAGCTCATGAGCTCCATGAGGATGAGGCTGCTTCTTGTCCGTCTTTGCATCTCTGGCCTCACCCAGCATAGAGAGCAGAGGTCCCCCAGAAGCAAGCACCTCAGCTCATTGAAGCTGAGCTTCCGTGTGGGGCACCACGGGGCGTAGAGGCAGGGCTCTGAAAGTCAGGCGGGCCCTCGGCCTGTGGACACTGGGCCGCACAGACTCTCGAGTCACAGTGACAGCTGCAGTGCCCTGTTGGGTGGCTGGGCCTGCCCCCCCCCCCCCCAGCCCCGCTTCTGTCACTTTAGCTATTGTCAGGCAGCGTCCGCGTCATGACTTGGCCTGCCTGTGAGTGAGGGCAGGGCCCTCCCTGCCTGCAGGTGCCAGCTCGAGTCCGTCACTGAGGTAGCATGTGACACTTACCTGCTTGATTTTCTTAGGCTCTGAAGTATAACATGCATTTGTTTTTTCTGTGTGTCTGTCTGTTTCTCAGCATCAGCATCACTACCTCTTGTTACCCTCTCCCCTCCATCTGTTTCCGGGACCCTGTGAGTGACTGGTTTGAGAGCCTGGCGGAATGTCTACATTGGAACGTCCGGAAAAAGCAGAACCACTTCACTGGGGAGGAAGAGGAGTTCTAGGCGGCTGACAGCACCCTGTGACGTCCCCGACTTCCGGAGGCCACTGTGTGCAAATCCTTTCAATGTGTGTTGTTCTCTCATCTTAACCCCCCAGCCCCTGGAACTTGACCAATCTGTGTGTGTCTCTGTCTGTAAATATATATATATATATATATATATATGTAACATATATACATATATATATATTTTTTAATATGATGTACCTCATACCAGTTGTCTGATCCGCTGATGACCAGATATCATGTTATTTCCTATCCACTGGCCAAAGGGAAGAGTTTAAAATTTGTCTTTTTTTTGTCAGCCAGATTAACTTTGTTTTGAATTCAGTTTCCTTTTGTGTTTTATAAATAAGCAAAATCAGAAATGAGTCAGCCTTTCTAAGATGCCAACGATCCACATGCTCATCTGTAGTTTCCAATTCAAAGTGATTTTCTATACCAACATTGAAAACGTGACGTGACAATAGTCTACATAGCTTCATATTTGTAATTCCATGTGTATGGAAATTTCACAGGTCAGTCTATTTAAAATTCAGAGGGGACATGTATGACTTAATCTGTCCTTTGGATTATAAAACGAAAAACTGTTGTTTGATGTTTTAAATGTATCACAGCCAAATGTCTTCCTTCAGCAGATGATTCTAAAATATTTTTCCCCCTCTGTACATATAATTTATCTTTATTTTTCCTAAGACTATCAGGGGAAATGCTTCTGCAAAGATGAAAATTAAAAGGACATTTTTGATAGTCATTTGGAAAAATTGTGATTTATTTTTCTTGTTGAGGTTCCTTGAACTGGGCGGGCCTTTCCACCTCCCTTCTGAGTGAGTAGCAACCTAGACTTCCCTTTGGGCCCATGGCTCCGGCTGTTGGATCCCTTTCCCCCTTCCTCCAGCATTGGAGGGGGTTTTCTTTTCTTTCCTACCTTACACTGTAGTTTAAAAAAAAAAAAACAAACCAGAATCTAAACATGGCTCAGATCCATAGGGCAAGGCAGCTGTGCCCCTTGCCCCAGCACTCTGGCCAGCCGGCTGCCTGAGACCTCTCCAATAAGTTCTCAGCTCCCTTGTTCTCTCCCCTGCCCCAGAAAGCAACAGGAAGGGATAGATAGCATCACCTTGGGAGGCTGATCAGACACTGCCCACATTCCTCACCTAGCAACCATGGTGCCTTTAGCACACACAAAGAGATTTTACATCTGTATGTACTTTTTAAAGATTCTGCTCAGCTTGTAAAACGCTTCTTTCTGTATATGTCCTAGGAAGATTCAGGAACAGAGGGTCTGTGCCGAAAGCATTTGTACTAATACAAAGCCCAACTGAACCGTGCAGAACTGTGTGTGGCACATGTGGCCTCTAGGGCCATGCTGCTGCCAATCCCAGTGGAACACCAGAGAGCTGACCGACCACAGGGAGCAGGGAGAGGGTTCCCTGTCATCACAGCATTCCCCATGGCAGTCACCAAGGGCTCCTGGGTCAGGTCACTGTTTCACTTCATCAGTGAAATGAGAATTTGATTGGAAGGGGAGCCAGGGGCTAGGAGCCAAACAAGTTTCTCTCGACTTGGCCTGTCCCGGGGCCGGTCCTTGGGTAGCCTGGCCTCCTCATCCTCCTGTCTACTTTGTCAATCAAGAGGGGAGAGCTTTGCAAAAACCAAGCTCTCTAACAAACCGTGTGGAATCGACTTGGAAATTATGTATGTGGATGTAAATTAATAATCTGTTTGTACAGGATTTGTAAGTTGGGGTGCATTATAGTTTGAGTAAGCAAGACCCATCAGACTTGGGGGTCTGGACGTGCTAAGATGCCTTTATCACTTCATTTTTCACATGTCAGTACAGCGTAGCTTCTCTCTCGATGCTTAATGTTTCCTAGAGGAATTAATTTATGAGATAACCACTTCCTTTCTGATTTTTTTCTTTGTATTTTTTTCCATTGAAATGCAGTCGATAAGAACAGAAATCGGCAAAAAGCCATTTACTTTGCTATGAATGGATGATATAGATAGAGCCAAGAAGGCTGATAAAAGTAGAGATTTGAGTCAGGCACAATCCGTGGGAAAACGTACTCAGAGACTGGCCCTTCCCGGACCTTCAGACTTGTGCTCTGGCATGACGTTTGAGAGCGTGCTTCCGAAATGCAGCCTGTAGTGTATGCCTAGTTGTGTGTATGTATTTTCATCTTTTGAACCCAAGACCTTGGTATGACCCAGTGCACATGAAAATGTGCCCGTATGCAAAGCTTCCTTCATCGTGCTTCCCCATGAGCTGCCCTGTCTCTTCTCAGCTTGTGAGAAGACTCTGGGAAGTGAGCTGATTGGGAATGCAGTCTTTTTAGAAGTCAGCTTGAAACAAAGTGGTCAAACTTCACTTTGCAGAAAGCCACCTCATTACCGTGTTGTCTGGCCCCCTGGCTGGCAGTATGCAAGGTGGCCCTCCAGAAGCCTCGGTGCTTTTCGGGCCTTCCCTCTTTGGCTGCCCAGTCTCTCGGTGGTAGACTTGTATGAGTTTGTGAAGGTTCACGGAATATCCTCGAGATCCCTGACTAACTCTGTCCTTCCCATGAGATAACTTAGACTAAGCTTTGCAAGCACTGACCAACTCTAAAAAGCAGCAGGACGCGGTCTGAGTTTAGTGTGTGCTTTGAACCTCTGGAGAAGATTCCTGACGTTTCATACTGTTAATACTTTGGAAATTTATTATTGTTGAAAGCATATATTACTATTTTCACATCCTTTCAATAAACTCTTTTCTTAACAAATTGGATTGTCCCACAGTTGTTGTCCTAAGTGGTAGCTTCCTGGGGGGCTCAGCAGGGTCTCTGTGCCTGTGCCACAGTGATCTTGAGCACTGACTGCATGAGCCTGGCAGGGCTAGGAGTTGGTTCTCCGGTGTTGGTGTCAAGGGTGCTTTTGTGAGCACACCTACCTAGAAGGATGCAGACAGAAGTGGTGAGCGTTCCCTTAGTGGGTATTTTTTAAGGTAGACCTTTTGAAAAAGTTGTAGCCCTGGGTAGAATACAGTACAACCCTTGTACTCTGGGAATGGAACCCAGAAAGAGGAGCCCTTTGGAGTTGCTACCACCACATTCTGAGTGAGGATGTATGTCCCTGAGGAGTCATTGACCCCAGGATGTAATGAGGTCTTCAAGCACCTGGATACCAGCCCTGGTCCTCACATGGCTCATGCCCTAATGTCACACAGAGGGAATGCAGGCAGGGGAGTGAGTTAATGTTGATCCCCACTTCCACAGCTGTTTGTAGGGTGAGCCCCAGCTCCTCTGCAGAGTTCTTAGCTCCAATTCCTAGTGGTATGATTTGGTTTGTTTTCCATTGGTCTTAACTCACTTCTTTGGTATAAAACAAATAACATGGCTAGCTATCTTAAGGTTTATAAATCACTTTTGGAATCAGAGCTCATGGGAAACAAGATGGCTAGTAAGGTCCAGATGGATCTGTTCTGCCTCATTCGGGACTGTGTTGTGCCTCAAACAACTGTTAAAGATCCAGAGACACCGGATTGCAGGGTTGGACTCTGGCCAGTGGACAGGATGAGACCGCTTTATGTAGCCGTCCTGTGACCCAGGCCCAGAGCTAAGCATGGAGGCCACTGTTGGAAAGGCTCCTTCCCCCAGCACCAAGCCTCAGCAGAGCTCATTTTGAGGTCCAGCCCCACACCCCCACTTTCTTTTGCTTCTTGTACGTTCTGAGCGCTCATGTCTCCAGCCCTCTGTGGGTGACGTAAATCAGCCGACCTTGTCCACTTGGCCTTGGCCTTCACTGTCATTTTCTACACAGAAAACAGATTGACAGTGTCCCTAGAAGATCTCTCAAGGCTGTGGAAGGCTCAACCCTGGACAGTTGGGAGAAAGCTGGGCAAGGTCTCAGCTTGACCCTCCCTGGCTGGAGGGGAGGGAGGCTTCGTGCACAGGACATTCTCCCTGGTCAGCTGTGTTAGACCCCACTACCAAGGCACTACACTACACTACCGGGGCTAAGTGAAATCTCAAGAATCCCAGGCTAGGGAAATCCACGGAGATCTCAACACAGTTTAGTCCTGAGGAGGAGGAGGAGCTCTGGACAATTCTCACAATTTGTGAGATAAGAAAGTAGAAACAGTGTTCCTCTCGGGTCGGGGAAGAGCCCAGAAAGGTGACCCTGGCTCTTCTCATGGGGCAGCTGCTAGGATATCCAAACAGGGTTTATGGCTCTGACCCATGTGTGGCCCCTGAGGCTCCTCCCCACTCTCCCAAGACCAACTAATGAGCCCCCCACACATCTGTGAGTTCTGCATACTTTATTGAAAAATACAAAGCCAGTACCCAAAGCTCCATTTGTTAAAATAATAAAACTTTGTTTCTTTAGTATGAAAGATTTTTTGAAATTGAGGCAACAAGTATGAAAGAGGGTGGGGAAACTGACTGCCTTTTGGGGGGGTGGCATGAGCACCCTGGCGCCCCAAGCCCCTCTGCTCTCCTTGGCAGCCACTCTCCAGAAGCCCTGGGCCCTCGGGTCGTGCAGAAGGGAGTCTGAGGAGCCGAGCTGAGGCCTGGCACCGCCTGCCCCAGGAGGTGCTCAGCCTGCCCGTGCAGGGGCAAAGCCTGTGCCCAGCTTCTCCAAGGCATTTCTGGATGGGGCTTTGGCACAAGACTAGCTGTTGATGGATGTTACTGCCACATGCAGGGATGGGGAGCTGGAATCCACGCCAAGAGTAAGCGACAGAAGCAAGAGGGGGCGTCCGCCCTGTCCTGATCCAGCCCTGGAGGCCTTGGGGAAGCTTCCAGGCCCTGTGGCGCTGCTCAGGACTCAATCCTTCCATAGGAAGAAAACACTGGCAAGAGAAAAGAGAGGTGTGGGCAGGGGACAGTGGACACCAGCCAGCCCCCCACCCCCACCCTGCCCAGGGCCCAGCAAACATGCAGGTGGAGTCCCACTGGTCAGTTTTTTCTCCTCTCATCCCTCTTCTGTGACCCAGCAAACTGAAAAGTCAAACAGACGGTGGAGGTGGAGAGAGAGCAGAGTTCAGAACCACCAACACCCATACCCAGGCTTCCCAAATCACAGATATGAGCCTCTGAACCCTGATCCCCAGCCCCCAGGATCCCAGGCCTGCCACCAAGACCAAAGGGGAGAGGGAGCCATTCACTGGAGTAATAAATGCAAAGCTGTACTTTGGGGGGTGGAGCAGGGCAGGGTGGGAACCCCAGCCCCAGAGGACAGCTGGAGTTCAGGAAAGGTTGCTTTAGCAACTGTGGGGGCGAGGGGGGGACCTGAAACAATGGGTCAGGTTATGATCTTGGACCAGAATGCATTGGTGAGGGTGGGAAGTGACCACTACAAAAATATACTGGGAGCCCATTGAGAGCAGAGTTGTGCAGCAGGCAGTCCTGCCTGTCCTTGGAAAGTCCTCAGCCCTGGGTTCATGTGTGTGCTATCCCACTGAAGAGAGGTGACCCCAGGTAAGCCTCTTCCCCTCTGGGGGTTTGGATTCGATGGCGAGTTCCACATCTGTGAACTCAAAAGCCTTTCCTGGCCTCGATCCACATCTGTAAAATCTGGGGGTGGGTATGTAGGGATGTTCCCTTTCCACTGTGACATCCTGAGATTCTCTGCTTTCTAAACTGTGAGCAGGAAGCAGAAAACTTTCTTCTGAAAGGCTGTAAGGCATTACAGAATTTGTGGTAGGGCTAAGTGGTGGAGAGGTGGATTTGGAGAACAGGCCAGGCAGGTCAGGGAGCTCCTACAGTCAGAGGAAGTCCCAGCCTTATCTCCTGCCCTTGTCAGCCCCTCTACTCCCTGCTCCTTAGGCTACAGTCAGAGGTAGAGGAGACAGTACTAGGGGAAAGAAGAGGGTTCTCTGGGCTGCAACAGAAGTGAGCTGGGTCAGCCCAGGGTCCAGATCTAACCAGACGACGCCCACCAGGAAAGCTGGAAGGGGGGGTACTTCTCCCCAGTCAGAGCAGAGTGAGTCTCAGTCTTTGGCTGTCTGGCATGGGCGCAGAGTGGGCACAGCTGCCCAGCCCTCAAGTATGGGGAAGAGTCTGGGTTCATGCCCTTGGGATGACCCTCTGTGGCCTCCTATGGGGTTTGAAATCAAAGGGCCTGGGGCTTGAATCCCAGCTTGGCCATTCACATCTATAAGACCCTGGGCAAGGCCCTGTACCTCCCTGGGCCTCAGTTGCCTCATCTGTAAAATGGGGTGGTGGTGGCCTCTAAGGTCCTATGATCTAATGACCCAGTGACAGGGCAGGGGTGTGAGGGCAGCAAGGGCCCACTCACTTCTCTCTCTTAGACCCTGGCCAAAGCTTCGGTACACGTGGACCAAGGCCCAAAGCAAGACAGATTTGATGGCCACTGAGATGCAAGAGCCCACAATGGCGGCTGCCTCTCCGGTGTAGGAGCTGCCCTGGCCCCAGGCTCTGCTTATCTGAAAAGAACAGAACACCTCCTTCAGCCCCTTTGGGTTGGCTGGGCCCAAGCTCCCAGGGGAGCTCTCCAGGATGCAGAGGGCTCCTCCCTCAGACCCCTCTAGAGAGCATCCAGGCCCAACCATACCCATCTCAGGCCTGCCTTGGCCCCCCACCAACCCCAATTGACAGATCTCATGGCACAGCTGCTCCCCGACTAGGGGCCAGAGCCTGCTACAGCAGGGCAGCCAGGAAGGGGGAGGGGGCTGCCCTTGGAACATGATCCAGCTGCAGGATAGTCATGTCTCCTTCCTGGGAAATCTCAGGTGGGCTTCAGGAAACTTTGGGGTCAGGCCAGGAAACCCGGTTGGTCACACGCATGAGCACACGCATGCGTGTATAGACATACAAACACAATACACATATGTACACACACACACACACTCACTCTCTCTCTCTCTCTCTCCTGGAAGACAGCCGGGCTGTGCGCAGGGCCTCAGCTTTTCCCTTCGGCCTCTGGATGGCCCAGATGCTCCCCCATCCCCCACCAATCCCCTTCTGCCCTCCAGATCCTTCCACGCTACATTCAATAATCCAACAGGTGTGTTTAGAGACAGCAAGAGGCAGGGAACCAGTCCCTTCCCTCAAGGAGCTTCCAAACAGGAAAAGCTTGGGGACCTCTCGGAATCCTCTCTGAATGGGGTGCTGCTGGGCTGTCTTCTTTTGGCTAACATTTTATTACTGAGAACTTAGACCACCTCACTCCCCGTGTGACCTGGAGCAAGTGCACACTGCTCTGGGACTCGGTTTTCTCACCTGTAAAATGAGGGGGTGGGGCTCACTGGGGCAGAGAGAGGGACTGGACGTGTGGCCCCAGCAAGAAGATTCTCCCTTCCCATTGGAACCAGCCCCTTCTGTGACTTGTGTTCTTGTAGAGCTGCCCAGGGCCCGAGCCAGGAGGTATCAGAGACAGGCCTGCAACAGGGGCTTTCCAGGCCCAGGTGAGCTCTCGGTCTGCTACTCTGCCCTCATCTCCAACAGCCCTTACCTACGGCATGAATGACCAGCCTGCCTCCGTGTCCTGAGGCAGCAAGGCAGCAGAGCAGATACAGCACTAGAGGACTGGCAGGAAGACCCGAGTTCAAACCCTGCTGCAGATACTTGTTAGCTCTGTGAGCTTGGGCGAATCATTTAGCTCATCCTCCCTTTCCTCGATGGTAACATGGGAAATGGGAGTAATAACAGCACCTGCCTCCTAGGAGAGGCCTCTGTCACGTCCTTTGTGAGCCTAACAGCTCACTTATCAGCGCTGGCTGTCATCAAGAGCTAGCTATCCTGGGGACTTTGCTGCCCTTTGTAGCCAAGCCAGCCTGGGCACTGTCTGCGCCAGGCCCGGGCTGTGCCCCTGGCTGCACTGGAGTCCTCTCTACAGCTCTGGCATTCATTCCCAGGTCCCACCACCCCGTGTGACCCCACCCCCTATGTGGTCCCTCCCCAGTGTTCTGACTCTCCTTTGCCATCCTTCCTGCCCACCCCCCTCTGCCACATGGCCATGCCCGTGTCATTCCAGCCTGGGCCTTGAACAGGGTGGGGTCTTCATGATCAAGTGAACTGAAATCAATGAACTGTTCCTTTGCGGTTTTCCCTGACTGCGGTTGTTCTGGGGCCGATGGGGTCGGCCAGTGGAGGGTGAGGGGAGCTCAGCCTGTCACCCCTGCCAGAGCCCTGGCTGTCCCAACCAAAGAAATAAACATACCCTGCCACAAAATGGGCATGGTGGTCAAAGGTCATCGCAGCCTCTCTGTGCACAGCAGGTTGGACTCAAGTGTAGCCAACCTCAGCGCCAGCCTGCCCAGCTGCTGTTTTGGGTCACGCCTGGCCCAGCCATATTCTGCTACCAGGAAAGTAGGCGGGAGTTTAGCTGGGCAGCTGGCCTGTTTATTCCTTCCTGGCTCTCTCCCTTGCCCTCTCCTTAATGAATCAATACATCTTGAACAAGATTTGCACACTATCTAACGAAGAAGACAGTGAAGGAGCCCTTGCTCCGGGACCAGGGACATCCCTCTTCTCCACCTACATGGGGCCGCCACCCTACTCAAGCCAGGCCAGATGCTTGAGAAAGCGCAAATGCAGAGCAGAAGATGGAGCTGCCTGAGTGCCTCCTTTCTGTTCAGGGTGGTCCCTGGACTGAAAAGTGAAGCGGAAGAAGCTGGAGGGGTGGGGTCTGCACACCTGAAGCCCCAGGCATCCAGCCTTGCTCCTGCTTGTTGGTTCATTATAAGGAAAACTATAAACATCATAAATCATGTTAACAACACAAACAATAAAGCCAAAAATTATCAGTAAATGCTGAAAAGGCTTCTGATAAAATCCAATATCTATTTCTGTTTAAAAAACAACAGCTAGAAAACACGGGAGTAAATGAACTTTTCCTTAACACAGTCCATATGTCTCTAATGTCCCAACAGCCAGTATCATGTGTAATGAAGAAAAGCGAGAGGCCTTTCCACTAAGAGCAGGAGCAAGGCAAGGGGGCCAGCATCAGCTATGCCTGTTGAACACCTGCTCTGGGACCAACCCTGTGCCAAGTTGGCACTGGCTTGCTCAGTACTATTTAATGGTGACCATCGTCCTTGAGATGCTAACGAACCAAGGAACCACCAAGCAAGGCCAGGAGAAAACAAGAGTGCTTCTTCATGTCAAGGGTGCCGTGCTCTACTCAGAAAACCCTCATGAATCTGCTGAAAACCCACGGAAGCCATTCAGAACATCCCCAGAATCAGCAGCAGAACAGAAGATCCATCCATGGGGATCAAAGTCATTCCTGTCTGTTAACAATGAGCCAGGGCAGGAGGAGTAAGAGACATCGTGTTCAAGAGAACCAGGGCACCTGTAAACTATCTGGGGTCTGCTGCTGGGACATTCGTCAGTACCTCACTGAGCCCATGGACATGGCAGCTCCCTTGAGCCCTCCCTGCCCATATCTAGCGGTCCCACTTCAACTGGAATCCAGCAGCCTTCCTAATGCATCATCCCTGGCACCTGCCACCACTCTGGGCCCGGGGTCATTCTCTCCTGCCTCCTCCCCTTGGTAACCCAAGGGTACATGTCCTTTGCTCTAGCCCTCTCCTAGGGAACTGCCTGAAAAGGGTCAGTGAGACTCACTGCCTCAGTTTCCCTACCCCCAACAACAGAGAATATGTCTCTTGGCCAAGGTCACCTCCAGTCAAAACAATGGCTCTTCTCCAGTTTGGCTAATTGGGATGGTGGAACAGAGTAAGGCCACAGCTCAGTCCGGGACTGAACACTGACCCCCTCCTAGGATGGAAGGGTCTCCCCTGACTGCCTGCAGCTCCCCTGAGATGGTCATGTTGAGCTGAGGGGAGCCTGGGTCAGGCTGACTGGCATAGATTGTCCTGATGCTCACAGCTCAATAGGGACTCGGGCTGGCTTGGCCACAGAAAGGCCCGCAAGCGGGTGAGAGAAGGGAGCCCCAGGGGGCATTTCAGGTGCCAGGCTTCCCTCCCCTTCCCCCACCCACGGTCCCCTCACCGTGTAGAGGAGATAGAAGAGGTAAGCCACTTCAGGGACATTCTGTATCAGGAAAATCCACACCAGGACCTTCAGCTCCCTTAGAATCTGCAAAGAAAGTAATGTCCCTTTGGGACCTGGGGAAGGCCTGGAAAGACCGGCCCGCCTCCCCTCTACCCAGGGTCGGGCAGCACAGGCCGAGGGCGCTCTGTCCACCTCAGCGGCCACCCTGACCCACCTAACCCTGGATGGCAGCTTGCTGGGCGGCCTGGGGTCAGCAGGCGCTGCTCTGAGGGACACAGCTTCTTCATCTATAGTATGAGGTTTTAGATGGTCTTTATGGAAACCTTATGGCAGGAAGAAAGGATCTTCTTGGGAGGTTCCACTTTCTGTGGGGAAACCACAGAGTCAGCAGCCCTGAATTGGATGTTCACAGGACTCAGATTTGAATCCCACCACAGACCCATCCTAGCTGGGGAAGTCTGGCCCAGTCCTTTGACCTCTCTTGGGCCTTGGCTTTCTTAACCACCTCTCGGGCTCGCCTGGCAGGGCTGCTCTGAGGTTCAAATGGGAGGATGTAGAGCAAGTACTTTGTCTACCTGAAAGCGCCTTATAAAGGGGAGCTACCATTATTATGACTGCTGGTCCACCACCTTCAGGGGCCCTGGTTTCCCCACGTGCAAAAAGGAGAATAAACCCCTAGCTAGGAGCAGACCCGGGACCTGCCCTATTCCCAGCCCCTCCAAGTTCTTGGTGAGAGGCACCATCTATGAATGTCCCAGCCCCATAGGGGGACCACCAGGCCTGGAACCCTGGAGAAGAGGAAGTCCCAGTACCTCAGCCTCCAGCCCTGCTGCTGCCCAGGCACCAAGACCTGGCTCCACCCTCCTGGGGAGGGGAGAGCAGGGCCTCTCCTTCTGCTCCTGTAGGTGCTGAGCCCACTTCCCACACAGGCAGTGCCTGGGGTAACTGGGGGCCAGTCCAGGCCTAACCCTAAAATTCATCTCAGTAGTCACTGCAGCCAGACCTGCAGAGATCTCCAGAAGAGAGTTTTGCCTTGGAGTTGCCTCCTGGCCTTCAAAAGGCCCTATGGGGTTATGTTAAATGCCTCCTGGATCACCTCAGCTCTGACCTGCAGGGGGACGGAGGGTGGGAGAACTGGACAGGAAGCATCCAGTAATGGGTCAGTCAAAGGCAAGGATGACTGAGGGTAGCAATGGTCATGTTGACTCATAGGGCTAGCACTCACAGGAGCCAATCCCATGCACTCCTGTGCCCAAGAGCCTTGGGGATGTCCTGGAGGGCCTTTGGCTCCCCTCAGCTGAAGATCAAGCCCATTCTGCCTGGAGTCTTTGCGAGAATCACAGGATTCTTCCCTTGGGGCTTGGAAAAGAAGAAAGGGCCAGTCTGAAATCTGAGGTGTTTTTGAGGGTCTGGGATGCTCTCTGACCTCTAGCTTCCTCCCCTGTGTGCCTCAGGCCCAAGGGTAGAAAGCAGGCCTGCCCAGCTCTATTCCTCCACAGCTGGGGCTGGCCAGTCCAAAGGAAGGAGCTCAGGGGACAAGGTGACCTATCTGCAGAGAGGTCACTTTCCTCTTGGTTCTCCCCATCATGTCCACCCAAAAGGGAAGCACGTCTTCTCACTCTCATTCTTACTTGGGCTGTCACCTTGGACTCTGCCCATTGCTGGTCAGGGAGGGCTGCATGAGAAGCCAGAGGGGGACCCTCAGGGTCACGGCTCCTGGGAGAACAGGAGGAACTCTCACGTAGAGGGGAGCTCAAGCTAGAGTCTTGGGATCTGAGTCCCTTCCCTCAACTTTCTTTTCTCTAAAATGGGGGTGTCAGACCAACTGATACTAAGGGTCTCTTCTAGTCCTAGATCTAAAGGGGGGTCAGGAGCACAGCCGCCCTGGATGCAGCCATGTGTCACTACCAGTAGACCCCTGAAGAGTGCCTTGGTCCCTGAAGGAGATGGCCTCCTCACTGTGGGCACAAGAGGGGGGAGGCAGGGAGTCCCTATCCTCCATGAACTAGGGACACTCCCAGAACTGCAGGGAGCCTCCCACCACCCTGAGAGTTCCTTAACAGAACCAGGCACACCCATGACTTCATGGAGCTTCTGGGGCCAGAAGAATCTGAAGAATCTGGGGAGGGAGCAAGGCTCTGGGTGGGGCTGGGAGTGGGGCAGCTGAACCGAGGCAGCTTAAACCTGGGGGCCGCAAGTTTTTAAAAAATATTTTGGTAAGTATATTTCAATATAATCGGTTTCCTCTATACTCCTGTGTGCTTTAAAAACAGGATTCTGGGAAGGGGCTTCACTCGCCTGCCTGACATAGCAAAGGTGTAGAGCAGGCCCTGCTCTACAACAGGGAGCGAAAGGAAACCCAGGCGCTCTGTGCTGGTCCAGAGGTCAAGCTACTTTTCAGACCAGGATCATCAAAGAGGCTGAGGGGGAGGGGCATCTGCTGGGAGAGCTCCAGGGGACCCAGGGGTAAGGAGGGAGAGAGCCTCCCCTCCTACAGACTACCATCTCTGAATGCACAGGGCATGGATGGAGATCAAGGGGCTCAGGGCCAAATCCAGACTCTGCTCCTCACATTCTAGGGGGCTTAGGAAGGTCACTCCCCAACTCGTAGCTTTCTTACCTCTTAAGTGGGGGAGCAAGGGACAGAAACTGAATAATGGTTCTGGAGAATAGACAGGAGACAGACAGAGAAGGGTGAGCGGGCACACACTGCCACACACTCTTCTGTGCCTAGCCTCTTTTACTCACTTTTAGTGGGTTACAAGATGGGCTTCAGATCCAGCTCACTGACCAAGAGAAGACTGCAGAGGGGACCTGAGTCTAGGAGTGGTGCTCCCAGCTGGGGAGCCGGCTTGGACCCTGGGCCATGCACACAGCAAGGGTATCACTTTGACCCTCAGCTCTATCGCCCAGCCCGATTTGAAGCCTGTGGGGGAATAACCAGGCCAAGGCAGGGGGCCTGTGGTTCTGTCGCTCTGGCCAATGGGGGCAGGGTCTGGCAGCGTCTATTCTCGTACACACCCAACATGAGGCCAGGCACTTGCTGAGTTCATGCCAGGGGAAGCAAGCAGACTTTGCCATGGATTGGACCACTCTGGGAACACTGAAAGCTCATAGGTGCCCAGGCTGGACTGCTTTTGTGATCCTGAAACAACACACAACACTCAAAACCTTAGGAAAACAACAGAAGGACCCAAGAAGACAAAAATTCAGCTCACACCTTGCCTTGAAACGTGTGCAGAGCCTAGCCCCTACATAAAGTCCAAAGCCAGAGGAAAGGCTGGAAGAAAGAGCAAACAAAAAAAGAAACCCACTATAAAGAGCAATGATGGTGATAAGGAAGCTGACGACACACACCCAGAAGAAAAGGACTCCCAAATATCTACAAGCCAAGCCTTGAAGAAAAACCCACATGGACACAAGTCTAACTAGCATTCCTGGAAAGATGGAGCAAAAATTAGAAAAAGAAAAAAAAAAGCTTTTAAAAGCACAGGAGAGGGCTAGAGAAACAACGTAGAAAGAAATGAGCACTATGGAATGAAGAATTAGAAAGAGAATTAACAGCTTTTAATAAGAGTTACAAAAACTTATTGAAGAAAATAATTCCCTGAAAATTAGAACTGACCAAAGGAAAGCTCAATGAGACAACAAGAAATGTTAAAACTAAGTCAAAAGAGGGGCAGCTCAGTGGTGCAGCGAACAGAATACCAACCCTGGAGTCAGAAGAACCTGAGTTCAAATACAGCCTCAGATACTTCCTAGCTGTGTGACCCTAAGCAAGTCACTCTGCCTTAAAAAAAAAAAAAAAAAAGCAAAAACAAAAACCCAAGTCAAAAGAGAAAGAAGAGGAGGAGGAAAAAAATCTAAGGTCTCTCAGAGCAAAAACAACAGCCTTGGAAAACAGACTGGAGAGAGATAATTTAAGAATCAGAGGATACCTGAACACCATAATCAGAAAAGAAGCCTTGGCATCATGCTACAAGAAATCTTAAAAAGAAAACTGTTCATATCTCTTAGGACCAAAGGGCAAAATAGAAATAGGAAGAATCCATTGATCACCTTCTGAAATAAGCCCCCAAATGAAAACTCCCAGGAATCTTAGAGCCAAGAAAAGAATACCATAAGCAGTCAGAAAGAAAGAATTCAGGTACCCAGGAGCCAGGATCACACACAATTTAGCTAATGAATAGAAAGCTGGGAGAAGGCAAAAGATGTAGGCTTTTAAACAAGAACTTACCAAGAAAAACTGAGCATAAACCTGCAGGGGGAAAAAATGAAACACTGATGAAACTGAGGACTTCCAAGTGTCCCTGATGAAGCTATCAGAGACAAATAGAAACTGTGAAATACAAACACAGGAATCAAGAGACACAAAGAAAGGTAAACAGGAGTGAGCAATCATTAGGGATTAAAGAAGGATAAATTGTTTACATCCTAAATCATCTAAAATGTATCTCTTCAGAACTCTATCGGAAGTCACAGAAGGAGTCTGGACAAAGGCCCTGAGAATGGCTCTGTCCCACCGGGGAAGTGGGTAGAGGAGTCTTCTAGGGAGGTGGAGAGGGAGATGGGAGAAAAAGAATGAGGAAAATCATCTCCCTTAACCGGGGCATATGAATAAAAGCTTATAACAAACAAGGAAGAAGAGGTGAAGGAATGGGCGATACTTGAACCTCACTCTCATCTGAACTGGTCAAAGGAGAGAAGAATGCCCACATACCTGGGCACAGAAATACAATTTACTCAACAGGTAAATAGAAGGGAAAGAGGAAAACATAAAAGGGGAATAAGAAGGTAGGTAAATTAAGGAGAGATGGGTTTTTTTAGCACAACAAACTCAAAGAGGGGGCAGGAAAAAAAACAGAAGGAAAAGTATAAAAGAATAGGATAGAGGGAAATAATCAATGAATAATTGTAACTGAATTCCCATAAAGCAGATTAAAGAGCAGACTCCAGCAATGCACTGTTGGTAAAGAACACACACTTCAGAAATGAGGGGCTGAGGCAAAATCGAGCATGCTTTTGCTGAAGTAAAAAAAAGGTAGAGGTTATGTCATCGTGATCTCAGACAAGGCAACACCAAAAAGACTAAATTACAAGAGATAAACAGGAAAACTACATTTTGCTGAAAGGCACCATAGACAAAGACATATGCATATTAAACAAATGGCACAACACCTAAATACTTAAAAGAAAAACTAAATGAGTTATAGGGAGAGACTGACAATAAAGCTATAGGGATGTCAATTAAAAAAGGGGAACCTCAATATAACCCCTCTCAAACCTAGACAAATCTAACCAAAAAATAAACAAAAAAGGAGTCAAGAACCTGACTAGAATTTTAGAAAAGTTAGATATGATAGATTCCTGGAGATGAAATGAATGGGAAGAGAAAGGAGGGTGTGTGTGTGTGTGTGTGTGTGTGTACATACACATACAAACATTTCTCAGTTGTGCATGGAAACTTCAAAAAAACTGACCCTCACAAATGCAGAAAAGCAGAAATATTAAATATATCTCTTTATAGACCACAATGTAATAATATATATTCAATAAAATTAACTGGAGACTAAATATAACTTAATCCTAAAGAATGAGCAGGTCAAAGAGCAAATCACTGAAATGATAATTTCATTAAGGATAATGACAATAATGAGACAATTTATCAATTTTTGGGGGAAAATGTATGTCTCTAAACACTTTCACCAATAAAAGTGCAGACTGATGAACTGCCATTAAAAAAATAACTTAGAAAAATCAACAAATTTAAAATCCTAATTAACAACAGATTAGAATCCTAAAAATCAAAGAAGAGATTACTAAAATAGCAAAAACAACAACAACAAATTAATAAAACTAGGAGCTGGTTTTTTTTTTGAGGGGGGGAACAATAAATAGATAAACCATTAACTAACATGATTTAAAAAAAAAGCAGAAAGCCAAATGACTAATAAAAAACAATGAAAAAAGCGAATCCCTAACCAATAAATAAGGAAAAAAAAACTATAGAACTATTTTGTTCAAGTATATGCCAATTAAACAGACAATCTAAGTGAAATGGATGAATATTTACCCCAGGCTGAAACAAGAAACAGGGAATCTGAATGACTCAGTCTTAGAAAAAGAAACTGAATGTCATAAATGAACCCCCAGTGGAAAAAAAAAAAGACACATATTTACAAGTAATCACACATTTAAAAATAATTCCAAATATTACATAAACATATTGGAAAGAGATTGGAAAAGAAAGGCTCCTATCATATGACTTCTATGATATAAATAGAGTGGGTCTTGATACCTAAACCACAGTGAATCAAAACAGAAAAGAAACTATAGGCCACTAAAGCTAATGATACTGATACAAAAATTTTAAATGAAGTATTAGGAAGGAGACTATGGCAACACATCACAAAGACTGTACTCTATGACCAGTCTGGAGCTAGAGCAGGAATGCAAGGGTCATTCAATATTAGAAAAACTGTAACCATAACTGACTAAATTAATTAGAACAACAAAAATCATGTAATTATATCAAGAGGTGCAGAAAAAGGCTTTGATAAGATATAGTCACATTCATGTTAAAAAAAAAATACCAGAAGGCATAGGAATAAATGAATCCCATAATATGATAAGTAGCATTTATCTAAAACTAAATAATGGGAATATGCCAGATGCCTTCCTAGTAAAACCAGGGTAAAGCAAGGATGTCCATTATCATCATTACTAGGCCGTATCGTGCTAGGACTGCTGGCTATAATGGTTAGGGAAAAAGAAATGGAAGGAATAAGTATAGTCAAAGAAGAAACAAAATTATTGTTTTCTGCAGGTGATATAAAAGCTTACTTAGAGCAATCTAGAGAATCAACTAACAAATCAATTGAAACAACCAACAATTCCAGCAAAGCTGAAGGATATATATAAAATAAACCCACCTAAATTATTCACATTTTTATAATCAACAAAATCCAGCAGAAAGAGATCGAAAGAGAAATTCCATTGAAAATGGTTACAGAAAGTATAAACTATTTGGGAGTCTACCTGCCAAGACACACAGGAATTATATGAAAACAACTACAAAACATTCTTTTTAAACACTTTTTACACAAAGAGAAATAAAAATAATTGGAGAAATATTAATTGGTCATAGGCAGGGCAAGCCAATATGATAAACATGATGATAGTACTTAAATTGATTTACTTTTTCCATACCACGCCAATCAGTCAGGCAAACTCCCAAGCATTACTCCACAGAGCTAGAAAAAGATAACAATAAAATTCATCTGGAGGAACAAAAGGTCAAGAATCCCAAAGGAATGAATAACAAAAAAAAAAAGTGGGAAGGAAGAGGGCCTATCAGTACCAGATCCGAAATCCACTACAAAGCAACAATCCCTAAAACAATCTGGTTAGAGGTCGGCAGAGAGGTCGACCAGGGGAACTCTTCAAGCCCACAACATGTAGAGGCAAACAAGCATCACAGCCTAGTGAAACCCAAAGATCCCAGTTAATGGGGCAAGAATTCACTAGTCAACAAAAACTGCTGGGAAAACTGGCAAGCAGCCTGGCAGAAACTAGGCCTAGACCAGCTTCTCCTACTGTATACCAACACAAGCTCTGATGGGTGCGTGACTTAGACAAAAAGGGTGACATCGTAAACAAATTAAAAGAACAAGAAAGAAATGATCTTTCAGCTCTATGGTTTGGGAAAGTGATACGAGGCAAAATGGGGAAAAATCACAGAAGGGAAAATGGATAATTCTGATGACATAAAATTAAAAAGCTTTGTGCAAACAAAACTAATGCGGCTAAAATTGGAAGAAAAACAGGAAACTGGGGGGAAATTTTTCAGCAAACTTCTCTGATAAAAGTCTATTCCTAAGTTTCATATAAGAAAGTGATTAGAATTTCTAAGAATAAGTCATTCCCAGATTGATAACTGATGAGAGAATATGAACAAGAAGTTTTAAGAGGAAGAAATTCAAGCTACTATATGAAAAAAAAGTGCTCCAAATTACTAATAATTAAGAGAAACGCAAATGAAAACTACTCTGAGGCTCTACCTTACAACCATCAGACTTGAACATTTTTTTTAAAGGGAAAAATGAAAGGACCTGTTGTAGAGGGGGAAAAGGTACCTCAACACATTATTGCGAATAGGTCCAGACATTCTAGAAAGCTATTTGAAACTATGCCCTGAAAGCTATTAAACTGTACATACCCAGAGAGAGTAGGACACTCACGTGTACAAAAATATTCATGTGGTGGCAAAGAATTGGAATCCAAGGGGCGACCATCCCTTGGAGAATGGCTGAATAAGGTGTGGTACAGAAATATGATGGCAATGATGAGGGGGTGGTTTCAGAGAAACATGGGAAGACTTGCATGAACGGATACAGAGTAAGGGGAACAGAAGCAAGCAGTCTATACTGTGAAAACAAATAGCACTGAAAGACTGAGGAATTCCCATGAGCACAAAGACCGTGCACAAGGCCAGAGAACCCAAGGTAAACCAGCTGCCAGCTCCAGACAGAGGCTGTGGTCTCAGCGGGCAGAGCAGCTCTTTGTACACAGCCAGTATGTGAGTGTGTTGTGTTTCACAACATATGTTTATAGCAGGTGCTTTGTTTTTCTTGCTTTCCCAGTTGGGGGGAGTAGGTAGAAGGGAGAGAAGGAAGATTTTTCCTTTGGATAAAAAAAAAAAAAAAAAAGCCAGAGCCAAGTGTCAGGCCTCATTGCTCTACAACAAGATCCACAGATGAAGTGAATTGAGGTAGTGTGGTGCTGTGGAGAGAGCCCTGGACTTAAAGTCACAGAATCCCAGGTTCAAATTCTGCCTCGGAGGGGCGGCTAGGTGGCACAGTGAATAGAGCACCGGCCCTGGAGTCAGGAGTACCTGAGTTCAAATCTGGCCTCAGACACTTAACACAAAAAACTAGCCGTGTGACCTTGGGCAAGTCACTTAACCCCAACTGCCCTCCAAAAAAACCAAAAAACCAAAAACAAACAAAAAACAAATTCTTCCTCAGATATAGCCTAGCTGTGTGACCCTGAGCAAGTCACTTGACCTCTGTGCCTCAGTTTCCTCACTGGTAAAATGAGGGGGCTGAACATCATGGCCTCTCAGGTCCCTTTTAGGTCTAGCTCTTACTATTCTACAAGTGAAGATTCACGCACATACACACATCACAGGGGAGCAGGCACAAATATGTGGCAAGTGAGAGACATACAAGTGCCAGTCATGTCAACGTCTGGATGGCCAGTAAGTAAGCTGTCTCATTCTCAGAGGCCCAGCCCCTGGGAGCTCACTCCGTTTGCTTTGGTTGGGCAGGCCTTCAGACAGGCCACCTGCACATGGGGGGGGGGGGGCCGGGAAGGAGGGCACTGACTTCTGATACCACCATCTAATGTAATGAAACGTCCTTCCTTCCTGCCAGTGACCTTTACTCCCAAGGCCATGTGGGAGGGAGCCACAGTTCTCAAAGGTGCCACCAGCCATGCAGCAGCCCTGGCAGGTCCCAGTGAGTGGGAGGTTTCAGTGCACAGTCCACTGATAAGTTGTGTATGTGTGCATGTGTGTGTATGTGCGTGTGTTAGAGAGGGAGAGGAGGAGAAAGATAAGATAAAGAGAGAGAGAGAGAGAGGGAGGGAGGGAAAGAGAGTGAGAGAGAGGGAGGCTCTGAGAGTGCTGGGAACCAGTCTGTCAATCACTCAATCAGCTCATGGCCAAGGTTTACAGATCCTTCCTCTTTTGTACTGGTGTCCCCAGCACCTACACAGAGCTTGGCACAGAGGACATACTCAATAAATGCTAGCTGACTGACTGATCACTTACTGGTACTGAGACACACAGAGGCTGCAGCTGGTACTGGTAGAGACTCCCAAGGGCCGCAGAGCCCGGGTGCAGAGGCCAAGCCTCTCACCTTACCGAAAGAGGCAAAGGGACCGGCCCGGCGGCACACAGTGGGGAGCAGAGGGCAATTTGAATCCAGCTCTCTGGCTTTCAGATCCAGGACTCTTGGAGGAAGAACCAGGAGCAACAAAACAGCAGGGCCTCAACAGTGGGAGGGCCCGCCAACACCCCTGTGAGGACAAGAATCGCTGTGGGTCTCTTGGGGCTCTCTCTCAAACACCAGGGCCAGCTGGCTGTCCCAGCCCAAAGGGCCACAGAGGGGGCTCCAGGTACAGAAGTGCCCAGTGAGGGGACAGGGAGCTGCATACTCACGGCCAGGATGCCGATGGTCACCTTGAGGCCAGCCCAGAGCACGCCAATGATGAGCATGAGACTGTGCTGGAGCGAGGCGTACAGGCCGGACGTCAGGATCAGGACACATAGACAGAGCTGCGAAGTGAGACGAGCAGAGGGCTCAGGGTGGGCTCTGTGGGGGTTTGGCTATTTAGGCTGGAAAGAAAGACACACGTGAACCTGTGACCCTTGTCAGTGATCACCAGACTGAGGACGTCATCCTCTGGGCCTGGGGGCCCTCCAGGCCAGGCCCCAGTGCCTGAGTGGGGGGTCACAGGAGCTCCTGGCACCCGCTTGTTCATTCTGCTCATTACTACCCCTCTGAGGAAGGTGCACAGGGGCTGCCTAGTGGGGCATGATGCTTGGAGGCTGCTCCTGGAGCTTCCCGGGCCTCTCTGATACCTCTGAGGTACAGGAGCAACGGGTGGTGTGACCCACATGCTTTCATCTCAGACCTCAATTGTCAGGAGTCACAAAGGTAGGGGCCAACAAGGGGCTCTTGCTGACCTGTCTGCATCTGTATTAAATACTAAACACACCTGCTCTGGTGGGAGCAGGGAAGGAAGAGTACACTCATTACAAGCAGGGCCCACCAGAGGGGTGAGGGAAGGCCTGACACCCTTCCTGAATGGCCCCACAAAGTAAGTCATGAGAAATCCAAGATCTTTTCTGCGTGGAGCAGGCCCCAGTGGGAACATGGGCTGTATCCCACAGTACAAGGGAGCCTGGTTCTTTTACTGATGGTTGGGCTAGAGGTGGCTGAAGCAGGGGACACATTACATACAGTCTTACACCAACTCTCCCAAAAAGGAAGAAGGGAGGGAGGGAGGGGCGGAGGAAGCCTGCAGGCCACAAGCTGTGATCTTACACCTCATTTTAATGGAACATTTAAACAATCATGTCAGATGTGATGGGCCAAGGCCCTGGAACAAGTCCTGCGCTGTCTGGCTGTCATTCACTTTAGGTTCACTCAGCAGGTGGGGGAGTCAGTGTGGCGAGGCTCCCTGGTGGGGGCCCTTCCTCCAGAGCACTGGGGCTCATGGCCTGATGGCCTGTCTCCCCGATGGGGCTTGACTCCTCTGGGAGGAGGAAGCTGACAGAGCTGGGGACCAGCTGTGTACAGAGCTGCCGAGTCTAGCTTCCCCTTGTATCTGCAAGCTAGAAGGGCTCCAGAAGCTTCTACTTTGGCCCCTCATTGACCCTCCAGTGTCCTCCCTGACATGGCTCCACCTTTGCCCGTGCTTGGCATATGTTGAGTCCAGAATACATGCCCTGGTAGGTGAGTAGGTGTCTCTTCTTAATCCCCCCACCACTCTGGTTTCCAGCCAGTGCTGGCCTGTGTGTGGCCCTCTGCCCAGCCTGGCCTGCTTTCCCTCTCACCCCTCATTCTTCATGTGCTCCACAGGCTGGCTGGATACCTCACCCCTCTTGGCCTCTCCTGGTGACCCGGTGGGCTCCCTCTGTCCTGACAGTGACTTTGTGCTGGCCCTCCTGTGCTGGACACAGAGTAAGTGGTCAACAGATGTTTACAGAAGGAATCCGAGACCAAGGCAGCAAGACCGAAAGCCAGCAGGTCCAAACTGGGAGAACAGGTCAGGTTCTGGGGGTGGAGCAGGCAAGAGGTCAAGGACAGAGCCGCCACGTGGCAGCTCTGGGACAAGAGTAGAGTCACAACTGCCACCGAGGGCAGCCGAGAAGAGAGAACATATGCCTGTGGTGCTGCCAAGGACAAAGGCTCCTGAGGTCACTCGCGCCATGCAAAGAGTGGTATACGGCACCCCGAGTCACATGGAAAAAGCCAAGATGCTTTTTCCACATGTAGCGCCAGCATCCAAGAGAACACATGGGGCAGCAGGAGCCAGAGCAGAGCCGTGGGGATTCTATGCATGGTGAGTTCACCTTGGCTCTAAATTCATTCCACAGGCTGGGCCAGATGCCAACAGATCTTCTGAGAAAAGGAGCTGACCAGGGCCGGGCCCAAATCCTCCTTTTTAGAGGGTCCGGCCAAGCTCACAGCATTATGGCACCTCCCAGGAAAGGCTGAGCCATCAGCGGGCCCCCTGGCCACCACAGCCGACGAGCTGGATGGCAGAGCCTGGGATCAAACCCACGTCACACAGCAGCTATGTGACCCTCAACAAGCCTCTTCGCTCCCATGCGGCCCCAGATTCCTCATCTATAAAGTGGAGACAACAGCTTACTTCACAAGGCTGTGTTAATCCATGAAACAAGGCTGGCCATACCTACTGGCCTTAGGATGCCCCCTCGGACATCAGATGCCATGGGGACCAGTCCGTGCCTGACCTCAGCTGCAAGGGGAAAGTTGGCCCAGCCCTTGGGTGGAAGGGCTAGGCAGGACCTCCAGAATCCTCCACCCAAGAGTGGCCTCCCTTGATGACTCCTGGGTGCCTGGGGTGACCAGAGCCTGGCCTGGGAGCTGGTGACAAGAAAGCCATCGGGGCCCTGCTGTGGGTCCTTGGGAGCGGGTTAAGGTGTCACAATTTGGCATGTCCCACCTACCTTTGGTTTGGCTTTTGTTTAAACTGTCCAAGCAATACCATGCTTGCCCATGTCTAAAATGACTTAGCGCCAACTCAGGACTTACCCCCTACCAGAGACCCTCTTCCTTCTCCCTCACCCCATCCACAAGTCCAGCAGAGTCCTGAGAAAGGCCTAAGCAGGACATCTGGGCAGGGCTCTAGGGGCACAGCCAGAGAATAAATAATGGAATATACCTCCCTGCTCCTGGCAGAGTGGGGAGGGGGCTCCCATCTGCCAGCACAGGCTGGCCCCTGTCTGGGGCAGCAGGGTTCAGTGAGGGGCCCAGGATCACACCACCAGGATGTGTCAAAGGAAACCTGAACCTGGTTGCTGCTGACTAAATGGCAGAGATGCCAAGCCTCATACGGTAGAGGTGCTCAGTGGCCCAGCCCATCCCATCCAAGAAGGGAGCCTGCACAAGTCAGGAGACAAAGGACTCCTGCGGCCCCAGCCCAAAGTCCTCAGAAATCTCTGTGGCACTGGGGGTATATATTGGCCCTTTTGTGAACCTTCCCAGTGGCTCCCCATAGCCGTGCTGCCCTTTGTGTGCGGGTGGGAATGTTAATGGTTACTTCTGGGCAGGCAGATCCTTCACCCAGGAGCCACTGAGGCCCCCCATGGGTTCCCTCCCACCCCCATGGGACCCCAGGCCAGGCCCTGGCCTCTCGCTCCCACTGGGGAGTGATGGCCCTCTCTGGATGGGCTTTCTGGGACCTCTGTACCTGAGCCTGGAGATCAAAGGTAAGCATGGAGAAGCAGAGATTGAGCATGAAGTACTGAGCCTGGAGACTCTCCAGGGCCCCGCCCACTCGGAAGGCCATCATGCCCTGGGTTCGGATGAGGATCACGGCGCAGACCACATCAAAGCAGCCCACCAACAGGATCACGAGGAACCGGGCCTGGCCAGGGAGAGAAAGGAGCCCCTGGCTGCCTTATGGCCCTCCATCCCAGCCCAGACTGGCACCCGCCACCCCACTGCATGCCATGGAGCAGCTGCCCTGCTCTTGGGACCCTGTGGGGGAGCAGGCCACTAACTAATGGGGAGCCTGTGTCCCAGCCTCTCAAAGGGACTAGCATCTCCCTCCTCTTATTATCCTCAGCCTAATCCCAGCCAAGCACTGGAGGGGAGGTGTGATGGGGAAAGACAGGCCTAGGGATAGGATGGCAGTGGGAGGCGCAAGTCCCACAGAGTGGGCCCTGCCCCCCATACCTTCCCTTCTCCCCAGGCCTGTTCTGGCTCAGCCTGGGCACTAACCGCTGTACAAAGCCTGACCACATTCCCTTTATGGTGAGTTCAGAGGGACTTTCCACGCCAGGAAAAAGTAGCTGCCTTTCCTTCCTCCAATGACCTCACATTTACTTTTTTGTAGGACCTTGCCCTTTGGGATCCAGGGCCTGGACCTCCTGCTGAGCTGTCTGTCTCTACAAGGGGAGCTCCTAGGGGCAAGGGCTGGCTCTGCTTTTCTCCCTGCGTCCCCAGCACTTAGGAGGGGGATTTTCCTCCTCATTGACTTCTTTCTGTCTTCCTGCTCCAGCACCAGGCCAGTGCCAGCCCATACCTGTCTGTTGGTAAAATGCTTACTCACTGTTGTGTACAAGCTGGGTTTGGTTGACTGGAATGGAGGATGATGAGTCAAGGAGGGGGCAGGGACCTTGGTGGCAGAAACTGGAGGAGGCAGGGCCCAGCTGGCTCAGGGGGTCCCTGGGCTGGGTTGGCTCAGGGGTCCTAAGGTTAGATCTCCAGGGAGTTAGCTTCAAATACAGGGTGGAGCCAGCCTCGTGGTACAGAAGGGAGGCCTAGCCCAGAAGACAAGGAAGCCGGCAGGTGAGAAGTCTGGGGAAGGGCATGGGACTCTGCTTGCTCAGCCTTCTGGGCATTGAGCCAGGAGGAAGCAGTGATGCCTGGACCTTGTTCTTTACATGGAAGGGCTTGTCTGAGTTTAGTCAGCTGGGGTAAAGCTCAGGGTGAGCTGCTGGGCAGGGCAGCATCCATGGGGCAGGCACCTGTGACTCAAGCCTTGGAAGCCTGAGGGGCCGCTGTCCCACGTCCTGGGGAGGAGGTCCAGGCAGAACATGGGCCGGCCTTGTGACAAAGACCCTGGAGTCTCACAGCTGAGCTTCCCTCACTAGTGGAGACAATGTGACTGCACTCTCAGGGTCAGAAAACTTCTGAGGCTTAACTCAGTCAATGCCTACTGTGCCAAGCACAGTGTGGGGCCTGCGAACACCAGGAGAAAATAGGTCCTGCCCTCAAGGGGCTTATGTTCTCCTGGATGGGGGACAGCAGCTGCGGGAGAAGGCCGATGGTCCTTCCATCTTCAAATACAGTGAGTGTCCACTTGGGTTCCCAGACCTAGGGCTGGAAGGACCCCTAAAAGGCATCCGGTCCAGCCTCCTCGTGTTATGTACAAGGAAACTGAGCCTGAGAGAAGGGCCAGTCTTGCTCTAGGTAGCACTTTTTCCCTGGACCCCCCTGTTCCCTGCTGGGGAAGATGGAGGCAGCTGGGCTGGGGGAGGGATGAGGTCTTCAAGGCAAGGCTGCTGGAGCAGCCTTCTGGTGTGGGCTGGATTCAATGGCTGCTGCAGCCAGGCCGTCTCTTGAATTCTGAGGTTCTGGGCTCACAGGCAAGGCGTCAGCCAGGCTGACTATTCTGAAACCTTGAAAGGGGCTTGAAAGGATGACCCAAAATCTTAAAGGACATCAGAAGGAATCTGAAAGATTCATCTCAGGATCTGGTCCTTCTTCTGTCTGCATGTGGTCACCCACGTTAGATGCATGAAGGTCAGCACAAAGGTTGGTTAGACCTTGCACAGCATCCAGCACTATGCCCTGTACTCTGGGGACTGCTTGGGAAGTGGATGAGAGGTGTATCCCCTTCTCAAGGGTTTCCCAGGACTCAGGAGGAGACGCTATCAGTGTCCCCCTCTAGGAGAACATAAGCCCTTTGAAGGCAGAAAGGGGGTCAGCAGCCATGCTCTTTGGCCCCCTCTACTCTGGCTTCAGAGAGCAGCCCCCGAGCCAACCTGGGCCAACATGGGCTAAATGGGGGAGTTCTCGGTCTGTTCTCCCTCTGAGAGGCACCTGAAGATGTCAACCTGAGTGATGTTGGTGTGAGGGCTTCAGGGACACTGGAGGGCCTTTCTGTGCAAGTGCTCCATGAGCAGACTCATTGGCACAGGCTGAGGGCCCCCTCCATGCCAGGCTGGGATCCAAAGCCAGGAGTAAAACAGTCCCTGCCCTCACAAAGTTTACATTCCATGGGGAGGATGAAGGCTAGAAACAAGAAAACTACATAGTGACTTGGGAAGGCCTGAGGTAGGGGTGGATCCGGAAAAGCACAAGCAGAGCTGAGCCTCAACAAGAAACAGCAAAGCCAAGTCACTCTCAAACAGCAACAGAGTTTCTGAGGAGCAGGGGCACCACGCTACCATGAGGGCAATTGGCCAGAAGACCCACACCCTGGCCCACCTGTCTTCTACCCAGGGGCTGACAGAAGCAAAGCTTGTCAAACTCAAGACGGTGTCCTTCATGCCTGTTCCTGATTGTGCCTGGCCCATCCTCGCCTTCTGTGCTGCAGGGTTCAGCTACTGAATGGGATCGACACAAGGCAGAAGGGAGTGGGCATGCTCACCAGGATGACAGGGTCTTCCCTCGCTGGCTTCTCCTCCGCCATCAGCACGAGGAAGTTTACCAGAGATCGCAACATCACCAGCAGAATAGAAAGAATGAACACAAGGAGCTCCTGGCGATTCTCTTGAAGGATTCCTCTGGTCACATAATAAATGCAGAACACTGACCAAAACAAACGAAGAGAGAGACATGGGTCCAGTCCACAAAAGACAGATGTATCCAGAGTCCTTCCTTTATCTTACAGAAGACCTTTAGGGTGGAGACCCCTGGAGCCTGACAACCCTCCCTTTAGAGACACGAAGTCTTAGCCCTGAAGGGGACTCAGAGATCATCTAAATCTCATTTCCCATCTAGTTCAGAAATCCCCAACCTGGATTCACTTCCAATGGCAGGAACGTCACTCACTACTTTGCCAGGCATCTGATACTGTGGTTGGGACATGTCTGAATGACCTTCACAAGCTGGCTCCCACCCATCTTTCCAAGTCTTTCCCCTTCCACCTCCATGTCTTTGCACAGGAGGTCCCCTCTGCCAGGTATGACAGCACTAGCCCTTTCAAGGTTGAGCCTAAGGGTCTACAGGAGGCCTTTTCTAATTCCTCCCCCCACACACACGTATCACTTTGTCCCCAGAGTCCAAGGCACTATCAAATATTTCATCATCAGAAACATACTATTCTGTCAGAATAACAATGAAGAGGCAAAATTAATTCACTTATTCAATGCCACACCAAGCATATTATCAAAGGATTCTTTTATTTTTTTTTATTTTTTTTTTTGGAGGGCAGTTGGGGTTAAGTGACTTGCCCAAGGTCACACGGCTAGTTTTTTGTGTTAAGTGTCTGAGGCCAGATTTGAACTCAGGTACTCCTGACTCCAGGGCTGGTGCTCTATTCACTGCGCCACCTAGCCGCCCAAAGGATTCTTTTATAGAACTAGAAAAAAATGATAACAAAATTCATATGGAAGAAAAGAAGGTCAAGAATCTCAAGAGAAATTAAGGAAAATAAATGGGAACAAGGCCAGTGCCAGATCTCAGACTATCCCTCAAAGCAGTCAGGGTTAAGCCAGCCTGGAACTGGCTGAAGAAAGGGATGGATCAAAGGAACAAATTAGGAGGACAGACAACCAGACTCACAGGCACCAAATGAACACCTTGGCCCCTGACAGGAGGTAAAGGATTCATTGTTTGGCAGAACTTTCAGCAGCAAAGAAAAAGTGAGATGCCAAAGGGCAAGGACTGGCCACTACTCCCTGAGGCTTAGCCAGGTGCCCAACCCACTGCGGGCAGCTAACCTGTTACTGATTGATAAGGACTGGAGAGCTTCCATCCAATCTGCAGCCGATGGCTCGTTCCTACCGCTGTCCCCGTCAGAGCAGGAGCTCCCTGACGGCAGGCCCTATTTAGCTTTTTAAAAAAATGCTTTGTTTATATTCCCAGCACATGCTCTGAGCTTTGCACACAGTAGGTGTATAATCAATATTTCACTTGTGCATGCAATTCCTCTGCACATTGGCGGTTTGTACTTGCTTCTCTGGTTGATTCTCCCCAGCAGACTGTAAGCTTCTCGAGGGCAGGCACTGTTCCATTGTTGTCTCTCCCATGCCTTATGCAGTGTCTGGCTCATAGTAAGCCCTTCCTAAGTTTGCGCTGACTTGAACTGGGAGGCTGTGTGTGGTGAGTGGATGGCAGGACCTGAAGCCAGGAAGGCCTGGGTCTGAGTCTTGCCTTGGTGGGCTAGTACACTCTGTGATTCTGCACCCCTCAGCCTCATTTCCTGCCACCCCACACCGTCTTCTTTCCCTTTCTCTCCCTCTGATAGCCTGGTCCCCAGCCCAGCTCCAGCTTCTCAATATCATGGTCCCCTCTCTGGTGGCTTTCCATAGTCCCTTGGCTTTGGTTTCTTCCTGGGCTGGGAGAGGTCCAGGGCAGAGGACCATGGGGCCTTGGGGTCAGCTGCTGGCTATTCTAAAAAGTGACGTCTGACATAGGAGCTACAGAAGGAAGCTGACAGATGCCCCAGAGAAGACAGTGTCCACTTGGGTGAGGAGTGGAGAGTTCAGGGCTCCCAGAGTGTCCTAGAAGGAAGGATGCCCATGAGCACATCAGAGGGGGCCCAGGTTGCTTCACTCACCAAATTCCCCATGGACTCTGACAGGAAGAAATATGGTGGGGTAGGGGCCTTCACCCTGGCCTATCTCAATGATGGTATAGTATCCTCCTCCAGGGAAAAGACAATCAGTCAATGATTACCCTGGTGTCAAGGAAAGATGCCTGAGTGATATCTGGTAATCGGGTAAATAATCCAAGAAAGGCATGGAGAGCCCTGAGAATTGACTCCAGGGTGGTGTCCTTCTCCTGGCTTCTTCCTATCATGCAGGGGACACACCCTATTCTTGAGAAGCTGAGATTTCCCATGGGGAGACAGCATGAAACATTTTTACCTCATTTTATGACTGAAGGATGAAGAAAGCCCTGGCCTGACCTCTGCTTCACTGACCTGGCTAGGCTCCCCAAGTCTCTTTCCCATACAAGAAGTTGGCAAAGAAGCCTCCCTGGTAACTTTTCCAGAATTTCAGTAGAATTCCAAGCCACAGCCCAAGTTCCACAGGGAGCTGGGTCAAGGTCATGACTCTTTTCAGGTACAAAGCTAACACAAAGGAATCGCCTATGCCTGGCATCACCCATGCCCGGCAGCCAGTGCCTCCTCAGGACTGAAGCAGCCTCCCCTGGCCCTTGCCCACCCAAGTTGGCCTTCCATCATCAGCTGAACAGAGGGAAACCTGCCTGTAGGTCTGACTCCAGGAGGAAAGTGAGCACTGGGGTCTGAGTTCCTCATGCCCCTCTGGCCATAAAAGTCTCTCATTCTCCTTAAGCCAAACTGTCTACCTTGGGAGAACGGCCCCTCCCTCACTGCTGAAGCAGTTGCCTCCAGCTCCTATACCTCCAGAGTTCTTGGCCCACATTAGCTGCCAGGATATAGGCTCTGCCACTTTCCTTACAGAAGATGGATATTTCCCTGAGTCACAAAGATGCCCAAGATTCAGGAGGACAAGTGCTGACTCTAAACAGCCTTCCCTTCTCGATGTTCAGCCTGGCTGAAAGGAAGCCTGCGGTCTCCTACCTCAGAGAGAGGCAAAGGCCCGGGCCCAGCTGGCTGGCCCCAAACATCCTCACCAGATGGCAGGCCTGCATTTACTCCAGAGACGGCCAGCTCATGGTAATAATGAAGAAACCAGAGTCAAGGCCATCTCTACAACAGAGGGAGTTGGCTGGAATGATTCTCAAGACAGGGCTTGTGAAGGTCACAGTCTCCCTTAATGAAGAGGCATCTGCAGAAGCACTATCTCCACTGGCTCTCGGCTAGGCTGGGCCTCCTGCGGCCAAGGCAAGGTCCATGCAGGGCTCCCTTGGCTCTGCTGCTGGTGGGAGCAGACTTGGTGGTCCTCAATCTCATCCCCCTCTGGCATACAGCACAGGGCCTGGCCCACTGGAGCCCCTGAACAAATGCTTACTGACTGAATGTGGCTCAGTCAACCAATCAACAGATATTATTTATTAAGGGCCACTCTGCCCCTTACTGTGTCAGGCCTGGAGAGAGACAAAGATAAAAGCTTCCAGGCCATCCAAGAACAAGACAAGACAGAGGATTGAGGATAGGGGTGGGGGAGGGCAGGAAAAGCCTCCTGCAGAGGCCAAGGCTGCAGCAGAGTCCTGGAGGAAGCCAGGGGCTCCAAGGAGCAGAGGGACAAAGGCAAGCCATAGAGACAGAAGGAGATAGCCCAGGGTGCAAGGAGGATCAATGATATTAGGAAAGAGAGAAAACATGGAAGGGAAGAAGAGAATAGGGAGAAAAGGAGGCAGGGAGAAAAAAGGGGGATAGGATGGGGAGGCAGCAAAGAGGAAGAGGGAGGGAGGCTGGGAGGGGAAAGGTGGCAGCCTTCCTGATATCCACCAGCGAGGCCTGAGGGGCCCATCCTCTGCCCTGCCCAGCCCCCTCACTATGGCCTCCAGATAATCAGTCCATCTTCGGTGGTAGCCCCTCTGGAGTGCAGGAAGGTGCCTGGGGTGCTTCTCTGGAAGCTTCCCTGTCCCTCCCTCCCTCACAGTCCTGGGCCAGGAGCCTGGCTCAGGTCTGGTGCCCAGCTCCCCGCCCATGAGCTGGGGCCAGTGGCTGCCCTTGTTGGGGTCCCAGGGTCCTCATCTGCTGTACAAAAGGGCTGCACCACCCAGCCAAGGTCCCTTCAAGCACTAAGAAGTTGTACTTTGTTTATGCTTTGTGAGGTGCCCACATGCCAAGTAGGAACCCCCGATCCTCCCTACATCTAAGGTTTTAGAGGCTGGAACTCTAGCATAATGCCTGGCATGTGGGAGGCCATGGAGTTCATTGTCAAATGAGGGCTCCTACATCACTGGGGAGGGAGGGCCCCACCCCGGAAGCGATTCACCTCACTTTGAGCCAACTGGCATTGATCTAGTGGCTCCTGTGTGCCCGGCTACCAGGGGTGCTTCCCAAGCAGGCCTCTGGCTCACACAGCCAGCTGAGGCCCCGAGGCAGAGCCTGGCACAGCCCCAGCACTGGAGGGAACGTGGGCTCCCATGGTCAGTCGGTCAGTAAACATTTAAGTGCCTGCTATGTGCAAGGCACTGTGCTAAGCACTAGGATGTTGCCCCCAGGGAGCTCACAATTTAGTGGGGAGATTGAGAGAAGAGTATGGTCTCTGAATCAGGGCTGAGATGGGTAGGAGGCAGACCCCGGGATCACATGGATTCCTGCTCCTCAGAGGGTGATCACTGAAACACCAAGTGAAATACAAGGTGAAAACCTGGAGATGGCTGACAATGTGCATGCCCCACAGGGCACCATCTTGGCACCAGAGACCCCTCCTAGACCAGAGTGTGCCCTCTTACCAATGCCGATGAGCTGAATGAGAGAGACAGTGGAGTTCTCATCTGACTTCTGCACCAGGGTCTTGATGGTTAGCCCGATGACGCTCAGGAGAGACACCAGCGTGATGCAGAAATAGACCTTGACTGGACAGGACAATTCTGACCATGGCTTTATCTGTAAAGAGAGATGGCATTCACCAGCAGGCAGAGCCAGCAGAACGGGCTTGCCTCTAACACACACTAGCTGGGCTGGGCAACCCTGGGCAGTCAAATCATGTCTCTGGGTCTCAATTACCCCACCTGTCCATCCCTGAAGCTAGGAGTCTGGGTCAGTCCCCTCAGACACTGACCAGTTACATGAGCTGCCCTCACATGTTATGGGGGAAGAGAGAGAATGTGCACATAGATAAAGCAAAGATCTGTAAAGGGCCAGGAAGTTAAGGGTGTGGAGGGAAGAACACCAGCAGCTGAGATCATCATGTGCCCAGTGGTCCTTGCAGGGAAGCAGGGAGTGCGCCATATGTATCCCGGACAGTCTGAGCAAACTCGATGAGAGGTGATGGAAGATGAAGGGAACAGAAAGAAGCCCCGTTTGGGCCAGCCCAAGAAGTCATGGCTAGGAAGTTAGGAAGAGAGATGGGAGCCAGGGGTCACAGGAGACCTCTACAGTTTACTGAGTGATGCGGTCAGACCTCCCCACTAGGAAATCACCCAAGGCCCTTTCCCTGGGGTTGGTGAACTGATTTTTAAAAATAGTGGGATCACTGTGTTCTGATCTAACTGGTTTCCTTGCTAGTCCTCTCTAATTTTATTTTATGGATTTAACAACGTTATTCTGAGGAGGGTCCCCAGGTTCCACCAAACATTCCCAGAGGAGTCCAGGACAAATAATGGCTCTAAGACTGCGTTACAACAAATGACTCTGCACAGCTCTACATAACCGGAGGAATACTCATTGCCAGTGAAGAGCCTGGGCCAACGTAACAACAATTACAATTCCACCTAAATTAGTTTACTTGTTTAGTGCCATGCCAATCAAACCACCCAAAATCACTTTATAAGGGTTAGGAAAATATATTCACAATTATCTAAAGGAAGAGATTAACAATCTCAGGGGCAATAATGGAAAAAGGCAGGAAGGAGGCAGGCCTGGGAGGACCAGACCTCAGGCTGCCCTGTAAATTGGCAATCTGGTCCTGGATAAGAACAGAGAGGTCAATCAGCAGAACGAAGCTGGTGCTAAAAATACAGAGGCAAACAAGGGCAAGATAGGGAGTGTTTGCTAAACACAAAGATCCCAGCTGCTGGGGCAACACCCTCTCTGACCCAAATCCTGCTGGAAGAGGGAAGAATGGTGAGTGGTCTGGCAGAAAGCAGGCATAGACCAGCATCTCACAGCAGCCAGCCAGGGAAGGGCTGATGTCACAGGAGGAGAGGTTCCTGGCCAAGTGAGGGACAGAGGGATCCAGAAGCTAAAACGGACTATTCTGATGACACAAAGTTAAAAAAACAACAGCAACAAATAAAGCTAAAATTAGAAGAGAAGCAGGTAAATGGGGAAAGTCTTTGCAACAAGTTTCCCTGATAAAGATCTCTTTTCTAAGACATCCAGGGAACGAACTCAAATTTATATGAATGAGAGCCATTGTCCGCCTGATAAATGGTCACAGGACTGAGGAAGACGTCAAAGCTCTCAACATTCATATGGACTCTTCCTGCCTCACCTCTGAGGCTCTCACTCCCCACCTGAGCTGCAGGACTTTCCCATGCCTCTGTCCTGGGTAACCTCTCTTCACGCTCCTTGAGGGCAAGAACTGTTTCATGCCTTTCTTTGTATTCCCAAGGCTTAGCACAGGGCCTGGCACACAATAGGCACTAATAAATGTTTAATGACTCAAGTTATTTAAAACAACTCTGGGGTCCCAACTCATCCCTACTAGTTTGGCTAAGATAATGACAGTTGTTCAAGGGGCTGTGGGACAACAGGCACACTAATGCATTGTTGGTGGAGTTGTGAACCGGACCAGCCATTCTGAACATTTAGAACTATGCACAGAAAATTATTAAACTGCGCATACCTTTTCAGATTCTGCTCCTAGGTTTGTAACCCAAAGAGATCAAAGAAAGAGAAGGATCCTTATGTGTAAAAAATACAGCAGCAATTTTTATGGCCGCAAAGATTTGAAAACTGAGAGATGCCCATCCATTGGGGAACCGCTCAACAAGCTGTGGCATATGAAGGGGGCAGAATGCTATTGTTCTCCAAGCAATGACGAGAAGGATGGTTCCAGAAAAACCTGGAAATACTGAGATGAACTGATGTGGAGAGAAGTGAGAAGAACCCAGAGAACATTTTCTACAACAACAACATTGTAAAAACAAACAATTTGTAAAGACTCTGGAACTCTGATCGACACAAGGACTACCAAGATGCCAGGACTCCTGACACAGAGACAACAGACTCAAGGTTACAGACGGAGACGGTTGTTTTCTTTGGACAGGATCACTGGGGGAATTTGTTTTGCTTAAGGGTTTTATTTGTTCTTTTTCAGCTGGAGAAAAAGGGAGGTGGAAGGCAGCAAAGGTAGATTTTGGTCAATTGAAAAAATAAAATTTAATTAAAAAAAAGCAGCATTAAAGGAGGAAATTTCTACACTTGGAAGTTCAAACAAAAGGCAAAATCTGATCTCAGCACTGAAGGGAGACCAATCTGAAGCAGGTGCTCCTGGGCTGAGTCTGGAACAAGCTCCTAAGAGGACAGCATTATTCACTCAATCCTCTTCAACAAACGTTTATTAAACATCTAGTATACACACAAGGCAAGAGAGAGCAGGAAATGATGTACAGACAGCAGGTCTTGGAGTCAGGAAGACCTGGGTTCAAGTCTTGCCTCTGAACCATTCTGGCTGGGGGCCCCAGGACAGGGACTGTCCCAGGCAGAACAGGTGCTGCCATACATAAGGGAAAGGACTTCCTTCACTAGGAAATCCCTACATGGATGAAATCACAGGTCTGGTCCAACACTTTATGCCAAAATGTGCCTGATGCTGGGCACAAAAACAAGCAGAAATGGTGCCTGCCCTCAAAGCAGTTCCACTCTACAACCAGAGACATATGCACACATGCAGTAAACCCAAAGCAATCCTGGCAGGAGGACTATTCCCAGGGGAGGGGAGCAAAACCCAGAGCCAGTCACAGAGAGTCACTGAAGGGATTGGGCAGGTCTGGGTGGGAGAAGAGAAGACTGTGCGGGAGGGAGAAGACTTCTTCCAGGCCACTCTGAGGGCAGACCTAAGAACAAGAGGGGTGTTGTGGGCTCTGCTCCCCAACAACCAAAGCTGATCACAGATGGAAGGACAGGCCCTCCCACAGGGCAGTGGCTCTGCTCTGTCTTTGGAGGCCTTTCCTCAGAGGCTGCATGACCACTGGCTCAACCAGCTAGCCACAGCAGCCCTTCCAGGGCTCAGACTGAGATTCTGCAGGGTGTCCTTGGCAGTGGATCCCACGCTCTCCAAAGACCATTGGGCCACATCCAGGAGCCTGAGGCCTCCACTGAAGCACTGTCTGCAGACATCGCACCTCCTGTCAGGTCCAAGGTCACTGCATCCAAGGCCAGAGCTAACTGCAGTTGGTGAGTGCCTGGCCCCCAGGCACCATCAGGCTGGGCTGGGGCACCCTCTGGTGGCAGCAGGGAGCAGAGCGGGGGGGGGCTTCCAGGGCTCAAAGAAAAAGGGGGTTTCTCAGACCAGGAGACAGATCTAATCTGAGTGATGAAAGAAAATGAGAAATTCTCCATAGAGAAACACGCTGTGAAGAGAGCTGAAGAGACATGAAATGCCATGAAAAACCCTTCAAATTCTGCCTCAGGCAGTGGTTACTCAGGGGTGACCATCCCCAGCCTCAGTTTCCTCCCCTGGACCAGACACCCCCTCCGAACTAAAGACCATCCTTACAAACGTGACCTGTAGGCATCTACACAAAATGAACAGGGGCCGAAGCAGCAGGAGGTCAGGCTGCCCAAGCCCTGCAGGCTCCGGTGCTGCTGAGTCCAGCCTGGGCACAGCTCAGAGGGACGGTTGGGGCTAACACACGGGGAGCTGGGAGGACCTGCTGTAGACACATGCTGGCTGTGTGACCCTGGCCAAGTCACCTCTGGGACCAGGAGATGGAGACACAGTGCCTGCCTGGGGCTCCCCACAGCAAGGAGAGAATCACTCAGCTTCAGAGCCGGGAGGGAGCCCAGGGGCCAAACTGACGCCCAGGGAAGAAAGGAACATCACCTTGGGGAGCGGCAGGTCCTCTGGCTCCCCTCTTCCCTTGCTGGGAGACTCCCTAAGATCTAAGCAAGCCCCTAGGGCTGGCAGTGAAAGATGGGGTGACATGCCCCATCCCCAGAAATTCCAAGCTATTTCTCCTGACAGGCCTGGGGAGTCAAGCTAGGGGAAGAAGAAAGTAAAGAAATGTGAAAAGCATCTCTAAAATTATTCTGAGGCTGGAGGAGCCCCTGGCACCCACACACTCACCCCTGATTCCTGTCACTGGGAAAATGACAAGCAGAACCCTAATGGTTTTCATACAGTCCATCAAACGTACTCACGTCTCTCCTCCACAAGCTTGGAACATGAGGCTCGCCTTCCTTCCTCCCCCTGTCTGGCCAATCACCACCTTTCTCCTCACCCTGGTCCCCTCTCTCAACTCCTCTTCCTCCCTCCCTTCTCTCCTGGGCTCTGGGAACATCCTCCCACCCAGTCTTCCCGGCCCTCCTCAGCAGATCCAACCGCCATGTCCAGACTGCCTTCCTAAGACCCGGCTCTGATCTGTCTCTTGATAGCTGCCCACTGACTTTGGGGCACCACCTGCACCCCACAGACAGCCCTCAGGACCCTCAGTGCCCGGTTCCAGCTGCACTCCCCTGCTCTTGGCCTCCCAAGCTCTGCCCCTTTGGAGCAGTTAGCCAAGATCCTGACAGGTCTGTCTTCCTCCTTTTCACCCAGTGAAATGGTCTTGCTCCGAGGCCCTTCAGACATTTCTGCTGCATGGAGTCTAGCTCTCTACTCAGCGGTGTCACCTGGCACCACATCCCTGAAAATGCCTCCTCTCCTAGGCACCTTCACGGGTCAGATTGGTATACAAAGTTCAGTGCCCCAGACCCAAGTCCGAGTAGAGAAAGGGGGGCAGATGCCAGGAATGCTGAGGAGGAACACACATACCTGGACACGGGGCAGGCGCAACTAAGACAGAAGACTCCAAGCCAGCCAGTCCTGGATTCAAGTCCTGTATCTGACCCCCCAATGGCCCGGTGACCCTGGGCAAGTCTCCTAACTCCTCGGGGCTTGAAGCCCAGAAGTGGCAGAGAAGGGCTGACTTGCTTTGGGAGAGGGAGTCTCCTCACCTGGCAGTTCCCTCTAATAATAAAAGCACAATCCATTCCCTTTTCCTCTTCCTCCTAGGACAAAAGGAGCAGAGGAAGAGATGGGAGAGGGAATAAGCATTTAGTAGGTACCCACTGTGTGCTCCGTGCTAAGCACCTGACAGAGAGGATCTCGTCGGATCTTTACAACCCCTCTGGGAGGCAGGTGCCATTATTTTACAGATGAGGAAACCGAGGCAGATGGTGGTTAGGTGACTCACCAGGAAGTGTCTGAGACTCCCAGCCCAGTGCCACCTCGATGCCTTATGAGACCACAGAGAATGTTAAGAGGAGGAATCCTGGGCAGGGAGCTGGATGCTGGCGCAAGTCTTAACGAAGCCCAGCAAAGGTACAGGACAGATTCCAGGTGGAGCGTGAGATGGTGAGTTTCCTGCCAAAACACAAACTACTGAAGTGATAATGAAGCAGATGACAGAGGAGCCGTGGCGCAGAAGGAGCCCTGGCACCGGCTGCTGAGGGGCCAGGGCACCAAGCCCTTCCAGCAGGTTCAGTGTCAGCCTGGACACTCCCCATACATGGCTGCCATCAAGCCCAGGGCTCAGCTCTCCCCAGGGCCAGACTCTGCCCACAGGCCAGCCTAGGTACTTACAGGGCCACAGGGAGTAGGGATCAGCTCCTGGTGCCTTGGGGTCAAATTGGGCAATGGACCATCTCCTGGCTCTGTGACAGGAGGGAAGATGAGTTCTCTGAAAAAGAAACAGAACAAAACCCACAGCATGAGTATTTTTCAATAGCAGCATGCACTCAGAAAAGAAGCGGGCCGGCCTGGGGGGAAGTTCTGGGTTGGGAGGCAGGTGACCTGGGTTCAAATGCCGGCTCTTCAGCTTTCTAGCTGTGAGACCTTGGGCCAGGCAGCCACCACCTCGATGTGCCTCAGGTGACCTCTAGGAAGCCACATCTGTGGCCAGCAGAAGCATGGGCAACAGAAGCTCACACTTGCGTCCAGCTCTTCAGGTCCCATCTGGGGTCTTCTTGGAGGAGTTATAAGAGCCGTTTGTCGTTGCCTTTTCCGCTCATTTTACAGATGAAGAAACAGACCAACAGGTGGTAACTTGCTCAGAGTCACACCAAGCGTCTGAGGCCAAATCTGAACTCAGGTTCTCCTGACTCCAGGCCTGGTGCTCTACCCACTGCAGAGGACATCTGGCGGTCACACCCATTTCCAGCTCACAACCCCTCCAACACTCTCCCTCCTCCCCTCTGCCCACACATCTCCCTGGCTCCCTTTACAGTCCAATAACATCCCGCCTTCTCCAGGAAGCCCTCCCCAGCCCTCTCATGCCTCTGTCCTCCCTCTGGGCACCATCTCCCGCATCCCTTGGCCTGCGGGGCTCCCCAAGAGCTCATAAGCTCCCCCCTTTTGTATCTTTAGCACTCAGCACAGTGCCTGACACTTAGGAGATGCTTAATGTTTATTGGCTAATTGATATTGGTGATTACTAAGGAAATTGGGGGTTATAGAATCTCCCCCCCAGGAGCCAACCAGGGATCACTGAGTGGTAGCAGACAATCAGAGACACGATAAACAGACAAAATGGTAGTTGTCCAAAGAAATAAAACTAATGTCAACAGTTTTGATTCCTGAAGAATTACATGTGTGGCCTTGGCGGTCTGGAATGCTTTTGCTTACACAATGTTTTCTGAGCAGGAAGAGGGCACGCATGTTTGCCTCTTCGCTTGCATAAATCCCCACAGATCCAGAGCCCCATCCTTGTCTCCCGCGGGATAAGCTGGCACAATACCAATGCCAACAGGACGGTTTCCAAGGACAGTTATGCCTGTCCTCTACACAAGGGGCACACCCACGAGACATTATGGGAAACCTGGTCTTAGAAAAATCCCAGTGCAAAGTCCAAAACAGGAAACAGGACGCCTCCTGTGGCTAAATATTGCCTGGGCACCGCAAAGTAAAGTCTGGGGCAAAGATATACACAGACCGAGTAAGAAAAAGAGCTGGATTCCCTGGAAAGAAATCGGGGGTCAGAGGCTCCCCTCATCTTTCTGTGGATGAGCTGGCTCATTTCCAGCCCTGAGGTTCAAACTTCTTCAATATACTTTCAGGAGAGTGTAAGCCCCTTGAGGGTAAGGGGCGATTTATTTGTCTTTGGATCCCCAGGGCTTAAGAAGCATGGCGTCTGGCACAGAGGAGGTGTTTAATAAATGCACATTATATCCTACTGGTTGGGAGGTGTCAGTCTGCCCAAGAGAGCAAGGGGGACAACTGCGCTAGGATATGTAGAGATATTCCCCAAGACAGGGAGCCAAGCAACAGATAAGCACTTATTATGCACAGTATACGTTATTATTATATTATTATAAATACAATATAATAGAAAAAATAAATATATTGTTGGTTATGACAACCAACAAACTTTTATTAAGCACCTACTGAATGCCAGGCATTGCGCTTTGCAGTGAGGTGAGTGCTTTTGCTAATCTCATTTTACTGCTGAAGAAATTGAAGTAAGACCAGGGTCGCACAGCTGGAAAACGTCACCAGAGACTAGATTTGAATTCAAGGCTTCCTGATTCCGGGCTATCGCTTCCCGTACGCTGGTTCCCACCTAGCGGCTACCTTGATATGGATGGGGCGGCTATTCTCCTCCCCCCTGCCCATAACGATGGTGCAGTCCGGGTCCACCCCAGCCCTAACAGACGACTTTGATGGGGTTTTTCTAGAAGCTACCAATAGATGGAGGGAGCGGGGCTTCCCTGCGTCCTGATTGGATGAACGGTGGTAACGTCCCCTCTCCAGGGTACGGATGGGACCGTCCGGAAGCCACCAATAGGTGGAACGGCGGAGGGGAAGATGATGCTTCTCATGGGATGAGAAATGGTAATGTCTCCCCCCCCGGGTCAGAATGAGACCATCCGGAAGCCACCAATAAGAGAGGTGGTGGAACGAACGGTGGTAATATCACCTCTCCAAAGCTCCCCCCGGGTCAGGATGGGACCGACCGTCCGCAAGCCACCAATAGGAGGCAAGGCTGGCAGAGCCGCTGTTGCTTAGCAGCGCCGCAGCCGCCCCCGCCCCGGCGCGCCGACCAACAGACCGACCGACGGACTGACCGACCGACTAACCGACCTGCTCCCCTCGGACTCCATGCTGAGCGCCGCTGCCAGGCCGCTCCTCCGCGTCTCTCTCCTCCTCTGCCTCCTCCCGCCTGGCAGTAAAGGCGGGCGGAGACGCCTTAGGTTTTGCGGCTACATCGTGGAGGCGCGGTTGGGAGGCGGGAGGGGGGCCGTGCCGGGAAGGGAGCGAGGATGCGGTTCAGTCCCGCCCCGGACTTCCTGCGCGTCACTTCCGGCGCCGCCGCGGCTGCCTTTCTTCTGCCCAACTACCCCGGCTGTGAAGGCGCGGCCGTTCTGCCCGAAGCCTCTTCCCCCCTCGCACCAGCTCTTCCTGCGCCCCCTGTTCCCCACCTCCCAGAACTCTTGCCCGAGCGTCGCCTTGGGACGCGGCTTTCCGGGGCCCCACTTATGCTTCCGCAGACGGCCTCGTGACCCCGATCCTTGTGCGGGTGTTGGGGAGCAGAAGGGCGCCACCCCTACCCCGGAAGGAACCCGCGGCCTCTGGTTTTCATTCGAGTGTACTCTGGGTCGGGACCCTTTAAAGCCCTGCTGTGTGTAGGCTGGGTCCGGGGCTGATCAGTGCGTGCGTGCGTGTGTGTGTGTGTGTGTGTGTGTGTGTGTGTGTGTGACATACAGGAGTGTATATTGACAGATAGGTTCGTTTGTGTATCACACACGGGGCAGCCAGGACACCACCGGGCTGTGACCCTGGGCAGGTTACTTCACCTTGTCTGCCTCAGTTCCCTCAGCTATAAAATGAGTTGGAAAAGGGAGTGTCAGACACCTCTAGTCTATTCTCCAAGGAAACCCCAGAAGGGGTCACAGAGAATTGGATGTGACAAACACATGACAAGAACAACAAAAATTATGCATAATACTCGGGTATCATAAAGGGCAGAGCCTGGCGTTGGAAAGTTCTGAGTTTGAATCCAGCCTTGGACGCTGGCTCCTGTGATCCTAGCCAAGTCACTTTACCTCTGCCTGTTTCCTGATCTGTAGAGTCAAAGTAGCCTCTACCCTCTGAGGATTGATGTGAGGATAAAATAATTGTAAAAGGCTTAGCATAATGCCTGGCACGTTAGAGTTTATTTTGCTATTGATCCTGTGCTTCACCCCACCTCAGTTTCCTCATCTGTAAAATGGTAGGAACAATAAGAATAGTACCTCCCTCCCAGAGTTGTGAAGGTGAAATTAGATAATATTTTTAAAGCACTTAGTACAGTGCCAGCACAAAGTAGGGCAACAGCCTACATGTTAGCCGTTATTTCATTCCAAGTATGTGTGGGAAACAAGAATTGGGGGTGGGGGGTTGTCCAGGAATGTCTTAGGTAGGACTACTTGAAGGAAATAATGAGTTCTAAGAAGAAGAGGAATACATTCCAGGTGTGGGGCACAGCCTTGTACAAAGGTATTGAGGCTGGAGATACAATGTCCTGTAAAGGGAGCAGTAAGCAGACCAGTTTGATGTGGGATCAGCCTTGAGAGACCAGTTGGCACCAGCTTGTGAAGAGCTTTAAGTGTCAGTGGGGTTGTATTTGATCCCAGAGGCAGTAGAAACCGCTGAACTTTGGGTCTGAAATGATTTGGTTGCACAGACATGTGCTTTAGAAACACCAGACTGCCTGCTAAGTGAAGATGAACAGGAGAGGATGAGACTGGAGGCAGGGAAGGGCTGGAGAAAAATGACCAGGCCCTTCTGGCCCACAGGGCCGTCAGTGCAGTAAAGCGGTCCTTTTAGAGCTCCCTAACAGTCACTGTCCTGCTAACCACCGGGCTTTCTCCAAACCTTCCATCCCTCCTCAAATATGATATATAATATCATGTTATATAATTAGATAAGATAATTATATATACATTAATATATTAATTATACATGTTAATATAATTATTAAATGATAATGTTGTATATCATATACAGAATTATTACTATATTAAATCTACTCCCTCTCCCAGATCTTCTAAGATTTTTGCCTCATTTTCTGGGAAAAAAAAAGAGCATTTGATAAGGGCTCCCTATTCTCCCCTCCTCCTCATCTCACACACCCTGAATCTTGCTCCCCTCTCTCCTCCACTTCCACTTCCTCTCACATAAGGTGGTCCTGCTGCTGCTTTGGTGCACAAGTGACCCCATTCCATGCCACCTTCTCCAGCAGACTGTCCCCTCTTTCACCTGCACTCTCACTGATCGTCAGCCGCTTCCCTGCTGCCTACAGATCTGCCTGGGGCTCACCCACCCTCAGAAACCGTCACTTGGCCATTTCATTCTCGGTAGCTATCATCCTATGTCTCCTCCCTTTTGTGGCTAAACACCTTGAGAAGGCCAGACACCATCAGTGCCTCTTCTTAAGTCTCTGCATTCCAGCCTCTGGCCTCACTGTTCAATTGAGATGTCTCTCTCCAAAGTTACCTGTGATCTCTTAATTGCCAAATCCAACAGCCTTTTCTCCCTTTTCCTCCCCCTCCTCCTCCTCCATTTCTCTTCACCCTCTGACACTGTGGGTCGGTTGCTCTTTCCTCTCTAGATTTTGGTGACACTGATCTTTTCCTGTCTTTCTTCCTACTTGCTTGACCACTATCTCTTGATGGCTCCTCAATGGGCGCCCCTCAAGGCTCTGTCCTGGGGCCTCTTTTCTCCCTCTGGGCTGTCTTACTTGGTGAGCATGGATTCAGTTCTCATTTCTTTGCTAACCTCTCTCTTGACCGCCGGGCTCTCATCTCCTCCTGTCTTCTGGACATGTCATAAACATCTTAAACTCAGTATGTCCCAAAGGGAACTCATCATTCCTTCAGAACCTTATCTTCTTCCTAACTTCTCTATTCTTGTTAAGGGTACTACTACCCTTCCACCCCAAACACAACCAGGATGTCGCCCTCATTCCTCCCTCCAACCCCTGACCCCCATTCCCATTGCGTGGCCGAGGCCTGTCTGTCCTACCCTGGCAGCACCTTTCGTAGATATCCCCTTCTCTCTCTTGACAGGCCAACTCACCAAGCATTTAATATGTGCCAGGCACAGTGCCAAGTGCCTGGGAATACAAAGAGAGGTCAGAATAGTCTGTTCCCTTATGGGGAAGTCTAATGAGGGGGGCAACTCGCAAGCAGCTGTGTACATTTAAGAGGTACACAGGATACAATGGCGCTAATCTCAGAGGGAAGGCATTAGCATTAAGGAGGCCTGGGGAAGCCTTTTTGCAGAGGATGGGGCTTGAGCTGAAGCCAGGAGGCAGCAGTGAGGAGGGGGAGTATTCCAGGTGTGGGGGCAGCCAGAGAAAAAGCAGTCTGGAACTGGAGTGCTTTGTGTGAGTGACAGCCAGGAAGCTAATGTCACTGGATGGTGGAGTATAGGAGGGGCACAAAGTATGAGAGGGCTGGAAAGGCAGGAAGGGGCCGGGCTGTGTAGGTCTTTACAACACATCCTGGTTGTGTTTTATATTTGATCCTAGAGGCCAAAGGGAGCCCCTATAATTTATTGAGTAGGGGACTGCCACAGCGGTTCCTGTTTTCTGGAAAAACCCTTTAGTGGCCCAGTGCAGGATGGTCAGGAGTGGGAGGAGCCTGGAGGCAGCCCCCTGCCACCATCTACTGCAAGAGTCCAGGCTGGCAGTGATGAGGGCCTCCACCCGGGGTGGCAGGACCTGGGAGAGATCCCTCTAGGGGGACTAAGGAGGCATGATCAGCTATGAGAAGGATGAGAAGGGAGAAGCCCCCTCCACCCCTTATGTCACACCTGAGCTGGGGGGTCTCTGCCACCACTTTAACAGACAGCGTCCACCTTAAGTGGTAGCCAGCAGTCCAGAGCGTCCACTGTATCTTCTCGCTCCCTAAAACCTCAAGGATCAAATAGGAAATCCTCCGTTTGACTTGAAGTCGGTCATAGCCTTGCCACCTCCCGGTACTTCTCTGGGCTTATTTTGCATTCTCCTACATGTCTTTCTGATCCAGGAGTGCCTGCCAGTATCTTAGCTCTTCCTCAGACAAGACTCTCCACTGCCTGACTGCATTCTCACCCGATGCCCCCATGTCCCCCTACCCAGGACACTTCCCGTCCCACTTCTGCCTTCCCTGGCTTTCTTCAGGGCTCCACCTCAGATGGCACCTTGGCTGGAAACCTTCCACAGGCTGCCTGTTGTCTGCAGTTACTGCTAGTCTGCTTTGGATATGTGTGTGCATGTATATCTTGAATATATGAGCTGTGCTTGTTTTTTTTTTTGTATCCCTAACTTTATCCCATGCCTCACACATAGTAAGCACTTAATAGATGCTTGCTGACTGTTGACAGACGGATGAAGAAGTCGCGCAATAATCCAGGCAAGGGTCTGATCTAGGCTGCTGGCCACTGGAGTGGAGAAAATGGTGTGGGTGAATGAATGAATGAATGAAAACCTCTTTATTAAACACTTTTCTAAACCCTGGGAATAGATACAAAAGCAAAGCCAGTCTCTGCCCTCAAAGACCTTGTGGAGATGGTTCACATTTCCTGATATTTCAGAACTAGATGGTTTCTTAAGCTTCTTAAGAGTGCCAGAGCTCTTTGAGAGTCTGCAGATCTGTGGCATAAATTCTGCTCACAAAGGCCTGCCTCACAGGGCTGTGAATCAGAGCTGGTGAGCTGGAAGGCTCAGGGTGAGAGATGCTGTGAAGGCGGAGTAGATAAGAGGAGTAACTGATTGGATATGGGACTGAGGAAGAAGGGGAGGTGGAGGATGGCTTGTGGGGATGTCACTGTTAAGAAGAGGGATGGATTTGAGGGAGAAGACGATTCCTTTTTTGCCTTGTTGAGTTTGGGGAGCCTCTGGAATGTCCCGCAGGCAGCTGGGATGTGGGCCTGGAGCGCAGGACACACGTGACTGGGCTTGTATTTGGGGATCGTCTGCATAGCAATGACAGTTGAATCCATCGGAGCTGATAAAATCCCCGAGAGAGAGCCTAGAGAAAAGAGGGTTCGGGACTGAGTCCTGAGCTACACACCGAGGGGACCGGGCGAGGCTCATAGCTCGTCAAAGAAGAGGGAAGAGGAGAACCAGAGAGAACAGGATCTAGAGCCCAGAGAGGAGACCACTCCAGGAGGAGGGAGAGATATACAGCACCAGATGCTGCTAGTGGAGAGGTCCAGGGGGAAAGGAAGTAGGAAAAGACCATTGGAACTCACTGAAGCATTTGTGAAGTGCCTGAGGAGTCCTGGGCTGTGAGGGGGATGTCCTGTACTTGGGGGGGATGGGGAGGAGAATTCAGAAGCAAAAAGGAGAACTCCTGCCCTCCAGGACCTTTCCTACCTTATCACAGGAAACAGCATGCGCATGTGTTAGCCTAGGGTATAGCATAGTTTAGGAGTGGGCCTTAGCACATCCACCTTTTTTTCATTCGACGTTGTTTTTTTAATTACTGTAATTATGCCTTTTGCTTTCACATCCCAGTTATTCCTGGAGATACCACTTTCACCCGAGAGCTTAGCTGAGGGCCCAGGGACACCCAGCTAGTCTGTGTCAGAGGCTTGAAGCCCCTGCCTGTTCTAGAGGTCTGTTCTTTATCTCTCCATTTCCTAGAAGGCCGTGCTATCTCCACTGGCCACCAGAGGGAGCCCACTCTGCAAATTCCTTTTCCCACAACCTGATTCAGTTTAGATGCAAAGATGAAATGCTGCCCTAGAATACTAAAAAGTAGAAAATGTATGGCTCTGACCCCCACCCTTGGCTCTGGACTTTGCCTTCTTTGTCAGCAACTAGAACACGTGCATCACCACCACTTTGCTGAACCTAAGTGTGAGGAAGTTTGTTCAGTGCTCCCAGGTCCCCGTGCAGAGACCTTCCCCATCCATCTTCTCCAGGGCCACCAGTGTAAAACGCCCCCTCCCCCCTTGAGGAAAAGAGCTGATGTTTATGTAGAGAAACCCAGGTGCTTAAACAGGAAGATACCGGCATCCTTACAGTGGAGCTGGTGAGTCTCTACCCTTGGATCATCACTCCTCCCCTTCTCCAGCTGTTCTCTTGCTTTCTGGCCTCATCTGGTCACTTAGATAGTCCTGAGGTCACTGCCACTGTCCTCAATCTGGTCTTAGCCTGGGTCTTGACCACGGGCTACTCAAGGGCCCGACCCCCAAATGTTCATTAAAACCTGCCATCCATCATCATAGTGGACAGAGATGGGCTCCCTGCCCACCTGAAAGGAAATATCTCTAAACAGCAAAGACAGGAGATAGGGAACTTTAGAAACCTGGATTCCTGGTGTAGAGGTCCCAGAACTCTGTAGCACCTCACGAATCTTTTTCCCCTTTGAGATTTCCAGGGGCCCTTTAAATTCCCAGAGAAATGAAACTGCCAGAGAGGATTCTGGGAAGATGACAGAGTGGGTCAGAAAACTTGGTGCTTTCCAAGCTTCCTCCACAAAAAAAGAACATTGTCTCAGAGTGAAGATGGAGCAGCAGAGATAAACAAAAGTTGAGGTCAAGCATTGTCCTCCTAAGGCAACCTAAAAAGACCCCAAGAAAGAGCCCATCTCCTGAGTGAGGTGCAAAGACCTCCAGGTCTACACCTGGAATCAACAAACAGCAAGCCCTTGGGGTAGCCTCTGCCTTAGGGACTTTGATGTCATGGACAGTGTGGGGATCAGAAGGCTGAGTAGGAGACCGAAGGACCTTCCACTGTTGAGGGTTGCTAAGCTCAGCTGTGCTGCCCCATTTAGTCCCAGGTTGCGGCTGTGGGGGAGAAGGAGCTAGTGTATACCTGGTGAGTGCAGTAGCAGAGGGATGAAGACCCTGCTGGCTTCAAGTACTTGTAGGAGAGCAAAGTCCCTGGTTTCAGTTCCAGGACAGAGAGAAGAGTTGAAGATTGTAGCCACCAGAAGGACCACAGGGAGAAAAGTGTGTGCAGGACAGCGTGGCTGAGGGCCTAGCAGTGGCTTAGGACTGTAGAGGAGTGCCCAAGTTTGGGCCCAGGACGGAGCTCAGAAAATAACAGAAGGGCCAAAGGCTTGGGGCATCATTCTCTGCACCTCAGGACTAGAACTTGATTATAATAATAGCTGCTGAAAACAAAAATAAAATGAATAAGCAAAGGAGAAAGAACCTGATCATAGATAGCCACTGTGGGGATAGAGAAGATCTGAGTTCATACTTGGAGGAAGATAGTGGAGCTAAAAAAGACCCACCCCATTTTCAGTGAGAAACACCAAATGATCAGAACCCCAAAAAGAGTTCTTAGGAGAACTTAAAAAGGACTTTAAAAATCAAATAAGAGAGATCAAGGAAAAATCAGGGAGAAAAGCAAGAAAATTATGAAAAAGCAACAAACTGGAAATAGAGAATCAAAAACTTAAAAAAGAAAATAATTCCTTGAAAACTAGAATTGGGCAAAGGGAAGCTAATGATGTTAGAAGGCACCAAAAATAAAAATCAAGAGTGAAAAAATAGAGGAAAATGTGAAACATCTTATCAGGAAAACAATTGATGTGGAGAATAGATTGAAGAGAGACAGAATAGTTGGACTACCTAAAAGTTAACAATCGGAAAATGTCACAATGTCACAAGAAATTATTAAGGAAAGAAAATTGCCTTGAAGTTTTAGAACAAGAAGGCATATAGGAAAAAAAAACCCTACCACTTGTTGCCTGAAAGATCCCAGGAAGAAAAATTACAGGAATATCATAGTCAAGTTTCAAAGCTCCCAGGTTCAGCAGAAAATATTTCAAGCAACGAGAAAAAAACAAAACAAAACAAATATCACAGAGCTACAATAAGAATTACATAAGACCTAGCAACTATTACATTGAAGGCCTGCAGGACTTAGAGTACTATATTTTGCAGAGCAAAAGATCTGGGGTTACCACCAAGGGTAACTTACTCAGCAAAATATAATCTTAAATTTTTAAAAATGGACATTTAATGAACTGAAAGACTTTCAGGTATTTGTGACAAAAGTAGCAGAACTTAATGGAAATTTGACATGTAAAATTTTGGAGAAATATAAGGTAAGTATTAAAGGCCAATTATAAGGGACTCAATAAGATCAAACTGTTTACTTCCTGTATGTGAAAATGTTATCAATATTCTTATGACTCATCATTATTTGGGTCATTTGAAAGAAAAGCTTGGGCTGAGCTGTGTATAATGGGGTGATTCTATAAAAAATAAAGCTGTGGAGAGAAAGAGGAGTGGTTATCTCATACAAATGAAGCATAAAAGGAAGAATTGACTCAGAAACAAGGGTGTGGGGTGGGGAGAAGATGAGTAATGCTGGAACTTACTCTCATCTGAAGTAGGTTAAAGAAAGAACAAATATGTTTAGCACAGTGGTTCTCAACCTGTGAGTCATGACCCCTTTGGGGGTCGAATGACCCTTTCACAGGGATCACAAGGGTCACCTAAGACCATTGGAAAATACATATTTCCAATGGTCTTAGGAATGGAGACACCGCTTCCCTATCCTTCTCCAGGCCAGTCCACCCACATGTAGATACACCCACATACAAGTATTAAAGGGTTGCAGGATTAGGAAGGTTGAGAACCACTGCTCTAGCAGGATATAAAATTCTTCTAAATTTAGACATAAGAGGAAAAGGGAATAGAATAAGGGAGGGACTTTTAGGGGGGTAGATTAAGGAATAGGAGGGTAAGGGAGCAAGTAGAAGTAAATTAGGTGAGTGAGGAGGGACAGGGTGAATAGGACAAGGAGGACAGTGAGGAAAAATAGGGTGGAGGGGAATATGCAACAAATAATTGTAACAGCATGTTGGTGGATGAATTTACCCATAAGTTACTAAAAATTAATTTACTAAGTTTGAAAAAATAATTCATTTGGAAGAACAAAAGGTCAAGAAGTAAGGGAAAAATATGTAAAGGAAAGAGATTCAGCAGTACCAGATTTTAAACTGTTATAAGGGAGAAGCTAGGTGGTGCAGTGAATAGAGCCCTAGCCCTGGAGTCAGGAGGACCTGAGTTCAAATTTGGCCTCAGATACTTAACACTTACCAGCTGAGTGACCTCAGGCAAATCATTCAACCCCAATTGCCTCTCCTTTCCCCTCCAAAAAACAAAGAAAAGAAAACCCACCTTTTTTCCCTACTTCCCCAACTAAGAGGGAGAAAAAAATCCCATTACATGTACAGTCAAGCAAAACAGATTCTTGCAGTAGCTTCATCCAAAAATATACTCCTCAATGCACTTTTGAGTCCATACCCTCTGTCAGGACGCACACAGCACATTTCATCATCAGACCTTTGGAATGATGGTTGGTCATTGCATTAAATCAGAGGTCCTAAGTCATTCAAAGGAATTTCTCTTTACGTTATTGTTATTGTTGAAATCGCTCTGGTTCTGTTCTCATCCTCTGCATCAGTTCACGTGATTCTTCCCAGGTTTCCCTGAAACCATTCTCTTTTTACAGCATACTAGTATTCTATCACATTCACAAACCACAACTTCTTCAGGCTTTCCCCTCAAGTTTCCAGTTCTTTGCCACCGAAAAAAGCTGCTATAAGTATTTTTGTACATAAGGGTCCTTTTCCTTTTGCCTTGACCACTTTGGGGTACAGATTTAGCATCGTGAAGAATTAGAGCAAGGCAGTAGCATTATTTAATAAGTTCCTTCAAATACACTCCTCAGCACACATCTCCCAGCCAACCTCCCATCATTCACCTAGGAGCACCTTTACCATTTGATCTCCTGGATTCACCCAGTTACTTCTTCCTCACATCAGAACCGATAAGGAGACCGAGGTCCAATTGTCCAAAAACAGAATGAGCAGGGCAGCTAGGTGGTGCAGTGAATAGAGCACCGGCCCTGGAGTCAGGAGGACCTGAGTTCAAATTTGACCTCAGACACTTAACACAAAAACTAGCCGTGTGACCTTGAGCAAGTCACTTAACCCCAACTGCCCTCCAAAAAAAAAAGCAAAAAACAAAACCAAACCAGAATGAGCAGGACTCTTGCTGCTGGAGGTTCCCCCTCCCTCAGGCTCTCCAGGTGGAGGCTGGATGATGCCCTGAGTGGTCAGTCATGGCGAGGGCTTAATAGCCATCTTTCCAACACTGCTGTCCTATGCTGTGGTTTCTTAACAAAGAAAGGACAGGACAGCATTGCCTCATTTATCTTGTGCCACTCCCCTTGCTGAATGCCTACTGTATATGGGAGAGCACACAGTCACTGTGTCCCCCTGAGTCTCTCTTCCCTCTCTCCCTTCTCCACCCCTTCCCTCCCCCCCCCCCACCCCAGGAAACTTAGCACATTGATTTTCCACCAGCCAAGACTATTTTATCCCTCACCCCTGAGGAGGCAGAGAACTATTCTGGAAAATCATTGTTTTGGAGCCACACTGTTCATAGCGTTAATTAATCATAGGCCACCTTAAATGGTAACACTTCCTTAAGACTCCTCTAAGGCTTCTTGGATCCCTTCCTGGTGTTGTTTAGCAAAAGGAGTGTCTTGTTTTCCTTCTTTGTTAAGTAGCGGCTCTGCCAAGTGAAACAGGAAAATATTAGCCGCCTTTGCCAGTACTTGTCTGCTCTTCTGCTATTTTTTTTAAGCCTCCTCCCCGGACTGTCCCCTTGGAGAATGAAACTGAGGTTAAGGAAAGCTCTGATGCTTTTGGGAACAAGTATCTTCCAAAAGCAAACTGGGCTCAGAACTAACTCAGGTCTAGCTGCTGGGGTAACTGTTGGGCTGTGGCTCAAATCAGCATTAAAGAGTTTGGCTGACTGGAAAATGCTGGTTCGACCTTTGCATTGTCCTACCTGTTTCTCATCCAAGATGCTCCATCTCTCATTTCCTTGAGTTTGAACCACCTGGCCCCAAGGGCTGGAATGTTCTCTTTCCTCCCCTCCTTAACTTCCTGGGATTTCTTTTTTTTTTTTAATTAAAAATTAAAAAAAAATTTTTTTCTGGACTTTCTTTAATGCTCAGCTCAGATCCCATGTCCTGTGGGAGCTCTTTCTCAGTTTTCCCTTTTCTCTGGGGCTTTCTTCCCTTCTCTGATTGTCTCCAGTCAGCTTTGCACATGTATTGTAGGTATCTAAGTATTTTCATGTTGGTCTCCCCTTTTACAAGGTGAGCTCCCTGAAGGCAAGTACTCTTTTTTTTTTTTATTTATCCCTACCCCTCAGCAGAGTACCTGGTATGTGGCTCATGCTTCATCAGGCATTATTATTAAGTGATTATTAAATACTCCTTTGACCTGCTAGGTGAGAACAGTTGAGACAGGAGTTCCTGTATCTCAAGGTTCCATACCTTGCTAGAATCTCTTGTTAACACATCTCTCTTGGTTTTTGTCTTTGAGGGCAGCATAGTATCAAAAATAACTGAGGGAATGGTCACCTAGGCATTAACTGCCCTAAAAGAGTTCATGAAGTATGACCTTCTATCACCTATTCCTCCTGGCTGAACCTTGTTTGTACATAGATGGCAGCTTGCTGTCTTCCCCATTAGAATGTGAGCTCCTTTGCCTCCCTTTGTACACCCCAGCACTTGGCACAGTATCTCCTGGCAGTGCTCTTATTAAGTAGGTACTTAATAAATGCTAGCTAACTGACTGAACAGATTCTAGACTAGAATACTGTATGTACTTGCTGAGCATTAAGATATCCTGGAGAGGGTCTTATCTTTCAGAAAGGCAAGGAGGTGATGCCTGCAACCTGTATCAGGCCAATAAGCATGACTGAGTTCTACAACACATTAAAGAGATGGTTTTTGAGTATTTAAAAAAAGGAGGGAGGTGGCTAGGTGGTGCAGTGAATAGAGCACTGGCCCTGGAGTCAGGAACACCTGAGTTCAAATCTAGCCTCAGACACTGAACACTTACTAGCCGTGTGACCTTGGGCAAGTCACTTGACCCCAGTTGCCCTACCTTCCCTCTCCAAAAAGAAAAAAAAGAAATGTTAAAAAAAAAGAGGGCATGATCTTCGAAAGCCAGTCATTAGTCTCATTTGTTTTATATTTTAACAGGAAAGCAGCCCTGATAAATCAAGGAAATACTGTAGACATGGACTCTGGGCAAGTCACTTAACCACCTAACCTCAGTTTACCTCTGTCTGCCACATCTGTAAAATGTGGATGATAATAACATCCACATCCCCCCCTTGTTGTGAAGATCAAAAGAAAATGTGTGAAAAGCACTTTGTAACCCTCAAAAAGCTACATGTATATCCCCAGATGTTACGAATCACATTGGAATTCAGCAAAGCATTTGACAGAGTCCTTCACATAACTGCTTATGGATCAGACAGAAAGACACGGATTAGATGATAGTATAGTGAGACTGTGACACAGGGAGGACCCAAAGAACCATCATCAGCGTGAGCTTGGAAGGAAGCCTCCAGTGGGGGGCCCAAGGGATCTATCATATGCCCTTAGCTCCGGGCTGCTCAGTATTTTCATCATTTCACAGAATCAGAATAAGAAGGTATCTGGGAGGCCAACCAATCCATGTCTCCCCAAGAATCTTTTCCATCTAGTCTGTGAACTAGGGACTCTTTTTTTCCCCTGGGGCAGGTCATAGCACTTTCAGATAGTTCTGCCATGAGGTGTTTCCGTGCTTGTGGGGTTTTTTTTGTAAATTCCACCTGATTGTTTTGGGACCCCTAAGGCTAGACAGGACAATCCTCTATCTAACTGCCTTGGTAACTGCTTTTCAACTACAGACTGGAAAGCAGCATCATGTGCTCCCTGAGTGTTCCCCTCCTCCAGGCTAAGCATGTCTGGTTAGAGCCTTCCTCATCCCACCTCCCCATCTTCAGGACACCAGGTTCCTCTACTCTGCCACGAGAACGAGAGGAACATGACTCTAATGTAGGTGAGGTGAGGGCTGCCAGCTCTAACTTGTATAATCAGTGCCTCCCTGAAACTTATTAAAGCTTTAAGGTCATTTGCATGCCTCTGGTCCCAGCCTTCCAGGACAGAAGAATTGAAATGAATTTATTTGTCCCCACCTTAATAACCTGGAAGACTTCCTGGTGGCAAGTTTCCCTCCCTTGCTCTAATGAAGCCTGGTTTAAAAAAAGTCCTGACAGTTTGAGGAACTTCGTTGTGGGTCTAACAGGGGAGCTTAAAAAAAAAAAAAAAAAGGTTGATTAGCCCCAGGCATGGTACCTGGGCAGTTGAACAAAACAGGTGAGACAGAACCAGGGGATAGCAGCTGAGTAGAGAAGTCAAGTCAACAAGCGTTTATTAAGGTGTAGTAGACAGAGCTGGGCCTAGGATTAGGAAAACCCAAGTTCAAATTAGCCTCAGACACTAGCTGTGTGACCCTAGGCAAGTCACTTCACCTTTGTCTGCCCCAGTTTCCTCAAACTGTGAAATGGTGATGACAGAAGTTACAGCACCAGGCCCCAGGCATACTTTGCTAAAGGACTACCTTTGGTGGTAAGACTCATTAATTCTTTACACTACAGTTTCTCAAACTGTCAAACAGGGATGATTTTTTTTTTTTTTAGGTGTCTGGAAATCTCATTTTCAAGGCCTCGTGCCTAACTGAATAAGAAGCAATGAAAAAAAGTTGTGTTTGGTTTTTATGTGTGTGTGATTCTAGGCAGAATCAGGAGAGAATAAAATTAACTTGATGGATTTGGCTAGAAAATGTGATCCCACATCCCAGATGGGGAAATGGAAACCACAAGGGAGGGTTGTGGCTGGCCTGGAGCTGGACCTTGACCCCATCCAAGCTTAGCCCGGGGGAGAATGGGTGCTGGGAAGGGGCGGGGTTCCTCTCTGTGTTCCCTTCCCCTCTTTTTCCTTTCTGGGTCTGTTGAGTCTGGAGCATCTGACTTGAGAGAGACAAAAATATGACGTAAGAGGAAGTGCCTGCCCCTTCAGGACAAAATTTAAAGGAGGGGGAAGATCCAAACAGTTACAGGGCACAATGCAGCTGGGCCTGGAGTCAAGAAGACCAAGGTTCGAATCCTGCCTCAGACACTTCTTGGCTGTACGACTCTAGGCATTTGCCTCAGATTCCTCATCTGTAAAATGGGAATGATAGCAGCACCTCCCCCCAGGGTTGTTTTTGGGATAAAATTAGATATCTGTAAAGGATTAATGCAAGAGCTCAGGAGACCCATCATGACACGCACTGAAGGTTTCAGGGGAAGTATTGGCAGCACTGGTAGAGGGTTTTTCCTCACCTGGGAGTTCCCTATCCCAGTGAAATCACAGATCTCATCCCAATCCTTGTCCTTATCCGGAGTGCATAAGAAAAGGGAAAAAGCCTAGGGCTCAGGGAAGGGTTAAAAGCGATGTGAGGCTCCAGGAGGGCTCCTCCCCAGAAGCGCTCCCTCCGCATCCCTTCCATTCGATGAGGTTACGAACCAGAGCCAGGCGCGGCTAAAGAGACAGAAGCCGGGCCCGTCCTGCCTCACCAAGGGGAGACAGCGTGCATGCGGCCTCGGGCCGCACGAAGAGCCGCGGGGGTGCCCGGGGCAGTGTCGCGCCCACGGGGGCCATCCCAAAACGCCTGCGGGTGGCAAGGCGCAGGGGCGGCGGGGTTGTAGGGGCAGCGCTGCACCACGAGCCTCTGCCTGCAAGTGCACGCGGTCTCCTCCGCCTGGAGGCGGGGCGGGGCCAGCCGGAAAGGGGCTCGAGCTCCCGCTGGCCCGTTGCCACGGGAGACGCTTCTTCCTCGTGGTCTCCGGCCGGCCGTTTGTCAGTCCGTGCGGCCCCCATCCTGGAGAGAGGAGGAGGAGAGGGCTGAGCATGCGAGCGGAACGCCAGGAGGACGCCTGCTGGCCAAGGTGGTCACACTGTGCACGCCGGCCTTGGGGAGCCCGGGGAGGACACGCGCGCGCGCGCCGAGCTCGTCCTTTGCAGCTTCTCCGGGAAAGAACCGGGCGCTGAACGCCCCCCTTTCCCCCCGGAGGCTCCACAGCGCCCCCCAGCGACGCGCCGTCCCTCCTCCCCCCCCTCCCGCCCCGCCGCGCGCACGCGGCCCCCGCCCCCATCGTTGACTCGGCGAGCGCGCGCTCGGCTGCTCCTAGGGCTAGGCCTCGGTCGGCCCGCACCTCCCGGCTCCGGGGCCGGCGGGGACAGGAGCAGGTGCCCGAGCCGGCCCAATCGGGCGGAACATGGCCGGGCCGGGCCCCCGGGCAGCAGCCGCGCGGGGGGAGCCGCAGGTAGGGGATGGGGCAGAGCTGTGGGGGAGGGAGCGGGCGCACGAGGGTAGGGTGAGGGGTGAGGGGGAGGGGCAGGAGGCTGAGCTGGGGATGCAGGGGGCGAGCAGCCCGCCTGCCCTCCTCCCCTTCCCCTCCCTCCACCCAACTTCCCCCCCCCCCCCCCCCGCTCGCCTCGGAACACTTTGTGGGACCCAGTGGGCGCTTGTTTCCTTCCGTCCTGCTTTCGCCTCTCCTGGCTTTCCCCTCCCTTTTCCTTTCGTTATAAAGATGTTTTCAAAAGGCAAGGAGACAGAAGTGGGCGCCCCCCGCGCCCAGAAGCGGGGCGCTGCACGCGGGACCCCCATGCATCTGTGTTGGGCTGGATTGGCCGAGGGGAAGGGGGGTCCTCCCGGGGATCGTCCCCAATCCGGGTGATCTGGGAGAAATCATCTTCCCCCCAAGGCTTCCATAAATGGGGTGGGGATGGGGGGTTGGACCTTCGCTCTGGGAAGCCTGGGGTCACTGACCAAGAGCCTCGGGGAAAAGCGGGGAGAGCCTTGGGGGGAGGGCCAAATGGAGGTTGGGCTTGTGCAAGTTGGGGGAGCCGGGGGTCCAGGGAGAGACGCCTGGACAAACGGGAGACCCCAGAAGGGAAAAACCTGCAGAGGGAACACCAGAGAGAGAGGCGGGGACCCCGATGCGGGGAGAGGGGAAGGGGAAAGGGCCCGGGGGGATGAGTGCGGGGTCCCAGGATGTGGGCCAGGAGGACCCCAGAGGTGGCAAGATGAAGGATTCTCCTGGGCGCCCCCACTCTCCCTTGCCCTCTCCAGGTGTGACTTGCCTTCCTGGGGCGAGCATCGGTGGGTTTGTGAATGATCTTGCATCGGGGCATGCAGCCCCTCCCCAAACTGTGAGACCCTGCCCCAGATACTGACCTCCCTCCTCTGTGTCCTAAGTAGTGGCCTCAGTTTGAATGACCCTGTATCTTTGTCCTGAAATGAGGGTGTATTTCTTATAACCAGAATGATGCAGCATAACGTGGTGAGCGCTGTGTAAATGGTAGCTACTGTTATATTTTAGGGCTTGTTAGACGCTACAGCAGCTCATTTTACACTTACAACTATTGGAAGTAGGTGGTGTTGTTATGCCCAGTTTACAGATGAGATGACTGAGGCAGCCGCTCAGTTTCACTTCCTAAGTGACTGAATCTGAATTTGAATTCAGATCTTGCTGATCATAGGCAGCTAGGTGGCACAGTGGATAGAGCAAGACCCGAGTTCAAATTCAGCCTCAGGCACTTCCTAGCTGTGTGACCCTGGGCAGGGTCTTTTCACCCTGCTTGCCTCAGTTCCCTCATCTGTAAAATGAGCTGGAGAAAGGAATGGCAAACCACTTTGGTGTCTTTGCCAAGAAGTTCCCACCAAAAAAAACAAAACACTCTGATGTCATTAAGAGTACTTCTGGACCTTGGAATGGTCTGGTCCTGTCTGATAAGGACAACATCAGGGGGCCTCTGCAGGTAGTAAGTGTCACGTGGACAGGCTCATGTCATTCCCTGGTCAGAATGTGACCAGGGGAGGAGGGCCCTTAGACACACAGCCTTTGGAGAATCAGGGAAGCCTCCTTTTACGGATGTGTCTCCCCTCACCCTTCAGTGTCCTAGAGGGATGGACGGACCGACCTTTAGCTGTCCCAGCCCCACAAGGAAAGCATCCTTTGTTGCCTGGAGTCTCAGCTCAGCTCCCACATCCAGCAGGAGGCCCTGGTCCCTCCAACCTGCCCCCAAGAAATCGGTGCCTTCCACTCTGAGGTGTGCTCTTCTAGAGATACCTAACTGTCTATGTGTCATCTCCCCATTAGAATATAGCCTCCTTGAGGGGAGGCACAGTACCTGGCACATTGTCGGGGCACAGTCAGTGTTGGTTGGTTGGTTGGTTGATTGATTAATTAATTAAGGTCAGTGCTGAAGTACCTGTCTACAGTCCTTCTGTTTAGTGACCCAGCATACCTAGAAGGTTAAATTTAGGTCATCTGTAGGGCCAAAACAGTGTGTGTGTGTGGGGGGGTTGTTTGTTTTGTGAGCAGGGGGCTTTTGGTCAATTTCAGAGGGGGTGCTGCTAGAGAGAGGCGGGGAGAGGAACGGGAAGAAGAAAGTTAGAGGGTAGGGAAAGCGAGTGAGAGAAAGAGACAGAGAGAGGAGAAAAGAGACAGAAGAGAGAGAGAGATGTTCCAAAAGTTCTTAAAAGCCTGGAACTTGGCAGAACTCTGAGGCATTCTTACCCCCTTCATAGCTTGATATAAATGTCTTAGATCACAAATGAAAAGAGTATCCTCTGGTGCCCGCGTCGCAAAACCACCATGTGATTTCTGCTGAGAAGGAGCTGGAGGCTGGGTTCATAGATGGTGTTTTAAGCCCAGCTTGGGGTGAATCCAGCTCCTTTGGAAGCTGACGTGGCCATTCCCCTGTGAAGGGCAGTCTGCTTCCCAATGAGCTGGAAGTGACCCTTCAGCCTCAGCTTCCTCTGTAGAATGAAGTTAGTGACAGCACCTGCCTTACAGATTGTTGGGATAGTATATGTAAAAGACTTTGTGAAGACCCAAGCTCTGTAGATAGCACTTTTGTTATTATTACGACTTTGAGCTGGGAGGGATTTTGGAGTCCACTGAGAGGGAAGCATGGGGAGTTGAAGGGTCACCCAGCCTGTGATTGTGCAGCTGGACTGGTACGAGGCAGAGCCTGGACTTGAGCCCTCCACATCCTCAATGTCACATGGCTGCTCTCTCCACCTTGGGAGGAAATGCCCTCACAGATGAAGTCAAAGGCCCATTGGCTCGGGGCTTTTCTCTGTTGGCATTTTAGAGGGGAGAAAGCCCTCAGCTCTTCTTGGGGGGCTGGCCCTCCTGACATCCCAGCGCTTCTTTCTCTGTTGGATCCTTATTCTATTATTCTTATTCTTATTATATTATTCTTATTCTTATTCTTATCCTTATTCCATCCTTATTCTAGCTACTTTGTGAGATCTGTTCTTTGCCCAGTCACTCCTTGGGGACAGAGACATGAGCCTTTTGTGAACATGCCCACCCTCTACCTTATACAGTGCCAAGAGTAATTTCAGAATGCCATGAGGACTGTCCCGAGCACCGACTCTTCACAGAATCCGTGGGGGATGGGAATGAACAAGTCACCTGGAATTTGGTTCAAGCCCTGCCTTGTGCCTCATGGGACCATCACCAAGGTGAGCCTGGCCACTTAAGGGCCTGTGCTGGTGCTTTGGTCTGGCGGGTAGATGTGAGACTCTGGCTTGGCTCCTGGGACTAACCTTCTGGCTCTTTTTAATACCTATGCACCAGCTTGGATTAGTCAGTCAATTAATCAACATTTATTAAGTACCTACTGTGCACCAGGCACTGGGCTAAGCCTTGGGGATAAAGAAAGAGACCAGTCAGGCCCTGCCATCCAGGAATGTACAATCTAATTGGGGAATGAATAGGAAGTAATTAATGGGGGAAGACCCTGGTGAGGGGGGTGTTAAGAAAGGCTTCCTGAAGAAGGTGGGGATTTAGTTGGGACTTAAAGGAAGCCCAGAAGAGGCCAGGTTGGACCACAGTTTCCCCAGATGCAAAAAGGAGTCATGGGAATAATTCATTTGAGAACAATAAACATTCTTGTCTGATTAATTGTTTACATTTTGTCAGCATTCATCAGGTACATAACTAAAGCATCCATCAACATTTATTTATTTATTTATTTGCAATATTCATTTTTATAAAATTTTAAAAAAGATTTTTCTCCCTCACCCTCAAGATGGAGTGCAGTTTGATATAGGTTATACATGTACAATCGTATTAAATATATTTCCACATTAGTTATGTTATGAAAGAAGCATCCGAACAAAAGAAAAACCATGAAGAAAGAAAAAAGAGAGAGAGAGAAAATTGTACGCTTCAATCTGCAGTCAGACTCCATAGTTTTCTCTGGACATGGATAGCATTTTGCATCATGAGTCTTGAAATTGTCTTGGATCAGTTGCATTTCTGAGAAGAGCCAGTCATCGAACAACATGGCTATTACTGTGAACAATGTTCTCCTGGTTCTGCTCACTTCACTCTGCATCAGTTCATATAAATCTTTCCAGGTTTTTCTGAAGTCTGCCTGCTCATCATTTCTTATAGCACAATAGTATTCCATTACATTCATCTACCATAACTTGTTAAACCATTCCCCAATTGGTGGGCATCCCCTCAATTTCTAATTCTTTGCTACCACAAAAAGAGCTGCTATAAATATTTTTGTACATGTGGACCTTTTCCCCATTTGTTTGATCTCTTTGGGATACAGACCTAGAACTGATATTGTTGGGTCAAAGGGAATGCACAGGTATAGATATAGGGTATAGTTCCAAATTGTTCTCCAGAATGGTTGGATCAGTTCACAACTCCACCAACAATGCATTACTGTTCCAATTTTCCCACATCTCCAGCATTTGTCATTTTCCTTTTTTTTTGTCATGTTAGCCAGTCTGATAAGTGTGAGGTGGTACCTCAGAGTTTATTTAATTTGCATTTCTCTAATCAGTAGTGATTTAGAGCATTTTTTTCATATGACTATAGATAGCTTTAATTTTCAGTCAACATTTATTAAGCACCTACTGTGTGCCAGGATCCTTTGCTAATCTCTGGGCATACAAAAAGATGCAAAAGGCAGGCCTCAAGGAACTTCCAGTCTAATTTGAATAATCATGTCCAGTTTCTACTTACTCCAGAGTCAGAGAACCATCATACTAGAGCTACAAGGAGCCTTTGGATGGAGGACCGAGTGTTTGCCTCGTGGCAGGCACTGCTCTTGTGCCTTGGAGGCCACCTAGTCCAAGCAGTTCATGAGGCTCAGAGACTTGTGTGGTTCCCAGCTCCAAATCCAACCCGCTTTCTGCCATACTTCTGTGTCTCTCCAGCGCAACGGTTTTTATTTCAAATTTTTTATCAGTATCTTCTGCTTTGATACGATCTTGATTTCTTGAATGCACCTGCCCCTCCCCAGGGAGCCATTCCTCCTAACTCTTTTTTTAAAAAGGAGGGGGATCTTGCCTTACTGGACCGTCAGAGGGGTGATGGGGGGCATAGGAGAGAGCAGATTGGGGGAGGGCGTATTGAGTGGGATGGCTGTTTTGGGGTGGTAAGTAGGGGAAAGATGGGGAGAAAATTTGTAACTCAGTCTCGTGGAAATGAATGATGTAAACTAAAAATAAACAAAAGTTAATTAAGAAAAAAAAGGGGGGGGGGAAAGCAGGTCAGAAAAAAACGAGCCGAGCCGGCGCATCAGCTGAGTTTGGCTGAACGTGTGATGTTTAAGCCCCAGCTCCCCCTCCCCCCATGATACAAATACTAATAATTAGCACTTATAAAGCTCTTGGTGTGTGCCAGATACCGAGCTACGTGCTTTACAAATCCTCATCTGATCTTCATAACGACCCTGGCAGATAGGTGCTATTATTAGGCCCTTTTACAGTTGAGGAAACTGAGGCAAACTGGGGTTAAGAGGCTGTCCAAGGTTATGTGGCTAATAAGTGTCTGAGGTCGGATTTGAATTCAGGCCACACAGCTAGTAAGTGTCTGAAACAGGATTCAAACTCTGCTCTTCTAGAGTCTAGGCCTGGCAGAGAAGGGAGGAAGGCGCCTCTTTTCTTGGGCTGGCCTGGCGGCTTTAGTTATCAGCAGTCTGAGTGGCAGCACGCAGCTGTGTTTTTGTCCATTTTCATGAACCCAAAGATCGCAGAACTGAAGACTCAGAGCTAAAAGGGACCTCATAGGTCATCAGCTACAGTTCTTTCATTTTATAGGCAGGAAAACTGAGGTGAGAGAGGAAGGACAAGTGACCTGCCCAAGGTCACAAAGGCAGATGGTAGCAGAGTTGAATCAGAAGCTAGGTCCTCAGACATGCTTTTTACGGGGGATCCTCTGCAAGATAGGTGGTCCTTTTTTTTTTTTTTCAAGAATTTCATTTATTTTTTTTCTAACATTCACATTTTTAAGATTTTGAGTTCCAGATTTTCCCTTCCCCCCTCATCAAGGTGGCAGAGCATCCGATATAGGCTACACTTGCACAATCGTGTTAAACATATTAGTCATGTTATGAAAGGAGAATCAGGACAAAAGGGGAAAACCATGAGAAAGACAGACACCAAAACTGAGCAAAAAAGAAAATAGCCCACTAGGATCTGCCCTCAGACGCTGTAGTTCTTTTTTCGGATGTGGATGGCATCTTCCATCAGGAGTCTTTGGGAGCTGACTTTGATCCCTACATTGCTGAGAAGAGCTAAGTCTGTCAGAGCCTGCCATCGCAAAGTGTAACTGTTACTGCGTGCTGTATCCTGGTTCTGCTCACTTCATTCAGTCTCAGTTCATGTAAGTCTTTCCAGGCTTTTTCTGAAATCCGCCTGCTATGGGTGGTCCTTTCAATCCCAAGGCTGTGATTTAAAAAAAAAAATTTAACAAAAAAAATCTGTTTTCCTCCCATTAAAAGCCCTTGAGACAAATAGTGGGCCGAGATTTTTTTTTTAATTAAGTTGATTTGTTTATTTACTTTTAGTTTACAAGATTCAGTTCCACAATCCCTTGAGTTTCAAATTTTCTCCCCTCTCCCCCCCAGCCCCATTGCAGCTTGTAATCAAGTATAGGGTCTGCAAATACTTTCACACATTAGTCTGGTTGTATAGAAGGGTTGTAACCAGTGGAGTGAACAATGGGAAAAAAGAAACAAAACCAAACAGAAAAGAACGATAGCATTAGATTGCTTCAGTCTCCATTTAAACTCTGGTCTTTTTAGATCTTTCTCTGAATGTAGGCATCTCCTTCCATCCTGAGACTTGTAGAGTTGTCTTACAACTGTGTGTTGCTGAGAAGAGTCCAGTTTATCAAAGTTGGTTGTCACACATACGACATGTCTGTGACTGTGTACAGATTTTTCCTGGTTCTGCTCTTCTCACTTAGCGTCACTTTGTATAAGCCTCTCCAGGTACATATGAAATCCATTTGATCCTCATTTCTTATGGCACAATAGTATTCCATTATATTCATATACCACAGCTTGTTTAGCCATTCCCCAATTGATGGGCATCCCCTTAATTTCCAGTTTTTTGCCTCCACAAAGAGAGCCACAATAAATATTTTTGTACATGTGGGTCTTTGGGCCAAGATTTTCAATTGCTTCCCTGTTTTCCTCTATTAGCCCCCTCAATTCCAGTGTCCTCCTCCTCATTTATTTTCTCTAGATAGCTTGCTTTGCTTATAGCTGGTTGCATGTTCTCTCTCCTATGAGATTGGAAGCTC
>CM053596.1:20968600-21056936 GCA_028646575.1 Pseudocheirus occidentalis | reverse complement strand
AGGCTGGCTCCAGGCCAGCTTTCTTCGCTTCCCCCCCCCCAGTGCCGCTGTCCCTTGGGGAGAACGAAATGAGCCCAGCTGGGTGGTGTTTTCATCTACTTTCCAGTCTTGTCTTGGTGTCTCTAGACCTGTTAGTATTTACTTCTCCAAATAACGGGAGACTTCCAGACGTAACCTTGGGGTCTTTCATTTGGATGGTGTTTCTTGGGTTGAATAAATAGCTTTGCTTGACTTTGGTGCCTTCCTGGGGTCCTGCTGACCCACCCACTGCCCCTTTGAATGCATCAAAGGTTGGACTGGGCAGGGGGTCCCCCCAAAAGCACAGAGTGCTGGGCTGGGAATCAGAAAGACCTGAGTACAAATCTAGACTCAGGCATGTGACCTGTTTGTGACTCAATTTTCTCATCTGTCACATGGGGATAATCTCAGGATTATCTCCCTGGGTGGCTAAGAGCATCAGATGAGATCGTGTCGATAAAAAGTGCTTGGCACATAGTGGGCATTTAATACTCACTTATTCCATCCCACTGAACCCCTGGCTTCTCGTCCTCCCTTCCTTTCTTCAACCTTTTCTTTTAAGGTCAGTTTTCCACGGCAGGCCAAACCAAAATATCTTGTTTGAGTCACAGTGTGAAGATCTGACTTTCTGTTTCTCTAAATGAAGGGGGTCAGGGGGGTGCACAGCAAAACAGCCAAGTGCTTCAGCCGAAGCTCATCGAAGCTGTTCACGCCTTAACGTGATTTATTGAACTGCTGGTCGTCTGCGGATCGGTCTGCCAAGCTGTGTGTTTAAATGTTTCATAACCCAGGGATCGTTTAATTTGTGGTGGCAGTGGCTGTGGTTGTGTTTCCTTGGACCCGAGCTTGGCTTTACTAAGCACCTACAGTGTGCTAGGTATCTGGGCTAGACGGTGATTCCATCCTTTTGGAAAACTTCCTCTTTCCATTGAGACCCGCTACATAAGCCTTAGAGAACTGGCCGAGGTTACAGAGGTTAAACAAACAAACAAAAAATCCATTCTGTTGGGGAAGCAACCTGGGTACAGACGAGTGAGTACAGAGTCCAAGTAAAGGGATTTGGGGTGGGGGTGGCCCGTGAGGAGAGTGCACACCACTGGGGGGCTCAGGCAAGACCTTGGGGAGCAGGGAGAGACTGAGGTGGGCCTTGAACAGCGCTGGGGTGTCTGGGAGTAGGAGGGGGGAGTGCACGGGGGTGGGGGGGCTGGCTGTAGTGTAAAGTACACGAGGGGCAGTCTTTTGAAACCAGCATAGAAAGGTAGAAGCTGTGAGATTCTCTGCAGTCCGACACTGTGGTATTCAGGCAGCCCTGGGTTCTCTCGGGTTGATGGCTGGACAGGCCGATTCTGTGTCCTGCTTAGAGAACCCCTACCATGACCTACCCCAGGGGTGGGAGCCTGTGGCCTCGGGGCTACATGTGGCCGTCCAGGTTCTCAAGTCCCCCACCCCTGACCTAACCATTGCCAACATCTTGACGCCAGCAGTGCCTGCCTCCTAGTCAGCTCAAGTCTGCTGTGCTCTAAGAAGGCAGTGGGGATGGACCTGGGTTACAAGCCTCCTTCTGATGCTTGTGACCTCTGGGGTCTTGGGGGGTTACACTTCCCTCTCTCTGGACCTCCGTTTCCTCCCCTGTAAGACAAGCACCTTGTACTCGAAGGGCACTTTTGCTTCTGTATCTGAGTGAGCTTTTGATTTATTTATTTTTGGTGAGGGTGAACACCTGTGTCATTTGAACTTTTTGAAGTGGCCTGTACGTAGCCTGTGACAGACAGTCCTCCGCCCTCCCTTCCTGCTCACCTCCTTTACTCTCTCAGGTGTCTCCTGTCCACAGTATCTGATAATTCTCCTCCCCATGGGGCTGCGTCTGGTGGCATGCCTCCTGTACTACCTTGCCCTGATGTTCGTTGGTGATAAGGGGGGTGCTTATCTGGGCTTAGCCATACCTGGATGATGAGAACACAGTGTAGACAGGGTCCACACATTAGAAGGCGGGTTTATGGGCATTTCTCTGCATTGTGGTTTTTAGTTAGTGACTTATCATAAGCTGAGATCAGAATTCATAAAGTGAATATTCAGGTTGTAATTGACTTTGGAACTTTGTGAACTTGTCCTAAATCCTTTATTTGTGGAGGCGGTTAAAAAAGGATCCTTTGCCAAGTGGCAGGGGTTGGCAATGTTATGAAGTGTTGGCAATTCAGGCAGCCTTTGTGGGAATTCATGAGTGTGTGAAGTCCTCTGCTAGCTAGTCTTGGGGGGCCTGCACCCAAGGACCTCAGGACCCAATAGGGGAAGCCACCAATCAGTCACCTCCGCATGACTCTGCCCTTCTGGCTCGGTGCTGGGGGCTCAGTACAAGGAGATAAGGGCCCCTGCCCTCCAGGGAGGGTGCTCGGTGTTCACTGATGAAATCAGTTCCTGGAGACAGGGCAAGAAGTCAGGAATTGGGACAGAGAGATGCGGTATTCTGGCTTGATTTTTCTGTCACCATAAGTGCAGGACCCAGAGATTTCTTGGTTAACAAGATCATTAATACTCTGGCTGCATAAAACTCACCCCATGGATATTGGCATGAGGATCAGTTTTATTTCATCAATAGGAAAAGACAGGATGCAAATCCTTCCCTTCCTTCCAGCAAAGTGCTGGCAGTTTTTCCTCCCTCACAGTGTCTTGTTGGCTCACAGTTGCTTGTCATGGTTCACTAGGGAGCACTCAGTCCTTTACAGCATCCACTGTAGTAAAAACATGTGGGTGTTAGTGGGCTAGGTCAGAACTGGCTGCAAGCCTACAGAGGAGTAGCCAAGGGGGCCAAGGTAGGACCTAATTGTACCTTGATCAGAAGTGAGCCAAGGAGGAAGAGGCCCTGTGCCCAGGTGGAGGTAGGCCAGCAAGGGAGCTCGGCGCAGGTCAGTCAGAAGCCTGCCACACAGGGATACGTGGGAACAAGCTGGCTGCCCGCGTCTTAGTGGAACAGTGTGAGCATCATGGTATCTGTGCAGAGTGTCAAGTGCCGGGGTGGGGAGGGGAATGCAGTGGAGACGAACTGAGGAGCTTCGAGCTGGGCAGCAGGATGGGCAGAAAGGCGCCTAGAATCTGCGTTTTCCTTTTTTTTGGGAAAGCGTCTTCCGCAGGTGATGATCTGGAAGATGTCTTCCAAAGTTCTGGAGAGCCTCAAACTATGGGAAGGGCCCTGGTCATTTTTAAAACCACTATGCAAATAGGAGGTCAGGTGGCATTTTAAAGATTTCTAGTCATCTGCCCCATTTAGAATCATAGGAGCAGTTCCTACTGGTTAGGAATATAATAGGACTTACTGACAATATCCTGTTGAAATTTGTTGAAAAGGGATACTACCATTTAGTATGACCCATGGAATGAATGATGGTCTTCTGTCTCTTGTACACCTAGAAGGCTGCACACTTTGCCTCTCCCCACTGCCTCAGTGTTACCAGACTGTTTGCTAATAAAACTTTCCCTTCTCAACCACCTAGATAATTTTCACTTTAAGGACAACTAGTTTACAAAACTCTAGATTTTTCAAAAGATGTGTGAGAAAGTGATCATTAACCTCATTACAGAAAAGGACTGTGTCTGTGGGTGGTTTCTTTAAATAGCAATGTGTGAGAAAGTGGGCTAACAGATGCAGCCCCTGCCCTTGCCACCTCAGGCTGGGAAAGTCCCCCTGTCTCTGGGTCAGGCTTGGCCTCAGGGTCCTCTAGTCTAGGCTTGGGATGCTTTAAGCCTGTGCTACTGATGAGAATACAGAATGATTTGGGAATTGGTTGTGTTGGGTCATTGAACTGGAGCATTGGTTCTTAAGCTTTTTTGGCCACTATTAGGGTCCCCTTTGGCAGTCAATGGCAGCCTCATGGACCCCTTCTCAGAATCATATTTTAAATACAGAGCATTTTAAAAAGTAAGTTCTTAGCACTTACCAGTGGCTGGCATATAGGGCCTAATCAGTGCCTTTTGGCTGATGCAGGATTACTGAAGGAAATCAGTTACGTTGAAACACAGCTATGTTGAAATTTTAAAATTATTTTTTTAAGTTATTATTTTTTTTAGAAGAAGTTTGGTTATAGGAGCCTGATAGTTAGAGGTGTTGGAGATTGTAGGCCATAATAATTACCGGAGGGACAAAGTGCTCTCAGCTTGGCCCAGATTCTAAGGCAGCTGTTACTTTAATCTTCTTATCGTGTTGTGTTCTGCGTGTCTATTGGTGATGTAGATAAAACACAAACAGGGCAGCCATGGAATGGTAAAGAAGATAATGGGAAGTGGACATCTGACCACCGCTTCCTGGAAAAAAAAGGAGCATCAGCTGGAGGGAGGTAGGGCGTACTGTGGAGGCCGGGGCCCTCAGGACCGGTTGCAGAGCTGAGGGGGCTCTTTGGACTCAGAGCATCATGACTGACTCTCAGTGGTAGAGGAGGGAGGATCATAGGAGCAGAGCTTCTGGGGCTGAAAGGGATCTCAGAGACTCCCCCCATTTTACAGATGAGGAGACCGAGGCCCTGGAGGTGCCTCTGATCCAAGTCCAGCACACCTGGGCTGCCAAGACCAGAGAGGGGATCTTAACTGTTGCCAGCAGGAAAAGGGGTGAGACCGAGAACCCCATGGCTTTTCTTTTCATTTTATTCTACCTCATGATTGAATCCAATGAAATAATCCTTGTATAAAGGACCTGGCACGTACCTCCCATCCTACCACACCCAGTTACCACTATCAGGAAAAATATATGACCAAGGGCTATTCCTAGTAGGTAAGAGATCCAGAACAGGGGAAAGGCCTGGCATCAGATGGGGATGCTGTTGTCCTAAGCTCTGGTTTTAGAACTGGACTGCGTGGGCTCCCCAACCCCCACGCACCCACACACAGTGAAAGAAAGCACTTGGCTACCACCTTGTCCACCTCGCCTTCCAGCTACAGAGAGTCCAACCCCCTCCCCTGGGTCTGGCCCTTACCCACCATCCTGGAACAAGGGGAGCTGGATTCAGCATGTTCTGCTTGGCCCCATGGGCATAACCAGCCCCGAAGGTGGGAGTCTCTGTGAGGCCAGTGCAGTCTCCATCCAGAAAGGCTCCTTAACAAGGAGAGCTGAAGGGTCCACCTTGGGAGGTGATGGGCTCCTCTTCTTTGGAGGTCTTGGAGGAGGGGATTCCTTTAGTGCTTGGAGATTGGGCTGGTTGGCTGACGTGGACCCTTCTAATGCTCTGACTCAGGGATTCTGTGAAAGGCCGTTGCCCTCCACCCTGCTGTGACCCTGCCCGGGTATGTGAGCCCTGGGGGGGGGGGGAAGGGGAATGTCCTCGGTCTCCCCATCCTGCACCTGCTGGCCTAGGCCTAGAGGAAGCTTGCATAGTCTCCAGAGGGATAGCCCAGCCCCACCTTGCTTCCTCTCAGGCCCCAGGCGGTGAGTGGCAGGCTAGACTCGGAGTCACAGAGATCTGAGTTCAAGTCCTGTCTCAGGCCCTCGGCAGGTCCTTTTACTTCTCTGCCTGTTTCCTCATCTCTGAGTGAGGATGAGTCCGCATCCACCTCCCAGGGTTATTCAGAGGATCAAACGAAATGGTCCTTGTGAAGGACTCTCCAGACCTCAGAGCAACATTGTAACTGTTATTTCCTGCCTCTTGTCAACATCACAAGATGTGGGCTTGAGTCTCCTTGGTCCTTCTGTGACCTCAGACCAGTCACTTGCTGCCTCAGGGCATGAGTGTTGTTAGCTGTAAAATGGGAAGTTTGGAGTGGATGGGGCACCTGCCCCCTGGGGCCCCTTCTCAGAATCCTGTTCTTAAATGCATACACTGGACAGGATAATAGAGGAAACCGAATATGTTAAAATACTGCTAGCAAAATATTTAGAAAAAAATGACCAGATTCAAGCCTGCGACACCCTCTCCTGCCTCTTCAAGCTCTGATTCTCAAGAATTCTTGTGGTCTCATTACTTTCTCACTTTTCATTTCTCTCAGGCTCAGTTTCCCCGTCTGTAAAATGGGGATGATAGTATTGGCAGACCAAGATTGCCTTGAAGAACATCACCACCCCTTCCTCGACATCACAGGACCAATAGAAAGGCCTCTGGCCCCTACCTGGCCCCCTCCTGCTCTCCCATTGCCTCATTGCTGTCCCTTTCACCCGGTCCCCCTGTCACCCATCTCCAAAACTTTGCTCTGGCCTTTGCTTACACTGAAAAGGCTCTGTTCCTCCCCTCCCTTCCTGTCCCCTCCCCAGTCACCTTCCATCCAGTCTGCATCTATGAAGCAGGCATGGCACTGGAACTCCTGGATGGTAGGGATGGTTTTTGTCCCTTTTTGTATTCTTAGAGGTTGGTGACAGCATGGTGCCCGGCTCTTAGTGAGCATGCAGCCATGATGATGTTCAATTCCTCTTTTTAGGGTGAAACATGAAGCTGGCCGTCAGAAGTAGGCCCCGTGCTCTTTCTGAAGCGCTCCTCTTGGAGGACCAAGCCGGCATTCATGCAGTGCTGACCCTGGAGCGCGGGCGGCAGGCACCACGGTCCATGTTGTCCTCCATCAGCACCAAGAGCGCCTCCTTGGTTGTGTTGGCAGCATGCCTTCCCTGACAAAAGCCCCCACCACGCCGCCTGAGGAGAAGCCCAAGGGGAAATCTCCTGCCCCTGAGGACAAGCCGAAAGGAAAATCCCTGTTCAGCCTGGGCTCCCTCATTGGGAATCGGAGTGAGAGAATTGTCATTGCGAGAAGCGATAGCGCCCCGGACGAGAACGTCCTGAAGATCACCATTACAGAGACCACGGTCATTGAGTCGGACTCTGGCATATGGAATTCGCATGCCCTCCTCTACCTCACTTTGTGGTTTTTCTTCAGTTTTTGTACTCTTTTTCTCAACAAGTACATCCTGTCCCTGTTGGAAGGCGAGCCCAGCATGCTGGGTGAGCTCGCTTAAGGTTCTTCGGGACTTTGGGGGACTTCATGGTAGGGAAGGGGCCAGGCACAAGGCAGCCTTCTCTTGGCCCTCCTTTTATACGATGTATCTGATTCTTGTCCTGCTGGGGCTTTAACAAAACTGTATCAGGTGCTGGGAGCACTCTGTAGGGACGAGAGAGAAGCTGTTCCCTTGGCTTAGGATATCAGAGCAAAATAAAGTTTTCCTGACTCTACAAATTGGTGTGGGTGTGAGTCAGGGAAGGGGGACAGGGAACACAGCAGCCCTGAGCAGAGCTGTTGGCCCAGTTCATCCCATCGGGCATCTGGAATGGTCGAGGGAGGTCCTGACTACATTCCGGCTCTTCTCTCTCCTTTCTAGGAGCCGTGCAGATGTTCTCCACCACACTGATTGGCTGTATTAAGATTTTTGTTCCGTGCTGCTTATATCAACACAAAGCACGCCTGTCTTATCCATCTAATTTCATCATGATCATGATATTTGTGGGACTGATGAGGTAAAGAGTCTTTGTAGCCAAGAGAATATTGGATTACGTTTCTCTGTTTAAATCTTATTTTTATCCATGGTTTTTGTCTCCATATCGCTTCATTACTGAATATAATCCCTCTCCCTCCCTACCTTGTAACAAAGATTTTTTTAAGGGGGGAGAGGTCTTTTAAAGGGGGGAAGGCAGTTTAGTCAAACTAGCCAGTACTTGAGTATGTCTCTGTCTCTACCTCTCCATGAGAATTGTACTTCCCTAGTTGAATATGCCGACAAAGATGCCCACATCCTCGTCTGCTTTTAATGCAGATCTCTTAATGGGAGGGAAATTCCGTCCCCTCACCTTCCAGCCCTGCACCACCCTCTGCCACCCACACTACCACGCTTTGCCACCTCTACACTGGGCTCATTCGGGTCTTCTGAAGCAAACAGAAGTTCTTCATGGGAACTCACAAGATAAAATAGCTTCCCCGAGTGGTAATGGCTAACATGGCGGAAGCAAGTAGATACTCCATCAAATGACTCTGTTTTTCTAGGGCCTTTCCATATGAGTTCAAAGTTTATTTTAATAGCACTTGTCATAAAGGCAGTAGGGTTCACTTGGCAGAAAGATGGCATTGAGAACCAGGAGGAGCAGGGTTCAAGTCCTGCCACCGACACTGGCCCTGTGACCCTGGGCAAGTCCCTCTCTAAGACTTTAGGCAGACCTGCAGTAACACAAGGTCTTTGACCACCTGGGAGCCCCCACACCACTGAAATCCCAGGTCCAGCCCCTGTCCCCACTACTAGTATTCATTACAAGAGGCTGGTGAGGACAGGAAGACTTGGGTGTCTCCAGCAGCTGGTGTCTTTGGGCAAGTCTTTGCCCTGTCTTCTCTGAGCCTAAGTTACCTCATCTCTAGACTGGGAGTAATAACAGCCCTATCTCAGACTGTTGTGAGGAAAGTCTTTGGTCATCCTCCAAGGGGGATGGATGTAAGTGCAAGCAAATTTTATGTGGGGGAGGCAGATAAAGTCTAGAACAGATGAGTGAAACAGCTTCACCTTTGGGAGATCAAATACCTTTTTTTTTTTTAGTCTACCTGCGGGCAGACGTTTCTTTCATGTGAACATGTGTGTATGATGGTCAGAAATTTCCCTCTTCCAGGATGAAAGACCATTTCTAAGTGGCCTCTCTGGAGAAGCAAATGGGAGATGCCTTTACTTAGATTTTTAAAAAATACACGATTACGTGAAGCTTATGGACTGTTCTTCATAGAAGCTCCACGTCGGCAGGACAGCCACCCTGATGACCTCTGACCTGCTGTCTTGACTTCATTTTCAGATTTGCTACAGTGGTCTTGGGACTGGTCAGCTTGAAAAACGTGGCTGTCTCTTTTGCCGAGACCGTGAAAAGCTCAGCTCCCATCTTTACGGTCATCATGTCCAGGATGATTTTAGGAGAATACACTGGTGAGTAGTTGGTTCTGAACTGCCAGATGGTCCTGGGGGGAGGGGACAGGAGCTGGGTGGCAGAAGAGCTCCCTCCCAATTCTAGCTCTGAGTTCTGTAATTTAAAGCATCCCTCCCCAGCACAGATGAGAACCTTGGGTATGTCCTGCTGACCTTGCAGTGGAGAGGCTGCTGTCCCTTTACAGATGTCAGCACAGAGGCCAGGGGTCTGGGCAGAAGTAGAGCGGTGGCCTGGGAGTCATTTAAGCATCAGCCTGGTGCTGTATGTAGGCCCTTCTCTAGCCTGGGGCCGTTCTATAGTGAGAAAGGGGAGGCAGGGACCTGGCCAAGGCTGCAGAGGCTCCTTCCCTCTTCTTCACCTCTGAGACCTTCTTTCCAGTGTCCCCTCTGCTCGCCTGGCCCTCCACTGGCTTCTCGACCCAGATGATTCTAATGGCAGCCTCGTCGTGGGCCCCACCGTCTGCACTCTCCTCTGCAGCCTTTCTTTACATAGCTATAGAATTTTCTGACGCTCACACTGCACCGTGCCTCTACCTGTTGGCATAGACCCCTAAGCATGTCCTGTCTTGGAGATATCCTGCCCTCAGCACCCTGGGCAATTCTAAAGACCCAGAGTTGTGAAGACAGTGGCAGCCTGTGTTGGGAAAGTCATGAGGTCAGACTTTTCCATGATCAGTTACTGAGTTAATGGTGACTTATCAGTTATATTCTCAATAAAATTATCAGTGAATAAATCTGTTAGAGGAACAGCTGGATTTTTAAGTTGTGGGTCCAAATTTTTTTTCACATAAGAAAAAAATACAGTACATTTAGGAGACTAGGAGCTATTAGCAGCCATTTACAGTCTGCTTCTCTTCCTCTTCCCTCCAATCTTTCTAGGACTGCTGGTGAATCTGTCCCTTATCCCTGTTATGGGCGGGCTTGCACTCTGCACTGCTACCGAAATCAGCTTCAACGTCTTGGGGTTCTCTGCAGCTTTGTCCACTAACATCATGGACTGGTGAGACCTAGGGCCATAGTGAGAGAGGGCTGGGGCAGGGGGAGCGACGGAGAGAGAGAGAGAGAAAGGGAAAGGAGAGAGAGACAGAAACAAAGATGGGAGAGAGAGAGAAAGGGGAGTGAGGGAGAGACAGAAAGATGAAGATAGAAGAGGGAGGGAGAGAGAGAAAGACTGAAAAAATGAAAGATGAATTGAAAAATCTTAGGAGCAGATGTTTCTCCCTAGCTATATTATTGGTCCCAGTGGGACTAAAGGTGAGAGAAAACTCAAGAGTATCCTTAGGTGCACTGGGTTTTCTCCCATAAGAATCACAGATAGCAGGTGATAAATCACTTTGATATTGCTTCAGGGAATGTTAAACTGGGAGCTCTAAAACCAGATTCCCCTCCAGTGAATACAGGAAACCCATTTATTTGCTTGTAAACTGCAGTATGGAGCCGTTTGCTGTTTATACTTAAAATGTTCGTTTCAAGTGAGCAGTTCTGTTTTGGAATGCTGAAGTGGGCCAGGCAGACTGTCTTTTGAAGCAGCGTGATCCAAAACGAGTCTTAGGTCCTCCCTCTGTTCCTCCTGGCTGGCCTTGGGCAAGTCTCTTGGCCCTCAGCTGCCCAGGCACCTCTCGGTCTCTAGCAGAAGAGGTGCTGCTCTGCACTGATTAAGCGGTTGGCACCTGGGGAGCTCCCCACAGTGATGCACATCTCAACACAGAGAGGCCTAGGAGATAGAGACCTGACTTTGAAAACTGGATTTTAGTCCGGAATGACATTTCCCGGCTCTATGACCCTGGGCCATTTTAACTCCTCTGCTCCAGGTGATTAAGTCATGACAGAGTGGAGAGGTGCGTGGTGGAGGGGTACTGGGACAGTACAGAGCGTGTTTGGGTGCTGAATATGAAAGAGAAAGGGGCCTGACAGATACAGGATATAAGACGCTATGGTTTTTTTATGCCTGAGATGTTCTGTTTTGAATCATCTTACTCAAGACTGGGGGAAAATAGATTGTTTCTGTTAGCCTGTTGTTTGGGAAGAGCCTGTATTGTGTATTTATCCATCATGCAGTCTTTTTGTAGTCCACAGGAAAGTATAGCTTATTCCTTAGAAACAGTTCTGTCCTAGTTTATGGTGAAGTGGTTACTTTAGGAATTTTTAAGAATAATTTCCAGTTTTCACTTATTTGTAGTTTACCAATGAAATGTTTTTTTTTTCCTAGTTTGCAAAACGTGTTTTCCAAAAAGCTGCTCAGTGGGGATAAATACAGGTTTTCGTAAGTATTCAGAATGCATGGAGCCTCAGGTTTTCACTGGGGTCCCCCAGGAGTCCTATGACTCATTTGAGATGCTGGAGCTGCACTGATGACTCCCAAGAATTAAATATTTGTGTGCAGTGAGTTGGTGGGTTTGGCCTGTGGAAATGTGAAAGCCCCTGCCAGTTGCACACAGGCATCCAGGAGCTCCCTTAACAGACATAAAATATTTGACACGAGGATTCAGCCAATCAGGTTCCTTGTGTGCCTCAGCTGTCTCTCATTGTCATACCAGAAAAGCATATTTTCACTTGTCCAGGATGCTTTCTGGAGGGATTTTGCATTCTGAAAGCCTCCTCACCCATTATCTAAAGCTATGAATCATCATGAAACTCCTCTTCAGGGGCAAGTCAGTCAAAAAGCATTTATTAAGTGCCTGTCACATGCCGTGTACTGGGAATACAGCAGGCCCTGCCCTCAAAGGGCTCATGATGTAATGGGGAGGCAGAAAAATAATTGTGTGCATACAGGATATGTTAAGGATGAAGGGAAGGTTATCTCAGGAAGGATTCAGTCAGTCAGCAAGCATTTATGGAGCACCTACTGTGTTCCAGACATTGTGCTAAGTGCTGAGGATATAGAAAAGGGTAAAAACCAGTCCTTGCCCTCAGGGAGCTCATAGTCTAATATCAGAGTTAGCCTTCCTGTAAGTACAAGACAGAGACAAAATAACCTGAAGACAATCTACAGAGGGGACCCCAGAAGTAAGGGGGATTGGGAAAGTACTCCAGCAGAAGGTGGACTCTGAGGTGGGCAGAGATAAGGAGGGAGAGCATGACAGGCATGGGGCACAGCCAGGGGAAATACCCAGAGGCTGGAGATGAATTGTCTCGTGGGAGGAGAAATAAGGGGGCCAGTGTCACTGGACTGCAGAGTATGTGAGAGGGAGTGAGATGCCTAAAGTGGATGGGGAGGATTAGGGTTTCTGCTTTCAGACTTGCTTTGCTTTTGGAGTGTGCATGTGGTTTTTTCTTTACATCCTTTATTACTATTTTTTTTTCTGTGCAGTGCACCAGAACTTCAGTTCTACACCAGTGCTGCTGCTGTGGTCATGCTCATCCCAGCTTGGATCTTCTTCATGGTGAGAGTGGCTTTGAGCAAACCCATTGCTGTTGGCCAGGAGATTGATTTTCAGAGAGTGGAGAGGCCTTGTGGTGCAGAGGGTAGAAAGCTGGTCTCAGAAGCAGTCATAAAGTCAAAATCCTGCCCCTGCCCCAGACAGGCATGTGACCAGGAGCCTCCTGTGCTCGCTGCCCTCAACCACCATCATCTGGCCAGAATGCATTGGCAGAGAGTGGTTCATCATCTCTGCATTCCCCATGCAAAAGACATCCTGGCTCTGGGCCTTAATCCTTCTCTCCTTTCCCTCTTGCCTTTGTTTATGAGCAGTTTAAAAGTTAAGTCCTCCTTTAGGCCTTAGAGCCTCTGCTATGTGGGATGTGTCCACGTTTTACATTTCACAAAACATGGGAAGTGAGCATTCTTAATCTGGGTGCATAAATTTTTCTATTAATATTTTGATAGCTGCATTTCAGTATAATTGATTTCCTTTGTCCAATGTGTTTTATGCATTTAATAACATTATTCTGAGAAAGGCCCATACTTTTACATGACTGACTGCCAGAGGGATGCAGGACACAAAATAAGTTTTTTCATTTGGTTAACTCCTTTTTCAGAGCTCAGTCAGACTAATATATAGTTTCTTCTCCAACCCCCTCCCCCACCAACTTAGGAAAAATGAGCCAACTTCATACCAAAATTAGAAAGATAATAATACAGTCCCTTGACCACATTAGGCCCTTGATAAATGTTTATTGGATGGGCAAGGGGAAGAAAATTAGCATTCTGTATAGCATCTTACTATGTACCAGACACTGATAAGTACTATTTTTAATAGAAATTATTTCATTTGATCACTTGATTGACTTTAATATGATTAGAAATTTCATATTGCTAAGTACTATGGCCCCAAAGTGATGTCCTTACTTCCCTTTCCCCTCCCAAAAGAAGCCAGATTTCTATGTTATCAGGCTAGAGATTAATTATACTCAGAGTATGAAGCAGCTATGTTTATTGTATTGTTTTTGCTTCTGGCTTATACAGGATATGCCAGTGATTGGAAAGAGTGGAAAAAGTTTCCATTACAATCAAGATGTCATCTTGCTGCTGCTCATGGATGGTATCTTGTTCCATCTTCAGAGTGTCACAGCCTATGCCTTGATGGGAAAGATCTCCCCCGTCACTTTCAGGTAAGCAGGAGAGAGTAGTAGGAGTGAGTGTTAGTCACCTTGAAATGATCCAGAGCATCAGTAACCAGGGGTTCCTGTACCTAGGCTGTTAGATGCTTGAAATGAGTGAAAATGTCAATCCTCAGCAGTTCTGTACAAAGGATGTTGGATGCTTGAAATGAGAGTGTCAATTACTAGGTGCTCCTGTATAATGGTGGTTAACGCTTGAAATAAGCAAGCTTGTCAGTTCCCAGGTATTCCTTTACAATGGCTGTTGGACACTTGAAATAAGCAAGAATGTCAATTACCAGGTGATACAATGGGTGTTAATGCTTGAAATAAGCAAGAGTGTTAATTACCAGGTGTTCCTTTACAATGGGTGTTAATGCTTGAAATAAGCAAGAGTGTTAATTACCAGGTGTTCCTTTACAATGGCTGTTGGACACTTGAAATAAGCAAGAGTGTCAATCATCAGGTGTTCCTGTAGAGTGGCTCTTGGATGCTTGAGATGATTGAGAATCAGTCACCAGGTGTTCCTGTCTGATGGATGTTGATTGGTCAGGCATTCCAAAATTGTAACATTACATCTCAGTCACTGTGATTATTGTAATGACTCCATTGTGACCCCTAAGTGCCATTTTTAGTACAGCTTTTCAATGTTGTAGAATGGGTCTCTGTAGATTTTTAAAACGAGAAAATGATTTATTTGGAGTAGTTTCAGTTTAATCCTGCCTGGAGACTTAGAGATGGACTAGATATCATCTTTATAGTCTACCTCATTTCAGAAGTTGGCAATTTTTGAAAAATAATTTTTATTGCTCTTTTTTTATATATCAACAAAATGTCTCCCAGTATCCCTCCCTGAGCTCTTCTCAGAGAAGCATCTCATATAAAAATGTTTTTTTAAAGATAAAAAATTCAGCAGAATTGGATCAGTGCATTGAAAAAAGTTTGAAAATACATGCAATCTACCACTCTGGAGAGGGGTGGGAATGTAGAAGTAAATAATTTTAATGTAATTACAGTAGGATGTACAAAAAAAGACATGAGATATATTGGATAGAGAGCTGGACTTGGAGTCAGTAAGACCTGAATTTGAATTTCGACTCAGATAATTAATTACTATCTGTGTGACCCTGCTCAGCATCTCTGCCTTCATGTAAATGTGTCTTTAATAAAGTCTGAGATAGAAAAAATTTAAAAATATACGTAAGAGGGTAATCACTTTTATTATAAAAATGTTATTTTGCTTACAGCAGTATGCCGTGAATAATTTCTTCATATGTTGAGCTATGATAAAAGTGACTAACAAATACAGCCCTCTCATTCAAGGAAATTAGGGCTAGACTTAGAATGAGGGTGACTGGGGCTCAAACCTTGGCTCCGACTCTTTAAAAAAAAATTAGTGGTTTATTTAATTAGCCAAAATCTACCTTCTCTAGTATCCAACCCTTACCTTGCTTCCAATTGAGATTGAGAACACAAGAAACATAAAATCCATTACAAACATATATAGTCAATCAAAACGAACTTCTACATTGACCATATCCAAAAAAAATCTGTTTTTCACATTCTACATTCAGAGTATTTCTATCAGGAGTTGAGGGGAATGTTTCATCATTAGTCCTCTGTAATACTGATGGGTCATTGTGCTGATAAAGCTCAGTGTGATAATATTTCATCACATTTATATACTATGTTTAGCCGTTCCCTGATTGATGGGCACCCCCTCAGCTTTCCATTCTTTGCCACTTCAAAGAGCTATATATATATTTATAGTTTGTTCTGCTTAGAGCTCATACCTCCCTTAATCTGCCCTGGTTCTGAGTCCTTCTCCTTTCCTTTTCCCCTTTCCCTCCTGTTTTGTTGCTTGAAATCTATTTCTGTACCCAGTTGTGTGTGTGTGTGTGTGTATTTTTCATTTGTTCACCCAGTTCATATGTGAGGTTCAAAAAGTGTCCACCACTCCCCCTCACCCCTTTCTCCTTGTTTGTATAGATGTGAATTTGTGCATCTAGATTATTTGAGATAATTTCCCTTCATTTTCCTTCTCTTCCCTCCACTCTGGTATATTCTTCTTCCCGTCCCTCATCAAGACATAACAGAAACAAACCTATGCCTTGTGTAACTGGCCTCCTCTGGTGGTGCTGTTGCCTCAAGCACCTATGCTGTGTGACCCTAAGCACCTGTGTACTTCTAGGAGCCTCAATTTTCCTCATGTACCATGAAGGTAGCGAACTCGAAAGTTGCTAAGGCCCCTTCCAACTCAAAATCTAGAATATTGTGCACCTGTGATATTGAAATATGTTAATGGGTTTGTAAGAGAGTGTGTATGTATATGTATGTGTGTGTGTGTGTGTGTGCTCGTTTGTGTCTGTGCATGTGTGTGTGTTGGGGATGTAGAAAGTGTTGTTTTCAGAGATTCAAGAACCCTTTTTTGTTTAATAAGTTTTATTTTCAGATCTCTATTCTTCTATTAAATGATTGTGAGTGATTGGTTTAAAAGATGCTTAATAAGAGTGTGTAAAAGCTAGACTTATGGCTCTTTAAAATGGCTTGTTCCCCCAGGATTTGGGGAGCTCCAGGTAACTGCCTTTTCCATCATTGTTCCAGCTGTCCACATGGGTAACCCCCCTCCAAGGGGTGAGAGTTCACTTACTGGGCCATGGCCATCTGTACCTGTTATATGACCCTCCCAGAGATGATAAGTAACCTGGGAATGAGGGAAAGGCAAGCCCTTTTGACACAATTACTGCTTTTCCCTTCTAGTGTGGCCAGCACGGTCAAGCACGCACTGTCTGTCTGGCTGAGTATTATTGTGTTTGGGAACAAGATCACCAGCCTGTCAGCCATTGGGACAGTTCTGGTGACCATTGGTGTCCTGCTCTATAACAAGGCCAAGCAGCATCAGCAGGAGGCCATGCAGAGCTTCGCCATGACTGCCAGTCCAAGTGCCCCTGAGGATATGGAACCGCTGATAGGCAAGGACTCAAAGCCGTATAATTGACCCTGGTCTGCCGCCACTGCCTGCCAACACACCGAAGCATCTCTGGGGAGTTTTTCCTTTCCTCACTGCTGACACCTTGATTCTTCCTTTAAATGAGTAGCTGGGGACTGGGGGCGAGGGTGGCCAAGGCAGCCATAAAGGGAAGAAGCCACACACTCTGCTGCTTCGAGAGGTGGCACCAGCATTAGCAAAAGGTGTTTCCTTCTGTTGGGAGAACTGAGACAGGACAGACCCAGGACAAGAGACCACCCAAGCATCAGCACCCTGGAGAAGGGCAGCTTCAACTCAGTACTGTCATCATAATAATAATGTGAAGAAATAAACAATGACCTGCCACTGTCTTTGGACTTATTGTTGGGGGATGGAAGTTGTGCCATGCAGAGAACAAGCACCATTGCTGTGCTCCTATGGAGTGGGCATCTGTGCTAGGACGGAGGGCAGCCCAACACTTCCTGTGAATGATGATTGGAGACTGAGAAACTGGAGCTTGAGATCCAGGTGCCAAGGTGAATGTTCCCTGTGTCTACTGCCCATGGAAATCACTGAACCTCCCCATCACTAAAAACCAGAGAATCCAAGAGAGGTTTGGGTCCTCTGATTCCTACATGTCCTTAAAAGAAACCAAGATTGTTGAATCTTGGAGAGATCAGCCCTGGGGGGTTTCATGACATTTCTTTTTCCTTCAGAATCTGTGATAAGTCTTCAACCCAAAAGGATGCCACTGGGGCTGCTGATTGGCCAGAAATAGCAAAGCTGGTTGTCCCGGGGACCAGAGATTTGCTGAGGTAACAATGGTTCTCTATGGAACACTGGGCACATATTGACACCTACCTTACCCACTCTTTTCCCACTAGCCCTAAAGGAGGAAGATTGTGGACCAGGATCTAGAGTGGGGTCTCTGCTATCAATACCTTCATGTTTTGCCATTTTTAAGAAAATCTTACAATCTGCCTATTAAAAAACCAGCCAACCAGTGATGTACATCAAAGCATGAAATATTTAGAAAAAGGGGTCGTTTCACACGCTTGCTTTAAATTATGGAGTGCAATAAGTCCCTCCCCTGACCCTGTGCCCCAAGCTCTTGTGCTGAAGGGTTTCCCTTCATGTCTAGTTGGCTAGCCACAACACACCCATGTACTCAGTTGAAGAGCAGAATGTTAACCGATGGTGATATCCCAGCACTGGCTGATTTAAAACAGAATGTCTCATACGTGTCATTGGGGTCTTCTTTTAAGAATGGGTGCGCTTTTTTGTTTTTAAGTTTAGTATAACGTGTCTCTAATGCTCGCTGGTTTTCTTTTACTTATCCCTGGTGGAGTTAGAGCTAGCACTACCCCCCCACCTTTGCCACCCATTGTCTTTATGAAGATTTTAATTTTCTTTTTCTACATAAGGTGATGAGTAGAGGAAGAAAGCTGGTAAAAGGTGTTGGTGTTTACATTTTTGGTTAAAAGAAACCTTAAAATGATACTGTAGAAAAAACCCAACCGATAAACAGGCTTTAGAGCAGATTTCAGGGAATAAAAAGTTGTGCTTTGTAGGTAAAGCTAGAATCTCAGCTAACAGCCTGTCTTACCCCTTTAGCTACGAGTGGCCTAAGGAAGGGCCCTAACTTCTCATGAGATTCCTTTCTGTTTATGAGGTGGCTCCATTTTATAACATCTTGTCTAAAAAGTGCAGTCTGCATAATGAACCAGAAATTTCAGAAACTGATTCAGTGTTCTACCGCCTCCCCTGACGGTACTGTTCCTAGTGTCCTTTGACATGTCCCTGGAGCTCATTGTAAGTTCAGTTGTCAGAGACAGAGGGAGTTACTTTGGACGGGGGTGCTGGGGAAAGAATTGAACTATTTCCCACAACCTGACCTTAGTGAGCTTGGGGAGGAAGGGGACATTGGATGGGGAGGTGGGAGTGGCAGAAATTTTGGCGATGTGTATTCTTGTAGCGTTTTTTAAAAATTATATATTCTTTAGATTGAAGTTTTGGGTTTCGTTGATGGTCTACACTGGCATTTCATCCCCATTTTTAACCTGGGGAAGGAATGGGGAAAGCAATTTCCTATGATATGAGTTTTTTTGGTTTTTCATACTGTCTGTATAGCCCTAATGGTTCTCAGAATGAGCTGAATGAGTGGGTTTTTAAAAAATTTTTCTGTGAATAATAAAAGAGATAAGCTACTTGGGGTCATATATGTTCTACTGTTCCCTACCCCTCTCTCATTTCCCCTTCCTCCTACCTAGCTTGGCCTCCCATAATTATTTCATTAGCTTTCTGCTTGGCTTCTCACCTGGAAAAATGTAAAATGCTTCAGTAACTACTCCTGGAGATCAAATCTCTCTGAAACAAAGAGCAATAATTAAGTCTTGTTAAGTTCTGCCTGTTTGGATAGGCTTGCCAGAAGCAGAGGAGCAAACAGCAGGCCTCATAGCTTGTAGAGACCTCTTCATCAAGTTTAACTCATGTGCACATTCCAGATTTGTTTACTCAGCCTTGGAAGAGTTTTTGTCTTCAGTGACATTCCTTTAAAATCACTTTACCTTCTTCTTCCTAAAAGAGAGTGCAAAATTAAAGAAAATTCACTTGTCATTGCTGTGTTGGGGGTGTGGGGGCACTCTGTTGGTCTGTGAAGACCAGCTTCAGATGATGTCAACAACCCACTGAATCTGTTGCCTTCCCTGGATCTCCACCCTACATCCTTACCAGCTTCCCCTTCTCTGCCTCTAGGAAATAACACTCAGCTGGAGAGGGCTTAGAACTTTGGGGGCTGGTTGCCCAGTTGCAGAGTGTTGACGTTTGCAAGATTTGCCACTGGTCGAGAATGACAGATCCTCTGGAATCTGGTCAGCAGATCTTCTGCAGGCTTCACAAGACCTGTGTTTCCTCAGAGAGCCAATGAGCTGACAGCTTCTGTAGATGCCTGTGATCCAGATTTAAGAAAAAAGAAAAAGAAAACACACAGCTCCAGTAGTATTTTAGGCCTTGACTTCAGGAACTTACCCTCGCAAAAAACCACAAAACAGCTCAAAACACAGATTAATAATATGAACTCATTGCGCAATCAATAGATGAGGCAACAACATGTTACACAGTTATTTCTGGCAATCTTTTCCTGTCTTGTGACATGGAAGACTTCAGATTTCCTACATCCAGCCACCAGAACTGGGACCTCACTCTGGATTGACTGTCCTTATTCCATGTTAAGTTACCCAAATGCCATTTGTGGGTGTTCTGGGGTCCCTTTACATCCAAGAAATGTAAATGTACAGAAACAATCTATTTTTATTAACTTTGGCTAAGGCATTTTAGTAATCCACTCGGGTCGTTGTCAATGTGTGCATAGGAAAAAATGTGTGTTTTGTTAGCATTTCATGCTGTTAACCTAGCACCGATTTTCCACCTGAATTTCATGTTTGTTATCTGTGCTGTTTGTGAAAGAAAAAACACTTGAACCAATTCCTCTGGATTTGGCCCATTTCCTTGGCTGGGATAGAGATGTACCAGAGTAGGGATTGGGTCTTGGCCCTAAGGACACATAGGAAGGCCCACCTTCCAACCTTGTTCCTGACCCAAGCAAGTCATTAATCTCTTATGACCCCAGCAACTCTCCCAAGACCATTAAGTTACAGAGGGGTTGCCAGTCTATGTGATTGAAGGATGTTTCCATACCGAAAGCTTTCCGACTAGAGAAAATATAGGATTTTATTCACAGTTTCAGATTTGCGTGGGGGCAGTGGAGGCAGAGGATTAGGCACCTTGGCTGATGGCCAGTCTTAAAATGTCTTAATTCCCCGATTCAATCCTATAAGCATTTATTATCTGCCTGCTAAATGTAAGACACTTAGGGGTACGGCTCAGGTGCCAGATGAAAGGCAATGTGCTGTAGTAAACAGAGGGCCAGTATTTGAATCGGAGAGACCCGGGAGTCTTAAGAGGTAGGGGAGACCCTGCCTCTGACACTGGCTGTATGACCCTAAACTCTTGGTGCTTCCAGGCAACTCTTTGAGAGTACAAGTTACAAATGGGTAGGTTGTCTGCATTGGCAAAAGGAGCTTCCACACCAAGAGTTCCCTACATGATGAAATTTCATCTCTGTGCCCCTCCCAGCCCTAATTATAAAGCAAAGAAACAAGCAGAAAAACTTAGTGGGTGTGGAGTTCTGTGAAGTTTTTCAGAGTCTGTGAAGACATTTCCATTCTTACAGCGTATAGATTCCAGTGGATGTATCTATGGTCTTCTCCATGTGGATGTTCACTGCAATGACTGAGCCCGCTTATCCACACACAGCTTTCCCTTACTCTCCAGTTTCCATGACTTCACACACAGCTTCAGACAGAGGGGAGCAGCCTGGTATGCTGGAGACCTTCCTCAAATTTGACTTGATGTTGCTGCAACATCTTTCATTCTCACCATAAGACTGGCCCATCCCTTTCCTTTTGTTTCTTCTAACTCACTCAGTTGGCCTAGAAAGTTTTCATTTAAAATCCCAGTGATCATTTTATTCATGGTTTCCTATGAACTGTACTTCCACATGTCTAGAGTGCTGGGCACTGTTATATGTGTCTTTTTGATTTTAAAGACACCACAACACGGGAATCAGAATTTATGGGAAGAATGTATCAAAGAAAGTTGTCTTTTACACCCTTTTGTCCTCAACCCCCATGAGTTTGAAAAGATATTTCATGGCATTGGGTTCTCTATTCTACACCTACATTTTGGCATGAGTTGTCCCACAGAAAAATGCTTAGGTCAGTTGTGCCATTAAAAGTACTATGTGGCTTTTGCATTTGACAAGTGATGCTGTGATTCAAGGCCAGAAAGTATTTCCTTTGCTTCCTTAGGTTGAAAGATGACATAAAGGAAAAAAAAAGAAAAAGAAAAAGAAAAAAAACAATGTATGGGGCAGCTAGGTGGTACAGTGAATAGAGCAGCAGCTCTGGAGTCAGGAAGACCTGAGTTCAAATCTGGCCTCAGACACTTAACAATTAAAAAAAAAAAACCTAGCCATGTGACCTTGGGCAAGTCACTTAACCCCAGTTGCCCTCCATAAAAGCAAAAAAAAAAAAGAGAAAGAAATAAAATAAAGATGACATAAAGGTACAGTCACAGCCCACAGATAAGTACTTTCTTGCTTTAAGCTGACCCAGAACTAAGGTGTTGATGTTTTCGAAGCCAATCTGCCCATTTCCAGGGACTGGGCCCTCCTTCTCTTATTGAATGAAGTTAGTTGAACCTCTGAACTCCAGCCTTCAAGGGGAGGTCCTATTTTTGTTTATCTTTTTGTTTTTCTCTTTGCCAGCAAAGGGGCAATTAACTGAGAAGCTCAAAGGTCTTGGTACCATGTGTCACCCTGCCTTCAGAGCACTGGTTTCCTCCTCACGTGTAGTTCAGAGTGGTGAGATGGGTCTTGGGTGCTTTGCCCAGATACCTAAATTTCTTCTGGAAAATAAAAAAAAAAAACAAAAACAAAACACAAAGCAAAAGCAACCCTTGGCTCCGTCTGCCAAAACATCTTTTTTTTTTCTGATTTAATTTGGGGCACCACAGCCCAGCTTTGATCTGTTACTTTCAAGATGTTAACCCTCTTAAACAGATGTTGGTGAGCTGAGCCACCATTTAGACATGAGATAAAAAAATCAATGAGAAAGCCAGGACTCTGCCAGAGAGGGCCCGGAGTCCAGGTTAGATGATAAACCCCATACAGGAAGTGAGCCAGTTTGTGGGTTTGACAGTGGGTGTTTACATCGAACTTTTAATCACCAGTTTCCATCCTGGATGGTGTGTGAAGGGCTCTCACATTCCACAGACACCATAAACTAGGGTTGCTTCATCAGGAAAGCCACTGACAAACAGCTCACTCAGAATAGGCATCCTTACCTGAATGGGCGCCAGCCAAGAAACTCCTGTTTTGGTTTGTTCATTTAATCCTGGGGCAGCCCACACAGATCTCATCCTGGCTACCTTTGCTAAACCCATACATTTTGGTTTTGTCTTCCTGCAGCTGTGAATCTTAAGCAAATTAAAACCTTTGCACTCGAGGGATGGTCTGTGGCTTCAGCTCAAATCCTAAGTGCTCTCATGCTTGATTCTTCAAATTGTTACCTGTGAGTCAAGTGTGTAGTATTCTGCCTGCTTGGTTAATGAGGACTAGAGGGGAAGGCGTGCCAAAGGAAAGGGAAGAGAATACTTTAAAAAAATTTGCCTTAAGCAGCATGGTTGCAGAGAGATTCTAAAGCTTCCTAGAAGTCAGGGAAACCACACCACTAACCATCCACCCCACCATGGAGCAGGAGAATCAATCCTATCCGAGCTGTCCTAATGCCAACAAGGGAGTTCTGAGTTTCTGACTTGTCACACACACATTATCTGAGTGTCCCTGTGTACAAATGGGCATTATTTTTTAAATAAAATAGTTTTCCATTTTGAGAAACTTGAAAATAGCAACAGTAACTGCTTCTTCTACACTGGAGCCAAACTGTGTTTGTTAAACCAAACCCAGATGTGTAGGACAAAAACCACACTATACCAGACATTTGTAGGTATTTTGTACATTGCCTCTTACAGTATTTCTATAACTAAATTCTATAACTAAGTTTATCATCCATGATTTGGCTTGTCACTTTAATTCTTTTGTGTGGTAATAGGTTGATGACTTGTGTTATAAATGATAAATTTATAATAAACAATTATGTAATAAATCCTGTGGATGCCTCTTGGCTATTCCTTTGTTAAGAGTCAAACAGACGGGTTAGTCTCTTTCCATGAGCATTGTTCTGGAAAAGTCAAATAAAATCGATATTTGTGCTTCTAGATTTGGTCTTTGATTTCATATTTCACTTGGGGGCCTTCTCCACTAAAATTATCTGAGTTGATTTTTTGGTGATTTTTCCAGTTGCCAATGTGAAAAGGATTCTCCAAACCTGAATGAATTTAGATTATTCTCTGATAGTCTGTGTAGTAGATAAACATCTTTCCAGATGGGGAAGACTTTACAAGCAGACCAGAAAGAGGTGCTAAAGATTTTCCCTGAACAATCTCTTATCAGCCAGTTACCCAACCTCTCCCAGTTTGTTGCCCTTATGTCTGACTGTTGCCCATTCAAGGTTCCAGGGAATGTGCCCCACCCCTTTGGTTTCCATCTTCAAATGGTGGACCAAGAGCCTGGTGCTGGAGCCACAGCTGTCCCTTAGCAGCCTTCATCTCAGTTAAAGAATTTCTGTCCACTTTCTGTCTATAGACGAGTCTGTCCTCTGCCCTGGTTACGGCACCTCTGGGGTATTATTATTCTTCAGTTCTGGGCACTTGGTTTTCAGGAGGGCATTGACAAGCAGCTCCATGTCCAAAGGAGGACCACGATGACAAGGGAGGCCTGGAGGACTTGAACTGGAGATGTGAATGAAGGGATGTGATCATTGTTTTTGAGTATTTCACAGGGGGTGCTGGGGAAAGAGGGATTAGCCATGTTCTTCACCTTAGACTAGAAACAAAGAACAGAAATTTCAGGGAGGCAGATTTCAGCTTGTTTAATGTTAAAACTGTTCTTTTTAATGGTGGGAGTTGTCCAGAAACGGAGTGAGTTGTCTTTTCCTGAAGGGCTTAAAGCAGTAACTGGACTGCTTTTTGTTGGATAGGATAGAACCAAAATGTCAAACTCAGCTGGAAATGCCCCCTCCTCCGCCCCCCACAGCACATGAGACTTAGAAAACCACATATTGACCGTGTACTATATTTTTTAAAGTGTTGTTCATCTTATGCTCCTTAACATTTTCCACTCGTTTGGCTGTCCCTCAGACTTAGGCCAGGTGCTTCACACCTCTGGTCTGTTGCTGGGATCAGATCTTAAATTCCCTCCAAACTGATTGTCTGATTGAATTTTCTGTCCTTGAAACAACAGGCCTTGAAATATAAACACAGAAGAAAAATAGCTGATTGGCTAATACATAAGTTATATTTATGATGTTGTTTATCTATGTGTGTGGATATCTATAGCCGGATATTTCACTGAGCCTTTTCCTGGCTTTCTTTAAGCCCCAGCTAAAGTCCATCTTACTAAAGGAAGCCATCCCCAATTCCTCTTCTTTCCAGTGCCTTCCCTGTATTTTCCTGTTTGTCCTTTGTGTGTGAGAAAATGTTTGCATGTTGTCTCCCCCATTAGATTGTAAGGTCCCTGAGGGCAGGGACTCTCTCTTGCTTCTCATTGTATCCCCAGCACTTTGCACCGTACCTGGAACATAGAAGGCGCTTAATTAATGTTTATTGCTTGATCAACTGCTGCAGTTTAGCCCTAAAAAAAACCAAAACAATTACGGGAAGAAAGGAAAACGAGCATTTATTAGGCGCCTTCTCTATGCTGGACAAAACAACGCGCTCTCCATAAGGCCTCAGGATTCTTACAAGGACCCTGGGCAGAAAGTAGGCGGCTATTGTCTCTAGTGTACGGGTGAGGAAACTGAGGCAAAGGCTAGGTGAATAGCACATCTTAGCTGGACAGGCCAGGGGTGGGAGCAACTTCCTGCGTCAGGGAACGGAAATCCCTGCTCCTTTGGGGGGGGGTGTGTGTGCTGAAACGCAGGACCCTCTTCTTGCTGTCCCCCAAAGCACAGCCCTCCCGCCTTCTCCCCAGGCTCTCTGGCTGGAGCAGCATGATTAGAGGCGCTGGAGAGCGGGGTGAGGGGGTGAGGTTTGCAGGGGGCCAGCGCATCCCTTTTACAGATGGGGAAACTGAGGCCAAGAGATGAAATGCCTTTCAGGGGGACGTGAGGGGAAGGGTGGGATTGGAACCCGGAGCCCCTGACGCCAAAGCGCGCTCTCTTCCCGCTGCACTGGGAAAGGGACAAAGCAGGCTTCCCCCGGGCCCGTGGGGAAGGGGGGGGAGAGCCAGGCATCCGGGGTTCTGGGCCAGAGGCGCCGCCGCGTCTTTGCCACTAGTAGCCGCGGGCTCCATCCAGATGTTCCCGCAGATTCCCCGCAGCCGCGGCCGCTCCTGTTGGAAAAGGTGGGTTTTTCGTGGAGGTCGGGGGGTGGGAGGGGTTGAGGAGGGAGGGAAATAACCTGCCCAACCCGACGGGGCTTCACGGGCCGCCCCCGCGTGAACGCGCCCCTTACGCGGCGGAGACACTGGTGGAGAAAGGGCCGCTGGCTGAGAGCGCGCTGACCGCCGGCGTCTGCTCCTCGCCCCCGCCCGCAGCCCCGCCCGCCTCTGACGTCGCCGCGCAGCGCCCGGAAGTGACGCGCTCGGTCCGCGCCCGATGCTGGTTCTCCTCAGACTCCCGGTCCGGCGGCGGCAGGCGCGGTGGTGAGTGTCCGGCCCTGGGGCTGGTGGGGAGATGCCCGGCCTGGGGCCCAGGGGCCCGCGGGCCTGCCTGCCGATCTTCCTGGCCCCGGCTGCGGGAGGGTTCCGGGCTCGGGGCCTGTGGCGGGCCCGCCTCCAGACCTCGCTGGCGAAATTGCCCGCTGTCCGGCCACTGCCCCCCGCGTGGGCTCTGAGCCCTCGGGCCAGAAGCGGCCCGTTGTACAGGTGGGAAAACCGAGGCCTGGGCCCTTTGCCCGGCCGCCAGCGAGGCCCACCGCTTAGGGGCTCAAGAAAGCGACGGCAGGGCGAGTAAGGGGCAGGAGCTGGGTTCGAATGTTGTCTCCTGGGCGAGCGGCTCGACCCCTCCGAGGCTGTTTCCTAGTCTGTCCAACAGAGAAAATAGCGCTTGTTTCTCCGCCTGAGTTTACCCTCCTATTCAGTGGGCCTCCTAAGCACGGCGGGCCTGACTTCGCAGGTGACTGAGACAGGGTAGCTTTTGTCATTGTCGTTGATGCTCCGCCGTGGGTTTCCCGTCCTGTTAATGCCACTGAGGGGCTGGGTGCCCTGGACCCAGCCCCCCCACCTCTGGCGTTTAGGAACGGGCGAGGTCGTGTAACCTCCGGGCCTCAGTTTCCACATCTGGAAAATGGGCGCCAGAATACAGGCGGCTCTTAACTCTCGGGGCTTATTGTCAGGCGGGAATGAGATCATACTTGGAAAGCACCTGTCATTGCCCTGTAAATGTTGGAAAGTCTCTAAGGCCCTTCCAGATGCGACATTCAGATGATTGATGAAGTTTATCCTTCCAGGGCCGCAGTTCACCTGTTCAGGGAGCATTTATGGACTTGCAACTTTGTAGAACCCAGTGCTGGACTCTGGAGGAAATGGGAAGTTTAGATGTCACACAGCCCCTGTGCTTACTTACTGTCAGGTGGGGAAATGAGACATGAACACAGATAACTAGAATCAGGGAGGGACTTTAGATGTTGTAATGTCCACTTTTACAGATGAGGAAACTGAGGCTCAGTTATGTTCAAGGTCGCAAAAATTGTAAGTGGCAGAGCTGGGATTTGAACTGAGGCCTTCCGACTCTGTAGCTACATGAATACCTCAGGGATCTGATTTCCACCTTTCCTTAAGGTATTAATACCATAATGCTTTTTAAATGCATATGCGGTGCCTAGGGTAAGTACAATTGTGTGTTATTATTTTAGAGGCTAGGAAAATTTTTTCAGTGGACACGTCTCATTGAAATTTGTGTGAAATTTGGAGTCTGGGAGAGTTGATGAAGCTAGGTTAAGCTAGGTTGTGGCCTCTAAATTGATCATTTTCCAGCCAACTTTCTGGTGATTGTTGGGTTAGTGCAGATTAATGTGATACACACACACGTGAGATAGATACTACATTTTCCTCTATAGGTCAGGAAGCTGAGGAATGCCTAGTGTCTGGGGTAGGCTTTCAGCTCAGTATTCAAAATGAACCCATTTCTCCCCAATTCCAAGTCCAGGGTTCTGGCCACTGTACCACTTAGCCCTTACTTGACCTTGGGTAAGTGACATACCTTCTTTCGACCTTTGTTTCCTCATGTATAAAATGAAAAGGTTGGATTAGGTTGTCTTTAAACTCTTCCAGCTGTAAGTTTGTGATCCTATGATAGGGTTTTCAGGAAAAGCTTCATGGAGAAGGTATTAGTGGGACTTTAAGGAAGGCTAGGAATTCAGCAAGGAAAGAAGTGTGGGGTACATCCTTTTTGTAAAGAATGGTGTCTGCATAGTTGGAGAGGCAGGAGAGCTCAGGGTATGTTTAGAGGCCAAGTCCAGTTTGTAAAATACATAAAGTAAGAAGTAATGAGTAGGTGTCTGGGAAGCCCTCTCTTTTGAGGCTTTTAGGAGAGAGGCTAAGAAGTAGAAATACAGTACTTCCTGCCACTCTGGTGTCATCCATGGCCTAACTCTGCCCTGCTTCCAGAGGGTTTGTCTTTACTTTGCTGCATCCCAGCCTGATTTACCTCCCTCTACTCAAAGGTTTTTGGGCTCTCCTGCTGCTCCTGGTCACTGCCTCAATGGGTTCTGATGGTGCTGGCAGGGGGCTCCTGAGCACTGGCTTAGCAAGACCTAGGGCTTGTTCCACAGGTGCAGCCTGTTAGGAGGCTCTTCCACCAAAGTGTCAGCCTTCATGCTGCCCACAGACAGCTGTTTGCCAAGGGTGGGAAGCGTCTCCAACCATGCTGGGCTTGCCTTGGCTTCTCTTTCACAGTCTTCCAATGTTTTCTTCTTTCAGTGTGTCTTAACTCAAATGGGTGATGAAAAGGATTCTTGGAAAGTGAAAACTTTAGATGAAATTCTTCAGGAAAAGAAGCGAAGGAAGGAACAAGAAGAGAAGGCAGAGATAAAACGCATAAAAAATGTAAGCCACTTTTTTCAAGTCAATGGTTTGTAAAAAGGAAGTTTAATGTCTTTGCACTCATTTTTCCATTAGAACCTCGCTTCTTCGGTGAAGTGGTTTTGTACTTCCAAATGTCACAGGTGAGCCAAAGTCTCTTTCAAAAGTTACCAAAACCCCATCTGATTTCGCAGTTTGTCCCAGAGATAACAAACTAAAGCTATTTCTAGATCAGGGGTTCTTAACCTGGGCTTCTTGAACATATTTTAAAAAGACTTTTACAACTATTTTGATATCATTTGGGTTTTTTTGTAATCCTATGTATTTTACTTTGCGCATTTAAAGATGTGATTCTGAGAAAGGATCCATAGTCTTCACAAGACTGCTGAAGGGGTCCATGTCACAGAAAAAGGTTAAGAACCCTTATGCTACATGAAGATTTGTTTGGAGAATAAAATATTTGAGACCTAACATCATTACTGAATATTTCTAAGTGCAGTGGGATTAATGTTTTTAATTCTTTTCCTGTTCAGACTTGCAAATAATTCTGTTTTTAAATATTGATAAAATATTGCTTTGAGGAATTAACATCCGTATTAGTTTGTGAAATAACACACTGAGAAGAGCTCTTCAGTAAGTTGGTGCTCTTTGTCGGCTAGAATGCCACCTTCATTTAAATATCTGTTGACTACAGCCCAGTGCCATGTACACCAGAGAGCTGTATACATGCTTTATTTTTCCTCTCTATGTGGGGTCTAGAAATCTCATTAGTAGCTGCAGAAGAAGAGAGTGCTGCCTCCTTTGTGGGGCCTAATGTCTGTGAACAAGACTGTCTTGCTGACTCTCCCACTAAACATATTCCCCAGGTCCTAGGACTTCTACCCCTCAAGGCATGCAGGCACTAAGAGGCATTGTATGCCCCTAATGAAAGAATTTGATATTTGTATTTTATTGGCCCATTGAAATTTGTGTAAGATTTTGTATCTGAGGTCATTGATGAAGCTAACCTGAATATTATTTTTCGAAAAGTAAAATGGTTGGTTTTTTTTTCTTTTTCTGTTTTCTTTTTAGTCTGATGATCGGGATTCCAAGCGGGATTCCCTTGAAGAGGGGGAGCTGAGAGATCACCGTATGGAGATAACCATCAGAAATTCACCTTACAGGAGGGAAGATTCTATGGAAGATAGGTAAGTGGGTGGCAACCAAGTGCTTGAGACCGAACACAGGTCTGGTGGAGGGACCTTTGTCATGCCAGCTTTTCTGTCTGGCTGAAGCTCCTAAGCATTGCTTTGAAAAGGTCTGTCTTGGGGATCGATTGCTAGTCTGAACTCCATGTTTAGAACTGAGTCATTATGTGGTTTCTCTCAGATTACCCACCTCTTCCATGCTTGAAGATCTAAAAATAACAGCAGGTGGCGTTTATATGGCATGTGGAAGCTTGTAAAGCACTCTTCCCATGTGCTTCCTCTAAGCAATAGTCTCTAACACAGGTGCCTCATCCCCCTCTTATAGGAGAGGAAACATAGCTGGTGAGTGTCAGAGGCAGGCTGCGACCGAATGTGAAGTTCTTTGTAGATGAAGCAGTTACATTTCCATTTGCAATCTACAGTGCTTCATAGTATCATTGTGTTGATCCCACTTCATAGGAACCATGGGGAAGATGCAAACTCGGTGTCCTAGCTAGCTTTCTTTCCTGGGCTAGTGCTCCGAGGAATGAAGGAGGTGAATCCAGGCAGCAGAGGGGCTCGGGAGCATCAGTCCTAGAGCCGAAGGCCCCCGTTCTTGTCCTTCTGCATCTGTTATCTCCTCATATTGCCCCACGCGTGTGGTCACTATATAGAAAGCACTTCTTAAATCTTAACCTTTTCTGGTTCTTGATGTCTTAAGTGTAGTGGAGTTACTGGCAGCCTGAAGTGAGGTGGGTACCACAGTGCCTGGCACAAGCAGGCACTCAGTACACGTTCACTGACTGATGACACCCATTTATATACATGGCTCTCGTTGGAGCCTCCCAAGAACCTGGGAGAGAAGTGCTGTTATGATGATGGCCATTTTATAGATTAGAAAACTGAGGCAAATTGAGATTAAGTGACTTTGCCAGGTCTCAGAGCAAGTAAGTGGGGGTGGACTCCAGACCTAGCATTCTATCCTCCACACCACTGAGCTGCCTAGATAAAAGCTTGACTTTCACAGAGCTGCAAGATTTTTCAAGGAGCTGTGGGGTCATGTAGAGTAACCTTTTCAACCAAAAGACGAGAAAAGTGAGACCGAGGGCAGTTACTTGCCTTTTCTAAGGTAGTATGGCTTGTCGGGGCAGGGCCAGAAGCCTGTTCTCCTGGCGCAGCGTACTTTCCCCTACACTGTGCATTCATCCCCTCCTGGAGCAAGTGGAAAGAAACTTTGATGGCAGTGAGTTTTGCCAGCCTGGTGTAGATGTAGCAGGGGCTGAAGGAGTTCCTCAGACTGTTTCGTCTGCTTGAAAGATCTCTCTCAGTATTCAGGTTGGCTTTTCCCTCAACTTTTTGTCTGTTACCCTACAGAAATATGCTTTTGCTCTGATGTCAGGTTTACATCCTGACTAATATCTGACCATCTTCATTCTCACATGCAGAGGAAAACTGTGCCTCTTTCTGCCTTTTTGTAGTTTGTGGCCATGCTTATATTAAGTTGTTAATTCTGCATTGTGTTCTGAATGCCCCTGTTGTGTAAGGAGTCATTGCCATTTTGTATTGTACGCTTAGAGGTGAAGAAGATGACTCCTTGGCTATCAAACCACCCCAGCAAATGTCACGGAAGGAGAAAGCTCATCACAGGAAAGATGAGAAGAGGAAAGAGAAACGTCGGCATCGCAGCCACTCAGCAGAGGGAGGTACGGAGCTGCTTTCCTTTTTATGCAGAGTCACTTTGAGTTCAGTTCTTTCTTCCCTTCAGACTTTGCTTCCTTAGAGCATTCTGTAGAAGTGGAATACCGAGCAGATTTAATAATCATAATTCACGTTCCACTTGTTACTAAGAACCCATCAGATGCACAGACCAGAGACCAGAGTGACCCACACCGTGCACCCTGTCCACTTAGTGTCTGTTGGCCAACTCCAGTTCAGGTGTTTCCATTATTACATTTCCTCTCATCTTAATTGATCCTTGAAACAGGGAGCCAGGATGGGAATTATTCTAGTTTCGTTTTTTGTGGTTTATTTTTTTGAAAAGGATACTGAAGGTTCTGAAGTCCAGAAGTGAAGTCCACAAGTCTGACTTGTCCAGAGTCACACAGGAAGTGGCACAGCTAGTGCTTGAAGCCAGGCCCCATCACTTGTTCTGGTGCTCTCTGTGCCAGAGAACCCGGGGAGATTTGGGACCCCTATGCCCCAAAGCCAAAGGTTTGAGTTTGGCTAACAGGGTTGAGTCCAAAAAAAATGTGTTTGGCTTAAAGAGAAGTTAGGAGTCATTGGTATATTTGTGTATGTTGTGTGTGTACGCATTTGTGTGCATGTATGTATACACATACACATGTGTGGGTGCCCACTGGGGCAGGGGAGGGGGAGGGCATTGAAGAAAACCCTTTTTGTTAGAAATCTGAGTCAAGGTCTTGATCATATAAAAGAAGAATCCTATCTCATGCTTTATGTGTGTTACTGTAACTTACGTTTTAAGTTAATTTCCTGGGACTTCACTATATTCCTCTGAGTGTGACAGGATGTTTCCCCTCATTAGGGAAGCATGCCAGGGTGAAAGAGAAGGAGCGCGAACATGAGCGGCGGAAAAGGCATCGGGAGGAACAGGATAAAGCCCGGCGGGAATGGGAGAGGCAGAAAAGGAGGGAGATGGCGCGGGAACATTCCAGGAGGGAGAGGTGAGAGCCTTTAGTTAGCCAGCCATCTGGCAAAGGGCTTAGCACAGTGCCTGGCACAGAGTAAGGCTGCATCATCACCATCATCATGGTTAAATCCGTGTAAGATGCAGTGTACAAAAACAGTAGTAAGATTTCTTGTAGTTATAACAGGAATGAAAAGGTAGGCTAATCATTTGAAAGGAATGTATCCTCAAGGAGAAAGGAGTGTAATTCAGGCTCAATCCATACGTTCTAAGTGAAGGGAGAATGAAAGAAGTCAGTGTGAGATAGCATTAGACAGTGAAAGCTTCTTGTAGAAACATAACTTTGAACTGAGTTTTATAGAAGATGCTGGAAATCTGTCAGACGAGAAAAGGGGAGTTTAATGTTCTAAATGTAGCTTCAGCAAAGGAATCGTGAGAGATGATGGAGGGGGCCTCTTGGGTGCTGGCTGGCTTGTGTGCCTCCCTCAATGCCAGTTTAAAAAGTGGGGATTCCAAGTTCTTGGATAGGAGAGCCATGAGAATAAAGAAAGTCCTCAGCTGAGCCCTATAGCATCAGGCAGGCAGGCTAGAGTAGAGCAGGGAGAAGTTGGAGGCAGAGAGAAGAGCTACAGCAGAGGCCACGGAAGGACTGCTAAAACAGTGTGGGTGCTAGACACTTCCTAACAGCACTGCAGCGTTTCTGGAGCCCTTTATGGGGATCTCGTTGGATTCCCCCAACAACCCTGTGAGGTAGATGCTGTCATTCTGTAGTGGGACATGGGGGTAAGGAGAGAGAAGTGGAAATAAATTCAGTTTAGGAAATCAGCTGAGTGATGATGGAGAACCTCAGCCAGCTCTGGGCTGGGTACAAAGAAGAGGCATCCTGGCCTCTCGTGGAGCTCGCATCATATAAGGGACATGCACTCAGTAAGTATAGGAGGAGGTGTTGGACAGCCAGGTGTTGCAGTGGTTAGAGCAGTGGGCTTGGCGTCAAGAAGACCAGAGTAGGAATCCAGCCTCAGACACTTAGGAGCTGCATGACCCTGGCAAGTTATGTTGCCTCTCTCAGCCTCAGTATCATCACATGTAAAATGAGGGAATTGCATTTGATGGCTCTTAAGGGACCATCTAGCTCAAAATCTGTGCTCATTGGGTTCCATAGGTGCTAATTTATCGCTCTTGAAAGTTACACTAGGAGGGGTGGCTAGGTGGCACAGTGAATAGAGCACCGGTCCTGGAGTCAGGAGGACTTAAGTTCAAATCCAGCCTCAGACGCTTAACACAAAAACCTAGCCATGTGACCTTAGGCAAGTCACTTTACCGCAATTGCCCTCAAAAAAAAAAAGCAAAAAAAAAAAAGAAAGTTACACTAGGGCAAAGGTGATTACTTTCTTAGGGGAGGTATCGGGGAAGGCTTCATGGGAGAGGTGGTGTCAGAGCTGGATGGGAGAGGGAGTCAGTTCTAGGCCCATGGAAAAGAACAAGGGGGAGAGGTGACGGCAGCGGGAAGCAAGGCCGATTGTCATTGCGAGAGCCAAGGAGACATGGAAGGAAGCCTGGAAGAGCAGGTGGCGCCAGACTGTGAATCACCTTCAGTCGCAGCTCAAGGTGTCCGAACTATTTGGGAAACAGTGAGCAACATCAAAGGGATGTTCTTCCATCTGTGCTTCAGGCAGATGATTTGGCCATCAGTAAAAGATGAGGAGGGAGCTGGAATACCTGGGAGGAAGCTCCTGCCCTCCAGGGGACCATAGAGGGAGCAGTATCCAAGCAGGGGCATAGCAGTGTGCATAGAGGGAAGGGCCAGTCCACAGGGTGGACTCATTGCTGGGGTAAGCTGCAGGCAGAACGTCCGACAGGTGCCTTACTTCCTGAAGGGGCTGTGAAGTCAGGAAGGGGATCTCAGAGCAGTCTCAGCAAGGGGTCAGATTGGAAGAGAATGAGAAAGGTGAGAGGGTCAGTGGAGACAGGTAATGCGCCCATATTTTTAGGCTTGAAAATGAGAGGCAGAGGATGGTCATTGGAGCACACCCTAGGTTGCTTCACCCACCCCAAAGAAAAGGCATTTTGTGGACAGGCTTACACAGAAGGGGCAAGTCTGGCGTGAGCTGGTTGGGAGAGGTTTGAGCTGCTACCAGGAAAGGGATGTGAGGGACATCGAGGGACCCAATCACAGAATGTCAGAATTGGAACTGGTCCCACCCCCTCCCTGGAAAAAGAATCCCCATGAATTGTTAGGAAGTGTTTCCCAGCATCAAACCCCAATTTGCCTGTTTGCAGCTTCTGACCGCTGCTCTTAGTTGTTCCTCCTGGGGCCCAGCAAAAGAAGTGGACCCAGCAAGGGCCAGAATTAATGCAAATAGTGACCCCCCCACCCCCTGATTTGGTTGCATTGTTCAAATTCACAAGGCTCATTTCCTTTAAGCTGGAACCAATGACTGTATTTTACATTCAGATCCGTGGGTCTCCTTCAGGGGATCTGTGACTCACTAATAGGGCCCTGAGTGTGATGACTCGGGAGCATACTAGGTGGCTGTGGAGGCCCTCCTGTGTTCAATCAGGTCTCGTCTCCTCCATGATAACCCGGAGACAGCTATCCATCCTCCTCCCTGAGTCTTCCCGACACTAGCATCTCTATTTCTTCCAGCCAGGGCCTTGTGGAGCAGACTTCAGGCTCTTCACCAGTGCCCTTCCTAAAACCGTGGTCCCCCGACCTTTGTGTGCTTCCGCGGCAGTGCTGACCCCTAGATTTTTCAAATAACTTGCTTTCCCTTGCGAGGAGAAGTTGATTTCTCAAACCCAACGTTAAGAAATTCCACCATAATTAGATTGAGCCTAATCCTCTAACCTGCTCATCCAGGACATTAGCTCTCCTTCCTAGATTTCTAGCTTCCTCGGATTCCATGAGGATTCCCTCTGGGCTGCTTATCCATTAGAGGGCTGTGCCTGAGCTAGTGGGATGCATGCTGAAGACCTTCCCTTAGCCCACTGTCACTGAGGACTTTGAGTCCATCCGTTCAGCCCTTTCTCGGTCCACGCAGTTGTGCTGCTGTCTTGCTCACATTTAGTCTTTTTTTTTTTTTTTTTTTGCCTTTGGAAGTTTTTTAACATAGTTTATTTGTGCTCTGATGAACACAGATAAACATTCTGCAGAATGCCCTTACTCCTCCTCCTTGCCAGCTCTGCTTTTGCCTTCACATCAGCCCTGCCTTCCTCTGTTCTGTTCTTGTGTGTCTTTTGCTCTTTTCCTTGATGTCTTTTTCCCATCTGCAGCCATTCCTTGCAAATCCATGTTCTGCTTCATTTCTCTTTGCACTGTCAAAGGAGTCATCAGTCATGCCAGAGCCTCTACTTTTGCCACTACCAAATTAGCTTCTGAATCCAGACACAGAGATGGCATCTGGAGTTGTCTCATGCATTTTGTCCAGGCACTGGCCATCTCTGACTGTCTGTTTACATGGAAGAAGTCTTTCTGTTGTGAACCTCTTGGTTCTGATGGTTCCATTGTCATTCCTGGTGGCAGCCAGCTTGCTGAGCAGCCAGAGGAGAGGCTTTACCAGCGTTTTGATGCGCAGGCTGTCATCAAACACTGCTAAAGTCTAGAGAAACTATTTAGGCCAGGCATGAGGAGACTACTGGTGTAATCCCTGCTCCCCAGGAGCTCTGAGCCTGTCAGGAGTTCTCCATAAGTCTGGAAGCCTCAGGCTGGCAAAGGAGGAGGTGCTGGGCCGATGAGTGATGGCTGCTCTTCCGAGCTGGGTGAGATGGGGAGACTTGGTCCCCTCCCCCCCTGCTATGAGACAGTATTTGTAGCTTTCCCCGACCCCATCTGAAAAAAATGTAGCTTGCTGAAACCAGGCTAGTTCTGGCAGCCACATTCTTTCCTAGACGCGCACAAACTGTTTCTGACAGTATGTGCTGGAATGTTTTGAGGAGTTGAAATCAAACTCATTAGCTCATCGTTAATTTGCAGATTCTATTCTCCTTTTTGGAAACAGCCCAGGACATTGACCTTCAGTGCTCTAGTACCTGCCCTGCTCTCCTTCATCTTTCAGAGGTCACTAGCGAGGGCTTAGCCTTCATATCTGCCCATTCTCTGAATCCTTAAAGAAGTGGCTCATTCAGTCTATGGGACTTCATCAGAAGCAGGATGAACTGCTTTAACTATTGCCTTTCTTATCTTTGACCGTTAACTCCAAAGCTCCTGCTCCTTGGTAGGAAAAGTAGAATCTCAAAGCAGTGGAGTCCCTCCTTCCCTCTGTGGTCAGTGATCACTGTCCCAACCACCTTGAGCAATGGTCCCATCCCTCTTTGAGCAGCCTTTGTTTTTCAGTCTAGCTAAGAAATCTTTTCTTGTCCTTTAGTACTCCTTGTCAGTCTCAGTCCTTCTGAGCATGAGCACTTCTGACAGTATTCTTACAGAAAGCTGTCTGGTAATTAGTTGCCTTTGCTTTCTTCCTGTTTAAAAATATAATTAATTCATTTATTTTTAGTTTTCAACATTCGTTTTCATAAGATTTTGAGTTGTAAATTTTCTTACCCTCCCTTTCCTTCCCTCTCCCCAAGATGGCATGCAAACTGACATGGGCTCTACTTATACATTCATATTAAACATATTTTCACATTAGTTATAATGTAAAGAATTAGAACTAATGGGAGAAACCAAGAGAAAGAAGAAACAAAACCACAAAAGATAAGGAGAGTAAATAGTCTTCTTCCATCTGCATTCAGCCCCCACAGAGTTCTTTCTCTGGACATGGACAGCGTTTTCTATCATGTCTTTTGGAGTTGTCTTAAGGTGGCTGTTACTGTGTACAATGTTCTGGTTCTGTTCACTTCACTCAGCATCAGTTCATGTAAGACTTTCCAGGTTTTTCTGACATCTGCCTGCTCGTCATTTCTTCTGCTACAGTATTCCATTACATTCATATACCACAATTTGATCAGCCTTTCCCCAGTTGATGGGCATCTCCTCAGTTTCCAGTTCGTTGCCACCACAGGAAGAATTGTTATAAGTATTTTTGTACGTGTGGGTTCTTGTCCCATTTTTATGGTCTCTTTTGGATACAGACCAAGAAATGGTATTGCTGGGTGAAAAGGCATGCACAGTTTTACAGCCCCTTGGGCATAGTTCCAGATTGCTCTCCAGAAACGTTGGATCAGTCACAACTCTACCAACATTGCATTAGTATTCCAATATTTCCACATCCTCTCCAACATTTGTCATTTTCGTATTTTGTATGTTAGCCAGTCTTATAGGTGGGATGTGGTACTTCACAGGTGCTTTGATTTGTGTTTCTCTAATCAGTAGTGATTTAGAGCACTTTTTTCATAGGATTGTAGGTAACTTGGATTTCTTCATCTGAAAGCTGCCTTTGAACATTTATCAGTTGGGTAGCTGCCTTTGTTTCCATTTTCTCACCACGTGTTCGCAACATCTTAATGTGATTGGGGAATTCTCAGTTCTTCTACATGTCTCTTCAGAAGACTTCTGTTTTTCTTCTTCACCAAAAATGTTCCTCTTTGTGACTTTGAAAAAAATCGTTTTCATTGATACCTTTTGCCTCGACGTTAGTCACCTTCCACCACTCTTGAACCATCTGTAGAGACAAAAATGAGCAAACAGATGGAATGTGAAGCTCATGCCGTAGCCATGTGCTCCATGGCTTCCCATCACAGCCCACTGGCCTTCTGTGATCCCAGACAGTTTTCCCAGCCTTTCTTGTCAAAAAGATAGCTGTTCCCCTATTAATTTGCAGCCTAGGGTTTATCAGGTGCTTTGGATTGTTTCTGTTTCTTGCTCACCTCACCTCTTCCAACCATCTACTTCTCTGTTTTTTTGCTTGTGCCAAATGCTGGAGTTATGGTCATACTCTGCCCTCGTCATTTGTGCCTTTTTCATTTTTTGCCTCGAAATTTTAGATTTTTTGTCCTCCCGTGTGAATTTTATCATTCGGATCTCAGTAATTTGATTGGCTTAACACTAACCCTGTAGATTAATTTATTGCTGTTTTTATTCTGTCGGTTGCTCAACAAAGAGCGAATATCTTTGTGGTTATTTGTCTCCCTTTATTCTGTAGAATGTTTTGTAGTTGTATTCATATAAATTTCTGTGTATTGGTTGGTTAACGACCACATATCTTGGGCGTTTTATAGTTATTTTGAGTGTATTTTCTCATGGTTTTCTTCTAGTTTTTGTTAATAGTATATTTAAAAAAAATTTTTTGGGGGGGTATCCTATGTTGCTGTAACTTTTATCTCAGTTTCTTGACTGGTTTTGAGGAGTTTTTTAAGTAGACTATCATGTCATCTGCAGAGAGTGATTGTTTTATTTCCTTCCTACTGATGTATGCTTTGATTCTGTTTTTTTATCTTTTTTGCTAAAACATTTTTAGAACATTGTCAAATGAAAGTGAAGAGGAGGATCTCTTTCTCTGTATACCTTCAGAATTTCATTTTTGAGGATTTCCATTCCTCTTGGGCTGACATCCCTTGGAGAATTTTAGTCCATGGTTTCCTTTTCTCTAAATACTTTGAAATATATATGCCCTTCCCTTCTCCCAGTCTAGGGTTCAGGTATGACTGGCTTTCCCCTCCTCCAATATGGACTTTTAGGATAGAGGCTATTTCACTCCAGTCTTTCCACTTCCCACACCCAGTTGCTCTCTCTTGGTGAGAATGAGATCCAGAATAGAATTTTCCCTTCTTGGTTTCCCATGCACCCCTACCCCGCCTTTGACAATGCAGTTATCCTAGAGATGAATTAAGAAATTAGAAATGCTTTGCTTTTGGTAGAATTCTGGCAGATGCTTGGATCATTGGAGCCCACCGTCTTTCTTATATCATGCCTCTATGCTAGGCTTATCATGTTTTCCAGATTCCTTGGCTAATTCCCCTTTTCTGTCCTAATGATCTACAGTCAACTCCAGTCACTGACAAAATTGTTTTTGACTCTCCCTCTGCTGGACTTCACAGAAATGCTTTCTGCTCTACTTTTCTTGATTCCAGGATTTATTCACATTCACAGGGCAGGGATAGCCTTGCCTGTTCAGAATCTCATGTAAATCATGGGGCTCATCTCACCAAGTCTCAGTGATACTTCGTCATGGGCACTGGGATCCTACTCTGTCCTGAACTTTGTGGGTTTATGTGTGACTATTTTAGGCAGTGAGTTTTCTCATTGCACCTTCCTTGATTTTGTCACCTGTACCTTCTGAGTGCTGCCACCTGTTTTTCTCTCAGATTGTAACTTACTTAGTCATACTTTGGTACATAATTGGCATCTAGTTTGGTGGGAAAATAACAATTTCCTCCTTCCTCTGTCCTTTTCACTCTAGATTTTTGTTTGAATTTTCAGCCCACCACGCAGTATATTCTTGCTGGATCTTAATAGGTGCGTATTCTTCCTGCCTGAGAGCCTGGTATTCTTATATTTTAAATTTGCTGAGGTTTAGAAATTCAAACTCAGTCCCCAGATATCATCTTTTTGGCCAGTTGTTTGCCTCTCAGCTGTTCACCTCTCTGGCATCATCCTTGACTTTAGTGGGTACCAATGAGGAAAACACACCCAGCCCTGTGGTCTTGAGTTACTTGCCTAGGATATTTGTAATCTTGGGTATTTAGTCTTTCCTGTAGGATCCTTTGGGTTGTAGTTCTCAGGCATGTTTTAATGAGAGGCCAGGAGGCTTCATGCCCCAAGAAGACCATGGAGCCACTCTTGCTCTTGACTGTTTGAAAAACAGATCCCTAGAACCCTGGAGCAAGGGAGTCCTTGCCCTCACTGCTGCCCTGCTCTTCTCCCTTTGGTATCTTGTTCATCGTCATCGTCCTGGGCTCTGCACTGCCTTTACTCTTCACATAAAACTTGTAATTGGTTATTTGTACACTGCAGCCATGGTCCAGGCCTTCCTGTGCCCTGGTGTGCTCTGCTCTACCCCGCTCAGGGCACGGCCACTTGATTTCCACTTCTTTGTTGCCATTAGTGGGATAGCTGGTCAGTGAGGTGGACAGTTTAGCCACTTTTTAAATAAATTTCAAATTACTTTCCAGCATGGTTGGACTAGGTCATAGCTCTGCAAACTGCTTATTTGTACGGCAAACTTCCCACAGTCCCTGAAGCTCTGACCATTTCCATCTTTGCTGAGTGTTGCCAATTTACTGGGAATGAGATGATATTTCAGACTTGTTTTGATTTGTATTTCTCTCATTAGGGATTTGGAGCAGTCTTTCCAAGGTTGACTAGTTTACAATTCTTTTTAGGACATTTTGTTCCTGTCCTTTGACCAGTTGAGGCACGGCTCTCCATTTTACATAGAACCAGTCCTCATTTTACATAAGTCTGTCTCAAGGTGGGGCCAGGCAGCGGCTGGGGGTTCTGCTCCAGGCACTGAAGCCTCTGACTAAGGGTCTGCAGAGCTGCCTGGAGCTTACATGAAGGAAGAATAGGCTGCGAATCTTAGATAACAGACGCAAAGATGGTTTTCCTATTCAGCAGTCTCCCTTCTCAAGCTGCTTGCATTGATTTTGTTCATTCAAAAGCTTTTCTGTTTCATAGAATAGAAATTGTCTGTCTTCTCTTTTGTGCTCTGCTTTCTCCCATTTGGTTAAGAATTCTCCTTCTAGCCAGAGAGATGGGAAAGGCTCCTGACTTCATTCTTTTATAATTTGTTTAGTGGTATGACGGTTTATATTCAGGTCAGGCATCTGTTTTGAGCTTGTTACAGCTTTTGAAGTAGGATATCAGTCTGAACCTAATTCTCAGACTACTTGCTAGGGCTTCTCTTTGAGTGGGGCAGTCTTCCCCACACATCAGTGCTCCCAGTTTTCCCAGAGCTCTTCTTGCCTCCACCACCTTGGTACGATGCTTCTCTACATTTTGTCCTCCTGCTCCCGGCTCCCTTTCACTTGTTCCTGTTAAACATGAGCTTGTAGCAGGGTGTTCCTGGAGACCAGGTTTACATTCTTAGAAGTCACCCAGAGGCTGCAGACAGAAACCCAACCTGCCTGTCACAAGCCCCTGCAAACCTCTCCACGTGACTTTCATTTTCAGATTGTTCCTGAGCGTCCATCACTATTTCCTCAAAGTTGTTTTTAACACGTTTACTTCTGGCCTTTCTCCTACTTCTTACCTTGCTGAACCACATCAACTTCTTTTCCTTTGAAGAGAAATATTATTTTGTTGCTGCTTTTTCTTTTTACATTGACTCTAAAATGTCCTTTCCTTTTCCCCTCCCTGGGGAGCTAGCCCTCACTACAAAAGAAGAAAAAAAGTCAGTCACCTTCATTCTTGCCAGCCCTTACTAGGTGTGTCCTGCCCTGGGTGAGAACTTGGCATTCTTATGTCTAAACTGACTGAGGTTTAGAAACCTCATCCTAGACACCTTGCTCTCACCAGCTGTTCTCCTCCCAGGTTAGTGGTTCTCTTTGGCATCATGCCTCACATTTTATGCGTGGTCCACACTATCCCTCTCCATTTCTGAACTCTTCTCTTGAGCCACATATGGGCACTATAACATAATTTTTGATTTTCCCTTTTCTCACTAAATTCTTTTACTTCATATCTGTTTCATAATTTTGCTTTTTCTTAGTTATATCAGTTTGCCAGTTACTTTCTCCTGGATCACTCTTCCTCAGGCCTTGCCTTCTTTCATATAAGAAGGGCTTCAGAGTATGAGATAGGGATCCAGAGATGGAGAAGCTAGCTTTGGATAGGAGAAGGGGGTATCAATTGAGACAAGAGGAGAATTCTGCATCCCTCCTGCCCTCAGGCTGCAGGGGCAGAGCAGCTCCTTGAGCTTGGGCGTTTGATGTCTGCCCACTAATAGATGGAACTTCCTAAGAGGGGAAGAGGAACCCAGGCTAAGGAGGATAGACCAGAGCTTGCCCATCCTTTTTCCTCGGACCCCCATCCTAACCCTACTTAAGCAGCTGTCTCCTCCCTCTTGTTCCTCACTTCTTCAGTAAGTTGGCCCCGTTGTCAGTTGAGCACATTGAGGATCTGGTGTTGGCTGTTAGTGGAAAGTCTGAGGTTCTATTCAGCTGTGCCCTTGCACTTTGAGAGGCAGAGAACCCCCATTCCTCAGGCCAGCTTGGGATGGCGAGGGAGGTGCACACTGGCAGACACTGGGCTCTGTGTAGCCCAGTCCACACGGAAGTTTCCTGGGACCTGTGGAGGGTGAAGGTAGCAGGGGACAGGAGATAGGTGAGCTGGGCTTTGATTGGAGCCCCCTCCACTGAGGATAGTGGTGCCTTCTGCATAAATTGGTCTTCCGGAGGCTCCTCTAGATAGCAGCAGAAGGTGAAGTGACCTGCCCAGGGTCACAGAGCCAGAATGGCTCCAAACTGAGCTTGTCTCCCCACCCATTCTACCTGCTGCTTCCCACGGGCTCTGGGCTGCCTGTGCTGGACTGTGCTCAGGCATCTCTTTGGTAGTGGGTGGCTTTTAATATATATCTATATATTTTAACAGTCTTTTTTTTTTTTTTTGAGGGGGGAAAGCAGGGCATTTGTGGTTAAGTGACTTGCCCCAGGTCATACAACTAGCAAGTGTGTCAAGTGTCTGAGGCTACATTTGAACTCAGGTCCTCCTGACTCCATTCACTGCGCCACTTAGCTGCCCCTTTTTAGACTTTGTTATATCACACTAGCAAGCCCACTGACTCAAAGTTCCTACAGAAATCATACCTTTTCATTCTATTCAGAAACGCCAGAAATAATTCTCTGTTGTCTCCCGGTTTTTAGCTTTTGGCAACCTACAATTGGATAACAGTAATGGTAGAACAGCTAGCATTTATATAGCGTTTCATGGTGTGCAAAATGCCTTCCATAGGTTCTGTCATTTGGTTCTCCCAACAATCCTAGAAGGGAGGGGCAGTTATGCGCCCCATTTTGCAGATGAGGAAATAGAGAGTTTAAGTAACTTGTACCAGGTCACATAACCACCTATTTTTTTAAGAAGATAACAGTGATGATTCTCATGATAATCAGAAAGCAGCTCCCAAATTTCCACGTAACTTATCAATCAAGTTTATATTCACTTTACCTGTGGAGTAAACTCTGATGGCCTCTGGGAGGTGTCCTTATGTGGTAGAGGCAGGGGTGGGGAACACAAAGTCGAATTGTCCCAAATGACGCAGCTGCTGAAGAAATCAGGCTTAGTCCCTCAGTCCTCTGAGCTGTCCGCCTCAGGACTTTCTCAGGAGGTGCCCTGTCTCCACATAGTTGATGAGATTTTTGTTTTTCAGAGTTCCCTCTGTTATATGTTCTTCAGAGATGTTGGTGATGTAGTCTGGCAAGACTTTCTCAGAAATAGTGCTAGAGCCGCCGCTGGGGCCTCCTATTTTCTCTTGTAGCAGAAGGATTGGGGCTTCTCCTGCCAAGGACGTGACTCTGACAACATGCTTTGTGTTTGTGTTTGTCTGTTTGCAGAAGAGATTTTCTTATGTCAGTTGTTTTAATGTAAGTTGTTAAGACTGAAAAAGCTGAGAAAAGATCATTAGTAAAATGAAAGTGCTGAAAAATGCCGGAACCTTCCTCTTTGAATTAAAAAAAAAGTAGGCATCTGATTGCTTCCAGGGATCGTCTTGAACAGCTGGAGCGAAAGAGGGAAAGGGAGCGGAAGATGAGGGAGCAGCAGAAGGAGCAGAGGGAGCAGAAGGAGCGGGAGAGACGAGCCGAGGAGCGACGCAAAGAGCGAGAGGCCCGAAGAGAAGGTAACAGGGCTTGCTGAGCCGGACGGCCGGGGACAGGAGGGCTGAGCAGGCTTGCTAGGCCTTCACCTGCCTCCCTGGACAGAGCCTTCTTTTGAGGAATGCTCCTTTGTGGGCTGAGCTTGGGGGGGTATTGTTAGGGCGAGTTCTGCTCCAGAAAAGGAGTCCCTTCAACAGGCTGCAATGAGTGAAGTATTGATCATGGAAAGGTTGAGTTTGATGCTACCGGACATTTCCCTGATGTGTGACGTGGCCTCTGTGTCAGAGTAAATGTGCACAGAATGGGAGGGTCCATTGTGGAGAAATGGGGCAGCCTCGACACACACACATAACCCTTATTTGTGTGCTGCTCATGTAAGGGAATCCCAGAGTTGGAAAAGGGGCCATCTGAGCACAGGCTGCTCTCCATCATGCCAAGAAGGACTCTTCCAGCGTTTGTCTGGAGGGTGCCAGTGGGGAGAGCCGCTCCACTTTGGGGACAGCACTGACTTAGCGGTTGCCCGTCTCCTCAGTCCTAAATGTGCGTCTTTGGAGGCCACTGTCAGAGTAGTCTGGCCAGGTCCTATCTCAAGGAAGCCATGCTCGCTCTTTGTGATCACTGAGTCCTTACTGAAAGGCTTATCAATTATTCTTTGAAAGAGCTCTTTAATTTTGCCAGGAATCAAATCACCTCATGGGCCTTTTGGAAGAGATCCCTTTCTCTTTCCTGTTTTGAGCATCAAGACACCCCCTGCCCTCCAGACATTCCCACAATCACTTCTGCCAGTGTATAGGGAATAGGAGCCAAGTAACTTGAGCTCCTCAATGGCACTCAGATCCTCTTACTATCTTCCTAACTGTCCTGGGCGTCAGCTGCCTGTTTGCCATTTTTGTTCTGTCCTTTCCTGTTGCAGAGATCTTTATCCTTTACACCCAAAAAAAAAAAAAAGTAAAATCGAAGTTGGGCCTCTACCTTTTCTGTTGTCGGTTATCGTCCCCCGCGTCCTGAGCCGCAGCTTGCTCCCTTCCTTGGGCCTTCTCCTAACCCTACTGGAACTCTTAAAAAATTCCTTTTGTGGCCCTCACAGTCCCTTGCCAACTCCTGAGCTTCACTGTGCTTCCAAGATCATGCCGGGCTTTTGTGCTCACTCCCAGGAATCTGCTCTTGCTTCCATCTTCGGGAAGTGACTTTTTAAAACCTAAGTGGGTTAATAGTTCCTTGTGTACCCACACTGTTCCCTTCATTCTCATCTGAATTGTTTGTTTTTGTGTCTTTCCCTGTGCTAACTTTGACTAGAGAGTTCTCATCAACGGGATCTCTCTCCTTTCTCTAAACCTTTTGAAATCTGCTGCCAATCCAGGCTCCTCGTCAGACTGTGCCCAGCCTTCGTCTTCTTCCTTCCTTGCTCACAAATTCTGAAATAGAACAGCCACTTTTCTCCAGAGTGGCCATCATTTCTGTCCTTACTGGTGACAGTCAGATGAAGAAAAGAATTTCTCCTTGTTGATTTCTCCACCTCTCTGAGAATCCCCATTAGGGAAAACCCAACACCAGAGCATGTGGAGTGTGGGGCAGGGGCAGGGGCAGGCAAGGTTGGGGTGTGTGTGATTAGGGGAGAAAGGATGTTGTTTAGGGAGCTTATTTGCTTTTTAACTAGTGATAGTGAGTTGTTGTGAAACAGACACACTTCTACTCTCTTTTGTGATCAGTGGGAGGAAAATATTGGTAACATAGTGGCCTTGATTTCAATCAAGGAAGCTATTTGTGGTCCTTGGACAGAAGTTAATTTTCTCTGTATAGACATGACTGGTAGTCTCTGCTGTGACCTTGGTATCATTTGGTCACCGAGCATTTATTACTATGTGCACAGCCTGGGTTGGGGATGTACAGCCAGAGGCATGCTAGAACAGTGCCCCTGCCTTCAGGTAACTGAGATGCACTCCTCTAATCACCAGGCACTAATGTGTGTGTGCATGATGTTCTCCCACCCCTGGCAGAATGTGACTTCCCTGAAGGAAGGGCTGGTTTTGCTGTTGGTTGTCTGTGTGTGCCCGTGGTCCAGCATAATGCCTTTCACCATGGACATGATGAAATGTTTGTTGAGTTGGGAGGTGTGGCATCCAGGCTTAGTGAGGGAATGGTCCCACATTCCATTTGGGGTTAGGGGGAGAGGGTGCTATGTTTTTGGATGAATGTTAACCAGTTGGAGAATTTTAGAGGGAGGTGTCCAGCATGGTGAAAGGTCTCTGTGTGAGGTGTAGTTGAAGGGTCCAGTGGATGTTTAGCCTGGAGAAGCCTTTGGGGATGACAGGATAAGTACCTTCCAGGATTTCAGGAGCTGCACAGGGAAGAGGGGTTGTTAGCCTTGTTCTGTTAGGCTCCAGGGCCATGAAGGGGTGGCAGAGCGTCTATACGTGGGATGGATGTTGCTGAGGCTGATGGCCACTTGTGACTTATATCACAGAATAGATTCCTTTTTGGATGCTAGCTGGGCTAGATAGCTGCTGAGGGCCCTTCCAACTCTGAGATCTGTGACTGAATTGAAAATGCCCCATGTGAGCCCAGCAGCTCCGATGGGAGGTGGGAACGTAAATGACTCCCCCCATCCCAGTGGATTACAACTAGCCTTATATTTGTATGCGCAAGAACTCTTTGAGGAAAGGGCCTTTGGTCTGAAGCAAGCTGGTGTCAATGCCTTCTTTTTTCTGGGGTTGCCAGTTTCTGCACATCACAGAACAGTGCGAGAAGACTATGGAGACAAAGTAAAAATAAGTCACTGGAGTCGAAGCCCATTACGCCAGCAGCGAGAGAGATTTGAGCAAGGGGATGGCAGGAAGCCAGGTAAGCCTCTGCCTGGGTGCCAGCCAGGTGCTGCGGTCAGTGCCTCTCAGGACACGGTGCTGGCTGGCTTTTTTCACCACAATTGAGATGTTGGGATAGTCTCATGGGAGCTTTTCCCCATCACGCAGGTGGTGTACTTACCCTTGGGGATGGTGGTTTTTCCTCCGAAGAACCAGGCCATGTATTTCTGTAAAATCAGAGTTGTTTCTCAAGTAGGATACAGACTCTTCAGAGGGGACTCTTGTAACCAGATAGCTTTATTTAGGAGGGAATTCAGCAAATTCACTGTTTCTCTTAATTAAGTATGCTTCCTCTCAGACCACATGCCCTGGTTGAACAGTGTGCTTCCACATCCTTTCCTGTCTGATGGACTTCCGATCCACTGATTCTTTCCCTTTGTGGAGCTTCTTAGTCACCCATTCGGAGATGCTGTTGCTTGTACTTGACGGTTGACAGTTCATCTTCTGTAAACCCTGTGAAACTAATGAATGAAATGTCTTTGTATGAAAAGTAAATCCGAGTCTTTGCAGATTGTCTTAATTATTGAAAAACTTCTCCCCCAGACTTACCTTTGCCACCATCTGTGTTTGTTTCCTAGTCAAAGAGGAGAAACTGGAAGAGAGGGATCCCCTTTCTGATTTACAAGATATCAGCGACAGTGAGAGGAAGACCAGCTCAGCTGAGTCCTCATCAGGTAGCTGGAGAGCAGCGTCAGATAGACAGCCTTTGTAAGACGGGGCCGCAGGCTTCTCCCAGGCAGGGGAAACCAGAGATTTATCTTCTCCTTTTCTGCTTTCTTCTCCAGCAGAGTCAGGCTCTGGCTCTGAGGAGGAAGAGGAAGAGAGCAGCAGTGAGGAGTCAGAAGAGGAGGAGGAGGAAGAGGAGGAAGAAGAGGAGGAGGAGACAGGAAGCAATTCTGAGGAAGTGTCTGAGCAGTCTGCTGGTAAGGGGATTGAACTTAACTGGAGAGTTAAGTTTAAACACTTCAAACCCCAAAGCACAGAGTTGGTAATGCGACTGTTTTTGGTCCTTTTTCTTTGGGCAGCAGACCAGAGAGAAGGATGGCCAAAGAAAAAGATGACTAGCTTGAATTCTTAACTTTTCCCTACAAAAACCAAAACCAGCCCAGAATTCTGAGGAAAGGCTGTGCTCTTCTTTCCCTCCCAAGGGTCCCGTGAAGCAAGCACCGGGTCGGTGCAGGGGAGGACTTGTGGAGATTGCGTCATAGCAGAGGTTCCCAGGACTCTTTCCTGCACAGGCTCTTCCAGATCATCTCTTCTCTCCTCGAGCCTCCCCCACCAGCCTCTCCCTGGCCCTCTCAGCTGACAACTTTGCATCTTACTTTGCTGAAAAAGTTCACCACAGGCCCCCTTTCCCTCTTTCTCCCTGACGTCACCCCCTCTCTCTCCTCCTTCCTAAGGAGATAGACGAGGCCAGCCCGTACGTTCCCCTCAGTCCTCTCCCTTTCTGTTTCCTTCAGCACGTTGTCCTCTCAGTCACTGCCACTCTCTAATCTTCAGCCTTCCCTGTCTACTAGTTCCTTTCTCGCTGCCTTCAAAGATGCCTCCCGTTATGAAACCTTCACTAGACCCAGCCACCCCCTCAAGCTACCTTCCTATGTTTCTCCTTCCTCTCTTGACCAAATTCCTAGCAAACAGCGGTCTACACTTGGTGCCTCCACTTCCTCTCCTCTCATGCCCTCCTCAGCCCTGTGCAGTCTGGCTTCTGACCTCATCACTGAACTGAAACTGCTCTCTGCAAAGTGACCGGCCATCTCTTAGCTGCCTGATCTCATGGTCTCTCCTGAGCCGTCCTCTGCTTTGGCCTGTACAGCATTCGATGCTGCTGACTGCCCTTTCCTCTGGGACATTCCTTCATGGTGCTCCTCCTACCTGTGTGACCCACCGTGTGTGTCACACCCACTGAGCAGATCTCTGCTAGGCTCTGTCCTGGACCCTCTTCTCTGTCTGCATGTCTCTCTGGGTGGCCTCATCAGCTCCCTCGGGTTTGTGTGAATGGCTCAGCCCCACCCTCTCTCTCCTAAGCTAGGCCCGTATTGCCAGTTGGCCGTTGGACACTGCACGTTGGGTGGCCCCTGGCCATCTCAGACTTGGCACGTCTGAACCAGCACTCGATACCTTTCTCCTCAGACCTAGGCCTTCTCTGAGTGTCCTTCACACACTGTCGTGCCTCCACTTTCCTTGGGTTGTACATCCAGCGTCATCCTCTCTCTCCCTTCAGATCCAATCCATTGCCAAAGCTCACACTTTCTTTCTCCATCCCAGTTCTTGCCCCTGTCCCTCCCATAGCTGTCACCTCTCAGACCACTGCAATCCCTTCCAGTTGGTCTCCCTGCTTATATCTCCCCTGTCCACTCCATCCTTCATGTAGCTGCCAAAGTGATTCTCCTTAAGCATAGGTTTGAACCGGCCACACATTACTCCCCTCCTGAATAAACTCCAGGGGCTCCCTGTGGACTTAAGCATGATATATAAAATAAGGCCATTCACAACCCAGTGCCAGCCAATTTTTCCAATCTCACACCCAAACTGCCCACTTCTCCATTCCTCACATGTGGCCCTCTGTCCAGCCTCACCCACTCTCTTCAGACCTGCAGCGCCCTCCCTCACACCCACTCAGACCCCTCCTTCCTTCTGGAGGTGGCCCAAGCATCACCTTGCAAGGCAGGAGTTCTTCATGGACCCCCAGCCTCAGAATAATGTTTTTAAATAATTGGAGTAAGTGCTCAATTTTAGCTAGAAATTCGTGGAAAAGGAGGATGTTTTTTGCTTTTTTTCTCATCCCCAAATCACAGACTCCCTGGAGTCTCCACACAGACCCCTGTTAAGAACTGCTGTTCTACAGGAAGCCCTCCCTGGTCCCCTGCCTGTCATACCCCACCACCAGCTAGCCTGCCTACATCTTGGGTGGTTTCTGTAGACTTAGTACATGCCCATGTGGTCTCTCCCACTACAGCTTAGGCTCTTTGAGGTCTAGGACTGCTGGGGCTTCCTCCTTTTATCACCAGTGTATCCCGGAGCATGCACAGAGTAGGCGCTTAATACATGCCTGTGGAGTGACTGGTCAGAGCCGGGCCTGCCCGAGGCACAGAGCTGCTCTAGTTCAGGAAGGAAATGAAGAGATGGGGGAAGGAGCCACAGTTAGGTCAGGTTTTCCTCTGTCCCTCTGAGCAGCCGGTTTCACTTTGATTTGCAGAAGAGGTGAGTGAAGAAGAGATGAGCGAAGAGGAAGAGCGAGAGAACGGGAACCACGTTTTAGTTGGTGAGAAACTCCTCCCTCGAAACATTGGGTCTTTTTTTCCCTCACGTCCCTCGTGCCTCAGAAAGGTGCTAGTGAGCTTACATAAGACCATCCCTGAGCAGAAGTCCTAGCCACGTCCTCAAGAATGTAAGTCCAGCTGGCCGCTGTGCTTGGCACCCGGTGAGAGCCAGCATCTCTGTCACTGCTGTCCATCCCCAGAACCTCTGTTCTGGAAGCTGGGAAGGTTCTTAGGAGGGCCCAGCTGGCTGGTCCTCAAGTGTCATCAAAACAAGTAGATATTGAGGACCGCATGAACGTAGGCAGCGCGGCTGGATTGGAGCCCGGAGTCCCTTCTCTGACAACCACTTAAGGTGCTGAACCCCTTGAATCTCAGTGTCTTCATCCATAAAGTGGGGATGATAATGGTGTACTCCCCATGTCCTTGGGGAGGATCAGTGTTTACTGTCTGCTTTGCAGGCCCTAGTGTATTCTTTGTGTCAGCTGTTGTGATTATGGTCTCTGTTCCTCCTCCTCTTCCTCCTCCTGCTCCTCCTGCTGCTGCTCCTCCTGTGTGCTAGGCTGTGCTACAGAAACATTCGTGTGCCCTGCCCTCATGGAGCTTCCCAGCGGAGGTGATGTAGGCACAGTGGAGGAGAGCCAGGCCTGGATGGGGATTCAGGACAGGATGTCAGGCTGCTCCACCCTTACCAGACCTACCCCCGGAGTTGTGCCCATGTGCCGGGGTCTTTTCTGGGACCCTGTTTTCCTACTGTTCAGCTCCTCCTTCCATGGAACCAGGGAGGTCTCTTAGCAGGCAGGCCCTTTCATGTGTGCATCTGGTAGATCTGCAGAGATTCAGAGGGCATTTGCCATGAAGTGACAAATGTTGATCTGACCCATTCTTTCTCACCACCTTTCTCTGGAGCAGAGCCTCTCTGTCGGGCTTTTCTCTCCTTGTGGCTGGAGGCTTGGCGCTGATACTTGGCAGTTACTTTGTGCTAGATTTGATTCTGACTTTTAAAGTTACAGAGTCAAGGTTTGACCGAGATTCGGGAGAGAGTGAAGAAGGTGAAGAAGACGTAGCAGAGGGGACGCCGCAATCCAATGCCATGACAGAAGGCGAATACGTCCCTGACTCACCTGCCTTGTCTCCCATCGAGCTGAAGCAGGAGCTTCCCAAATACCTTCCGGCCCTCCAGGTCAGCACTGTGCTTTGGCAGGCTCCCTCTGCCCAGCGGGGTGAGGAGGCGGCACCTCCCTTCTCTTCTCTGCTCCTGTGACCATCTTCATTCCTCCCAGTTCTCCTTTTTTCCACCTCCTTCTCAGGAGCCTCAGACGGATCTCCTGGGGCCATGGAAAATATGGAATTTTTTCCCTTGGCCAGATCGTGGTCTCCTAAGAGTATGTCTGCCTGTGGTGGCTCCTCCAGAGAATGGGGCTTTCTCAAGTTAAGAGGTGTGGGTCTTGGTTCCTGCCACTTGTGCATTGATGGAGGCTCCAGGGCTGTGCAGCTGATCCTTTTGTAATCCTGTCTCCTCTGAAATGGATGCAGGATGGAACTCTCCTGTTCTCATTAAGAAACTGCCTTTTCAGTAACTATTTTTCTCTTCACAGGAGATAAAAGGGACAGGACAGACATCTGTAGTTCCCTCCCCTTGGCTTTGGGCTGCAGAGCTGCCTGTTCACTGGCCCTTTGGTTGGTTTTGTTCTCTCTGTGTGCCCAGCATACCTTGTCATGTGCCATCGAGGTCTCAGTGCTGCTGGAGTCAGGGACGTTGGGGCAGGGAAAGGGGCGTCACTACCTCCTCAGTGCCTCAGCCCATCACAGGGTTCCGCCAGGCTCTCACTTGTTAAGTAGGAGAGTCTCAGGTGAAGGAGAGCGTTCTCTGCAGCAGGAGAATCTGCAGTGATGCATAGAAAGTCCAGAGCCACACCCTGGGCACCCAGAGGAACAGAGCCGGCCAAGCAAGCCTCGTCAGGCACCTGTGGGCTGTCCTTTTCCATTCAGGGAGCTGGCCAGGGTCAAAGACATGCCCTCCCTCTCCCCCCTGCCAGGAGACCGCACTTACATGCTCACCCTTTCCTTCCCAGGGTTGCCGGAGTGTGGAAGAATTCCAGTGTCTGAACAGGATCGAAGAAGGCACATATGGTGTGGTGTATAGAGCAAAGGACAAAAAGACCGGTCAGTGCACACTGTGAAGGGGGTTCATGGCAGGCCTTTCCCCAGGGGTGGAGTGGGAGGGGAGCACGGCCCTCCCACTCCCAGTCTGGTATTGTACACAAAGAGACTAAGGGCCAAGCTCCCACATGTGGCTCCCCTCAGACCAAGCCAGCCTTGGTGTGGTGGATGGGACAGACGGTCACCTTGGTCCTCCTGGACAGCTCCTGCCCTGGCTAGACCTTTCTGAGAAAAATACTTCTCTTACTCTGTATTGTCTCCCACGTCCTCTCAGCAAAATTCCTTTTTCTTACATAACTAATTATTCCCAAGTTGTGGTTGTGCTGGCCCAGATGTGCTGAACAGAAAAGCTTTCTATCCCAGCATAAGATGTGTCTGTACACACGCACTCACACACTCACATGTACACATGCTGTCGCTTCTCTTGCTTGCCAACTGCCCTTTGTTCCTGCTCCCATTATTCCACGTCTGTACCCAACCAGTTGGTTGATGGATCAGCTCAGCTCACCATTGGTGGTATCTCCCAACCACCCTCTTTCCCCCAGTATCTTGCACCAGGCAGCCAGTCAGTGTGTGGCCAGCAGGTGTCACCACAGACGACTCTTAGGACTGAGAAGATGACATTTTAAAAAACAGTTTTGTTGCTAGAGTCAGATGATGGCTTTGGGTCTGACCCAGTTGGGCATTCTGGTCATTGGTCTTGTTTCAGTGAAGCAAGTCTGTCTCCATCCCATCAAACAAAGTCAGGTGTGGTTGACGAACTTTTGGCAGCAGGTTCCATCAGGTTTGAGGCTTGGGGAGGTTTACACACAGCGGGGCACCGGGATCTTATTCTCAGCTCTCCCATTTCTCTGGGCCCTTCATCGTGCATAGTTGGTGCTGGTCTTTGGAGAGAGAGGAGCCAAAAACCTTGAGTCTGGGATCATCGAATATGAGACACTCAAATGGGTATTTTGATGGTCCTTCAAGGACAGAGATCAGAAGAAAAGCTGTGATTCTGCCCGCTGGGGCTCGGGCTCAGGAGCCCTGTAGGCCAGGCCTGTCTGTGACAGCTTCCCTTTGAGAGTACTCTGCAGCAAGTTTTTAGAGGGGGGCCTAAATTGTACTAAAAGTCAGCTTTGGTCCTGAACCCTTATCAGTTTGAGGCGAGATGAATGAATCCTCCTGCCAGGAAACTCATCCCGTTTCAGGGCCCAGCATTTGACAGTAAATGTTAATGAAGCACCTACTATGTGTGGGCCCCAGGCCTTGTGCTGAGGAGACATAGAGACAGAGGGTAGAACAGTCCCATGCTACAGGCAGGGTCACGATCTAAGAATAAATCCAGTAAATATAAAATAGCCCCAGACAAGGGCATTTGGAAAAGTAAGAGAATTGAAAGAGGGTCTTTTTAGAAAACACCCCCAGGAGAGCAGGAGCTCGGCCCTTAGTGCATGGCCGCTGAGCTGGGCATGGCAGGCTTCTTCTCTGTGTCTGTGGAAATGCTCACTGCATTGGTGTCAAGTTCAGGATCTTTTTCTCAGTACATGGTAGTTTGGGAGCATTTTGCTTGCGTGTTGCTTTGAGGTCTGCAGAATGCTTTACCTGTTGTCTCTGGGAGGTAGGTGTTGTCCTTGCCATTTTACAGGTAGGGAAACTGAGGCAGGCAGAGGAATGACCTGAAAGCACAAAGGGTTGGGGTGGGGGGCTTGTCAGGAAGGTTTAGTGATATTTCTGCATCTCAGCAAAAAGAGAGGGTCTTGGGGGAGGTGAGCAATGAAGCCCTGAGCTATATTCAGCTATCGGCAGGATTTGGGGGGGCCGTGCAGGGGCTGCGGTCTCTTTAGCCTTTAAACCATGTTTACATGTCTGCCAGTCTCATGGCATGCGCTCTGTGGTGAATCCTTTGAAGAGAGGCTGGCTCAAGGGCAGGGATTGCCCATCACAGTGAGCCACCAAACCAGGGCACCAGCCCAATGCTGGGGAGAACAAATCCTGGTGTTGTGCCGAGCGGCTGCTCAGGCTACTTCTTTCTCTCATCGAAGCCTTGCTCTGCCATGTTCCAGAGCAAACCAAACCAGTCTTTACAGAGAACATCGGATTTCCATGAGTTGCCACAGCCTGGCACTTCTGCTGCACTGGTCTTGCCGACGTCCCTATTTTGTGTGTCGGGGGTAGGGAGGGAACAAGCCCAGGTCCAGACTCCATAAAAGGCACCTGCCACTGCCTGCGGGCTCACAGAGACTCATCCTCAGGTAACGTTTAAAATGTTTTCTTTATAGATGAGATTGTGGCTCTGAAACGCTTGAAAATGGAAAAGGAGAAAGAAGGCTTCCCCATCACCTCCCTCAGGGAGATCAACACCATCCTGAAAGCTCAGCACCCGAACATCGTCACCGTACGGGTGAGCCCCAGTCCTTGCCCTGCCCACCTGCCACTGCGTGCCGCGCCTGCCCTTCCCCACACTAGGCAGGGCTGTGCTCTGGAAGTCAGTCACTGAGCATAAGCTAGGGGCCTGCCATGCCCCAATAAAGTGCGTTGGCTTTTGTGAATTGTAGGATGCAGTTTTTTTATACGTCCCGTAAGGCTGCCCGAATACGGAGCCTGGTGGAGCTGGATGGCCCCAGTCACTGGCTCAGGTCGGGGCCGCAGAGGTTGTGTGGACCGAGTCAGGTGGGGCTCGGCACACGGAAAGGGAAATGAAAGGTCATCTTTTCTGACATTTCCCAAGACAACTGATGGTCTGCAGGGGGTGGCCCCAGGCCAGGCTCCTACATGCTTGTGGAGTAGGGGTCTCCTCCCAAGGCCAATGTGGGCCCACTGGTCTTGGCCAAGCCTTGTTAATTTGTGATTTGCATATTAAATGAATTTCCTTCTGCACTGTTGATGCCCTTCACACTCTAGCAATGTAGAAGTCCCCTTCAGTCTGCCCCTATCTTAGAGCAATCCCCAATCCTGAATCAGAGGGGCCTGAATGAGTGAGGTCTGTCAGGGGGCAGGAGAATTCGGGCTCAGACCCCACCTCACATGGTCATGAGCTGTGTGACCTTGGGCGAGTCTCAGACCTTCAGCCTTCATCCTGCCTCCGGGGCTGGCCAGGCTTTGGCAGAGGAGCTCACGGGAGTTCTTGGGGTTCATGTGCATGTCTCTTCTCTGCTCTCCAATTAATCCCTGGGGGCTTGCTTTGAAGGAGATTGTGGTGGGCAGCAACATGGACAAGATCTACATCGTGATGAATTATGTGGAACATGACCTCAAGAGCCTCATGGAGACCATGAAGCAGCCCTTCCTGCCAGGTACCTCCCTGACCTGTCCTGAGCACGCGGCTCTCACCACCATGCAGCGAGTCTGCTGCCACGCGTCGCCAAGGGGAGGGGGGTCTCTGGGCTGGGGGAGGCTGTGGCATCCCCCCCCCCAACCTTATCTGCTCCTGCTTCAGGTGAGGTGAAGACGTTGATGATCCAGCTCCTGCGCGGGGTGAAGCACCTGCATGACAACTGGATCCTCCACCGGGACCTCAAGACTTCCAACCTGCTCCTCAGTCACGCAGGCATCCTCAAAGTAGGGGGCCCGGGGCTCTGGGGCACAGACTCAGAAGCGGGCAGCCCCTTGCACCCAGCCCAGCCCAGAGTTCGTATCCTGGGAAAACCTTCCCAGGCTGTGAGCGTCTTCTGGGCCTGGAGTCAGGCAGAACCGAGTTCTAGTGTGGCCTGTGGCCTCCTTCCTCTCAGGCTCAGTTTCCCCATCTGTAAAACGGGAAGGGTAATAACGGCCTCTGAGGCCTTCCAGTACAGGTGTGAAGGTCCTGGGAGAGTTTCTAAGTGCTTTGCCCCCCTTAAAGCTCAGTGTATATGCTAGCTGTAACGTGGGCGCTGTTCTTTAATAGTGAGGATGATAATCCAGGGGCTGCGTGCCGGAGGGTGAGAGGCCTAGGTGTCCAGAAGCACTTTCCCATCTGGCGTCTCTGGCAAGACCTTTCCCCCCTGTTTCTGTTGGTTTTGCTCTGTATCTCCCTCCCCCACAGGCAAGGAAACTTGAGGCTGGGTCTCTCTAGCTCAGGATTGGGGGAGGGGCAGTGTTGCTGCTGGAGATTTCGAAAAGGTCTACCCCGGAATCATTGTCCCCCATGCTTTCAGGTTGGCGATTTTGGACTGGCCAGGGAATATGGCTCCCCGTTAAAAGCTTACACGCCTGTGGTGGTGACGTTGTGGTACCGGGCCCCAGAGCTTTTACTAGGAGCAAAGGTACCAGCCCTATACTGTTGGGGTGAGGGCTCCTCTTTCCAACAGTGTCTTTAAAGGACTCTCCTACCTGTTTAGTTTCTGGTCACTCAAGGTGAACTCCCCTACCTGCCCAACCCCCCACCCCCAACAGCCCTGGTCCTTATGGGCACCTTTGGTGGGTGGTGTCTGGTGCTGGGGCAGACCTGGTGCTAGGAGCACTCAGGCTTCCAGGAGCTCCATCCCTCCCCTTGTTTGTCCTTCTCAACCCTCTTGGACCTTCCCACTCTGCTTTCTTCCTCATTGACCTCACTGCTTGAATTTTCAGGAATATTCCACTGCAATTGACATGTGGTCAGTGGGCTGTATATTTGGGGAGCTGCTAACTCAGAAGCCCCTGTTTCCAGGGAAATCAGAGATCGACCAGATCAACAAAGTGTTCAAGGTAATGCATTTGGATCTCTGGGCCCTCTTTGGGTGGGAGGGGGAATGGCCAGCAGTGTGTCTGTTAGGCCTCAGCAGCATGGAGTGTGGAGGCCAGGCACATGATAGTCATGTGGCTCCTTCCATGCCAGTCTGCAGTGTTCTCTGACCTGCAGAGGGGTGTACCAGGGGCAGGAGAACACCTATTTCTCTGGCTCTCGGCATCTCAGAAACATCCTGTGACGTTAGACTTTCAGTTCTTCCCTGTTCCATTTTACAAATGAGGAGATTGGCCAGATTCAAGGGTGGGAGGTCACTACCCAGACTGGCCTGCCAGGATGGGCAAACTTTTGACCCATTCCCAGACCAGGGCCCTTGCACCCTCCTAGCTCATGGTCTCTCTCCCATCATGGCCTGGGGAGAGGAGGTAACATGGAGAAATCTTTGTCTTGACAGGACCTGGGAACCCCCAGTGAGAAGATTTGGCCTGGTTACAATGACCTCCCGGCAGTGAAGAAGATGACTTTCACAGAATATCCCTATAATAACTTGAGGAAAAGATTTGGGGCCCTCCTCTCAGACCAGGGCTTTGACCTGATGAACAAGTAAGCGGCCCCAGGAACCTCTGAGGCTGGGCCTGGGCTTTCTGCTCCCCTTCCCTGGAGCCCAGTGAAGGAGCTTTAGCTCAGGGGGCATCTGGCTGGGGGCACTGGGCCTGGGGGCGAGCCCTGCCCCATATTAGGTGAGCTCTTTGGTCTCAGAATGACACCCACCACCCATCCTCATCTTCCTGAGTCTGGTAAGGCTGGACTGAGCCCAGTCAGCTACTCTCTGTCCTCCAGAGCCTGCTGCCAGCCTCCTCACTGGGCCGCTGCCTGTTGGCCTCCCATCCTAGTTTGGTCAGACGGCTCCTTCTGGCATCTCAGGCACAGCTTTAAATTCTCACCAGGCGCCAGGGACCCCCAATTTGGTTCCCAGCTGCCCAGTGACCTTGAGACACCCCCCCACCCTGTGTATCTGAGCCCAGTTTCTTTGTCCTGGCCTTTTATCTTCATCTGCAGGTTTCTGACCTATTACCCTGGCCGGAGGATCAATGCTGAAGATGGCCTGAAGCACGAGTACTTCCGAGAAACACCCCTCCCCATCGACCCGTCCATGTTTCCCACGTGGCCAGCCAAGAGCGAGCAGCAGAGGGTTAAGCGCGGCACCAGCCCCCGCCCTCCAGAAGGAGGCCTTGGCTACAGCCAGCTGGTAAGTGCTCTGTGGCAGAAGCCTGACGGGCCTTCGTGGGGGACTTTCCCCCGCTCACACTTGCTCAGTCAGGCTACCCGCAGGCCGGCCCCTTTCTCTGCTGCTGTGCTTACTCAGCTTCTTGACTTTTCCCAGGGGGACGATGACCTGAAGGACACCGGCTTCCATCTCACCACCACCAATCAGGGGGCGTCGGCCGCCGGCCCAGGCTTCAGCCTCAAGTTCTAAGCTCCGCCCTGGGCTATGGCAAAGGAGACCCTGGCTGACCCACAGCCTGGACAAGTGGGTGCCATGCCGAGGGGCTGGGGCGGCTCTCTCCCCAACCCACCATGGAAACACAGGCAGCCAAGGAGCACCCAGAGGATGGGGACGTCCAGAAGAGCCGGGAGCTTCGATCTGGGAACTTGTGCATTTTGTTCTCGGTTTGGTTTTTTTACATTTTGTCTCACTTGGGCTTGTAAATTTGTAGAATCCAAAGTCCGGCTTTCCTTGTGAAACCAGCACATCTTTATGCTGCCTGACCCCCATTGGTCATAGCTCTGGCCATCAGTGGGGCGGGGCGGTCGTTCTGAAAGCCTATGACCGATGCGGAGGGGTTGTTTGTGTGGATACTTACTTGCCTTGGGGGTCTCTGTTCTTCACTGTGACACCCAGAAACAAGTAGCGTGTTCACCCTTGGCACTAACTCAGCCATGCTGCTTAGAGAGCCGGGGTGCTCGGGGCCCCCTGGACCCATTGGGATGATGGCCTTGCTTTGGAACCAAAGCTAGTGGTTCATACCTGTTGGGGCCCCACCCTGGGGCAGCACCTTCCATGGTGGGGTCCCCCAGTTGCGCCAGCCCAGACATCAGCAGGAAGCCTTCAGGTTTTATACTCTCACGAGCGTCAGTTTTCTAACAACCGGATTCAGGCCCTGGGAGCAGAGCCCAGAGCCTGGTCTGATCCCACTTCTGTACAAAGCTGAACATTGATGCAAACTTAGCCATGGTGAAGTTTTTGTATATTGAGATTGTCATAAATTTTAAAATATAGTAAAATATTCTTGGAGGAAAACACCTGGCATGTTGTCCTTTAGTGGGTGTAGAGCAGAGGGCTGGCGTGGCCTGTCCCTCTGGGCTGAGCCGGCAGTCAGGCTTGCTGGCTCTGCAGTGACCAGGCCTAGGGAGAGGTCCTGCATGCCCCTGCTCCACCTCCTCCCCTTCCCCGAACCAGAAGAGCAGTGGACGACCCAGAGAAGTGAGTAGGTAATGGGGACCCTGCTTTGGTGGCTCCCCAGCCAGGTAAGGAGTCTGGGAGCAGGAGGAGGGGCTTCAGAACTTGAGTCTCTAGGCTATTCCTTCAGCCCAGTCAGACTCCCCACCTGTACCAGCTCTGGGTCCCTGGAACTGCAGGTCCTTTCCCATGGCTTGGGCCCACCTTGGCCCCTTCCCCCAGGGCATAGCCCTCCACCCTGCCCCAGGACTCCTCTCCACTCTTCCTGTAGATTGGTTTGGGAGTTGGGGTGTCCTGCCTCAGATGGGAGTCTAGGAAAATAATGCCCAGGAAGCCAGGAGTTGTTGATAAAAGCCAGATGTTTTTTAGTAAAACCCACTTAAGGCCTCGGTTATGATGAGAATGTCTCTGGCCAGCGCCAGCGCTCACCAAGAATGTGCTGGGAGTCTTGGGAGGGCCTCTGTTGAGTCCCCCCACCCGCAGCAGCCCTCCAAGGCCTCCACGTGGCATAGCATCTGCTGACCTCTGATGGGTCTGGGGGAGTGGCTTCCCCTGGAAGGTCCTCCCACCCTAGAGGGGGAAAGCCCAGCTTGTGTTGTTGGGAAAGTCAGGAGAGTGTTGCTTGTCCGAGAACCACAGCCTGTGGAGAGAGGCAGCCTTCCCCACCCAGGCTGGCCCGGACGAAGCATGTCCTAGCTGTGGGAAGAGGGGCAGGTGATGGGGGGCAGTCGGAATTCCCAGACATCTGAGCTGGGTTTTCTTAATGGTCAATTTCACCCTGGAGTTTTGCCTTTCAAGGGCTCTTGGCCTACAGCAGCAGCAGCAGCAGCAGCAGAGAGGTCTGTGGAGACCCTGCAGCCCTCCTGGCCAGCCTGTACTCCTCCTTCCATGCCCTATCTCCAAAGCCTGTGCACTTCACTTCTGCTTGCAGCCAATCATAGCCCTGCCCAGGTCGGTGGAGCCAGCCCTGTAACACGTCTGCCCAGCAGACATGGGCCTGAGGGACTGCCCTGGGTCTCCCTGTCTCAGCCTCAGAAAGGGGAGGCAGAAATTGAACAGGTAAAATGTTTTATCAGCTGCATTCCAAACCCTCAGCCCCCCACACTGGGAGAAGGAGTGAAGGGCAGAAAAGGACCACCCCTCCAGACCCCGGCCCAGGCCCCATAGGGTCTCTGCCTCCCCTTCCCCTCAACCCCTGAGGCCCTTCAAGGAGGGGCAGGTCTGGCCCCCACCCTCTCCTCCTCATCCCTGGGCCATCAGTAATTCACCCGGATGCGCCAAGAATAGGTGGTGAGGACTCGGCCTCTCTTCTTGACAATGCACGTATAGGTGCCTTCATTGATGGCATTGACGATGATGCTCATGTGGCCCTCATTCAGGTCCAGGTAACCTGGGTACGAGTACTCCAAGAGCTCCCGGTCCTTGTACCAGCTTGGGGGCGAGAGAGGGGACTCATCAGAGCGGGGCTACCCAGTTTACCTAGAAGGAGGACTCAGGGCCAGCCCAACCTCCTCCAGAGTATCCCCTTTGTCGATGTGATCACCCTCCCCTGTTATACGCAGCCTGGGTAAAAACAACTCCCAGAGATGACCACAATTGCCCCCTCAATCCCACACCTTCCCCTACAAGTATCCTGGGATGGGGCAGGTCTCTTCCTGTGAAGGGCAGAGATTAATTTCTGTCTCCAGACAGAAATTAATCCTATTAAGTGATAGGCGTGGGGATGTCAAAATAGAAGGCTCAGGTCTTTCTGACTAGTCTCAAAGCCATGCTGTTCCTGAACATCTACTATGTGCTGGTCTCCACAGTGGGTACTGGACATAGACTCCTGGAAATGAGCCTTATGTTCTATTGGAGGAGAGATGTCCAAAACCTTCCTGGGAGATGTTTTACATTCATAAAATCCTTTAACATTCACTATTTCCGTTTGGGCAGGCAGTGGGATCATTATCTTGATTTTATAGAAGGAACAGGGCTCCATCAAGGTGGTCCACCAAGATCCCTCTGGAGCCTTTGGCCAGAGGCAGGACTAGAACCCAGGCCCTTGCTCTCTGTCTAGGACTCTTTGGGTCCATCTGTGTTCTGGATCTGATCTATCCCCAGGACAGCATAGCCCCCTGGGTCTGCTCACGCCCTCCACCCCAGCCCGCCCCACAACCACTCACTAGACTTTGCCTTTCTTGTGAACAATCTTCTGGCCACAGCGGAAGGTGACATTTCTGCCTTCAGCCACCAGCTTGGTTTTGGTCCTGGGGGGTGGTGGGGTGGCCGCCGTGGTGGGGAAAGGGAACTCTGCCCAGAGGACAAGAGATGTGGATGTTCAGAAACTGAGGGCTCTGGGAGCTTGTCATTTGGGTCTTTTGGGATGCAGGACTTCTCCAGGAAGTCCTCTGGGATTACACCACCCACCAAGCCTCCAGCATCAGGGCCCTTCCTTGCCCCACCCGAAACCAGTTAGATTATTGATTCTGTACCCAGAGCCATAACGAGGATTTTTTGCACCCTGGGAATATCCAGTTGTGGAAGACTTGGTTCCAACCCCTGCTGGCAACTGTTAAGTTCAGGGCAGGGTTAGTGCTGCCTCAAGCCCCAACTGGGCAGGATGGCTGAGAATGGCCAATGCCCCCGACTTCTTGATCTCCCAATTGAGGCCGGGAGATGGTAAATGTGGCAAGGAGGAGATCCAGGTGTGGAAAAGGCAAGCCCCACGGGAAGCAGCAGAACCCCAGAGGGTGGTGGCACGTCACACCCGCCAGGAGACGCTCCCTCCCCCCCCCCCCATGCGGCATCCCCTAGACAGTCGGGATTCTCCCTGTGGAGGCTGGGGGTGCAGAGATAAAGCTCCAGGTCTGGAGTCAGGAAGAATCAAATTCAGCAATGACCTCAGACATTTGGTAGCTGTGTGACCCTGGGCAATTGTTTTACCTGCAGTCTGCCTCAGTTTCCTTAATTGTCAAGTCAGGATCATAATGGTAATCATTAACCAGAGTTGTGAGTATCATATGAGATATTTATAAAGTGCTTAGAAGAGTGCCTGACACAGCAGGTACTTAAATAAATGCTTGTTTCCTTCCTCTCTCCTCCCTGCCTTCTGTCCTTTCTTCCTCCTTTCCTCCCTTCACTCTTCCCTCTTTTCCTTTTTCTCTCCTTTCTTCCTTCTTTCCCTCCTCTCCTCTCTTCATTCTTCCCTCCTTCCCTCTCTTCTTCCCTTTCCACCCTCTCCTCTCGCCTTTCTTCTCTTCTTTCCCTCTTCTCTCCCTCCATCTTTCCTTCCTAAATTCCCTCTTTGCTTCCTTCCCCTTTCTTCCTACCTTCTTCTCTTCCCTCTTTCCACCCTCTCTTTTCTTCCTCCTTTCTTCTTCTCTCTCCCTCTTTCCTTCATTCCCCTTTCCTATACTTTATTCATCCCTTCCTTCACTCTTCCCTCCTTTCCCTCCTTCCTTCTTTGCTCCTTTCCTTCTTTCTACCCTCTTCCCTCCTTCCTTCCTCTGTCTATACCATTATGACAAACCTACGTGATGAGTAGGGGACCTCTCCAAAGCCCCACCAGGATCTTGGCTCTAGAGCTGGAGGGAACCTCTCAGCCCATCTAATATAACATCATCATTTTACAGTTAAGAAAATTGAGGGAGGCTCAGGGAAAGTAGATTTCTTGCCCAAGGTAGCACAGGACTGTATGTGCCTAAAGTAGAATTTGAACACAGATCCCCTGACTTTAGAGCTAATGCCCTTTTCCTGGTATTCTGATGCCTCCAGGGTTCATGAACAAACCACAGATTTTTTTCCCCCAACTCCACCTATCCCCTCCTTCTCCGGGGTCCCCTGCCTGATAGGAGACACCAGGGTGGATTCCACCCCTCGCTCAAGCAGTTACCATAGCAGAAGTCACAGCTGTGAGGACAGAGTTTCTTCATGAACTTCTGGCGGGTATCACAGAAACCCCTCCGTGCCCAGGACGAACATAAGGACAGCCTGTCCTGGCAGCCTGGGAGAGAGGAGAGCAACCAGCTCAGGGGCAGGAGCCCTGCCAGGGGATGCAGGGGCCCCAGGGATGCTAGTGGGCTAGCCAGAGTCAGCGGAGCAGGAGGAGGAAGGAGAGTAACCAGGAGCCAGGCACAGCACAGGGCTGGGGGTGCAGTCTGGAAATCAATCGATCAATTAACATTTATTAAGCAACTGCTAGGAACTGGGCTGGGCTCAGAACGAAACAGGCCCTACCCACAAGGGGCTTGCATACTAATGGAAAAAGACAAATATGTTCACAAATCTATACAGCATAAAGGTAAAGTGAATAAATACATGTGGGTGTGCACAGGGCAGTTTGGGAGAGGAGGGCCCTAGCACTTTGAGGAATCGGCAAAGAATTCATGCAGAAAAGCATCCTCGAGGGGATGTGAAGTAAGGAGGGTGCATTCCAGGCTGGGAAACCAACCAGGGCAAAGGCACAGAGATGGGGAAGTTGAGTCTTGTGAGGAACAGAGAGAAAGCCTGTTTGGATCACAGAGTGAGCAAGGGAGTAATGAATGGGAACTAGGTAGAGCTAAGGCTGAGCAAGCCCACAGAACTAGGCACCTGGGGCCTGGCAGAGCAAAATCAGGGATATGGGAGCTGCCCAGAGCTCTCACCGGGGACCCAGATGGGGAGCCAGGAATGGAGCGAGCTAAGACTGAACACACACAAGTAGGCCCGTAGAGACCGGGAAGAATGCAGGGCTGACGACCAAGTGCCAGGGGCACCTGAATAGGCATGCACTGAGATAAAGGCACTAGTCTCTGAGTTAGGTTTTTCACCTTTCATCCTCTTAATGTGAAATAACAGAGAAGCCTTCAAATCTGCCAGGGAGGGGAGCCTCTGAACCCCCCACTCTCCCCAGAATGGGAACAGTCGTTCGGAAGGGGAGTCATCCTGCCTCTGCCAGGACTGGGGACACATGAGGCCAAAATGGCCAAGTGCCCAGGAGAGATGGAGCTAGAAGGTCAGAGAAGCAGAAAATGTGGCCAGGGAAGGCCTGGAGTGGCTGGATATTGCTGACCCTGCAGGTCTGGATCCCTAGGATCACCCTGCATCCCTTCTCCCAGATGCAGAAGGAATGAAGCCCCAGAAGAGAAAGAGACTAAGTGACCTAGCAGGCTGCTGTACCCACCATAGAGCCGGTGAATGCCCCACATCTCGTCCTGGGAGATGGTCTTCTTCCCGGTCAGGGTAGCATTGATGTGCATCAAGGAATTAGGGTTCAGGGAGTGCATGAGGCCGAGGGCGTGGCCGATCTCATGGGCAGCAATGTGAACCAGGTCGGTGAGCCAGACGCCTGTGAGCAGCATAGGATGGGGCCAGAACCCCTAGAAGCTAAAGAACCTCATTCCAATCCAGGCACTGCTGGCTTTGTCTGGGCCCGGGGACACCAGACCATGTGAAAGAGAAGCTTTCTAAACTCTCCCATCATCCCCAGCTCAGTCTGCAAAAGCCACCTGGTCATCTTTATAAAGACTGACTGACTCACCCCAGGATATTCTATGGCTCCCCAGTGGCTCAGAGAAAGCTCAGACTCAGCCAGGCATCGAACCCCCTTCCACATCCTGACTCCAACCTAATTTTGCACCTGATCTCTTTCTTTCATCTACATTCTGCTTTCAATCTAGGCCACATTTGTAGCCTTCTCTGGAATATGTGCTTTCTCACCTTCACACCCTTGCATATCTCAATTCCCTGGTCTGGAATGCCCTCTTACCTCCACCTACTCATCCTTCAAAGCCAGAGGAGTAGAAACATCTTTGGATTTGAAATCAAAAGATCCCAGTTTGCCTCCTAGTTCTGCTACTTACAACCTATATGACCTTGGGCAAATCCTTTTTCTCTGGGCCTGTTTCCCCTTCTGTAAAATAGAGTTGAATTTGATCAAATGTTCTTAACCTGGACTCCATAAACTCTTTAAATAAATTACATATATACATATATATATTTCAATATCACTAGATACCTTTGTAAGCTTATGTATTTTGTCTTGTGCTTTTAAAAATGTTGCATAGGGCTCCCCCGACCGCCAAAGGTTCCATGACGGGTAAGAGGGCTAAGAATCTCTGCATTTAATAATCCCAACCTTTCCCTAATCTGTGCCCCCCCATCCCCCACTCCACCCTGCCTCCTTCATCCACATGTCTCTCCTCCATCTGAGATCCTACAGTATTTGCTTTTTGGTGCATCTCTTGGACTCCTGGAAGGCAGAGACTGTATCTTTTTAGCTTGTATCCCTAGAGATGAGCGCATTGCTAAGAACACAGTAGGCACTTAATAAATATTTCTTGAATCCTGCCTTTTATTGTGAACCACTGTGTCTGTGTCCCAGTTACTTAGGAGATTATAAACTCCCTGGGGGTAGGGATTGACTTAGCTAAACTTTGTGTCACCCTTAATGCCTAGCATAGAATTCTGCACTTAGAAGATATTTAATGAACTTTAAGTAAATGGATGGATGGATGTCTGCCTGACTAGATGATCAGGTGGATGGATGGATGGATGGATGGATGGATGGATGGATGGATGGTTGCATGGATACATGGATGGATAGATAAATGGGTGGACAGATGAATGGATGGACAGATGGATGGATGGGCAGATATATCAATCTCTGCCTGACTAGATGATTGGATAGATGGATGTCTAGATGGGGATGGATACATGGATGGATAGATGGGTGGTTGGATGGATAGATGGACAGATATGTGAATGTCTCCCTGACTCTATGAGCAGATGGGGTTGAATGGATGGATGAGTGGATAGACAGATGGACAGATGGTAAATATCTGCCTGACTGGATGAGCAGATGGACGGATGAATGCATGGATAAATGGACAGATGAATGGAAGGAAGAATGAATGGATGAAGCAGCATGATATTCCCATCCCTCTTGGATTCCTGCTCAAAGATCCCTCTAGGGAAGGGTTCTTAACTTGTTTGTGTCATGAACCCCCTTTGGCAGTGAAGCCTATGGGTCCTCTCCCTTCTGAAAATAATGTTTTTAAATGCATATAACAAAATATATAGAATTACAAAGGAAACCAATTATATTCAAATAGTTATTGGAATATTTTTACAAAATTTCATAGACCCCAGGTTAAGCTCTATCCTTCCTCACTCTTCCCCTAACCTCTGACAGCCGCTTTCCCCAGCCCTTCTCCTGCCCACCTCCCTGTTAAGGCTGAGAATAACCCTGGTCTAGTGCCTACTGGGTAATCGATCCTTCTTCCCTCCAGCAGCCCATGGGAACCCTTCCCCTTTCTGAATCCTTCCCAGATCCATCAGAGCAGAGGGGCTGGCTTCCCCCCTCCACCCCCAGCTTCTCTGCTCACTCTGGCTCCTGGGGGGCCCTCTTCTGCAGCAACCCTGTCCTTTCCTTCCATCCAGGTTCCTTTCTATTTCCCATCTGTCGTCTGTCTGATCTGACATATACGCACGTGTCCTGAGCACACACTTTCCTGTCTGTGTGTGCCCTGTTTATGTATGTCCTAGACACATGGATCTGCTGACCTGAACACGTGTGTCTGCCCCACACACATGCCTGACATGGACATGTTTGCACCTATGTTAGTTCTGTACACCTCTGACCCAAACCGCTGTTTGTTCTGAGAATGTTTCTGTTCTAGACATCTAGAAGTTCTGGGTGGCGTAAACAATGAGGGATTTTTAAAGGAAGTTCCTGACAAAGCCCAGATTCCTTGTCAGCTCCTCAGAGAGGTCTTCAGCTACGTGAGATCACCAGGCCCCTTGCTCATGACCTCAATCTCCCCCTGCCCCAATCCCTTATCTTGGGACTCCCCAGGACAGTGGCCCCAGGGCTGGAGAAAGGGCTGTCCATGGATAGTTTCTCAGGGCTTGCTCCCAGCTCAGAGAAGTCTGTGGTGATGAACCACCCCAATCTGAGGCATCCAAGAGCCAGCCAGGGCTGGGGGCAGGGGCTGGGGGTTGGGGGGAGGCCCGAGACGCTGAGCCCGCCTCAGAAAGCCGAACTTTGCTTCTCTCCCAGTTCCTCTGATTCTGGCCTGACCACAGGGAAGCTGATGGTGAGTTCCTAGCAACTGAGGCGGTGACTTCGGCCCCTAGGAATGTGAGCCATAGCTGGGAGGCTGGGGTGGGGGCAAGGGGCCTCGGAGTGAAGGAATGAATGAGGGGCTAGAGGGATGGGTAATGGGAGATGGAGGGCTGGAGGAGGGAGAGTGAAGGGATGGAGGAAGGGTCAGGGAATAGGAGCTGAAGAGAGGGAAGGAGGAGACGAGAGGAGGACAGAGCGGCCTTCTCCCCTTACCTTTTTTCCAGCTGAAGCGGGTCTCGCCCACAATCCAGTATTCACTGTCGTCAAAGTGGATCTCCCCGTTGGGGGGGAAGAAGGCGTGGGCCAACTCACCAGTGGTCCCGTCAAAGCATCTGTGCACCAGTGAGCGCAGACAGTCCGTGTGGTTGATGGGATAGAAACCTGGGGACCAGGGGCCAGCCAAGGCTGGGAGGAGTGTAGGACCCAGGAGGTCCCCCGAAGGGAGGAGGCCTGCCTTCTTCTCTACCCCTCCCCCCTTCAGACCTCAGTTTCCTCAGGGTGACCGTGCCTTGCCTGATGGCCAGGAGACCTCAGGATCTTGAAACCACAATATCCCGATCCTTTTACTCGATTACAAAAAGAAAGCATTTTGTGCAACAGTCTGAGTTAAATATGCAAAAAGCATAGGAGGGCAATTAGCAACTTGTCCAAGGCCCTTTTCTAGCTCAATTCCATGGAGAGGATAATGGTCATCAGAATAACAGCTGAGGGGGCGGCTAGGTGGTGCAGTAAGTAGAGCGCCGGCCCTGGAGTCAGGAGGACCTGAGTTCAAATCCGGCCTCAGACACTTAACACAAAAACTAGCCGTGTGACCTTGGGCAAGTCACTTAACTCCCAACTGCCCTCCAAAAAGAAAAAAAAAAAAAAGAATAACAGCTGAGATTTCTGGAGAGTTTTAGGGCTTGCAAAGCGCCCTGACAGGCACAGTCTCCTCTGAGCCTCGTAAGGACCCTGTGAGGCTCATGGTATGTGCATTATCACCCCCCTTTACAAATGGGGAAACAAAGGCACACAGAGGTGTGCCCAGCACGCAGCTAACAAAGGAGACAAGACTCAAACCCAGCATGCTCTCCTCTATATCACATTCACACTTCTAAAGAGATGAGGACATCGATGTGTGTGCAGCCATACACACACACACACTCACACGTCCTCAGAACCTGGCACACACATGGTCACGGAGGCTTACCTATCTTCAGGTCACTGGGCAGGTCTGGGGCTACCTCCCTGAAGGTGAAGGGGGACACATCGCTCCACATTCTAAAGGCAGCAACCAGACCCCTCCGAGTCTCACTCCGATTGATGAGGTTTCGGGGATAGGACAAGATCCTGGGGTGGGTAGGGAGAAAGGGATCAGGGCGCCTCCTTTCCTGCCTCACCCCTTATTCCGACCCCCTTCCCGACCCTCAGACCATACTTGTAGGTGAGGTTGAAGTGGTCCCAGTGAAGCCGGGATGGAGTGATGGTGTAACGTTTTGTGCGAGTTTTAGGGGACAAGGAGCGTTCCAGGGGGGCCTGGGGACCCCTGAGGCTGAGGGGGCCAGGCAAGCTGACATCTTCCTTAAAGAGAACAGAGTCATAGGAGGCGGCCCTGGGTTGGTCCCCAGGGAGCCTGGGGACATTCTTCTCGCCTGGAATCACCAACACCCACCCTCCCTCGTCCCCTCCCCCATTAGCCAGCAATCTAGGCACCTCATCAGCTGACCGGAGCCAAGCAGACAGATGGAGCCAGGTCAGACACAAAGATTTAGGGGAGAAAGGACAGACAGTCGGGGAGCGGACCCAAGGACAGAGGCAGAAGCATAGACCAGAGTAGTCTAGAGATGGGGAGGGGTGGGGCGAGGGAAGGGAATCACATTATTATGCGCCTACTATGTGCTCAGCATTAAATGCTTTACAAGGCTCATTTCATTTGAACACACAAGACGAGGGCCGGACAGACAGCCCGGATGCCAGGACAGACAGAACACACACACTTTAAGAGATGGTTCTCAGAGACAAGAGACAGACGGGACAGCGGATAGAAAGTGGGGCATTCTCCTTTCTCACCTGAGTCTCTCTCGCTCGGGGGTCGGCTGTGTCCTTCAGAGTCACCAGCAGAGCCAGGGCAGGAAGGAGGCAGAGAAGACCTAGGAGGGCTCTGGAGGGGGGCATCCTGGCTGCCCCCTGTTGGGGCTCTGCCGAGGGGCTCACTCCAGGCCCCATGGCTATCTTGGGCCCAAAGTTGGGGTGAAGCTCTCACTCAGGCTGCATGGGAAGGGCTGGGGCCGGGCTGGGCCGGGCCAGGCTGGGGGACTGGGCTTGTGGGGAGCAGTGGCCCCTGCCGTCCAGGCCCGTGGAGCTGAGCCGCCAGCTTCACGAGCTCCTTCCCTGAACAGACTCGAGTGTGCACACCAGCCAAAAGCAAGATCACGTTACTTGGCCGGGCCAGGCAGGAGCTGGAGCCTGGAGGAGGGAGAAGGAGGCTGTTAAGGAGAAACAGCTGGACCCAGGGTCAGCTCCTCCTGCTCAGCAGCTGTGGGGACGGGATGAGGAAAGAGGGAAGGCTGGGGGTGGGGAGAGGGGGGACATTTGTGCAAAAGCTCTCAGCATCCTCTTCCCCAAACACCAGAGTTTCTGAACTAGTCTGTCCAGAAACCTCACTCACTACAGGAACAAAGTCCACACTTTTTTTTTTTTTTTTTTTTGCTTTTTGGAGGGCCGTTGGGGGTTAAGTGACTTGCCCAAGGTCACACGGCTAGTTTTTGTGTTAAGTGTCTGAAGCTGGATTTGAACTCAGGTCCTCCTGACTCCAGGGCCGGTGCTCTATTCACTGTGCCACCTAGCCGCCCCAAAGTCCACACTTTTCATCCTGGCATTCAATGCCCTCCAACCTTCCCTGACTGTCTTATAGGTGATCATAGTATTTAGAGTGGAAGGCACCTTCAAAATTGTCTCATCCAAACCCCTCATTTTTTAAATTAAACTTAATTTTCAAACAAAGATCAGCTTTCTCTCCCTCCCACTTCCTTTCCCCTTATCACCACTGAGAAAACAAGAAAAACAAAACCTGTTACAAACATATATAGTCCAGTAAAATCAAGTCCCACATTACTCACGTCCCAAAAGAAATAATGGCTCAATCTACCCTCCAAGTCCATCTCCCCTCCGTTAGGAAGTGGGCAGCATGTTTAATCATGAGTCCTCAGGAACTGTGGCTGGTTATTGTGCGAGTTTAACTGCACCAACTGAATTCCTACGACTTTCAAAGTTAATTACCTTTAAAACATTGCTGTTACTACATAAATTGTTCTCTGGGTTCTGCTCACCTTACCTTGTATCAGTGCATCTAAGTCTTCCCAGGTTTCTCTGAAACATCCCCTTTGCCATTTCTTATAACATCATAATAGTCCATCACATAGTCACATGCCATAGCTTGTAAAGCTACCCCCAGCGATCCTCTCATTTTTCAATTCTTTGTCACTACAAAAAGAGCTGCTATGAATATTCTTGTGTGTATGGGTCTGTTTCTTCTGTCTTTGATCTTCTGAGGATAAAGATCTAGTCATGGTATTACTGGGTCAGAGTGCTTGCATGGTTTAATAACTTTTGGGGCTTAGCTCCAAATTGTTTTCAAAAATGACTGGATCATGTGTTTTCTTTCGCAATATGGTTAATACGGAAATATGTTTTGCATGATTGCACATGTATAACCTATACCAAACTGCCTTCTTAAGAGGGAAGGAAGGAGAGAATTTGGAACTCAAAATTGAAAAAAATCTAATGTTAAAATTGTTTTAACATGTAATTGGGAAAAAAATATAAAAATCTTTGCATTAAAAAAAAGATTCTCCCTTGGCTTTCTGATTACGAGCTTCAGGGAAAAAAAAAAAGAAAAAACAGAATGGCTGGACCAGTTTATAGCCCTTACAATGTTGTGTAATGTACCTGTTTCCCACATCCCTCCACCATTTGTCATTTCCCCTTTTTTGTCCACTTTGCCAGTCTAATAGGTGTGAGATGGAACCTCAGAGCCATTTGCATTGGCATCTCTCTAATTATTAGTAGTGAATAAGAATTTTTATATGACTATCTATAGCTTGGATTTCTGTCTCTAAAAACCACCTATTCATATTCTTTGGCCATTTATTAATTGGGGAATGGCTTAAAAAATTTTTTTTGGTCTTTTTGGAGGGAGAAGGAAGGGCAATTGGGGTTAAGTGACTTACCCAAGGTCACACAGCTGGTAAGTGTCTGAGGTTGGATTTGAACTCAGGTCCTCCTGTCTCCAGGGCCACCTAGCTGCCTCTTGGGGAATGGCTTTTATTTGCATAAATTTAAATCCGTTCCTTTTACATCTTACAAATAAGACCTTGATCAGAGAAAATTGCTACAAAGATTCAGTACTGCCCCACCTCCATTTACCTAATTCTCTTCTAATTTTAGCTGTCTTAGTTTAGTTTGTACAAAAACTCTGAAAATTTTAAAGTAACCAAAATTTTTATCTCCTGTGCCCCTTTCCCTTGTCACAGACTCTTCCCCCATCCTCAGAGCTGACAGGCAATTTCTCCCTTGTTCATCTACTTCATTTATTTGGATCTTAACTCTGTCATTTTATGGAGGAAATGAAGGTCCAGAGGACTTGTCCAAGGTCACCTAGTGGGTTAGCAGCAGAGCTAAATTCAAACCCAGGTTTTCATTGCCAATTGTTCCCATCTATATGGGTGGTGCTGGGCCTGGAATCAGGAAGTGACAAGTTCAAATCCAGCCTCAGACATTTGCTAGCAGTGTGAGCCTTGGGCCAATCACTTAAACCTCCACTTGCCTCAGTTTACCCAACTGTAAAAATAAACAGCATTTTCTTTGCAGGGCTGTTGTGAGAATCAGATGAGTCCCTATTTGTAAGGCCCAGTGCTTGACACACAGTAGGGGTTAGTTATATAAATGCTTCTTCCTTTCCCTTCCCTTCCTTTTCCTCTATGTGCCCTTTGCTCTACCCAGGGCCAGTCTCTGCCACATTTACCCTGATTCTGGGCTCTACTCCACATGGAAATGTCCAACTCATCGTCTCCCCCAATCTGCCCCACCCTGCCCCAGTTCTGCCTCCTTCAGAAAACCTCCCTGGGTCTCTCCATCCCATCCCATAACACTGGCTCTGACACTTGGTGCTGCATTTATGACACCTGGGGCTTGTCATGATCACTAGTCCTCTTGCAGGTCTGGGTCACAATCTCTCAGAACACAATTTGGGTGTCCCTTCGTTGGGGCAAAGATGCACAGTCCCAGACACCTGGGATAGGGCTGACTACCCTAGCAGGTAGAATGTAATCCTGACTTCATCTCTAGGCATTCACCGCAGTGCCCAGAACACTGCATAAAAGCTTAATAAATCCTTCTTGAAGAACGTTCAATAAATGCTCAAACGGAGTGGGTGTTTGTAGCCTCTCAGCTATGTGTAAATGAGAGAATTTATCGTGACTGAATGATGGATGGGCTAGTGAAAGAATGAACATTTGTGTATGAGAAATGAATTAATTGGGAATAAGTATGAGAATAAAGGAATGGATGTGTGTGAGTTGTGAATGAATCCATGTGTAAATGAATAGAATCCAGAGGGAAATCAGTGCCCACCCATTCTTGTGTCCCAAGAGACTGGGAATTACTTGGAAGGGCCTGAAGCGATCGTCTTGGCTATACCTTGCCTTCCCATTGGGAGGATGATGGGCATTGCATTGAGGTAGCAACCGCTGCGGGTGGGGGTGGGAGTGACCCCAAACCAGCCCTATAGGGCCTTCTGTTAGACCTGGTCAGTTTTGGCCCTAAAGAAGCTGCCCTGCCTCTATTCCACTTGTCTATGTGCAGGCCAGGATGGGGCTGGAGAAGGTGGGGGCAGGGGAATGGTCTGGTTGGCCCATCCATCTGAAGCAGAAAGGCCAGCTAGAGATTCTTGGAAAGTGTGGTTCTTTCCCTGACTCCAGCCGCCGCCCCGCACTCTTGGCTGGGTTGGACTCCCCTGGAGCTGGTCCCTCCTTCCCTTTCCAAGACCAAATATTTGCTCAGGATGTGGCTTCTGAGGCGAGAGCAGGCTGTTACCAAGACACAAGGCTCACCCAGCCTGCTTGGGGGGTGGGAGGAGGGGAGGATGGATCCTGGCCTGGAAATATGAAGACCCTTGCACCTTACTGTCCATGGGATGCTTCCTGGAGCGAGGTTGAGCTCCCCCAGGGGAGGCTCAGTCTGGGTAAAGACCCAGACTGTCCATCCGGCCAGGGGAGAGAAGATGAAATGTGGGTACAGGAGGAGGGGCTGAGTGGTTTCCTTAGGATAGGGGTTCTGGGTCTGGGAGTTTTCAGGTCTGTGAAGAAAAACTACACCTTTACTTTAACTAGCTTCTAACTGGGCCCACCCATTGTCTTCACCAGATGCCAGAGGGGTCCCACCCCCAAAAGGTCCTGAGCATCTGCCTGAGCAGGAGACAGAAGGGGTGAGGTGAGGTGGAGAAGGGAGGAGTAACAAGAGGGAGAGGGAAGACAAGAACAAAGTCTGAGCAGAGCGGAAAGCCTTGGCCTTTCGTTCCCTCTTTCCTTTGCTCGATTTTTCCAGGGTTAAGGGAAAAAAGGAGGTGTGAATGTGGAGAGAGAAAAGGAAAGGGGAGACTGGGTCATAATTGTAGCCTGGCCTAGGGGATAGAATCCTGGACTCTTGAGGCAGGACAGAGGGCACTGACTAGCTGGGTGACCCCAGGCCCGAGTGTCCTCATCTGTGAAATGGAGATTGTGGTCTGTCCTTCATTCTCAAAGAGGCCCATGACTTCAGGGAGGTGATGCCGTGACGTGCAAGTGAACTGGGTATAAGGGAGGCAGGGCTGTGTGAAGTAACCAGTCTCACTCTCTCCTGAAGAGCCAGCTGGGTCCAGCGGCCAGACACAGATCGGCCCGACCAGACGTGGCCCTGGACATAGTGGGGGACCTTGGCCTTTTCAAGCTACGGTCTTTAACAGCTCTGTTTGACAGAGGCAGCACCCATTCTGAGATAAAGGCTTAGTAAGAATTGAGCCAGGGAAAGGCCTCTTTACCTGGTCAAAAATAAAAAATAAGCTAATTAAAAAAAAATTGATCCGGGAGGGAAAGACCCTCAAGGTTTCTGGCCAAAGCAGAAACTGCTACTTACACTCATTCTGAGCCAATCAGGACCCAAACAATGCCCAAGCAGGGCTTGGTGTGGACATTTTCATCTCTGAAAATGGGTATGTAACAGCAGCACAGGGCTGTTATAAGGACCAAAGGAGGTTAGCTGGTGACATTGTTCAGGCCTCCCATCCTATCAGGCAAACCCCAGGCATTATCTAACTCTGGGGTGGTCAGTGAAAGCCTGGCCCCACAGGAGGTAGGAGGCAGGGCAGAGCACTTAGGAGCTCTGGGGGCCTGGGGTGCAGGTCTGGACACAACTCTGCTCCATCTCTTCTCTCCCTCTCTATCCCCAGAAGGGCAGATCAGCTCTGAGGAGTGTGTCCAGCCCAGCCCTATGCTCGGGCTCCCTCCCCTTTCCCATTTTCTGTCCCAGTCAGTGCAGGGCTGGTCTCTCCCCATCTTCTCAGATGGCCCTTTTCCCATCTGTGGCCTTTCCTGCACCGGGTCCCTCCTCATCCTTCGGACCCTTGACTCTAGCAATGATGGTCTACCCATGGCACTTGGGGGAGGGGTCTTAAAGCAAAGTGGCTGCTGTTCAGGGTTTAAGCGAGGGCTGCCCATGCCCAGCTAGGAAGCATGAGGGACACAGATCATTGGGCCTGGAGTCAGGAAGACTCGAGTTCAAAGAGTTCAAACCTGAGCCCAGAGACACTAGCTGTGATACTGGGCAAGAAACAAGATTGCCTCAGTCTCCTCACCTGCAGACCAGGTATAACAAGCCCTGCCCAACAAGGGATAAGCAGCCACCACAAGCCTGGCATACGGCAGGCGCTGTTTAAATGACTATTCCCTTACCCTTTGTTGTTCTGTCTTCTGACTCCTGACCCCATTTGGAGTTCTTGGCAGAGATACTAGAGGGGCTTGCCATTTTACGTTATCAGGAAACTGAGGCAAACAGGGTGAAGTGACTTCCCCAGGGTCACACAGCTCATTCCTGAGGCTGGACTCAAACTCGGGTTTTCCTGACTCCAGGTTTAGCTGCCTCATCCCTTAAAGTGACTAAGATCACTGGGGATGAACAGCAGTCAGGATTTGAATGCAGGACTCCAGTCGTGGCCTTTTTTCTCCACAAGACTGCCTCTGCGACACCAAAACTGCAGGGAGGTGAGGGTCTCATCTCCTCCCCCTTGGGCAGGGGCTGTTTCCCTTCAGGGTAACCTGGCCTGGAAGATTATCTTCCCCCTGCCTCCACTTCCCAGAATCAAGACCGGCCCGGGGCCTCCTACAGGCAGTTTTCCCTGATGCCACCTTCCTCCCCTCCCAGTTGCTCCAGTTGCTTGTTGCTCCAGATCTTGTTGATTTTTAGAGACCTCAGGCCCTCGGTGAAGAAAATGCCTGATGAGGACCCACACTCGGCCAATGCAGACCCGAGCCTGATCCAGCCTTGGTCACAGTCAGGACAGATCAGCCTTAAACAGAGATGGGTCTAGAACTCAGAACCTGCCTCTGGGTGTGCCTCACCAGGGATGCTGCAGATGCTGGAGGGCAGGGCACCACCTAGCAGGGCCAGATTTGGGTGGGGGTCAGGGCTCTGGGGATAGGGAGAGGCAGGTCTCTGAAGCCACCTGGCCAAGGGAGATGGCTGCCCACACAGGGGGCCAACTGCCAAGGTCCTCATTCCCTGCAAACTCTTATGGGAAGGAGATAAGCATGCCCATAGAGCTGGGAGAGCGAGGGTAGGCACAGCCCATGGAGGGCCCCAAACGTCTGGTGGAAGGGGGTCAGACCAACTGGTCCGGGAGGGTCACTCAATGCAGGGCACGAAGAAGAAACCAGCAGTGGGTGAAAAAAGGGTGAGACACGGCTGGGAGGCGAGGCCAGGCCTGCAACAAAGCAGGGGGAAGTTTCCCACAGGAGGTGGCACCATGGCTGGGGCCAAGGGAAGCCCAGAGGCCTCTCAAGAGCGAGCCATAGCCTGGGAGCTGGTGACTCCAGTGGGGCCAAGCGAGGCCAAGGAACTGGAGGGGTTCCCAAAGACACCAGCGGCCAAATCAAACACGGCCTCAGGGGAAGCCAAGGCCCACAGGGCTGTGCTGGTTAAGGCAGAATCGGAGGGAGCCAGGCCCTCACCCTGATTGGGGGGGCGGCTGAGGAAGCCTGCCTTGTGCAGAGGGACCCAAAGCTCTGTACCCAGGCCCACTGACTCCCTCCCAAAGGGTTCACCGGCCCCAACGCCCCCTCCCAAGAACAGGCAGACACCAGCAAGGACAAAATTCATTTTTCCTTTTATAAAACGCGTATGTGTGTGTGTTGTTGTGTGTCGGTGTTGTGTGTGTGGTGGTGTGTGTGTGTGTGTGTGTGTGTGTGGTGGTGTGTGTGTGTGTGTGTGGTGGTGTGTGTGTGTGTGTGTGGTGGTGTGTGTGTGTGTGTGTGTGTGTGTGTGTTTAGGGGAATTTTTTGCAAAGGCAGATACTGGAAAAATGGCTCTTGTGTAACAGGCCCCAGCTGGTACCTGGGCTGGGGGTGATCAGCGGGGAATCACAACACACAGGCCACACACCAAGCACTCGTGGGGCAGAGGACAGGAAGCACCATGTCCCCTGGACACACAGATGGCTTCCCGTGAGCCAGATGGGCCAGTGAGAGGCTGAGGGGGGCAGGGGACCCCCTTCAGGTTGCTGAGCAGGAGACTGGCCCTCAGTGTGGCACAGTCCCAAGAGCCCAGAGGGGCCACAGGCAGGCAGCTGGTGTCCAGCCAAGCGCCCGCTTCAGCCTGCCCACCAGGCTCAGCCTCCTCCATGTAAAGTGCACAATCCCTGGATGCCACCCTGCAGCCCCTGCACCCCGGGCACATTCAAGCACATGTGCCTGGCAGTGGCAGTCCAAGGCCACCCTCAGGCAGGCTGCAGGGCCTGGCCCTGGGTGCTGGTGCCCAGCAGGGGCCAGGTGGCCTCAGCCTGAGTCCTCACGCAGCTCTCAGACGAAGATCTGGATGCGGTCGCGGATGGCCTGGCGGCAGATGGGGCAGACACGGAGCGCCGCACTGCACTCGAGGCAGGAGCCATGGCCACACTGGAACACCAGGCGGATATGGCTGTCAATGCAGATGGGGCAGGTGATGCGCTCCTCCATCTGCCGATAGCGGCTCTGCAGCTCCTCCACAAGCTGCCTCTGGCCCCCACACTCCAGCCCTGATGCGCTGCTCTCCACCTCGGTGCTGTCTGGGGGGCCACCATAGGGGTGAGGAGGGGGAGGTCACAGGGGCTTCTCCAGTCTGGCCCCCTACCGGGGCAGCCCCATCCTCCCCGTGGGGTAGCCCCCTACTCCCTGTGGGGCAGACTTCCCACTACCCTTCTCCCCATTGTCTCCCCCCTTCCCCTCCCATCCGTCCCTCACCACACACCTTGTCGGAGTTTCTTGCTGATGGTCACTTGGCAGCGAATGCATTTCTTCATCCTGCGGGAGCACTCTGAGGGCCGAGCAGAGAGAGCCAGCTGGGCTCCGGTCCAGGGCAGACCCTTCCCTCTCCTGTACCCTGCTCCCTCCCTAAAGCCCCCTCACCTTCGCACACGATGCTGTGATGGCAGGGCAGGAAGAGCACCAGCAGGGCTAGGTCAGAGCAGACGAGGCACTCGGAAGGCCCGACCCCGTGCCCGCCACCACCTGCCCCGCCCACGCTCAGGTTGGTCATGGTGTTGGGTGTGCTGTGCATCCTCCGAAGCCCACAGCTCCTCCCCACGCTGCCCAGAGGGCCCTGCTGCTCCCTGTCTCAGATGGGAAGTAAGACAAGGGTCACCAGCTGTGTGGGTGGGGAGAGCTCGGGCTCGGGCTCGGGCTCAGGCTCAGGCCCAGGCCCAGGCCCAGGCCCCCACTCCAGCCCCAGCCCACTTCTGCAGCCCCAGTCCCACCTGAATCTCTGCGCAAAGCCACGAATGGCCTGGGCCACCCGTCCATCTGTGACAACATCCAGGGGGCACTTGCCGCGGTGGTTGGCATAGTTCACATCTGCGCCCTCCTGGGCCAGGAAGCAGGCAATGGCGATGCCCACAGTTAGCTCCATGCTGCCCAGGAAGCTTGAGGCCCGGAGCTGGGAAAGGACAGGGTGGGTGGCAGAGAACCCTTGTGGGGCCTGGTACAGGGGCTTGCTGTCATCCTGGGCCACATATGCTTAGGTGAGTGCAGGGACCCCTCAGCCCTGCCTGCCCCCCAAGGCTAAACTCATTAGGTTTTATAATTAGAACTGGCCTGGAGCTTCAATGGCTATAGGGGCTCCCCATGGGGCAGGCTGGGAGGAAGGCAAGGAGAACCTGGCGCAGCCCCTACAGTGCATGGGGGCTGGCACCCAGGGCCAAGAGGGTGAGAGACCCAGGCGGCAGGAATCCCTGGGTCCCAACTCTGGGCTCAACCACAGCCCCTGGCAGTGCCCCTTCCCAGGGTCTGCCTGCTGTTCCCCAAAAGGTGGCTGAGTTGGCAATAAGGGCCAGAGAATGGGAATGTGGAGGGTGGCTGGTACTCAGTTACCCAACTAGAGGCCTCTTTCCAGAGCTTCGAATACAGGGCCTTTTCCTAAGCCAGAAATTTTATTGGGGGCGGGGGGAGGAAAAACAGCTGGCACCAGGAAAAAGGTTCCTTGTATAGCCCAGGGTTACTGGCTAGGCTGGGGGTGGGGAGGATGGCAAGCTGATGACATGAGGAAGCCTGGGCTCCTGGAGCCTGTGTGCCAAGGAGCAGGACTGGGAGGAGTGGGGGCCTGGTCAGGCAAGGTCACAGATCTCCCACTGGCTAAGCATGATCAAGTAACTGGCATGAGCCCATTTTATGGAGGGGAGACTGTGGTCAGAGGGCTCTTGGTCCCAACCCCCCCACCATGTCCTACCCTGGAAAAGAGCAACGAGGTCCCTTCCCCGGCCCCGGCCACCTCGGCTGGGGGCGCCAGCAGCTGGTGCTTCTCCAGGGCGATGTGCATGGCAGTGTCCCCGGCCTCGTCCTCAGCGTTGATGTCACTGCCGGCACTCACCAGCAGAAGCAGCAGTGCCACGTGGGCCTGGGTTACTGCCAGGTGCAGCGGCAGCTGGTGGCGGTTGTTGCGGATGTTCACATCACAGCGGCCCTGCAGGTAGAGGCGGCCCAGAACGTCAGGACCCCTGGCTCAGAAGCCGGGCCCACAATCAGTTCCAGCTGAATCCCAGTCCCGCTCCTGAGCTGGTCAGCTGGGGCAGCCCCCCCACTCAGATGACCCAGAGGCCTCTAAAGGCCACAAACGATGCCATTTAATGCCAGCAGCTGCTGCAAGGTACATGTCCTGTCCATCTGCAGGCCTCTGCTCAGGAATGGCCTGCCTGATGACCCTCCTGGTGGCCATCTCAAGCATCCATGCTAACATGGCTCAGAGAGGGACAGAACCTAGCTCTGGGTCACGCAGCTGGAACCCCTGGCTTGGGGGCCCACCCATGGTGCCTCCTGCCCCACCCTCCACCAGCACCCACCTCCTTGATGAGGATCTCGGCCACCTCACGGTGGTTATTGAGGGCTGCGAGATGGAGGGCCGTGAAGCCATCATCCTTTTTGGTATCTACTAGCTGCCGGGCCCGGGCCAGGATTCTCCTGACAGCTCTGCTGGGAGGAAAGGGGCTTGTGGGGGTCCTGAGAGCAGGATCCTGGCATGGGCAGGAACCTCAGGCTCTGGCGAGGCTACAAAATTAAGGCTGCTTGCCCAGAGGCACAGAGCAGACGGCATCAGAGACAGCATCTGAACCCAGGACCAGGGCTCCATCCAGTGGGGCAGAGGGATCTCTGAACCAGGACTAAGGGGAAGTCTTCTGTTTTTTGCTGCTCTTGGTCACCAGGGACCCTGAGAGGACCTTTGTCAGAGCCCACCCTGGCGCCACCCAAAGAGCTAGTGTCTGGCCTGAGGCTGTAGGGGCAAGAGGGCTCAGGGCACAGAGCATCACGGCTCCACCATTCACTCACTCACCCCTTCCTACCCCAGCCTGCCGTCCATGGGAGCCAGGGGTGGGGCCTTGTTCCTGACCCAGCCCCGGGTCCCAGGGGTGGGCATTGCCCGCTCCTGGCCCCTTCTTGGCCCCACTCACAGCACATTGCCCTTGAGCGCAGCATAGTGGAGAAGGTTGAAGCCTTGGCAATTAGAGGCGGTGAAGTCGATGGTGGGCACCTCAGTGAGGATCTCAATGATGCCCTTGGCATCTGCTGAGATGGCACGGTGCAAGGGGGTGTCTCCACACATATCCTATGGGAGTGCCAAGACTTGGTTCAGGCTCCAGGCCCGCGGGCTGGATGTCCACAGGGTACAGGGCAAGGTAGAATCAAACCCAAGCTCCTGCAAGCTGGTAGGGGGAGGCACCACATTCCCAGGGTATCCCCTTCCTGAGGTCTGACTTCCTGGGGGTGTATAGGAGGGAAAAAGCTCCAGGCCATGGCCACCAGGGATGAGTATGCTGTGAGGATCCAGTGAAATCACACATTTATCAACTTGTAAATACTACATGGATGTGAGTGAATTCAGAGCTGGGTGACCAAGCAGCATGGCTGAGAAGGGGTGGATGGGCCAGGGGAAATGGGGGGAGCAGAGGAAATAAATGGGGTGGGATGGAGAGCAGAGCAAAGGAGATCAGGGAAGACTGAGGGGTGGGGGGGCCCAAGGGCGACTGGAGCACAACGTACAGGAATATTGACATCACAGCCTTGCTCACACAGGGCACGTGCCACCTCCAGGAAGTCCATGTGAACGGCCACGTGCAGGGCAGTGCACTTGGAGTTATTGATCAGGTTGGCACTTGCCCCCCGGCTCAGTAGCACCCGGGTCACTTCAGCCTGGTTCCTGGAGGAGGAGACACAACAGCATTGCTGAGGGGGCAGAGAGTGGTCCTGAGAGGCCGTGTCCAGCTGAGGAGGCCCACACACACGTCCACCGCCCTTCCGGGTATCTTACCCAAAGGCTGCGTAGTGTAGCGCGGTATCCCCCTCATCGTCCCGCATGTCTGTGGCCGCGTGGGCCTGCAGCAGCAGCCGGACCAGCTCCACCTGGCCCAGGTGGGCAGCCACCTGGAGGGCAGTGCGGCCCTGGTTTCTGACATCCACCTGTGGGGTGAGGGTGGGGTCAGGCCTGGACCAGACTAACTTAATTGCTCTTTTGTTCTCATGTGACCAACCCTCCCCAGAGCATCCCTGGTAAATGATGAAAAAGACGGGAAAAGCAGCAGATGAGTGAGCGGAGCCTCAGAGTGGCATGGGGTGAGGTTGTGGGGCAATGCTATGGGGCATCCACAGGCTGGGGCTGGGAGCTCTTCTGTATTATGAGGGAAAGTTCAGAGTGTAGGTGCAAGCATGTGTGTGCGTGCACATGTGTGTATGCGTGTGCATGTCTGGGCAGGCAGAGCACTGACAGATGTGACCAAACCCCCAAAGGGGCTAAGCCCCCTAGCCCAGGGGTCCTCCCAGGTTCACAGTTGCAGACCCTCAGTAGCTGAGACTCTGGTAAATCACTCAAATCTGCCTCAGTTTCCTTAACTGTACAATGGGCTAACGAGCTCCTATCTCCCAGGGATGCCGTTTGTCATGTGCCCGCTCAGCACAAAGCCTAGAGCACAGTAGGTGCCGTGTGAACATTAGCAATGCTAATAATCACCAGTGAGGCCACACGCAGCCCCGTGCGGCTCAGGTCCTGGGGGAGGACTCTTCCTCCCCTAAATTATCCACCCAAGGCCCCTCACCACCCTGCGCCCTCCTGGTGGGCTCTTGCCTTGTCCGGATGCCTCTTCAGCAGCTCCAGCGTCCTGGCGACGTTGCCATGAGCCACCTCTGTCACCAGCCGACCCGGCTGCTCGGGGTCACTCTTCTGGCTGAGCAGCTTCTCCAAGACAGTGCCCAGGGAACCTGGGGAACAAAGCCTCAGTGAGTCAGAAAGCCCTGGCTGACCCTCTGCCCGCCCAGGGGGCTGGGAATGTGCTTGTCACTGGTCTCAGCCCCCATACCAGGGGCCACCGAGGGGGGCCTTGCCTGCAGGTGCCCACCGCTTCCTTACTCTTCGGCTCCTTGGTGCTCTCTGCCGCGTTCAGGTTGGCGTCCGCCTCCAGGTGGTGAACTGTCAGGCAGGCGGGGTTGAAAGTCCAGGACTGACCACCGACAGACACCCTCAAGTCTCCATCCCCAAAAACCTTCATCACTTTCCCAACGTGTCCCAAGGCCTGTGAATGGAAGGGGGAGTCAAGAGAACAATGGGTCTGTGGGATTGTGACTGAGGGGAGCACAGGAGGCTCAAGCAGGCTTGGGAGGGGAAGCCCCCCCGGGGGAGGGTCAGACAAGAGGCAAGCCCCCAGGGGAGACCCGGCACCAAGGTTCCTGCACTGTACAGGCCTGTGCGCCTTCAAACTGTTATGAAGACTAATGGCATTAAATATGTTATGTGGCAGGGGGCACTAACCAGGGCCATGTCATCTGTCCACTCCCCGTGCCCAGCCTGCAGCCGCTTCACCGTTTCCAGATCCTCGATGACCCGGACCATATCACCGACCCAAAATGTGTTATGCTACAGGAGAAAATCAGGGGCTGGACTGAGGCCAGGGGCAGGACCCGGACTCTAACCCAAAATACCAGCAGTGAGGGGAGGGGTTCAGTCAGTCAGGGCAAGGGGGAGGAGGCAGCCAGCCAGCACTGGGGACAGAGTGGCTCCCAAGTCCTTCCCCTCTCTGCTTCCCCTTCCAGGGCTCTGGGCACCTGTCTCTGGCACTCACTTTGGTTAGGGCACCAGGATGGAAGGTCCAGCGGGCGTCACTACTGAACTGGACCCGTACATCGCCGCGGTCAGTGATGCGGTGGACCGTCCCTGTCTGACCAATGAACTGCACCCATGGGAGTAAAAGGGAGGGAGGGCAGAGAAAGGGAGACAGAGACAAGTTTCTGAGTGGCTCCCCTGGGACAGGGGGTACTGGTGAGAAGCAGTCCTATCTCCCTACCCCCTGAGGCTGTGTTGGCAGGCAGGCTCCTGTGCTTAGAGACTGGAGCCAAGCTGGGCACCAAGAGCCACCATGCTGAAGACTGCTCTGAACGTCTGGAGGCCCCCCTCCCCACCCCAGACCACCCATGAGCACCCTGCTTCTAGGAGAGGCCTGTGTGGACAGAACTGTGGCCTGGAGGTGTGGCCTAAGGGCATGGCTGGCGGGGGGGAGGTTACAGTCAGAGGCAGTGCTTAGGCAGACCTCACCTCAGCCATCTTGGGGTTCCAGCCTCCATGGCCCTCCTGCATCTCCCGGAGAATATCCATGGCCAGCAGACACTTGACCTTGTCTCCGTGCTGGAAGGGCGGGCTCTCAGCACTCACCTTCCGCTGCAGCTCAGCGGGCTTGCCTGGAGTTGGGGTGAATGGCACCCCATGTGAGTATTTATGGGGGGGGGGCAGGGATCAGCTGTTAAGGCTGGTTTGGGAATCTTTCATAGGCCTCCCTCTCCCTATTCAGACGCCCAGGACCCACACTGTCCAAACCAAGGAGAAGGTGGCACTCAGCTCTGGGAGGTAACCCACCTGAGAGCCCTTGGGCATCTCCCTCAGAGAGTACAGTTAGCCCTTCCACAACACCTCCGTCCCCACCGTGGTTTTGATAAAAGTGTGGGTCAGCATAAGAAATTAAGTGGGAATTTGGGGAGTTTTGTGGACGCCACAGACAACATGCTAAGGTGAGCAAACAACACAAAAACACTTAACCCAGATTTTATAATGAGGTGCTGTAAATACCTCATAACGGAGAAAGAAAAAAATTCAGATTTCTTCTCTGGTTTACATGGGTTTTCCAGCTTGCCAGGGTGCCATGCCCCGACACCCGTGATGTGGGAGGGTTCAGTGTATTCTCTGAAGGGCATCCCCGCCCATACCTAGCCTCGGCAGGTGTTCTTTGTAATAGAAGCCTCCTGGTGCCTCCACCACACACTTGAGGTCCACCTTGCCCTTGTGCCCCACACGGTAGACGTTGGTGGTGCCATCGGTCCAGGTCACGCTAGCCACGCTGCGGCCCGTTTCCACATCCCATCCGCGGATGTCGATCACACGACCCGGCTTCCCCTCGCCCCCTGGGAAGACAAGGTCAGGTGTCCCTCCTCCTAGCACAAGTGCGCTACCCAAGCCTCCCTCCTCCCCTCCTCAGGTTCCCAGGGCCCAGTTCTACCACCGGGGACCCGCTCTTCCTGCCTTCTGCAAGCTTCCCTGGTGCCAGACTGCTGCATGCACGTGTGGGCACCAGGGCTCTATCACTGTAGGTGGAAAAGCAGGGTTCTAGGTCCACCCCGCACTACCCTCTCTCCACTCACCGTCTTGATTGCCCCATTCCCAGTCTGGGCCCCGGAGGACCTTGGCGCCTTGGAAGATGCCCCGCAGGGTGATTCGAGGCAGACTGTGGCGGGCACTCACAGTGACTCTGCAAGAGAACATGGTGCTGAACCCTGGGCTGGCCCAATGCCGCCTCCCCCCAGAGCTAAGGATGCCCAGGGCCAGGGCATTTTTCTTCTCAGGCACATTTGTCCTGCGGCAGCCAGGTGGTGCAGGAGATAGTGCACTGGGCCTGGAGTCACAAAGACCCTAGTTCAAATCTGGCCTCAGACACCGACTAGCCGGGTGACCCTGGGCAAGTCATTGATGCCCTGCTGGCCTCAGTTTCCCCATCTGTCAAATGGGAATGATAACAGCAGCTACCTCCCAGGGTTGTTGAGAAGCTCAAAGGAGACCCTAATTGTAAAGTGCTTAGTGCAGGGCCAGGTGCACAGTAGGCGCTTCATGCTTATGCCCGCCCTTTCCTCTCTGGGTCGTCACCACTCACTCCCAGGCAGCCCAGGGTGGGTGGGAGAAGAAGCCTTGACACACCCCCCTCCTGCAGCCACAGCCTCTGCCCAACCGGGATGTGAGCATTATGCCACTACTGGCTACAGAAAGGCCTTTCCCCAGCACACAGGAGGTACTTAATAAATGCACGCCGAGGCACCGCAACCTTGAGAAGAGGGGGGAGAAGGCTAGACATAGGCGGATGCTGTGAGCCGATGCAAAGTGAAGCGAGCAGAACCAGAACAGTGTGCACAGTAACAGTAACACTGCGCAGGGATGACACAACTGTGAGCGGCTCAGCTCTTCTCAGCAACGTTGTGATCCGAGACAACTCCGAGGGACCATGATGGACAACGCTGTGACATCCGGAGAAAGAGCCGTGGAGCCTGTTGCAGATCCAGGCGGACGATTTCACTTTATTTTCTGTGTGTGCGCGTGCATGCGTGTGCGTGTGTGCATGCATGTGTGTGCGCGTGCATGCGTGTGCGTTTCCCTTTTGATCTGCTTCCTCTTTCACAACATGACTAACACGGAGATGTGTTTCACATGACTGCACATACATAACCTATAACAAATCACTCGCCACTTTGGGAAGGGGGAGGGGAAAGAGCAAACTCAAACTCAACACTTGGTACAAATGATTGCTCAAAATTATCTTTCCAAATTATTGGGAAAAATAAAATGCTATTTTTTCGAAGGTGGGGTTGGGAAGGCAATCAGTGTTCAGTGACTGGCCCAAGGTCACACAGCTAGCAGGAGTCAAGTGTCTGAGGCCGGATTTGAACTCAGGTCCTCCTGACTCCAGGGCTAGTGCTCTGTTCACTGCGCCATCTAGCTGCCCCTCCTTCTAAATTACTATTTTAAAAATATTTATTTATTCATTTTTAGTTTTCAACGTTTACTTTTATGAGATCTTGAGTTCCAAATTCCCCCTCCCCCCACTTCTTCTCGTCCCCCTTCCCCAAGCCATCTGGTATTGACCATTCACGTACAATCATGTTAAAACAATATTTCTGCATTAGTCATGTTGTGAAATCAGGACAAATCAGGGAATCAGGACAAAAGGGAAAAACCATGAGAAAGAAAAAACAAAGGAGAAGATGGCGGGCTTTGACCCACACTCAGACTCCACAGCATTTCCCATCACAAGTCTTTGGGAGCGGTCTTAGGTTCCTGCATTGCTGAGAAAAGCCGAGTCTATCAACGTCGGTCATGGCACAATGTTGCTATGACTGCAGACCAGCGGTTGGTTCTCAACGTTCCTGATGCCGCGACCCTTTAATACAGCCCCGCATGTTGTAGTAACTCCCAACCATAAAATAATTTTCGTTGCTACTTCATAACTGTAATTTTGCTACTGATATGCAGGATGTATTTAAACTGAACAGAACTTACAGGCTGAGAACTGCTGCTGTATACACTGTTCTTCTGGTTCTGCTCACTTCACTCAGCATCAGTGCATGTAAGTTTTTCCAGGTTTTTCTGAAATCTGCCTACTCGTCATTTCTTATGGAACAATAATAATCCATTACAGTCATATACCACAACTTGCTCAGCCATTCCCCAATTGATGGGCTTCCCCTCAGTTTCCAATTCTTGCCACCACAAAAAGTGTTACTATAAATGAAAAATAAAATACTATTTAAAAAAGTTTAAAGCCCATTATGCAGAGCAGGAGCTACTGCCCTGCCATCCCAGATCTTGGTCAACCCAAAGGAATGTCTCTAGGTTAGTGCCACAGGGTTCGGTCCTTTTAGACTGTTCTGTTCCCATTTTGATGTCTATGAAATTTTAATGCCTATAAAAGCAAATGGATGACCAAAAGGCCGACCATTTTCCACAAAGATCTCAAGCTGGCACTGGGGAACCAAACGAATGAGATTTAACCAGGATAAATTTAAAGTAGAAACTGGGGGAGGGATAAGCACGTGTTCCATGTGGCTGAGGTGAGGTGGCAGCTCAGGAGGCAAACGTGACCTCAGTGTCCTCCATCTATAGAGGCCAAAAGGCAGAGAAGATGATTAGGAGCTGGTCATCCCACACATCTGGAACACTGCATCCACAACTGGACACCTGTAAACTCCCTGAGGGCAAGGACTCAGCCACAGCACTGAGAGCACATCTCTGGGATGAGGGGGGTTTAAGAACTGCAGGCCAATAGCTGCAGAGCAGAGCCTGTGTAAGCTGGAGCAGGCCCAAGAGGGAATGACCGGCTCAACTTGAGGAAAGGCTTTGGGCTGCCTAAAAGCCGAGGAACACTGAAGGCTGGGGAGGGAGGGGGGGAGGTCTACAACCAGGTGCACCAGAGCACAGGGCAGGGCTTGAACAGGTCTGCAGCTCTCTATCAGAACTGTGACAATCCAACATTCTAAGTAGGCCTAGGTCCTCCCACTCAGTCCCAGGCACTCCAAACGCAAGATGGCAGCAGAAGAACCCCTTGGCCAGAGAGGGATCTGATTTGCCTTGAGGTCCCAAGGTCTCCTGCTCGTTGGTTGTTTGCACAGAGCACTTGCCTGGCTCGGTCCATGGCTCCATCCCCTAGGGACTGTACTAACCTGCTCCACACATCACAGACTATTCAGAGCCGCTGTCCCCTCCTTATTATGCTGCAGGGAGAACATCAGGACCTACCTCCACCCCTCACCCCTGTCCCCTCTACAGTACCACCTTCCCAACGAGCTTTTATCAAGCACCTACTAAGCACCAAACAGGAGGAGACAACATACGCTCAGCTAAGTTAATACCCAATAAAACCTAATAGTGGGATGGGACCCAAGGACCAGACTCCTTTGGCTTCGGTGGGGAGGGGGTCATTAAGGGAGCTAGAGAGGCAGCAGGCCCAATGGACAGAGAGCCATCCTCGTGGTCACGCTGCTCTGGGCAAGTCCCTTAATGTCTCAGCACTGTGGGCAGCCCAGACAGAGGAGTCGCAGGCTTGCATTGGGAGAGGGTGAAGCTCCTGGACCCAGCCGTAGGGATGATGAAAGGGGGGATTGTTTTCCACAGCCCTGGCAAAGGCACAGAGGCTGGAGATGATGGCGCGCCATGTGCTGGGAACAGGAAGTCCGTTGGCCTGGCTACGCTCCATTCTGCCTGGAGAGGGCCAGCCTCACTGCCCTGCTCTACGGGGGTCTGGCCTCCCTGCTGGGCCTGACCAATGTAGCCAAGCCCAGGTTCTCTTTCCTGTTCAGACTGGCCCCCAAAGATACAAACGGGACAGGGGCACAGGCTGGGGCGGCTGACTGGTCCCGTAATTACATTAGTAGCACAAGGGTCCGTCCCTTCTGGGCCCCCCCCCATTTCTGCACCCTGGCTGATCCAGCCTTCCCCCCCGCCCCCAGCTCTGGGCCTGGCACTCCCTGTCAT
>CM053596.1:20956996-20968100 GCA_028646575.1 Pseudocheirus occidentalis | reverse complement strand
CCCACGCTTGTGTCCTTCTTCTCAGAATGCCTTGTGGCCAGCTCCTTTATACAGATTTGTACTAACTTCATCTACTTCCCATGTCTCTTCCATACAGCGCCTTGCTGGGATGGCCAGGGAGCACCTGGTCACTAGCTGTGTGACCTTGGACAAGCCACTGCACCTTGGTCCATCTGTCATGGGGATCATAGAAGCACCTCTCTCTCGGGGTTGCAATGCTTGTAAAGCACTCAGCAGTGTGTGCCACACACAGTAGGTGCCACATAAATGTCAGTTTTCATCTCCCTCTTTGGTGACTATGCCCTGGGTGCTGCCAGGGAAGAGTAAATCTCCAGCGCCAAGAAGGCGTTCTTAGAGGGAGTCTCCATGTGCCCTGGGGGGGGAGGGGTCAATGTGTCCTGAGTGAGGGCATCCCGAGAGCTGGGGCTGGGCGGGGGAGGGGGGGGAGAGAGCACACACCGAGGGGGGCAATACTCACGGGCGTGAGTGTGCGGTCTCGTAGCGCTCGAAGGCGTGCGACAGGTCATGCTTGTTGTTCATGTAGCACTGTGTGCAGAGGTCATAGTCGAAGCAGATCTTGCATTTCCAACGCATGCCACGCAGCCCGTGCTTCTTACAGCAGTCACAGATGATGTTGGGGTGACGGACACCTGCCAGGGCAGCTCCTGCTCATCCACTGCCCTTCCCTGCCCTGCCCCACCCCCGCCCCAGGGATGCCACAGGCAGGAGAGCTCTGCGAAACATGAAGGCAGAGCCAGCCCCCTCCCTCCATCCAAGTGGTGAGGAGCCCCTATCCTGGCTGGCTTTGGAACCTGGCCACGCCCAGCTCCAGGGGCAGTAAAGAGAGTAAGTAAAGTGAGCCAATGATGGAGCTCTGGACCTGGAGTCACAAAGACCTTGGTTCAAATCCAGCTAATTTGTTGTGTGATCCTGGCCAAGTCATTTAATCTGTCTGCCTCAGTTTCCTCATCTGTAAAGTGGCATCTGCCTCCCAGGTTCATGGCAAGGATGAATGAGAACATAACGTGCTCTGTAAACCCTGATGGGCTCTATTAGCTATTATAATGACTCATTTCCCTTCTCTCTGACTTGCCCCACCGTGCCTCACTTTACCTATCTGGGCATTGTCATAGAGGAGAAGGTCATAGGCGCCCTGGAAGCCAGTCCGGTAATTAGTCCTGGTGCCCTGATCCCACTGGACCACCACCGTCCGGTCAGGTGTTGTAGGGCTGCCCTGCCGGCCAATCTCCACTACAGTGCCGACATTCCCTTCGCCGTTGTCCTGGTTGCCCCATTTCCAATCGACCCCTCGCACCACGCGCATGCCCACCTGCATGCTGGCATAGCAGTCAGGGTCCATGGTGGTCAGCACAGCTGCTCACCAACGTTCCTGAGGGCAAAGAACACAAAGGAAGAGTCAGAGGAGCCCACCACCCAGGCCAGGCACAAATCCACTCCAGCCACCCTTCCCTGAGGGCAGTGAGGCCAACATCCTCACTGCCAGGGCTTGCTAGAAACCCACCTTGGTGGCGACAGCCTGCTGCTGTCATGGTCAGCGCTGCCATGAAAAGGCAGAGGCTGGGTTCTAATCCTGGAGAGGTTCCTCCATCACTGTGTGCCCTGGGTCAGCTTAGCACCTTCTCTGGGTCTGGCTTCCTCATCCAGAAAATGGGGGGGTCCAACCTCACCAGGTCCCCACCAGCTTTGACCTTCTAGGATTGTGGGACAATGGGCAACACTTCTGGTCAGCTGCTCTCCTCCCCCAATTCTGTCGGTTACCTCCAGCTCCCTCAACTCTTCTCCCTCCTACACACACACACACACACACACACACACACACACATACACACACACTCTCTCTCTCTCTCTCTCTCTCTCTCTCTCTCTCTCTCTCTTCCCCCCCCCAGCCCCCCAAAGAAGCCTGTCCAAATGTCTGTTGCTGCTGCCTGGAGGAGGCCAGAAAGACAGAGCTTGGCAGGAGAGCCACCCAAGGCAGGCACATGGCTGCCCACCAGCTCGGCCTTTGCTCTGCACACACAGAGTACAACAGATTGATTTCTGGGGGTGAGGGGGAGGAGTGCAGTCATCACCAGCGCTAGACCTGCAAATGGGAAGACTCGAATTCAGATCCAGCCTCTGCCACTTCTAGCTGTGTGACCGGGCAAGTCACTTAACCTGCCTGCCTCAATTTCCCTGACTATCACACAGGGATAAAAAGAGCCTGTACATCCCTGGGTTACTGTTGTGAGGCCCAGACAGGCCATTTCTACACACAGCAGGTGCTGTCTAAATGCTCACTCCCTTCTCCTTCCTTTTCCACGTAAACCATAACGAGCATCTTGACAGTGAAAAGTCTAATATAATTTCAGCCTGGGCAGAAGGCAGATTTAAACACCTATGGCTTTTTAGCCAGCCAGGAGAGGCAGGCTGGCATCTGGATCTCTGAGGAGCTCTAGAACAGCTGGAGGCCCCATGCTTCCCAGCTGTGGCGGCTGCAGCAGCACTGAACCACAAACCATGACCAGCAGGTGACAGCAGAGAGCAGCAGCAGCCCAGGGGAGATGGTCCCCAGCGGCCCCAGCCATCCTGGCTCCCAGCTGCGAGCTGCCCAGCCCACCTGGATTTGCTCCTCATGGGCATTTCCCAGCTGGGCACCATCCACCCGGCCATGAGCGTATGCCCTCGTGCCCCCAAGTGTAGACAGGCCTTTGGTCCCCCTTTTTGCTCCATGGTCTGATTACAATCCTTTGCTTTGAATTAGGAAAAGAAACAAAATGGGGGCTGGGAGTTGGGGCTCGTGAGTCACAAATTATGTGTAATTTAAGGTAACTTTGGGGGGTCCATTTGTGAGAGGGCCCTGGGTGCTTCCATCTAAAGAATAATACCAAATTACTCCAAACAGAGAGCATCTGAACCCGAATCTACAGCTTCACGAAAAGCAAAGAGGAACAAAGCACCCCAACCCCAATCAGGAGGGCACTTGCCCCCCAGGGACAGGAAAATATGGGCACAGGGCCCAGGAAAACCAGTCCCTTGAACTGAGTAACAGCGGAAGCTGAGACCAGCAAAGCTGCCCTTTGAAATGGGAAGGCAAGTGGGCTCCAAGGGATGAAACAGCACAGAAATAAACACCAGGCAGCCCCCTGTGCCCCTGCCCAGACTGGACCCAGGTCAGATGGCCTCTGGGTGGGCTAATTCAGGCAATGCACCAAAGCACCACAGAGAAGTCCGCGGTTTCAGCTTCCTATACAATCCCCTTTGCAGTGCTTGCTTTTTTTTTCCCCCAATAAGGCAATGTTTGCTAATAATTGGTTTTTTTTTATTTAAATTTCTTTTAAACTTATTAGGACAAAAAAAACCAAACCACTAGCTCTCCTCTGACACCACTTCTGTGCCTTGGACCATAGGAGCAATAACAGGTGCCATCTACAGAGGGTTTTTGGGTAAACAAAGCACATTCTTCACCACAGTCCTGTGAGGCAGGCAGCATAAATGTTACACCCATTTTACAGATAAACACACTAAAGTTCCCAATGGTTTTCAAAAGAATCACACTCAACAACCACATGGGAGAAATTCTCCAAATCACTGATAAAAAAGACACATGACTTTTAAAGCAACTCTGAACCTTTACCTCATACTCAGCAAACTGCCAAAGAATATTACAAACAGAACTAGTTCACTGCAGCCGTGGTCTGTCCTGCCAGTGTACCCCCAGCCTTCAGAAACCACCATCAATCACATCACTCCTTCTAGCTCTATTCCATTCTAGCCACTCACCAATCTAAAGACTCTCCCGGCGAGGGGTGTGTGTATAGGTGTGTGCGTGCGCGCGCGCGTGTGTGTGGTTGTATGTGTGTGGCTGTGTGGTTGTGTGTGGTGTGTGTGTATATGTACCCTGCCACCACAAATCAAAATACCCTCCCAGGCCACAATTCCCCCAGTGAGCACTTGTGTCAAGCTGGGAGGGCAGAGCGGTCTCTCTTTGGTAAGTGTATCCCCAGAGCTTAGAACAGGGCCTGGGCCTAGGAAGTATTTAATCAAGGTTTTTACTTACATTCCTTCACTATTAGAGGGTCTATGAAGAGACAGCCAAGCTTGTTCATGAACTGATCCAACCATTTCGGAAAAACCACTGGGAAGGCAGCAAGAAAACCCCCTAAAAGCTGGGCTGGCGGCTTTCTATCGCCATTCAGCTAAGGATGTGTTTAAGGAAAGTTTTATTTTATTTAAAAATGTGAAAATCCTTTGCTGGCCAGCAGCAGCCAAACAGGTGGTGGGCTGGGTAGTAGTGCGCTGGCCCCTGCACTCGACTGCTTATACCAGGGGAATGTGTGGTCCTCTAGGTCCTCAAGTGTGGCCTTTGACGTTTGGGTGCAAAGGGCCACAATTGAGGACCTAGAGGGCCACATGTTCCCTACCCCTAGTTTATACCCTTTGACCTAAAGGTCACATCACCGAATGTCCTTAGGAGGCCAAAAATGGAAAGAAAGGCCCCATGTTACCAAAATATTCCCCAGAAGTGCTTCTTGTGGTACCAAAGAACTCTAAACAAAGTGAGTGCCCATCCATCGGCTAGGAAAGGGCTGAAAAACCGTGCCATGAGAATGGCATAGGAAACAGGGCGGGGGCCTCCCCAGAAAGGGGTCTAGTCCTGCCCCTGCCAAGGCCAGCTGGCTGCTGGGAGGACGCTGACCTGTGCCAGCACATGGAATTTCCTCAAGTCAGGTTCGGTTTTTTTTTTTTTTTATTTTTTGCTTTTTGGAGGGCAGTTAGGGTTAAGTGACCTGCCCAAGGTCACACGGCTAGTTTTTTGTGTTAAGTGTCTGAGGCCGGATTTGAACTCAGGTACTCCTGACTCCAGGGCCGGTGCTCTATTCACTGAGCCACCTAGCTGCCCCGGTTGTTTGTTTTTTAATGACAAGTATAAGGGATTCCTAGCAGCACAGGGAGATACGTGAACTAAAGGTGAGGAGCATTTAGAATTAAGAAAAAGACGGCCACAAGAACAGGGTACTGAATGGTAGCCATGCTCAGACAAACTGGAAAAGACACAAGGAGAGGTGGGGGCCTACAGGTGCCAAATGTCGTATCCACCATCAAATACAGCTCCAGTGTTTACTGGTTCTCTTGAACAATTTCCTGTTTTACAGGGGAAGGATATTTAAGGGGGAGGAGGGATAGGAGACATAATAGGAAAGGGGTGTGATAAAAAGAAACAATTTTAAACTCTAAAAAGAAAGCAATGGATGTTTCTGAGAAGTTCCCTGACTGCCCCAGGATGACCAAGACTGTGGCGGCACCTGGGCTCAGCACTAAGTCTCTCTAAGCTCCTAGAGGCTTCTGATCTTTCCCTCTCCCTCTCTGAGATAGCTTGCCCCAGGCTATGACCCGGGCAGACCCCGTGCCCTTTCTGCTACACTAGGCAGAACCTTTGGGCAGCAAGGTGCTGGACTCCAACCTCCTCCCAGAGAGGAAGTGCCTTCTCGATTCTCTTGGAAGGGTCCAGGGAATGAGGCTCTGGTCGGTGCCGTCTGTGTGAGGGACCTGGGACTGACCAGGACACAAGTAACCGCTAACGGAGCCTTCCATGTCCCATTACAGAAGCCGAGATTGGTTCAGTTGAGCCAACCATTGTCCCTCTTCATCAGATAGACAGGGCTAGGGGATAGCTCCAAGGCTGCTTCTCCTCTGCACAGAGGAAGAGCCGCCCCAAAGCAGGCTGAGCAATGGCCTCTCAACTCCAAGGACGGAGAGCCCGGAGACCCATACAGCCATGGCGACACAGGAAGGCTGAGGGCCTGAGGCCCATGCCAGGAAAAAGCCTCACCTCCCAGGTCCTGCTCTCCCTGCACACAGGGCAGCCTTGGTGCTGGGGCGTGGTACTTTCCCATCTCAAACTTTGAGAACTGTTCAAGGCCTTCCATGACCCAGCACCAGCTACCTATGCCAGCCTTATCTTCCACTGCCACATACCCCCTCTGCTGGGGGGGCAGGCCCTCTAATAGGCTGCCTGCACACCTTTGCTCACACCACTTCCTTTACCTGAAAGGCCCTCCTCTCCATCTGTCTGCCACCTCCTCCCAGAAACTTTCCCTGACTGGTTGCTGAGCTTAATGCATTTTCTCCTTCCTCCCAATTCCTACAGCGCCTGCTGCCCACATCCTCCATATGTTGGGACAAACCCAGAACCACAGGGCCTGTGGGTCAGAACCTGGGCTGTCTCATCTCCCCCTCAGAGGCATCTCTCAAACTCTGTGCTAAACCCAAGGCCATGCCTGTAGCTTACACTCCTGACCTATTTGTGAAATGAAAGAAGGGGAAGGGATGTTAACAATTCCCAGACCAAGTCCCATTCCCCAGAGTTCATGTTCCCCCGTGTTTACATCTAGTGACAGACACAGGTGGTGGTAACTTCTGCAGCTCCCTGGTGGCTAAGATTTTTGCCCCAAAACAAACTAAACTGTAGCAGTGCTGGAACTCTTCTGTGTTCCGGGCCCCTGTGGCAATCTGGGAAAGCCGAGGAAGCCCTTCTCAGAATCAGGTTTTTAAATGCATAAAATAAAATCCATAGGATCCCAACAGGAGGAAGGGAAGAAAACAAGTCTGCTATGTGCCAGTTACACTGTGGCAGGCAAATATTCCTTCATCTGATGCTCACTGCAACCCTGGCAACTAGGTACCAGTTTTAATTCTCATTTTACAGTTGAAGAAACCGAGGCAGGCAGAGATGAAGTGACTTGCCCAGGGTAACACTGCTACTATGCATCTGAGGTAAAATTTGAACTCAGATCTTTCTGACTCCAGGCCCAGCCTTCTATGCACTGTGGCACCCCCTGTCACCTCCAAGTATACTGCACTATTATACTGAAGCCAATTATAATGAAAAATATAGTTATCCAAACATACGTAAAAAACCAGGTTTGTGGACCTCAGCTTAAGAATCCCTGCTAGAGATCCAGGTAACTTTCACCCTTCTTCAGAACTACCCTGAATGCCCTCTGCCCTTTCTCCTGGCCTAGAAGCTGCCCATAGAAAACACTGCCCACCAGGTGCATCTCCTGTATGATCACAGAGAGAAAGTGGACTATATTCAGCTGATGTGCCCATGAGTATATGTGCACACATGGACACCTCCTCCTCTCAAGATGGAGGGGACAGACCTTAAGAAAGAAGGGCTCGTTTGTGGGGGCAGAGAACTGGAAATGACGGGATGCCCATCCACTGGGGAATGGTGGCATGAGATTTTGATGGAATTATATTGTACTATAAGAAACGATGAGGGGGGGATGGTTTCTGAAAAACGTGGGAAGACTTACATGAACTGATACAAAGTGAAATGAGCAGAACCAGGAGAACGTTGCACACAGTAACAGCAACACTGTAACAATGATCAGCTGTGAATGATCTAAGACAATCCATAGGACTTGTGATGAAAATTTCTATCCACCTCCAGAGAAAGAACTGATGGCGTCTGAATGCAGATGGAAACAGGTTTTAAACTGTTTCTTTCTTGTTTTACATTTTTTACTGTGTTTTCTTTTGCAACACAGCTAATATGGAAATATGTTTTGCATGACTGTATACACATAAAATTGATATTCAAATGCTTGCCTTCTCAAGGAATGGGGAGCGGCAGGAGAGAGGGAGGGAATTTAAAATTCAAAAGTGTTTTAAAAGAATTGTTAAAATTTTTACTTGTTAATTGGTAAACATTTAATGAAATAAAACAAAATATGTTTTTAAAATGAATAAATACCTAAATTCCTTGAGGGAGAGGGAGGAAAGACTAGCCAGGTCGTCTGGGCATCTGGGGCCTTGGGAAGTCCTAGACAGACAGAGCAGACCTACCCACTCTTTCCGAGGCCCAGGTTCTCCTATAGGCAGGCCTCCCCTGTCCCAAGGGTCACATTCAATCTTCACAAAAAAGAACAGATGAACCAGTTCCAGCAGCCGCTCATGGTGACTAACCCTGTATGGATCAGATTGGGCCTTGCTGCTGTGTGACAATGCTTGAATATAGAGCCTTGGCTCCTTTTGCTTCTTCCCTTGTGGGTTCTGGCCACCCGAGGTGACTAGTGGCTTGCTGCTGACCCAGTCAGCATGCATGGAGTCAGGAAGCTCCTGCATTCTCCCCTCTGACTGGGAGGAAAGGGGGCTTTGGTCACAGGCTCCACAAGGAGCAGGACCCCCTGGTGAGAGGCATGAGCAGGGACACAGTGGTACTGGGTGCTAACAGTGGTCTGGCATTCTAATACATCAGGAAGATGTGGCACTGGGACGTAGGGTGGGGAGAGGGTGATGGGCTCCAACCTGGGGGTGCTTCCTAGCAGTTCTAGAATTAAAGGGAAGGGGGCCTCAGAAAAACCCCATACTTAGCCATTGTCCCCTCTGCCCACCCAAGTGTACAGAGAGGGGAGGGGGCTCTTGCAGACCCTCTCATTCCTGCTTCCTTCTTGCCCTGGCTTACTCCCAAGCTCTAGACAGTAAAAGAACTGTCCAGGCCACAGATCCCGCCACCAAACGAGGCAGTTGATCCACCAGTGATCCTGCTCCTCTCCTCCCCACTCCCATCCACATGCATTTGGAGCTGGAGGCCTGTTTACATTAAGGGATGGGGCCTCCTGGTACCCTCAGCCAGGAGCAGCAGCAGCACATCTAACTAGCCAGGCATGTTTGGACCCGCACGCACTCAGGGCCCCAAGCAGAGTGCCAGCACCAGCTAACAGCTGGTCCACTCCAAAAGGGGACAGTGATGCCATAGGAATTTCCCCCTTCCTATTTTCAGCCCACTGTTACAAAAGACCTCAGAGAGCTGGAATGCATCCTTCTCCTCTCAAACTTCCTAGACCAAATGCGCATGTCTGTGGGCTCCCTAGCCCACTGTGTCTGGGTCATAAGCAGAGACACTAGGTGACCTGCCCAGGGCCACACATCTCACACCAGATACCGGATCTGAACCCAGATAATTCTGACTCCAAGGCCAGTGCTCCACCCAAGATGCACCCTGTTTCTCTCATGCGGGAGAGGAACAGGACAAAGACAAAGGAACATCCTCCCCATCCTCGGAATCCAGTAAGAGGGTATTAGACATGGAGCCAGACAGTTGCTCTGGATAACACGTTCTCAGAGCCACAAGCAACGTGCCTGTGCAATGAGAGTGGGGCTATTGGTGAAGGCTTCATGGAAAAGGCATCACAGAAGCTGGGCCTGGTCAGCACAATAGACTGGTCAGTGGCTCTACTCCAAGCCAACTCCTACCCCCAGCTTAGAGCCCAGCTTACACCCACCCCCTTGCCCTACTCAGGCTGTGATAACCTGTCAAGATCACAGTTCATGCCCATGACTGTTCCCCCAACAAGAGCTCAGAGACCAAAGCTTAGGCAGCTCTGACCTCCCAAGCCCCCCTGCTGATCAAACATCCTTATGCCAAGTTGTTCTGAACAACTCCCCCACCCGAACCCCTAACACTCATCTGAAGGTAATCTGAATGCTCTGCAGCCATAAAAAGCCAGGAGAGGTCACTCTTGCTACATAAACATCATCAGAAATAGAATTGGAAGAGAAATCTTCAAGTGAGAGACTTTTGCACCCAGTCTCACCAAGGAGGATCTGATCTCCCAGCCTTGGACGGGGAGCCCTGACCAAGCCTCTGGCACCAAAGGCATTCCTTATCAGCTAAGGGGTCAAAGGAGGCAAACCGGTTCTTAAATCAGAATTGTGAACTCTAAGTGGCCACATACCAATATGCTACAAAACCTTATTAGAACAGAAGAGACAACCGAGGTCTCTCCTCCCTCACAGTGAAAGCTGACAAGAGGCCACAAGAAGGGGAAGAGTCTGTGCAACTCCTCAAGGAAATGGCAATGAAGCACATGCATGCTTCACAGCAGAGGTGGTGGAGCACCAGGGCAGAATAGCGCATACACAGATTGATGTTCCAACCCTGAATTGGACATTTCTACTTTAGGCCCTTGTCACAAGGGCTGGTTTACAGTCTGGGGATAGGTGGAGGAGGGGGCAGTGTTGAGATGACAGATGGTAAAGCCAGAAATTTAAGAGACAAGCTCCAAAGGCCCTATAACCACAGACCAAAGTTGGGACATCAAGTCACAGGTCCTCAGAGGTGGTCTGGGGCTAGTTTTCTGGTCTGCAGACTGAGGTGGGAATTTTCCCAAGCCTCTGGATGAGCAGAGGCAGAGGCAGACAAGACCAGTCTGGTCGGGCATGGCAGGAGCTGGACAAAGTCCACCCCAACCATTTCGGAGATTGTGACCTCACAGGCCTCTTGGGGCACTGGCTGCACTTTGCCCCCCATATATGGGACTAAGCAGTCCTTAGTACTCTCAGATCCAATGAAGACTAAAGATAGCTCAAGCAGCCAAACCCCAAAATGGGTAAGAGCAAGGCCAAGCCCTCATGTGAGGAATCTGCCGAAAAGGAGCGCATGAGGTCAGGTCACTGGTGACCCCTCAGAGAAGCCCCCCCACCCCACGACATCCCCAGACACCTGCCCCACTCAGGGCTTCTGGTTCTGACCCTTCTCTCACCTTCTCCATGTGGGCCAGGCCACACCAATCACCCCTCTACAACGCTCTCTGATGGTCCCCTCAGTCTACATGCCCACTGGCGTGGCCAAGCCCGCATCCCTTCTGGACTGAGCCAGCGTCACAGATTGCCACCACTGGGGTTACCGTGCGTTGCTACACCTGCATACTCCAATCAGCTGAGGGTCTCATTGGGTGGGGACTCCCTCCACAGATGCTGGATAACCCGGCAGCGGCTGAGAAGCTGAGGGCCAAGCTGGCCGTCAGCCTCCGGCAATGTGGACAGGCCCAAAGCCTTCCCAGCTGCTAGGATCAGCAATTCCAAGCTGGAGGGGGCCTTTGAGGCCCTCCAGAGCAACCCTGTTATTTTACAGCTAAGGAAGCTGAGGTTCAGAAACACCAAGTGCCTGGCCCACAGTCCCCAAGTCAATGCTGCCTCAGGTGCTCTGCCCCCAGCTCGGGGTCACCACGGTGCTAAGGGGAGGCCCATTCTAACAAGAACATGACTAAAACGAAGACACCCTGAGTGGTGTCTTATGGACCAAGCGTGACTTAAT
>CM053596.1:20936129-20956896 GCA_028646575.1 Pseudocheirus occidentalis | reverse complement strand
GGTCCCAGAGAGCCTTGTATTCTGCCCTTTACTCCAGCACCAGGGCTTGTTAAAGCCCGGAAGTCAGCCTAGCAGGAGGAAGCAATATGAAAGGTTTGCTCTCAGCACAGGGCTTGGTGGGAACTCATCCCCCACGTCATGATTCCCAGAAGGCTTCTGGCTGGATGCTCTGACCCAGGCTTCCCTGAGCAGGAACAGTTTGGAGAGACTTCTCTGCTGTCTCTGACAGGCCCCTGAGTCTCCTGCTGGCCTAGGACAGGCTGGTCCAGAGCACTGCTCCTTTCCAGTCGACAAAGAGACCGTGGGAAAATATGGCACACCCAATCCTCCTACAGGATAACCAAGTGAGCCACTACCCTCTCTAGCCACCCCCTCCCACCCCTACAACGGCACCAGGACACAGAGTCATCACAAAGTTCTATGGGATTAGCTCATCCCACCAACACATGGTTTCTCCAGGTCTGCCCAGCCACCCATCCCAACTGCTTCAGCCCTGGAACGCAGGCATTAAACTATCTAGATGGGAAGCAGGTAGGCAGAGGAAAATGGAGGTCCCACAGCCAAGGCTGATGGTACCATGAGTAACACACTTCATCAAGCCTTCCATGATGAAAACCTCAGTGCTGAGAGGAGTCAAAGCTGCCTTGGAAGATCAGGACTCTTCTCTGACACGTGCTGAATTTTCTTTGTAAGAGAAAAGCCCTCCCCTTACCCAGTGCAGGAAGATCCAGGTCACCAAGTTCTTCCAGCCACTGTCTTTAAACCTCTATTAAGCTGTTGGACTTCTCTGGAAAGGCCTCAGGTTAGCCCACACCAAGGCCAATGGGGCTGGGGGTGAAAAGGGCCCCATCAGCTCAAGGTCTACCTCTGGAAAGCGGGGTCACCAGAGTGACAACGCCTCCAGGCTGCAGATGTTAGGAACCCTGGGGTCACAGGTTACAAGTGCCCTAAAGCAGCATCAATCTGCAAACCACAGGCCTGACATCAGATCAGGTCCCAAAAGGCATGTCTGTAGGCCATCTCTAATGCCCAAGACCAGCTTAGGCAGAAGCAGAACAGTTCTTTGCCCCCACCCTCTCTCAAGTCTCTGTCCCTGCCCCTGGGACAGCCCAGGTTCAGCTTCTTGAGACCGACTATTCTGGGCACTAAGCTCCTAAACTCCCCCACCCTATAGGGAAAGGTGGACATCTTCTCCATACCAAGGCCATCTCAGGCTGCAGACACAGTGACTGGCCAGCCCCTTGTATGCCTAGTTTGAAGGGGGTCTGCTTTTCTAGAAAGAGGCCTCAATGGCCCCCATTCCCAGCATGCTACTCTGCATGAGAATGAGTGTGGGTCTGAACTAGTATCAGGGACCAGCTCTTCCTGCTCAGGAAAAGGTCTTCCTACAACAGCTTCATCCATCCAGTAAGGGTTGGCTGAAGTTAACTGAATGGAATCCACCTGGCCAATCACTACCTGCAGGCTCCGTCTCCATGGAGACCAAAACCTCTTCCTCTCATCCCTGCAGCTCAAGGCTGGGCTGCTGACTGACTGGCTGCTCTCAGCAAGTGACCTTGCAGCTCCTTCTCCTTTTCCTGTCACTTCCTGGGGCAATGGATCCTGGCCTGCCCAGGTGTGGCTGCCCCCTCACATCAGCCTTTTGCTGGCCCAGGACGCTGCAGAACACAAAAAACCCCCAGAGGCAGCCAAGGTCTGGCCTCACTGAGCCTCGACTCTCAGCTTCTCCCCACTCTGGGTGACAACCAGTGTCCCATCTGGACCCTACAAGGTTATCTTTTTAGGGAGAGAGTGAATGCCATTTAATTCAATAAATGATAATTAAGAACATCCTGGGTACAAGGCACCTCCAAGGGGGTGAAAGTCACTGGAATCCAGACAGCCTAGGCCAGGGGCCCACCCCCAGCCTCATTCAGCCCTCCCTAAGCCTTAAGGTTGGGAGAAGAGAAAAAGTCATGATGTTCCTGCCAAAAGCCAGGGCAGCTGCATGTGGCAGTCTGCATCCCAGGAAAGCTTGGCCTGCAGAGCTCCCTTACCTGTCAGAAGATGAGTGGCTGCATGTGCCCAGAGGCCCTAGGCAGGCAGTAGTCAGCTGGGGAGCACACAAGACAAGCCCTAGCCTCGGGTCTCCAGGTGACAAATGGCCCCTTCTCCAGGAAACACTTGCTCCCACTCTTTCAAAAGGCCAGCCAAAGGACCAAGGAATCCACTTGCTTCTCCCTTAGGAGCTGCCACAGCAAAACCTGCCCAGATATCAATCCAGCATCCCACATCTTGGGTCTTTCCAGGGAAGGAGACACAACAAAGCTGGGGGAGGAGGAAGAGTCAGTTCTCAGGGTCAGCATCGATTCCACCGGCCAGAACCCTCCAGGGTCCAGAACCACTGCCCACTTCAGGGCAGACGCTGGAGGATGGGAGGCCAAGGGCAGGTAAGGGTTTCAGTTCTGGAGCCCTGGCTCTGGGAGCCCACCTGCTGCAGGGTACAGGACAAAGGAAGCAGGTGGGTGCCCCCCAGGCCAACCCAGGCTACTGGGAGGCGTGCCCTCCTCCTTGGCAGGAAAACAATCCAAGAAAAGAGGCTGGCCCCTCGCCCCCACACACTTCCCAAAAAAGGGAGGGCAGGGCAGCCAGCTCCCCTTCCAACATCCATCAGTGCCCAGACCGAGTCCCATCTGTAGCCTCGCCCCCCCAGACGGGGCACTGGCAGTGCTGGCCGGCCCACACAGATGCAGTCCACGCAGGGCCAAGAACGGAGCTGAGATGTGCCCGCAGGCAGGCACATATCCAGTCCTGCTCATGCCTCCCCTTTCTCTCTCCCCACCCTCCCCAGCTGTCACTTAGCACAGCCAGAAAAAACAGGCACTGGTATTTAAAGTGACAGGCACCCTGACAGGCTCTCCCCAGAGCCATGGGGACCAGGCATGATTGATGTCAAGTACCTGGGGACAGATATCCAAGGGACTAGGCAAGAGGCAACGTAGGAAAGCCGGGTCCCCAGGCCACAAAAGCCAGCCTGGCCAGCAGAGATGCCCACATGATGCCCTAGAGAGAACTGTTGAGCATTACAAGAGCCCTGCCTGGCCAGGCCTGCACCTGAATCTCTACTAAGAGCAGTCTTATCAAGGCAGGTTCAAACAATGCCTTCGAGTCAACTGCTACCATGGCCCAAACTCATATTCATCTGGTCCTTAATTCTACAGGAACCAAAAGGATCCCCTACCTGCATGGTAACAGTCATCTCCCCAAAGACCTGCACAGCCTTCACCTGAAGTCAAGGGCCCAAATTGTCTCTTGTCTGTCCTTAACCCCCTCCCTTCCAGCCTCAGGGAACCACACTCTTGGCTCAGACTTGGTCTCCGTCTGCTCCAGATTCACTGGGGTGAACCCTGGGACCTGCCTCCCAGGCAGGGCCCAATAAGATCAGTCTAGCAGGTTGTGGTCAGTACAGAGAGGTGGCCTGACCCAAACATAAGGGCAGGACATACATGAAGTAGCCAGCTGGGGCCTTGAAAGCACACACAAACCGTCGACCAGAGGAGCTGGTATCAATGCCTGGAACTGCAGAAGAGGGAGAAGACAGGCCAAGGCTAGACAGGGAGAGGGGGAGAGGTAGGGACAAGGGACACAAGGCCAGTGTGCTGATCTAAAAGGCTGGAAGCTAGGAAGCTGAGAGGGGCAGGGAGACAGGGGTTGGGCAGAGGGAGAGAAACAGCTGGAAGGTGTCCCAGGCAGGGCAGCTCTGCTGGCAGGGACTCCCCCAATGAAGTACTACCTTTTAGTGGGTGGCTTGGCACTTCCTGAGCAGCCTGGCTCGGGATCACTTGCCTTAAGGGAACCAGGGTACGTGAGAGGGAAGAGAGGTCAGCTGCACTCTTAGAAGCATCTTAGCAAGCCTGTGCTGGACTCAAGAAGCAATCTGACATCCCTGAGGGGAGTCTTCCTAGTGGCCCTGCTGAAATGGAGCCAGGGTGGATGAGCAGGGTTGAGAGTTGGCCCCTCCAAAGTCAGGGCCTGGGCCAATGATCATCCCTGGTGGCTACCAAGCCAAGGTACCCAGTGCAGGCCTCAGGCTGGCCCTAAAGCCAGAAAACCAAGGAGAACCATGAGTCTACTAATCCCAAACACTTGACCTACCAGGGAAGAAGTTTCCTCGCTAGCCTGACCTCTGAGTGAGCCTCCTCAGGGAGTCAGCCCTCCTCCCAGTAGCTGCCAGAATCAGCTGGGGCCCTAGTGCTTTGCCTCGAGCTGAGAAGGGAAGAGACATTCTGTGACTGAGAAACCCAAAAAACTCAACAAAGCTAAGAGGGCTTCCCATTACACAGGCCTCAATGGCTCTCTCTGCTTGGAGCTTCCCCTTTCAATCCCCTTGGAGCCTGGCTTCATTGAAGAAATTCATTAAATATTTAAGATGAAGAACCTTCCTGACCCGCTCCCTAATTAGGAAACTCTCCAAACTGGCTGCTTTTTGCCTAGGTAGCAAAAAAAGTCCGATGTGGCTGGTAATTACCCTAATCTCTCTCAGCCTCTCCTCTATTTCTTGTGGCTAAATGAGATCTTAGAGGTAACTCAGCTGATGAAAGCAATCAAAGCCCAGCTTCCTCCCCATCTCCTCTACTAGTGATGGCTCTGGCCAGAGGAGCCTGGAGCTCTACCTGGGGACAGGGTGCAGCTTGGCCTGGGCACCTGGGACAGAGGCAGAGCTTGGTCTGGGGACCAAAGCGCAGCTCGGCCTGGGGACCTGGGACAGGGGCACAGCTCAGTTATCCTTTCTCTTCCTAGGGCCCACCCTTCTCTCTGACCCACTCCCTCCAGGCAGTGAGCAACCCAAAGTATCACAGGCCCTGAAGGTAACAGGAAATAGTCCGCAGTCCAATTAGGTTCAGATTCTGCCCAACTTCTCTCAGGTCACAGGAATGTAATCTCTGAATGCATAAAAAGTATGTATTAAGCATCTGATTTACTGTGTGTTAATATGATCACGATTATATAGCACTTGCTACATGTGCCAGGCACTGGCTAAGCACTTAACACCTTATCTCACTTGATCCCTCACCACGGCCCTGGGAGGGAGGGGTTAAATTCCCTATATTTAGCTCCACTTTATAGTTGAGGAAACTGACGCAGAGGTTAAGGGATCTGTTAATAAGTATCTGGGGCTGGATTTGAATTTGGGGCTCCCAGATTCCTGGCCCATCCCTCACCAGCTGCCTCTAGCATATAAACAGTAGCTACTATTACTGAGAAACAAATTCAGTACCTGGACCCCCCCTACCCCCAAGGCCTGCCGCTTCCTGGCACTGCCCTCCTTGCCAGGCCTGGTGCCTCAGGCTTTCCTCAGGTGCTCAGCTCAGCCATCACCCACACACCCCTGGTCCCTGAACAGACCTTTTCCCACACTAGATAAGGCCTTGATCTGTTGAGCTGGCACCATACTCCAAAAAGCTGAGTCAGATCACTGGGTCTCAGTGACCCAGCCATGCTCCACACCTCCGGTCACCCCAGCCTGGGCCTGTGAAGCCATTTCTGTAGTTCTCTCCAGATGACGGGGCCAGGTTGGGCAGAACCAGAACCCCTGGATTTTAGAGGTGGCCCCTGACCTCAATCAGGAGCCACCAAACCCAGCTCACATCTGAAAGAGAATGTCCAATCCATGCCACTGGATGAGCAGCCAGCTAGCCTCTGCTTCAGGGAGGAAAGCCATGACAGTGCCTCCCAAGGTAGCCCAGCTCCCACTGTCAAAAAATTTGTCCTCACATCCAGCCTACACCTCTTTGTTCTTGCATCTGCCCTCTCAGGCAAAGCTGTACAAGGCCAGGCCCTCATGTCCCTCTTCAGTCTAAATGAGCCCAGTTCCTTCTGTCATTCTTCTAATGACATGGATTCTTCTGCCCTGACTGTGGAGAGCTCACCCTATCTCCCTGGCCCAAGCCATCCAGCCATGGTGGCTTGCTTTTCTTGATAAGCTTATCGTGTGTGTAATCCTGCCATCCCATCAGCACTACCACCGTATCCAGAAAGGGCAGCTCAACTGAGTGCCCTATGACCCCACTTGCCATCCCTAGAACTTCCCATGTCATATCATGACAACGCAAACCCTCAGCGATCAGGAACTGTCTTTTATATCTGTAGCCCCAGCATTAAGCACAGAGCCAGGCACAACACAAGCTGAAGTTTTTTTTGGCTCATTTGTTCACCCACCATCCTGGTGGCCCCCTTTAGCTTACTCTCACAGTGGTCTTCCCAGGTCATAGCAGAGCCAAATTATCTCCTCCTGCTTCTTGGAAGCTTTGCCTCTCAACGTAGAGCAGGATGCTATAAGCTTTTTGGGCTGCAAAGTCACATGGTTAACATCTGTGGAGCTTATAGGCCACCAGTACCCCCAGGTCTTTTTCAGCACCCATGGGCTCTAATCTCAGGTCAGCCACTGAGTGGCTGTGGGATGCTGGGCTTCCCATCTCCTCTCCCTCTCATTTGTAAGGGAGTCTCTTCTGGCTCCAATGTTTTACAATCCTGGACAGAGCTGTTCCCTGAATTTGGCCAGGCCACAAAGGAGACGGGAGGCAGGAATCTGGGAGAGGGGTGCTCCCAGGCTGGCCACCCAGGAAAGCCAGATGCCTTTCCCTGGCCCCTCCTCAGATTAACCTACTTGGCAAATCTCACAACTTGATCTCTTCCCCCTAGGAAGGGGCCCAAAGCTAAGAACAACCACAGAGCTGATCCACAGCACACAGATGTAGACAGTGGCAGAAAAGATCATGGCACATTAGCTTATGGAAAAACAAAGCAGGCGAGGAATGCAGCTTAGTCATGAGGGTGGAACACAGCAAAGGGGGAGCCCACAAAAAGAGGGGGGACTGACCCTGGAGCAGACACAGCCTGGGTGGGATAGCCATGCTGAGCTTCCATGCCCAGTAAGACCATGACATGTATCTCATCATACCCAACAGCAACCTTCAAAAGCCTTGCCAAGGGCCCCTCTACCCAGTACCATAAAGCTGTTTCTCTAATTCAAGGCCAACATGGGAGTCAAGGCTTTGCCTTGGAATTCCGAGGGCTAGAAGGGACCTTGGTGGGTGTTTAGGTCGACTCACAGCCCGACAGAGTCTGTACAAGTCAGCAGGCCCTGTCTCACACTTCTCCCACTTCACAGGCCTTCCAACACCCCGAGAAACAGCACCCCAACACCACATCACATCCCTAAATCCTCTCTTCTCCAGACTAGGCATGTTCTGTTTTCCCAATTGACCTGTATGTGTCATGAACTCAAGCTCCTCATCACCCTGGTTATCCCCCAGTCCTTCGTGGACTCTGCCTTTCTTATGGCAGCCCAAGACAGCCTTCGCTTTTCTGGTGGCCCCATCACACTGCTGAGTCATTGAACCCCCAGCTCTCCTTCAGGCAAACGGCTAATTAGGCCTGCCCCATTCTGTACTTGTGAAGATAAGACTATTTTTCCCTAGTGAATTCTCTTGGATTCAGCCTGACACTGTGGCCAAGGATCTTTAAGTGGCCTCCAAGTTTCGTGTCATCTACATATCTGAGAAGCATGCCTTCTTTTGTAATACCTTATAATAATTTTAACTTGGTAATATTTGAGGCTATCTGTAAAAGTCACTGAAGTACAGATCCCCATGGCCCTTCCCTGAAGACCGTCTGCCACTTTGACCTTGAGCCATTAACAACAGTGTCTGGCCGAACAACCGGTCCCGAATCCATCACAAACATTGTTTCATCCACTTCTCTAAACGCATCATGAAAATCCTTTCAAAACCCTAGGTCACCTGGACCTACTGCGATCAGCCCATCTCCTGAGATCTCTAGCTGAGAAACCCTGTCCCAAGCGCTAACAAGGATCCTCCAGTGTCTCTGTAATCACTGCTTTCCTCTCTACATGAGGCTAACCATCTCTTTACCGATCTTCACCAAATTCAAGCCTGCACACTGTGCTCTCTTTTTTTGAAGTTTGGTACATTTGTCCTTTTTCAGGCCCACGGTTGCTCCCCCATTCTTTCCATGACCTTTCCAAGATCTTTGTCAGTGGCCTGGTCACCCCCTCTTCCAGCACTTGTGCATGTGGGCCAGGGGAATGGCTCCAGCTGTCAACTGCCCCCCAGGAATTCTGGCCCTGGCCCTTTCAGTGGAAAGGTGATTCTCCTTTGTAGAAGAAACGGGAACAAATAGGAATGGTGCCGTTCTGTCTTCTCTTGGTCGTCTTGTCCATCCAAGAGAAGGGCCCAGGTCTTCTCTAATCCTTTTCCCTCCCCATAGGACTTGTCCTCAGCTCACCCTCCCCAACCCCACCTTCCTTGGAGATGCTGCGTCCGGGACACTCTCTTTTATGGGGCCAGGCCATGCTTAGATTCATCCTCTTGTTACTTGGTCTTGGTTCCAGATTCTGGGCTTTTAAAAAAATCTGCCTCCACCCAAACTTATAGACTAAGCCAGTGTCGGTAAAGCACTCGGCACACGGCAGGTCCTGGTGCAGGGCCGCATCCCTTCCTCTCCTCTTCTCTTCCATTCAAAGAAAGCCCTGCGTTCCCCTATTCCAATTACTTCTCTTTGCCTTCATGACTCCATTCCGGAGCATCTCCCAATGATTCTGCAGAATTTTAGTCCCCAGGATCAAACCCTTTGAAATTTGCTTTTCCCTCAAAGTGAAGGCACAAGACAGGGAAGACAGTGCCAGGCTAAGAGAGAGCAGAGCAGCCAGAGGGAGAAAACAAGAAACAGTGCTGAGCACAGACCCCCAACTGGGCTCCCCAATAACACCTGTGGGCCCGATGGACTGGAGCAGGCTGAAGCTTCTGTGAGCCATCCAGGAATGTGGGCATGCAAGAGTTAACCCTGTGCACATGATGCCAGGCTATTACCAGCAGCCTATGATAAACTCATAGGGAACATGTGGCTGGGCAGAGTATGAGACCAGGACTGCCAGCATCTGGGTTCAAATCTTGGTGCTGTGGCCATCTATGTCGAGGTGGATCTGAAACCCAAGATAAACTGATCCAAGATCCCATAGCTAAGAGCAGCAGATGCAGGGTCTGAGCCTCCCAGACCTGTAGACCCCATGCTCTGCCCACCATCCCTCCCCCACACACACCAGGATGGCTGGCAAGTGCCTCTGAGCTGGGGTCTCAAGGTACAATCTCCCTTCTCTAATCTCTCCCACAGTCAGATGGAACGAAAGCCTCCTGCAAAAGCTTCCATCACACCTGCTCCCCTACTCAGAAGACGTTCTTTGGGACGGCCTGCTGCCTATGGCATGCAACAGCCTCCTCTGCTTGGCACTGAAGGGGACTCTGCCTTGCTGCTCCCTGCCCCTCCCTGGCAGGCCCTCTCCCTTGGGCTCTGCCAGATCTTCCTCACCCTCCACATGCCAGCTCAGGGTCAGTCCACCTCGCCCAGAGTTCTCTGCTGCCCACTCACTCTCTCTTTTTACTGCATCAAATGGGTCGGCATTTTCTTTTCTGAGGGCATTCTCTCCTTAGACAGTTGGACCAGAGAGCCTTTGAAAGCAGAGCCTTGTCGTCTCCTATCAGCATCTCCCCCACAGTACCTTGGCATGGGGCTAGACCCATAGGAAGTGACCGAGAAAGACGTCACCTGCTGTGTGGACTCTAGCAGACACATACCAGAAACAACCTTTCTACCTGAGGAGCCTTGGGCTGCTGGAGTGGGGCTGACTCTCCGAGCCGCCCTCCTTACTGCCTCCAATCTCTCCTGGGGGGCTGGCCTGACGTCAGTGTTGAAGGGGCATCTGAGGGCTCTGCCAATGCTTCACATCTATGCATCTGCTTCAGGCCTTCAGGGAAGAGAGGCCTGAGGCATGACCATCCTCTGATGGGATTCAGACTGGGACACTAAGGTTCAGAGATAAAGTGGTAAAGTCATGAGGCCAGAGTCAGTGACTATCCAAGGAGATTCCAGCACAGGCTTCCCCCTGCTCCCAGGCCAAGGCTCTGCCATCCTGGGCAAACATTCTCTTCCCTTACTGTGTATAGCCAATCTCTAGCAACACACTGTGGGGAATTTGCCTAGGCCAACACTAAGCCCACTAAGTCAGGGCTCATTATTGCCCTGACCTCAAGAGGGAGAGAGCTCCCTCTTCCTGGCTCTCTTCCCCACATCTGGGAATTAGCTAGGGGTAAGAGAGTCTGAGGCTTAGCCCCTCTGCCACAGCACCAGCTACCTCCCTGAATGGCCTAGGAGTCAATCAGCAGGGCTTCACCAGCCCCCCAAAGGATGCTGAAACAGCCTTTCCAGGATGGAGAGGAATCCCTCTGTCACCTCCATCTCTGGCTCTCCTCCTTCCCCAGGTGGCCCAGCAGGTCGATCCCTGCAGACCCACAGCTGGTGTTTGTCCCTGTAGCTCCTCTGCTCACCTGTGCCATCCTTGACAAATGGCACACCATCCATTGGTTTGCTCTGACTTGGCTTTCCCATCCATCTTCAGCAACACTGAACAGCTCTGCAGGGCAGATGACCATGCCCGACTATGCGTGACCTTTGCCCCATCATCTCCCTGCCCTTGGAGGCACAGAGTCTAGCCTTTAAGAAGTAGGCAGGGAGACAGGGAAGCCTTCTCCCTGGTCCTGAAAGGAGCAGGGGCTGGAGTTCCTATAAGCTCCAAAGATCCCAAAGACCAGACCCAGGCCATCCGCGCCATCTGGGGGAGCACAGAGGGGTCAAGGATTAGAAGCGGAATCTTACTGGGAGAGATCAGACACTAATGGAGAAGGGAAACGTAGCCTCTTTACAGAAGGGTCATGTCACCACAAGTAGAGAATGGGGATGTCTGGCTCAGGTCCCTGGAACTCAGCAGTAGGCACCTGCAGACAGAGACCCCAAGCTAGGAGAAGCAGACCTTAGGCAGGAACCCTTGTCATTCAGAGCCTCCCAGAGCCTCAGTAACTTGGGCTTCCTCTCGGGACCAGGGTACCTGTTTCTGAACAAACATCAAGTATTTTGAGCAAGTCAGCCTTCTGAACAAAACCAGACACTGGCAGCTAGCTAATCCGAGGGAACCCTGCCTATGGCCCCATCCCCTCATCCACAAGGAGTGCTCCCCACACACTCCAGCCCAGCCAAAAATAAATAGCTCTGGTTCCTCTTAATAGACGCCTTCCCCAGTGACTCCCAAATCCAGACCCAGTTAAAGCTGGCGAAATAGGGGCTTATGGGTCAGTGCCCACCTCATTCAGTCCAGTTAGTGTTCCCCACAGGATAAGGGTAGGGCCAAAGCTGCTGGGCTCTGGTCCCTAGTGGGGATCAGGTGTCTGCAGATTTCAACCCAGCTGGGAACCAACGGTTGCCTTCATCCAAGGTACAGATAATTACGCTTCGATTACAACCAGGCCCATTTAGATTGCTCAGTCCTTCTCATAGCATCAGCCAAGTCATAGTCCAGGCCTAAGAAAGGGGTTTGGCAAGTCAGACCAGAAAGGCAGCCCTGACCCTGAAGCCGCTGGTGCCGCAGGCCTGCCTTTCCATATAATACCAGGCTTTGCTGGCTTAAACTCAGCAAGATGGCTTCAGTTTTAGGTCTGAACATAACTTATTCCCCTTCTCCCCTACCTTATTTTCCCCACCAAAAAAACTGAAACCCTGTTCAGCTGCTTTGAGGAGAGAAAGCCCTATGCCATCCTATATGACCGGAACAAATCAAGAGAGTGAGCTGAGTTGGGAAGTGCGAGGGAAGGAGGCAGGCATGTGGGTGGGCAGGATCAGCAGCAGATGTTACAGGGTGGACGGCAGGCAGAAGACAAAGGCAGCTAGGGACTGCTTCGGTAAGTAGGGGTCAAAGTAGGAGGGCAGAAGAATAAATGTGGGGTGGGGCAGTAGGGCAAGATACAGAAAGGGCGTGGCAGGGCAGACCATTCATCCCCAACAAGAGCTGGAAATGGGCTGTGAGCCAGAGGGCCTGGGGGACTGGGAATCTGATCCAGGTGTAAGCCTGCCAGCAGTCGCCAAGCCCAGGGGGTCTGGCTCAGGGTAAAGGGTATGGGGAGTCGTCCAGTGTCCTCCTCTCTTCTGGTGGCCAGGAGGTTCAGACTAAGGAGGCAGGCAAGGGGAGGGCTTGAAAATCTCCAGGATGGATGGACCCCAGGGAAGACAGAGCACCTTGTGTTCTCAGGCTTAGGGTTGGGATGAGTGTCAAAGCTCCATGAGGGCAGGGCCTATTCACTTTTATTTTGGGAGTCCTGGTGTGTGGCATATAGGAGGTGCTTAATGAATGTTTGCTGGTTGATTGAGTGGAGAATTGCCCAGGGCAGAACTCTGAAGGGGATGCAGGGCCAGAAGACCCCCTAAATGTCACTGGGAGGGGAGAAAGAGTGGATAGTCTAACAGCAAAGAAGGGCACATCCATGACTAATCCAAATTATAAGCCAATCTGGTAGAGTGGGGCATGACAGCCACAAGTCCAGTCCAAAGGCCAGAAGGCTGGCTTGAGTCAGGAAAGGATTCACGGAAAAGAAGAGGCTCAAGCTGAGTTCTGAAGGAGATAAGATAAGGAGATAGGCAGGGAGGAGGGAGGGCATTCCAGGCACAAAGAATCAAACTCAGAGACTCAGGGGTGGGAGGGTGGGGCCATGGGAAGAGCCTGACAGAGGAGAGAAGGTTGGAGAGGTAAGCTGGGGACAGCCTGGAATGGCAGGCTGACAAATCTGGATCTGATGGAAGAAGGAAGCAACAGGAATGCATAAATCCTTTAGTAAGAAAGGGATCAGATCAAAGATGTCCTTTAGGGATGTAATGAGAGCAGATAAGTGGCTGCCTCTGGTAACACAAGCACAGGGTTAGGGCAGAGGCTGTGGGGATGTAGAGACAGATCTAAGGCATTAGGAAGGAAGAGTTGGCAGAATGTGGTGACTGATCAGATAGAGGTGATACAGACAGGCTGAATTTGTGGTTGTGGCCTATGTGCACCTGGAAAGGAGAGGCTGGGAGGAAGTCAGAGCTGGCAATGGCCAGCAGCCACCTTTAGAGAAACAATTTAAGCTGCAAATGAGAGCCAAAGGGACACAGGCTGGGCCAGGGGAAATTCACAGGGAGGGACATGGGGAAACACTAGAGCATCAGTGTTAAAGACAAAGATCATAAAGATCAGAGGACCAGCTGAGGGCACGTGCTAAAAGCCAAGGGAGAAGAGATGCCAAGCTCCAGGAGCTCTCCATGGCTGTAGACAGATGAAGTTGGGAGTCCTTCTCTCCTTTCTTCCTGGGCCTCATCCTCAGCACAGAGCATGGGGTGTATCTGCTGAAGGCATGACAGGCTAGTCAGTGGGTCAGGAGCCAAGCCTGATGGCAGGAATCCAAAAGCAGAAGAATCAAAAGTCAGGGACAACTAGGACAAGGCAGGGCAGGCAGTGAGTGTGAGAGAAGTCAGAGGGGAACCACAAACCCTGGGGTCTTTCCCCTCCCAAAGTCTTTTTTTTTTTTTAATTTTAAAGAGGCCATTTTTTTTTGCTTCACTTTTACCTAGCCTTAATGACTGAATGGACAAACAGACCTGTTTAAAGACCCTAGCTTGAAAAGGTCAAAGTTTCCCATTGCATACTGGGCCATCTCTAGTCTTCTTGATCTACACCTGGCCACTGGACCCAAATGGCTCTGGAGGAGACAGTGAGGCTGGTGACTTTCTATAGCCCTTGCCTCACTTAAATCCAATTCACTTGCATGTCATGGCATCTCCTGCCTGATATCAAAGTTGGTCATTGCACAATGTTGCTGTTACTGTATACAATGTTCTCCTGGTTCTGCTCACTTCACTCAGCATCAGTACATGTAAGTTTTTCCAGGTTTTTCTGAAGCCCACCTGCTCAGCATTTCTTATACAACAATAGTATTCCATTACATTCATGTACCATAACTTGTTCAGTCATTCCCCAATTGATGGGCATCCCTTCAATTTCCAATTCTTTGAATGGCTGGCATTTTTACTAGGCAACTTTTAACCTTTTAGAACTTGTCAAATAACTGGTTCAATGTGCTTCTCTTACCAAGGTGCTGAGACTCTGGGGAGGCCTGTCTCCTGTAGGTTTGTTGTGGTCCAAGCAGGGCCCAACTGAAAAGTTACCACCACTCCACTAGGAAAGCTGCTTCTTAGAGCTCATCAATGAGGACTCTCGAAAGGAAACCCATGACAACATCTGTCTCCCCCAAGAAGCTTCTGCTCACTCTCCAACTTGGTTTTGATTCCAATGTTATTAATCCATCCAGGAAAAACTCATCACCATGGAAATGGCCTCAGCTTTGGTACCCAGGCCTCCTCCTTGCCTTAATCCCATTCACTCTGCAGTCTCTTCTATCCTTCCTGTCAAACCCCATGTCAAACTCAAGCTCCTAGGGGACAGGAACCATGTTGTTTTTCATCTGTGGCTCCCTAGGACCCAGCCTAGTGCTTGTCATGGAGCCCCAGAGTAGGTAAGCCTTGAGGCCAGGGGCCTCTTCTTCCAAGGGCCCTTGGCTTAGGGAAGAGGATCACCTTAAGTCACAAAGAAGAGGAATTAGAGGCCTAATGAAGGAAAAGAAAGCCAGCCTCCAAGTCTGGAAGACCTAGGGTCAATGACACAAACTGGCTGTGTGGCCTTGGCAAGCCCCTTAACCTCTCAGTGCCCTGAACTACTATCTATGGCTAGAAACTGCAGGGAGGGCACTCTTGGAGCTAACTCCAAGGAGTCATAGATCCAGGAAAACAAACAAAAAATGGGAGGGGAATGAGGAAGCTCAGGTCCTAGAGAAAGTCTCCTGACTATGTCCTCAGCTCTGTACTCACCATATTCCCATAGAGCAGTGGTTCTCAACCTTCCTAATGCTGCAATCCTTTAATAGTCATATGTGGGTGTGTCTGCATGTGGGAGGATCCACCTGGAGACCAATAGATGAGGTTCCTAAGACCTTTGGAAATGTGTCTTAGGTAACCCCTATGAAAGGGTCATTTGACCCCAAAGGGGTCGCGATCCACAGGTTGAGAACCGCTGCCATAAAAAATACAGAAAATTAGATCGGGTCAAGGGGTTTTAAGTCCTGTAGGGATACTAAGGGTATTACACACGAAATAAAATGAATAACAGAAGCCAAGTTGTGTGGCACAGACACTAAATGCCAGTTAGGCTCTCCAATGTCAGGATGGCTTATGGACGCACTCACCAAGGCCAACCCCTTGATCTCATCCCTTTCTACTTCCTTCAGTAGGCTGCTCCCATTATCCATCCCCTTCTCTAATCTCCAGTGTCTCCATATCTTTGTCTCTTTTGCAGGATCCAGATTCTCTCCAGCCTTAAAAAAAGAAAACCACTCTGACCCTACCATTCCCTCAGGATATCATCCTAAGTCTTTTCTTCCTTTCCTAGTCAAACTCCTAGAGCAAGCCATCTACACTCATGGCCCCCTTCACTCATTCCTCAGCTTCCTGCAATTTGGCTTCCCACCCAGCCATTCAACTATAGCTTTTCTAAGTTCCAATAATCTATTAACTGGTAAATGCAGTGGTCTTTTGTCAGAACCCATCCTTCTTGACCTTTATGTAGCACATAACACTGCTAATGACCTCCTGGATACTTCCACTTCTGAGTTTTCCTGAACCATGCCCTATAGCCTTCTCTGCATGTATGTCACCTCCAGATTCTGTCCTGGGCCCTCTTCTCTCTAAGGGCCCTTTCTCAATAATCTCCTCAATTTCCATCTCTCTACAAATGATGCCCACATGTACAAATCCAGACCTAGTCTCAGTCTCTAATATCCACTTAATGAATCACCTGTGGACACCTCAAATTAAATTTATATTCAAACAGAACTCCTTATCTTTCTGGTCCCCAAATCCTACTCCTCTTCCCCACTTCCCTCTCTCTGTTCAGGGTACCTGCCCTTCCTTCTTGCCAGATGTGAAAGCTGAGATCCTCCCTCTTCCCTTCCCCCTTTCTCCCATACTCAGGCCAAATTCTCATTTACCCCAAAGCCTCTGCCTGGTCTCCTTCTCTCCACTTACATGGCATGCACTGATTGAGGCCCTCATCCCTTCTCACCTGGATCATGTAAGAGCCACCCCCAACTGGGGTTCCTGCCTAAAGTCTCTCCCCTTGCCAATCCATTCTCTACACAGAACCAACTGCAAAGAGCACAGATATGAATACAATACTCTCCTATCCCCAAAACTCCAGTAATTCTTAGATATAAACACAAACCCCTCAGTTGGGCATTTAAAACCCAGGCTGGCTCTGGGCTACCTTTCCAGGCTTATTACACACACTTCCCCTTCACACACTCTAGGTTCCAATCAAATTGGCTGACTTGCTCCCTTTTTTAAAAAACACATCTCAAGCTTTTTTTTTTTTTTTCTCCTGCCCAGATGTCTCCCATGCCTGTACTTCATAGCCTCTTGGAATTCTTGGCTCCCTTCAAATCTGAGCTCACGGGCTACATCTAGGCCCTTCCTGATTCTACCTCATCCACCCTAGCTATTAGTAGCACCCCACAAGAAAGTACCATTTACTTGGACAGCTGGCTATGGTTCCCTGCTGGTTCCCCACCAATACAATGGAAGGGCCTCAAGGGCAGGGGCCTTATGTGTCTCCAGTGCCTATCTCAGCTCCCAGAACTCTGATACAGTAGGTGATTAATAAATGGTTGACTGTTGACTGATAAAGCATTTTATGGCCTTCAAAGCAGTTTCTTCATGATAACTTTGTGGGAGTGGAAGTATTAGAATTCCTATTTTAACAAGGACAAAACTGGAGCCTGGGGAATTTAAGTGACTTGATTACACTGCTAGTGTTTGAAATGGGATTCCAAGGCAGGCCTCCTGCCTCCGGGGCCAGAGCTCTGTCCACTTCCCCAAACCTGGTCTCTCAGCCAAAGTAGTTTCAGAATCACTTGGCAGATGTAAATACACAAGTAATTATACCCAGCCATTTAAAACTCCATTTTCAAAGTCACAAAGGAAAATAACTGCCAGCACAGCACTTCCTAATTATCTTTCTTGTAAATAGAAAACCCGGCTCCTAAAATTGCACAATATGGATTGTTTCACATGCACGGCACTGTTACGATCACCAAGTCATATATAAATCACTGAGCTTTTTTTTTTTTTTTAAATCACCACAGATGCTTCAAGTTATCATCATGGCCAGCAGCTAAGGGTTCACAGAAATAGCCATCTGGAATGCTCAGCTCCTGGCCATTCTAGTCTCAAAAATCACAACTTCCAGGGTGGGGAGAGGGGAAAAAAGGAACAGCAGCAGCTTGGACCATGGCACACAGGTAAGCAGGACTTACCTTAACCTCAATGCAACTTCTCCTCAAGATTCTGCCTCCAGGGCCTCCTTCAGCTTCCCAGCTCACCAGGCAGGTCAGCAAACAAGCCTTCATGTGGGATCAGCAGCCAAAGCAAATACAGACAGTCAGGGATCAGTTAGATGGAAGAGCAGGGATGTCAGGGGCTGCTGCCTGAACACTCAATGGACAGCAGCAGCCAATCACCTCCTCTCTCTCCCTCTTTTAGACACTTCTCAGGTGCCAGGATTTGATGCTGGCTTCCCTGACTCCATTGGAAACTCCTGAGAGGCCAGGTCTGGATCCTATAATTTTCTATAATCACTACCCTCCACCCCCCAACCCCAGGAGTTCAAGGGACACAGGTGTTTACAATAAATTATTTCAAAATTGAACAGGTATGCTTAAAGCAAGGGCCGGGAGGTGATGCTGCAGTGCACAGTCTGGAGTCAAGAAAACTCATCTCCCCCGAGTTCAAATCTGACCTCAGACCCTAAGCTGTGGGACCCTCAGCAAGTCATTTAACCCTGTTTACCTCAGTTTCCTCTTCTGTAAAATGAATAAAATAAGAAGGAAAATAGCAAAGCACTCCAGTACCTTTGCCAAGAAAACCCCAAATGGGGTCACAAAGAGTCTGAAGTGACTGAACACCACCACAAAATTTTAAAGCAAATTAAACCAGGGAAATGTCCCTACTCCATGCTAAAACAGTCCACAGGGCCCAAAATTCTGGACACAGACAAGGGAGCACAGACCACCCTGAAAGTGGTCTTCCCCAAAGCAGCAAACATAGTTTACTGGGAAGGAAGAGCCAGATGATGTCATGGGCTATTTAAAAAGATAACCTTCCTGTGGAAGGTTTTCCCAGACAAAATCATGCCACAGGAAGCCTCGCCCTCCAGATGCAGAGAGCAAGAACAATTCTCACAAACTCCCATTGACATGGGCCAGAACGTCAAGAACAAATGAGAATGGCGAGAGTTGATTCAGGCCAAGGCAAGGAGATCTACGACTACTGGGCGGTCACAGCCGGGCGATCAGAATGGGGGATGCACTTCCTCCACACTTAGGGCCTTCAAGCCTCAGGGCAGAGGCCTCCTCCACCAGTCTCCCAGGCTCTCTCGCTTCTCCAATGACTTTTTATTGACTGATCTGTAAAGAGCAGCAGCAGCAGCTAGATGGAGGAGGTCTGTCCATGGTGTGACCCACACTGGCTGTGAGACCCTGGGAAAGTCTCAGCAGACAATGCCGAGCTGTGCAGCACTCGGTCACAAGATACTTCCCTCCAGATCCAGGCTGCTCCCCTCTCTGGCTCAGCAGCAGACACAGCTGTATCATCCCACCAGGAGAATGGAGGCCACTAGATGGGCAGCGGGGCACAAGATGCCCCCAATGGGTCACTTTCCCTTAGAAGGGAGGGCGCTGGAGGTGGGTGGCAGACTGCAACACAGAGGCCACTCATCCTCTCCCTAGACTCCTCTGGATTTCATCATGCCCCCCCTTCCCAGCAGGCTCTTTCCCATTAGACCGTCAGCTCCCTGAGGGTAGGGACCATCTTTTCTTGACATCCTCCTGCTGAGCACAGGGGCCTGCACTAGCAGGTGCTTCATCAAGCCAGCCAGCTGACTCTGATGTGCTCATTTATACTAAGTCGTTGTTTAACTGTTACAAAAAAGGGGTCAATATGGGGGGGTAAGAAGATGTTTCCACAAATGTCCTCAGTGTTAAAATCAACAACACGTTGGGACTTGGGAGAGGGGAAGGCCTCGGTTTCCTGAGGGTGGAATCACTTCTCTTGTTGCTCAATTGCCTGGGCCGTGGGACTGTTGGGTTCTGTGGCCAGGCTGGGGGCATACTATGGAGTGTCTATGACAGGCATTTCCCCATCACTCTCTGGCCTTCACCAGACTGTCCCACGTGGGGCTGGGAAGAGTTTCTATGTCTGCAGAGAGCCAGAGGCAGGCAACGTTGCAGGTGTGCGAGCTGAGCCATGGAGTGGAGGGCCCCCAAGGACTCTGGTTCAGTGCCTGCCTTTTCCATGAAGCAGGGGGACCGGCCCTGGGCAGCTCTGCTCCTTCTTAGCTCTCGGGGCGCTCTAGGGGCCGAGGAGGTACTCCCCTTCTCTAGGGGCATGGGCCCAGAACATTCCCACACAAAGCCATCATGGTCCATCAAGTAAGAGTTAGTGAAGAAACAAAGGCAGGAGCCAAGAACAGGGGACCCACAGGCTATCCCAGAAGGGGCAACTCCCTAGGAACCGCTTTACTGAGCCCACCTAGATGGGAAGAGGGCAAGAGGCAAAGGGGACAGATGTAGCTTCCCTGCAACAAGCCCCTCCATGTGCAAGGCACTGTGCTAACAGGCGAGATGACGTGTCCACACCAAATGCAGAGGAAGGGAAGGCAGCACTGGGAACTGGGGGAAGGAGGGGGCCCTCTGCGCAAGGTGGGGGTTGAGCTGAGTCTTGGAGGAAGCCAGGGATTATATGAGGCCTAGGTGAGGAAGGAAGGCATTCCAGATACAGCGACTGGGCAGGGCAAAGCTGTGGAGATGGGAGGGAGAGTGGGGTGTATGAGGAACATCCAACGTGTCGGAATCAAAGAATGCAGGAGGAAGGCAAGGGTGTGAAGGGGGTAACAGGGAGCCACTGAAGTTCACTGAAGGAAGGCAGGGGAGGACAAAGATCTACAGTTGAGAAAAGTCTCTTTGATAGCAGAGCAGAGGTCAGCCAGGATAAATGAAGCCACCTACTATATGCCTGGCCATGGGTTAGGCACCAGGGATACCAAGGGCAAAAGACAGTCCTGGATTTCAAGGAGCTAAATGGAGGAGACAAGAAGCCAACAACTCTGTACAAACAAGAGACAAGATGAGATAAACTGGAGACAGTCTCAGAGTAAGATAAAGGAGGATCAGGAAATGTTCCTTGCAGCAGGCAGGATGTTACTGAGCCTTCAAGGAAGCCAGGGAAGGCAGGAGGGAGAGGGTTCCCCGCATAGGGCACAGCCGGGGTAAATGCCTGGAGGTAGGACAGCCAAGGGATCAGTCACTAGGTCCCAGAGGATGTGGATGGAAGGAAGGTGTAAGAAGGGGCCAGGTCATGAAGGACAAGAATTAATTTTCACCCTGGAAGTAACAGGGAACCAGTGATGCTGTCTGGGCAGGGGAAAAGGAAGGGACACAGAGGGGTCAATGGAGTGGACTGAGGAGGGGTGTGATGTGTCAGACCTGCCCTGTGGGAAGCTCCCTTTGGTAGCTGAGCAGTGGCTGAGCTGACTGGCCCAGCAGCAGGTGCAGCGCGTGCACCAGGCTGGCCACAGTGTCACAAGGCAGAAGGGACTTATGGGAGATACTGTGAAGGCAGAACCACAGGGCTTGGCACTGACTGGCCATGGGAGGCTAGAGAGGGCAAGACGCTGAGGATGACATGGAGGCTGGGAGCCTGGGCAATCAGGAAAGTGGCTGTGCCCTCAACACTAACAGGAAAGTTAAGAAGA
>CM053596.1:20889787-20935629 GCA_028646575.1 Pseudocheirus occidentalis | reverse complement strand
TGCATAGTGATAAATACCACATTACATCTTCCTACTCCTCAGCCAATAAAGGGATTCCTTCTTCTTCAAGGGTGAGCTCTTTGGCCCAGAGTCACATATGGCCAGAAACAAGACCCAAACTCATGTGATAGACCAGAATCAGGAATGACAATTAAGCATTCTGCATGGGATGACCTTTTTCACCCAAATATGCATTCAATTCAACTGAACATTCATCATAACCTTACCTGCTGGGTACTCTGCTCAAAAGAATGTAAATTTAATGTAAATTTTGATTGCTGAAACCTTGCTAAGTATCTTGGGATTTCTGGAGTAGATTTCTTTCTTAAGGACAAGCCTTAAACCCAAATCACTCTGGCTCTCACTGATTGCTCAACAATAAGTCCCAGACAAAGCCCCAATAATGTTTGGACCATGATTAGCTCAGAGTGAATGTAAATAGAAATTGTTTCTGTTTTGTCCAGAAACCCTGAGGATTTTATCCTGCCAGAGTGATTTTTTTTAATTAGGTAAAAGAGGCCATTCTTTGCCTAATTTCTTATCTAGCCTTAATTACTGAATGGGCATTGCCTCAGTCAAACTGAGATATTGTTAAAGACTGTAATGCCAAGAAAAGGCAACTTCCAAGGTTCGGATTACCAGCATAGCAAACTCCATTTATTCAGTGACAGATGAAGGCAAAACATTCACAGAAAATCAAAATAGAGCATAACTCAATAATTTAGTTAAGTGCTCAATTCAATTGCAAAGTACCAAGGTCCAAGTATCCCACCCCTGGCCAGTACATTAATCAAAGTAGCCCACTCTTGGGCAGTACATTCATTTAGTCTCTTCTCAAATGGAAATCAGTTTCCAATCATAAACAAAGTACATTCATTTGATCAATCACAGAGCACAAAAAAGTCAAAGGTTTCCTATCCCTGGATTACAACTGAATTACAATGCCATCCATCAACATCAAGCACTTTCTCAAAAGGGGCTGGAGAGCAAAAAAGGCCATCCACCCTTAAGCAACAAGGTTAAAATATCACAGCATTTAATGCCCAAGGAGAGGGCAAGTACTCAGCAATCTTTGTTCTTGGGGAGACAAAACTTCACAAAGCCACAATATACATTGCCAGTGTCCTCATCAAGTCACTCTCTGTCTGCAGAATAGTCCCAGAACCCCAGAACACATCAGCAAGACCCTCTTCCAGGATTTCTGTACACATACAACAAGAAAATCCTTTTTCAGGCCTTCTGAAGCAACAGTAAGGTTCCAGGACCTCTATAACAACAGCACTGTCCTTCACCAGCAAATGAATCTGGCAAAACAACATCAAAACAGACAGACAAAATACTGGCAATACAGCCATGCCTCCTCAGCTCTTGGCAGTTCTGAATGGCAGTTCTCAAAAGTCCTGGACAACTCCAACTGGTCCTCAGCAGTCTCTCTCAGCAACTCTGGCCCCCAGTAATTCTCCTCTCTCTCTCTGCCTCCATGATATTGCTCCTCAAAAATTCTTCTGGCCTCTTCTGCTTGGGGTTTCTCTCTGCTCATGCTTCTCTCTGCTTGGGCTTCCATCAGTGGTTCTCAACCTGCATAATGCCATGACCCTTTAATACAGTTCGTCATGTTGTGGTGACCCCCAACCATAAAATTATTTTCATTGCTACTTCATAACTATAATTTTGCTATGAATCGTAAATACCTGATATGCAGGATGTATTTTCATTGTTACAAATGGAACATAACCCACAGGTTGAGAACCGCTGCAAGTCTAAATCCACACTCAACCTGAAAACCAAGCTGACACAGGGGGATCTTTAAATTCCATTACCATTACAAAGACCTTAGCTTAAAAAGGTCAAGGCCTCCCACTGCATCCCAGGCCATCTTTAGTTGTCCTGATCTATATCTTGCCACTGGATGCCAATGATTCCACGGAAGAAAGTGAGGCTGGTGACTTTGTATAGCCCTGCCTCACTTGTATCTAATTCACTTGCACGTCATGGCGTCACCTCCCTGATCAACAACAAACATTCATTGAGTAAAAACCACGTTCAAGGTAAGCTGCAAGGCACTGGGGGTTTGCAGACAAAAATGGAACAGTCCCTGTCCTCAGGAAGCTTATACTCTACTACATGTATGAGTTGAAATCTATAGTCCCTACCAACTCTATATCTATGATTCTGTGAAAGGGAGAAACACATCAACTAATCTCATAGTTTACAGATATAATTGTTCACTTCAATTCAAGTGAAATTAAACTTAAGTAAAAGTGCATAAAACTCTAACAACAACAACTAATATTTATATAGAACTCACAATGTGCCAGGCACTGGGCTCAGCCCTTTACAATTGTTTGATCTTCATGGCAACTCTGAGTTAGGGGTTCTTATGATGTCCATTTTGTAGATGAGAAAAGTGAGATGAACACAGATTGTGACTCACCCAGGGTCAAACAGCTATTAAGTACCTGTGGTCACATTTGAACTAAGGTTTTGCTGGGTTTGCCACCTCAGAAAGGAAAGTTTACATCTTCAAACAGAATGGTTTTTCCAGTGAAATCGACAATTGAAAGCTTTTAAGGGCGGCTAGGTGACACAGTGAATAGAGCACCGGCCCTGGAGTCAGGAGGACCTGAGTTCAAATCCGGGCTCAGATACTTAACACTTACTAGCTGTGTGACCTTGGGCAAGTCACTTAACCCCAATTGCCCCTCCAAAAAAAAAGTTATAAAGATGTGAGGTCCTAGCTATCATATGGTCCAACAATTGAAAACTTTTAAATTTTTTTTGTAAGACATAGTAAACTCAAGGGCTCAAAATAGTCAATGGAATTGATGGGTGTGAAAACAACAAATAATATTAACTCCATGTCTTCCTAGCCCATGCTTGGATCCCGGCTCCGCCAATTATTACCCGTGTAACAGGTGAAGAAAGGGAGAGAATAAGAATTTATTAAGCACCTAATGTACATCAGGCTCTGTGCTAAGCACCTTACAAATATATTTGCATTTAATCTTCAACCCCTACCCCTGAGAAATAGGTGTTATTATGTGTTCCATTTTCCAGTGGAGGAACCTGAAACAGAAAGAGGTTGAATGACTTACCCAGGGTCACAAAGTTAATGAGAGAGACTGGATCTGGGCAAGTCATTTGAGGTCTCTGGACCTGAGTTTCCTCACATGTAGAAGGAGGGAGTTCCACTAGAGCAGCAGTTCTCAACCTGTGGGTCACTACCCCTTTGGTGGTTGAACGACCCTTTCACAGGAGTCGCCTAAGACCATTGGAAAACACATATTTCCAATGGTCTTAGGAACTGAGACACCACTCCTCTATCCATCTCCAGGCGGGTCCGCCCACATGCAGATATGCCCAAGTATGAGTATTAAAGGGTCGTGGCATTAGGAAGGTTGAGAACCACTGTACTAGAGGACCCTGGAAGTCCTTTCTAAAGCTCTGTCTCAGATATTATGATGGGGAACACTATCACTAACCACCATTTAGCTCAGTTCATGTGAAACTAACCTCACTGAATGCTGGGTAAGCCTCCATCCTATTTGTGAGCTTTGTTGGTAGTGGCTGGAGACTTTGTTATTGTAATGGACTCATCTCAATGATATCTGACTTTCCATGATCCCGTTTGGGGTTGTCTTGGCAGAGACACTGGAGAGCTTTACCATTTCTTTCTCCAGCTCATTTTACAGATGAGGAAACTAAGTCAAACAGGGTGAAGTGACTTGCCCAGGGTCACGCAGCTACTAAGTTTCTGGGGATGGATTTAAACTCAAGTCCTCTACAAACACAAAAATGATACAGGGTTTGTTTTCCAAGGGCTTACATTATGCAGACAGGACACACCAGCTTTGAGAAAAAACATTCAAGGTGATATGAAGAGGGTAATGGCATTTTCTTGGCATGATGAGGGATATTGAGCATTGGCATTTGGAGATGCAATGGATAGAGCCCTGGGCTTGGACTCAGGAAGACCTGAGTTCAAATCCAGCCTCAGACACTAACTAGCTGCGTGACCCTTAACTTGTTTCCTCAAATGTAAAATGGTTATAATAACAACACCTAGTTCCTAGGGTTGTCTTGAGGATGAAAGAAGATGATGTTTGTCAAGAGCTTGGCACACAATAAATGCTTCTTCCCTTTACTCTGTAGCCCATTCTGAGTTCCCTGCGGTGGTTAAGGCTAGGTAAGAAATGAGGCAAAGAATGGCTCATTTTACCTAGTCGAGAAAAGAATCAGTCTGGGAGGGGAAGAACCTCAGGGCTTCTGGCCAAAACAGGAACAATTGCTATTTACATTCACTCTGAACTGAAAGTGAGGCTGGCGCCTTTGGGCAGCCCTCCATCACTTCAATCCAATCCACTAGCTTGTCACGGCATCATCTCCCTGACGCCATGGTCCCCTTTGAGAATGAAGGACAAACAGCAATGACCATAACAACAACCTGAGTCCCAAAGCATGCCCAGAGAACCCCGAGCTATGCTTACTTCATATAAGGATCAGTTGAGAGATGTGCCTTCCAACTCTGTCTGTCTCTCTGTCTCTGTCTGTCTGTCTCTTCCTCTTCTCTCTCCCTCCTCTCTCTCTGTCTCTGTCTCTCTTTCTCCCTTTCTTCCTGTGTGTTAAGCATGTCATGACCCTTAAAACTCTCCCTCACACTCATGTTGAGGTAGGGGATGTCTGTCCTCCATCCACCTCCTGAATGGGTGTTACCTCAGTCAACTGGGACCTGTTAAAGACCTTAGCTTAAAAAGGTCAAGGTCTCCCATTGCATCCAGGGCCATCTCCAGTCATTCTGATCTATATGTGATCGTTGGACCCAGTTAGCTCTGGAGAAAAAGGTGAGGCTGATGACTTTGCACAGCCCTGCCTCACTTAACTCTAATTCACTTGCAAGATACAGGACCCTCCTCTTGATGTCATGGTCCTCTTCAAGAATGAAGGACAAACAATAATCGCACACACACACCCCCCACCTCCCCAGCAGCAAGGGTGACTTTATACAGTAAGTACATGCACTTATCCAGATAATCCTGAGACTCAATCTCAAATTCCCTGAAACATAGATGAACAGGAATTCTGAGCTGTGTCTCTTTTTAAAAATATTAAAATGTGTTGTTACATAGTGCCACCTCTGGACTATTTCCTCATTTCTTGCTCGCACTAGTGGGTCAGGTCCCCAGAGGCAGCTTATTAATTTTCCGTCTCCCAACAAGTTCTATCCATGGATAACTCTAAGTGGTCACTGGAGGTTTTCTTAGTGCTGCTTTGCACAAGCCCCCATCCAGTGTGCTTTCCAATAATTGTCAACTAGTAACCCCATTTAGCTTTTAGGGGAAAAAAAGTATTTATGGAGATGGTATAGAAAGAATAATTGGCCCTAAGATGTCTGGGGCATACTTTCCCACACAGGTCCACGAGAAAAGTGAATCCAAATTGGGAGTATGATGCTAGTGAGGCACACATGTAGAATTTGTATGTGCCAAAGAGAGTAACTCCTTACAAGAAATCCTTTTCTCCCTTCTGGGTCTTCTCCCCATGAAGATATTGTTTATCACTTTAGATATTGTTCTCTTCTGGACTTATTTCTGCTGTAGAGTCCAGAAGCTTCTTGTCTTTGGTGTATCTAACCATCTTTGGTTACCTTTCAGTTCCAGGTTAGATGTATTATCATCTCCTAGTGGTCTAGTCTTCCTGATAGTTTGGTTGATGGGCTCATTCGCTTCCCCCGCCCTCGTGACTTTCTCCTGTCCTAGTGTCTCCTCAAGGTTCTTCTGAGCCTGGAAGCTCCAAAAACTCATCTGCTTTGCTGCTGAATTTCATACTTCCAAACTGGTTTCCCGAATTACACACTGACCCAGATGTGTGTTTTATCCTTTCAACCAATCCCAAATCATTTGCAGTCTGGTGTCATGTTTTCATCCCCAAACCCAAGAACTTCTATCTTAAGTCTTTACTATGTGCTGCACATTGTGCTAAGGTTACAAAGAAAGGCAAAACTACAGTCCTTGTCCCCAAAGAGTTCACAGTGTAATGGGGGAGACAAAATTAAAGCTAGACAAACAAGGTATATGGAGACTAAATTGGAGATTACTAAGAGAAAGAAGGTGCTAGCATTAAACACCAGTAGAGAAGTTTACATAATTGTGTTTACAGAATTGGGATGGGGATTTAAACTCCCACTCTCCCCTTAGTTAAACATGCCGGTCCTTAGTAAAACAGAAGAAGTGCTTTTGGCAAAATTCATAAACCCAAATCCTGGATAGCTCTCTAGCGGCTTGGAGAGGTTCAAGCATTGTCCGTTTCTGGAACCTCTCCCGGTGACACGTACTACAAAGCTTTGGGACAGTCTCGGGGGCACAGTTTATACAGGTAGAATCATGGATAAAGTGCTGAAATTGGAGTCTGAAAGACTTGAATTAAAATTCTGCCTCTCAGACCTTAACTAACCGGGTAATCCTGGTTATGACAGTTAACCCCATTTGCCTCAGTTTCCTCATCTGTAAGTGGCCAAAATAATAACACCTACCTCACAGGATTGATGCAAGACTCAAGATAATACATGTAAAGTGCATTTGCAAACCTTATGGTACTATATAAATGTTAGTTTTAGGCATTTTTCCATATTCCAAACACATGATGACGTTTGTTAAGCTGTTTTTCAGTCATGTTGTCTGACTCTCTGTGACCCCATTTTGGGTTTTCTTGGAAGAGATACTGGAGTGATTTGCCATTTACTTCTCCAGCTCATTTTACAGATGCGAAAACTGAGGCAAATGGGGTTAAGTGACTTGCTCAGGGTCATACAGCTAGTGTCTAAGGACAGATTTGAATTCACAGAGATGATTCCTTTTTTTTTTTTTTGGAGGGATGAAGGCAGGGCACTTAGGGTTAAGTGACTTTATTGAGGTCACATGCCTAGTAAATGTTAAGTGTGTGAGGCTAAATTTGAACACAGGTCCTCCTGACTCCAGGACCTGTGTTCTATTCACTGTGCTACCTAGCTGCCCCTACAGAGATGATTCTTGATACAACTTTGCAAACATACATAATTTTACAAAATTCTCGTGGGTTAATACCTGTCTTGGTGCTTACAAAAAGCCTTCTCCAATCCAAGAGTAATTAAGAAAAAAGAAAAGAAAATCAAGGCTGTCTTCTCAGAAGGAAAGCTGAGTTCCTCTCTGTAGAGAACGTTGGAGCACATGAGACTCTCCACCAAGAGTTGAGGGACTTGGGGTAGAGTGAAAGTCATCCCCTCACCTTTAGGTGGGTGAAAACTTCCATGATTCCTTTTCACATATAGCAGCGGTTCTCAGCCTGTGGGTTATGTTCAATTTGTAACAATGAAAATACATCCTGCATATCAGATATTTATATTACGATTCATAACAGCAGCAAAATTACAGTTATGAAGTAGCAACGAAAATACTGTTATGGTTGGGGGGTATTAAACAGTATTCCCGCTCCCATGCACTACAAAACAAAAGGCTCTTCTAGAACATATGAAAACAAAACAGATCCACACATAGGCTGCATATGAAAACATGTCTCACTCTGTACCTGCAAGCTGCCACCTTTCTGCCAAGAGTTGGGAAGCGTGATCTACTTATCATCAGTCCTCTGGAGTCATGCTGAATTTTGAATAGTTCTCGTGTCTTTCACAGTTGTTTTCCTTCACAATGTTGTAGTTATTAAATAAATTGTTCTCCTGGTTCTTCTCACTTCACTTTGCATCCATTCATACAAGTCCTCCTAGGTTTCCCTGAATCGATTTCACCATTTCTCATGGCATAAAGATATCCTACCACATAGATATATCAAATTTTGCACAGCCACTCCCCAGTTGATGGACATTTATTTTATTTTCATTTCTTTGCTACAAGAGAATATACTGGTATTTTTTTGTTTTGTGTGGTTTTTTTTTGGGTTCCTTTTTGAAGGGCATTTGGGGTTAAGTGACTTGACCAAGGTCATGCAGCTTGTAAGTGTTAAGTGTCTGAGGTTGGATTTGAACTCAGGTCCTCCTGACTCCAGGGCCAGTGCTCTGTTCACTGTGCCACCTAGCTGCCCCAAGAGAATATATTGTTGTAAATATCTTTGTGCATATAGATCTCTTCATTCTTTCTTTGATCTACTTGGAGCATAAGCCTAGTAGTGGTATTGCAGGGTCAAAGCATCAGCACAGTTCCTTAATGCTTTGGGTACAGTTGTTTTGTGGAATGGTTAAATCAACTTGCATTTCCACCAGCATGTCCCTTCTACAGTCCCTACAGCAATCCCCATTTCCAATTTTTGTCATCTTTGCCAATCTTATAGGGGTGAGGTCAAACTTCAAAGATATTTTAATTTGAACTTCTTTGTTTCAGAGGATTTTTCATATGGTGGTCGATAAATTCTTTTCCTTCTTTTGAGAAATACCTGTTCATATCCTTGACTATTGGGAAATAGTTCTTATCCATATATGTTTTAATCAGTCCTCATACAACTTAGATAACAGACCTTTGTCAAATTAATTTACTGCAAAATAATTTAACTATTTCCCTCCAAATTCTAACTGAATCAGTTTTATTTGTGGGAAAAGTTTTTTCTATTTTACGCAAACAAAATTGCGATTCTTTCTATTCCTTCCTTGGGTAACAAATCCTTTCTTATACATAGTTAATAGGTGTCTTCTTCCTTGGCGGATTGGTTGGTTCTTGTCTTTTGCCCTTGAAGAAAGCCAAAATGACATCACTGTGTTGGTGACAAAGTATAGCATGTCTAGCTGTGGCTGATCAGAGCAATATAAGCTCAGAATGTTCTACTGAGGATCGGGCACAGACAGTCCGTATCCCAAGGCCTCGTATTTCTATCCCAGATCATTTTCTTCCTTGGTCCTCTAATGGATCTTACGGCTGTCAGTGAGAAAGTCCATGCTCAGGTCTCACTCTTTGGAATTATCTGGAAGTTTTTCTGGTCTGTGGCTTCCTTTAAGACAGCTCTATTGTCTCACCTCTAACTTCTGCAAGAAACTTTTTCTGGAACCTCAGCTGCTAGTGCCTTCCCCTCTGAGATTACCTTCCTTGAATTTACTTAGGTATTAACCTCTACTTTGTTAGTAGAGAGTGCTCTATAAGGACAGAAACAATGATTTTGCCTTCTGTGTATGGTAGGTTCTTAGCACAGATTCTGGTAGACAGCAAACACTTAATAAATTCTTATTAACTCACTGCAGCTTTGTTCCTACAGAAGCAGATCCAGGGACTTGGGAGGGCCACGGAACAATCCCACCACCATCCAAGGCCTGTGGCATTTCCAAAACCGAACTCTTTTCACAAAAGCTGCTCCTTACCCTAATTTCCCTCCAAGGAACCAGCAGGAACCCAAGCACTCAAGCTGGGAATTATCTCTCTGACTCATTAGTCAGTCAGCTAGTATTGATGAAACACCTATTATGTGCCAGGTACCTCACTAAGTACTGGGATCGTTACAGAATCATAGACTGAGAGCTAGAAGGGTCTGCAGAGCTTCAGAGCTCATTTTACATAAAATTTTACATTTTAAAAAAATTTACATTTTACATAAAAAGTCTAGAGAGGTTCCACCATTTACCCAAGAACATACAGAGCCAGGATTCAAATATGGATCCTTCGACCTCAAATTCAATGCTACTTGTTCGGTACCACCCTCATCTCCATATTGAACAGAGTGGCAAGACTTGGCATTTCTATCTCTGCAACATCTTTTGCATTTAGCCCTGTCCTCCCTTATCCTTCCACTGTAATCTCTCTAATAACTTCCCTGTTATCTGCTTTCAGTCTTTCCCTTGCTTCAAAATCTTTCAAACTGTTGAACTCACACCTTCCTCTGGTCAAGTTACTCCTCTGCTCAAAAACCTTTTGTGACTCCCTATGTCTACTGAACAAATTATGAGTTTCTGATCATGGCATTTGAGACCCTCTATAACATACCTTTTCAGCCTTAGGTAGTAATATCCTTTCAGTTGTACTCCAACGACTGTGGTCAGTTCCCCTTCCCTGAGTCTGGTCCTGCCCTTTCTCAGCTGACTTTGCTCATATCATCCTTCATACCTAGCATTGACTCCAAACACCTGCCAAATTCTGACTATTGAGGTCTCAGTTCTGATGCTTCTTCCTCCTTGAAACTTTCCATAAATGCCTCTTCACAGGTAAAACTTATCAGTTCTCGTAGCACCCTGCCTGAACCTCCCCTTTGCACTCAAGAGCAGGGCTGACCTGTATCACATTTATCTTTTTATTCCCAGCTCTAAGCACAGAACCTTGCTTACATTAAATAATTGGTAAATGCTTATTGAGTTTATTTGGAGTGAATTCTAGGAAGAGGCAAAGAGAAGCAGAGTCAGTGACATCTGCCTGTGAGAAAATAATAGAGGGTTATAAATGATACTAAGAAGATTTGAAATGTAACAGTTGTTCTCCAGGTCAGTCTTTCCCAGAAACATGTCCCATCAGTGTAGAAAGTGAGCGTGCAGAGGGATCAGACATAACCAAAGGACCCGCAGTAGTTCTTGCTTGTGTGCTCCAGCTATTTAAGTTATTACTCAGTGCTGCAATCTTCTGATCTTATCTCTTCAGAGCCAAGCAAGCCACCCCAGCTTCAGTCTGCTAGGATATACAGGAAAGGTTGAAAAGCAGGTTTAAAGGGAAAGATGATGAGTTTAGTAACATCCTGAGTCTGAGGTGTGGGCAAGAGCCCTAATCTCTCTCTGATATGGGCAATCCAACAGGTCTTTAGTCATAGCCACCATAACCAAATAACAGAGAACCCACTGGGTAAAATCAGGTCTTTCCTTTTTGATCCCTATATCTGGATGGAAACCAATGTCTTCTATTATAATGACTAATTTAGGGTTAGAGATTCTTAGCTATTCCCAAGATTCCTTCAGACTTAGCTACAAATTAACTGGAGCCACAACAAAAGGGAAGTTAAGAAAAGTATTAATCAGCCATCTAACCTGCATTCTTACCTTCATCATGCATTTTACTTAATAAAACTTGATCACTTTGCTTATATTTTTTGGCCAGCTGGAGAAAAGGACCTCCCTGCACATTGGGGTGTGTGTAGGAAGGCTGGGAGACTAATTAGAGGGCAATGACAATGGTCATAGCTGAGAGGCAATGAGGACATGAGCTAAGTAGGAAATTTCTAAGGGAATGAGTGGGGAGAGAGAAAGAACATTAGACTAAGAAGATTGATTCAAGGCTGAGTTTTCCTTTTCTCTATTAGCAGTGTGACTTTGAGCAAGTGCTACCAAATGAGAAAGAGATAAAACACTTTTACTTAGTACCATGTAGAGCTGTGGGCAATGGGTTTTACTTAAACCATGAGGGAAATGTGAGCTCTTTAAGGCAGGACTTGGCAACCGATTGGATAATAGAGGTGAAGGAGAAAAAGAGATGACTAAGGTAGGATTCTGGATGACTGACTGAATGATGATGTTATCAAAAGAAACCTGGAAATTGGGAGGAGAGGCAAGGTTAGGGGGGATGATGATGAGTTCAGGATTGGAACATGTTGAGTTTGAGGTGGAGGGGAGAGTCCTAATCTCTCTCCTGATCTCTAGCCCTAAATCACCACATACTTGTGAGATACTCTAGTGGAGACATGAAATAGACCACTGGCAATGCAGGACTGGAATTCAGGAGTACATGGGGTCAGGAGATGGAGATTTGGCAGGCATCTGCATAAAGATGATAATTTTACCATGAGAAGGGTTGAAATCACCAAGGGAAAGAAGAGAGAGGAGGGCCTGGGGCAGAATCTCCAGAGTCACCCTCTTGAAATCAGACTTACCAGGCTTCTAGGCAAGAAAGGTCATCAAAGATCTTCACATAATGAAGGAGCAAACAAGGCATTTATAAAGTGTTCATTGTGCACAAAGCCCTGGGTTAAGCACTGGGGAGGTAAGAGTCCCTGCCTTCCAGGAGACAGCATATATGGAAAGTTTCAGGTGCAAGTTAGATGGGAAAATTCCTTGGTCCTTAGGGGGCAGCAGCAAAGCAGATGATAAAGACTACTGTTAAATGCCCTTTCCACTGATAAAATTATAGCAATTTTTCATGTGGAACTATTGGGCAGGGTTAATAGCTTTCCTTTCTGGGTCTTCAGTAGCTGTGGTTGTCACAGCTGCAGGAGCAGGGGCCATCTCTACAGGCATGCATCTTCCTGGAATGGCTGCTAAAGGCACTGGGCTGGAAGCATTGTCATTCTCTGCCAGGGTCTGAAGGGAGACGGCTGTCAAGGTGGTGGTGATGATGGTCTGACTTGCTTGGGACATACTGCCTTCTGTCTCTCCCTCAGGGTGCCTGCTTCAGCTAGGCTGATTTGCCTGCCCTATATGTGGTAGTTGGTGAGGTGGCTGGTTCCTTCTCCCTAGGAGTAACTTCCCCAGTAAAAGTGTAAAAAGGACACTAGAAAGGAAGGCATTCAAAGTAAATTAATAGTAAACGCTTTCATCCAGCCCAGGACTGTGCAAAAAGACAACAAGAAAGAAAACAGGAACCAGGAGCCCATTGGAACTCCAGGGAAAGAAACTCCAGGGAGCCTTGAAGCCTCTCTCACCCCTGACATCCAATCAGCTCTCAGGGGGAGGCTCCAGGAGATCCAGAAGTTGGCAGAGACCTGACCACAATAGAAATCCATCCAAGGTGGATGGTGGTGGGAAAACTGCAGCTTCTTGTCAAAGATGCTCCAGGAGAGCCTGCAGGGTTCTGAGGACATTGGGGATGGGACAGGGCTGAAGACTAATGCTCTTTGACCTAGAATGATCCAGGGGCTCCTGAAATCTGGGAGTGTACTAAGCGCAGAAAAACCAAAGTAGGTCAAAACCAGAAGCAGAAGGCCAGGAAACTGAGGTCAGCACCTGGCTTGACCATTCCATTCAAAGAATGCAGGAAACAGAGAAATTTGGCCCTAGTACAAAGTTCCCAACTAGGAATTGAGGCTGGAGATATGAGTAAACAAAAGAAGAAATAGAATGCAATGAAGAAATACTATTGGTCAAGAACTGCACCAGAAGAAAGCCTGGTCAGAATAAGAGGGTGACTCCTTCACAAATACAAGCAGGTCTGTGGCACATGAATGTCATGGTTATTACTGAACTGTAAAAAGTGATGAAAAAGAAGAATACAGAGAAGCATGGGAAGATGCCTAGAAACTGATGCAGAGAGAAGTAAAGCCAAGAAAGAATCACACAGAATGACTACAATAATATAAATAGAAAGAATAGTAACCACAAACTAACTGAAAATGAAGATTATAAGATCAGAAAGAATAAGCCTGGTCCTAAAGTAGGAATCTGAGAAGGCACCTCCCCCACCTCATCTTAAGATGTCGGGTACCCATGGCTGTGGAATGTTGCATACATTGTCACATCCTCACCCCCACCAAAATGTTCATCTCCTTCTTTTTCTTTTCTTTTTTTTTTAAAAAGTTCTTTGCTCTTGGGGATGATTCTTTCTAAGAGAAGAGGGGATACAGGAGGAAATTTGAATGATATAAAACCTAAAGACAGCAAAAAAACCCCAAAACCCTCATTTTTAAAGAAACAAGTACAAGTAGATACTCAGAAAAAAAATGACTTGGCCACTAGAACTCCCAAGAGTGACTGGGAGAAATGGAGCAAAAGACAAAAAATGGAATCATAAGAAATAAGAGCTTTGGATGAAAGAACTGGAAGGAGTATAGCTTAGACTAAAAGTTGGAAAACTTTTTCCAGGTAGAGGACTCATTGAAAATTAGACTACAATCATAAGAAGTCAAAGAGTGTAGGTGAGAACAAGAAATATTTGAACAAAATCAAAAGACTAAGAAAACATGCAAAAAAAAATGTAAGGTGTCTACTATCTAATTAACCTAGAAAATGGGTAAGGAAAAAGAGAATTTAAAAATCCTTAGCTTTGGGGCACAGCGAATAGAACACCAGCCCTGGAGTCAGGAAGACCTAAGTTCAAATATGACCTCAGACACTTAACACTTATAAGCCATGAGACCTTGGGCAAGTTATGTAACCCCAACTTCCCCTCCAAAAAAAAAAGGCAAAAAAAATCCTTAGCCTTGTCATCAGCCCTCCTGTACCACCCTAAGGACCTATAGGCTTTTCCACCTGCAGAACAGAGGTTGTCTCACTTCTATTTGAGGTCAGACAGATACCACATGATACCATACAGGTAGCAAGGTTAAATTGGGTCTGTGATGTATAAAAAGTTTGAGAGACATAATTTCTCGGTAATTATTTTTATTAATTATGACTTAATTAATAAATTAATAAAATGATTGGTTGTGTGACTGTCTCTCATGAGCCAAAGACCCCTCCTGGAGGCCTTGATGCCTCTATGTCCTTGGAAGAACGGGCGTTCCTGACAGACCGCGTTCAACTCAGATTGGTTAAAAATTAATAAGAGAATGAGTATTATAATGCAAAGTGGACCTATTTTAATTAAGGGATGGGGACTTGATTTTGAGTATGTCATTCTTATTCCCAGACCACCCTCAACCTGAAGCAATCTAGACAAAGTATCTACACTCCCCCCCAAAGAACACAATGGGCCTGAATACACCTGGATCAGAGGTTCCCGAACTTATTTGGCCTACTGCTCCCTTTTTAAAAAAGTTACTCAGCACCCCACCCCCCTCAAAATCTACTTTAACCCTTTAATGTTTTTTTAAAATTTGCATCAATTGGAAAAAAAATACAAATTTTAAAAAAATTATGCATCTTAAGTTTAATAATTTATTGTAAATTTGTGTTTTTTCCCTGCATTGAAATTTTGAAGATGCATTATTGCATTATGTAACCATATGGTATCATATTATAAACAAGTTATTATGCACATATTCGTGCCAAAGCATGCTGGACTTCCTGAAAATGCCCCACACTCTCGCCTGCCTACACTTGCTTGTTAAGACATGTCAGCAGACTTGACCACTGAATGGTTATAACTTCATTTTGTGTGTTTATTTGGAAAATAATATAATCACTATGACTTTAACTCTGCTGCACAACAGATGAAAAATGTACAAAAGACTTTTAAAGATTTTCTTATCTTCTCTTTCTTTATGCTTCCACAGCCCTCTTGTTTTTTATTCAATGCCTCCCAATTGTACCTGAGACTACTAAAGCACCCCCTACCCCATCATTCCCGTGCTCCTCAGGAGGCAGTATTGCCCACTTTGGGAACCTATGAGTCCTAGACTAAAATTGCTTTACCTTTTGATCAAATATAAACTTCCCTGTTTGGATGGGGTCTGAACAAGATTGAGGAGAATGTTAAATCCAATCTCATTATCAGATCTAATCTTTAGATTTTGATTTGACCTAGTAGAGAATGAGGGAATCAGAAGGGAAACCACTTTAGTCCTAATTCAATAATTGCTTATTAATAGAAGAGAGAAATAATAATTTTTCTCAGGTCTGGGGCACCCTACCCTGAAGGTCATCCTGTTACTCAAATCATTCATTACTATGGATTTATTTTTACCCTCTATCAATCTAGGCTATGGTTGGATAATGTATTTCTCATTAATAAACTTGCAGTCTCAAGCCACCACTGCAGTTCATTAAATATTAATTATTTAACAAAATAGAAAAAAACTTTCCCAGCAGTAATTATTCATCAATAATTAAATATTAAAATTGTTGAATAGATACAATTTATTTAACAGACACAAACACAGATGTAACCCCATAACATTTTGGTCATGGCCAAAGTCACAACCCGCATACCCTCAAACCCTCAATATAACTAACTCCTCTTCATTTGTCTATAAACTCAATCTCAAATCATTCTACTTACTCTAGACAGCAATTCAAGTCTCAAGCTTCATGTTTCTCCTCAGGATTAGTCCTTTCTTTTTGAATTCACTGTAATGATCACAGGGGACAGAATTTCCAAAATATCGTACACTTGTCCTAAAGCCTTTTCAGAAAATTCAATTTATTAGCTTTTTTCTAACAGTGTGTCACTTACAACTATTTTGATGAGGAAGGAGTTTACAGAACCTTCTCTCTCTTTCTGTACCCTCCACAGATAATCTTCATACAGCCTCATGGATCACAGATAAAATACACATACACACTTCTCCCTGACTCCAAAGGGGAAATTTCTTCATATCGAGCAATTTTTCCACTGATTTTTTGAAACTACCATCTCAAACTGCTTTTTGTGACATTCTATTTTTGGCTCTTAAAGCTATAGTAGCAGTCTCTGAGATAGATGCTAGAAATGGGGGTTACACCAGTGCTTGGCATAGTGTATACACTAAGGGCTTAATAAATGCTTTTCTGTTATGTTCCAGCCCATTCTCCTGTTCATTTCTAGGTCCAGCTCTTCCATACCTCCGTGTGTAGTTGGGTCAGATCTACGGTCTATCCCTGTTTCATCAAAAGGTTTTTCATACACTTGGTTTTTCCTGGGTGGATGACAGATGCAACTCTTTGGGTCAAGTCAATAAGCACTTTTTAAGCGCTTACTGCGTGCTTGGCCCCGTGCTATGAATTTGGGTAATTATGGATCTCATTTAGGTGGCTCCTAACCATGGCAGCAGCCAGGCAGAGGCCAGCCACCAAGAGCTGGTGCTGACCCAGAACTTGAAGATTTGCAAAGCACTGCATATACATTATCTGCTTGGACAGTTGATGGCCGTGGGTGACCTTTGGGTATTTTGCCTGCCTACCAGCTCTTTGCTGGAGCGAAGGTAAGCCTGAATTGGATTGTTAGGCGCCTCTACAACACTGATTCAGAGCTGGAAGATGTCCTTAGAGGCCATGGGACTCAAGGCCCTCATTTTACATGGGAGGAAACTAAGGCACAGAGATTAAGTGACTTGCTCAGGGTCACACAGTATTTGAAGGATGATTTGAACTTAAGGTGGAAGCTGGCTCTCAAGACTGAGGAGTGAAGGGTGCTAGGTGGCACAGTGAACAGGGCACCGGCCCTGGAGTCAGGAGGACCTGAGTTCAAATCTGGCTTCAGACACTTGACACACTAGCTATGTGACCTTGGGCAAGTCACTTAACCCCAATTGCCTTGCCTTACCCCCTCCTCCCCAAAAAGACTGAGAGGTGAATGTGGGCAGGGAGGAGTTGGGGAAACTGAAGACAGGGCAGTGACCCCGCCCACTTCCATCGCCCCGCCCCGTGGGCGGGGTCTAAAGCAATTCCCTGTAGTCTTCAGCAGGAATGCCTGTCTCTAAGCCCCGCCCCTGATGAATTTGGCCAATCACCCCCCGGGGCCGGACGCCACCGGTGACGTCATCGTGACGCAATACACTGCGGCGACCATCTTTATTCCTGGAGGGCGGTATTTGAGGCCTGCGACAGTCCTTATACATGAGTTTGCTGTGCACGCAGCCTCTGCGGCTCCGGCAAAGGACGCGGCGCCCAATGCGAAGGACTACGGGACACAAGGGGGAGGGAAAGTGGCACAGAAGAATGCCTCGGAAGTGGGAGTGTCCCCTGAGTGAGGGGTGGGGCCAAGAGGCTGTTTACGATCGGCCGGTTGTTTTACGCAGACTCTAATTCGAACTGGCGCATGCGTACTTACGATTTTCCAAGGCCCTGCTCCGGGAGGGGGCGGGGACGTTGCTATGGTGACGGATGCGTTCTAAGTTCCCTGGAGATCAGCGTGTTGGTCCCTGATGCTGCTCGTGGGCTCGACATTCAGGGAGGGATGGGCACAGGTAAGACAAATAAAAGGACCGAGGAAAGTCAGGAGAGAAATAGGAAGCTAGCTCCCTCCCACCACTGGGTTCGATTCATCTGCGGAAAGTCCCCGGCTTATTTGCATATCATTTACATAGCGTTGGAAGTATTCCCAGGCTGCTGCTTGCGGGGGCTGCTGAGGCAGCGAGCTCATGGGGACTGGCTTTGAGCCAGAATGCTCGTTCCCGCAGCTAGCCATCGGGCGTCGGTCTGCGCACAGTAGCTACTTAATCACAAGGCGTGAAGACGAGAGATAGGATATTGTATATAATAGCCGGTGATTTGGAACACGTAGCGTTTAAAGGAAAATGATGTATATAATAAACCTGGAGAGGAAGATTGGAACCAGGTTGTAAAGAGTTTTAAATGCCTCAAACAGGAGTTTATATTTGATCCTAGAGGTAATAGGATAACCCTAGAGGTAATAATTTGTTCAGACTCTGTGTAACCTCGTTTTGTGGTTTTCTTGGAGTGGTTTTCCACTTCCTTCTTCAGCCCATTTTACAGATGAGGAAACTGAGGCAAGCAGGGTGACGTGACTTGCCCAGGGACATAGCTAGTAAGTGGCTGAGGTTGGATTTGAACTCAGGTCTTCTTGAGGCCAGGCCCTGGCCTCTACTGCCCTTGAATAGGGAGCTCCTGTAATTTATTGAGGAGAGAAATGAGGTGGTCAGATCTAGCCAAGGATCACTTTGGCTACTGTGTGCAGAATGGGTTGGAGAGAGGGAACATGGAGGCTGATTAAGAAGTTATTACAATAATTCATGGGAGAGAAGTTAAGAGCCTGATAGGTGGGGTAAAGGAGAGTGAAGGAGGAATCCAGTGTGGAGGGTGGGAGTGACTGAAAAAATGGGAGTGTACTTGGCAGAAATTGTGAAGTTGGGAGGAGGGGAAGGGTTGAGAGAAAAAGATACAAAGATCTGCTTTGGAAGGTCTAAATTTGAAGCAGCGCAGCCTTTGAGACTACTCTTTCCCAATCCCGAGTGTGGCATGGCTGCTGTTAAAAGAGCTCTCAAGAGAGACCCTGTGGCTGGATATAGAGAGCTTGCTGCCGTCTCTAGAGAGATGATCATTGAGTCCATGAGAGCTGATGAGCTCACCAAGACAGAATAGAGAGAAAAGAGAAGACAGTGCAAGACAGAACACTGGGAGACAGCCCACTGTGGGGCAGATGATATGAAGAAATAGAAGCCACGTTTGGGAAGATGATGTCAGGAGGAGCCGCTGGATCTGACCAAGGATAGAAAGCCATCTGTGCTAGAAGTGACACGGTGACACGGTGTGAAAGGCACTCTGAACTCTAGTGTCAGCATGTCCCGAAAGAGTCAGGAGAGATTACAGCCTTTTAAGAAAACAAACCCAAAAAATATGACTGAGAAAACATCAGCAGCTACCCCTCCAATATGGCAACTTTGCCATCTCTCTAAAACCTTTTGGGAAATGGACCGTCTGTATCCTTGTTGCAAACAAGAGACGGGGAAAGGGAGGTTTTTGCAGATGCTTCTCCATGGTAGATCTGGATCTCTACAGTAGCACGGTAGATCACGGTATAGAGACAAGACACCCTGACCCCATCTTCCATCTGCTGGGATCCTCCTCCAAACCACTTTGTGTTCATCTTGCATATATCCTGTGTTGTTCCTCCTATGAGAATGCAAGTTCCTTGAGGGGAAGGAATGCTTTATCTTTGTATCACCAAGCACACAGTGCTTGGCTTACAGTAGGCACTTAATAAATGCTTGATGATTAAATAGACTGACTTGATAACAAAGAAGTATTTGTGTCGTAGCACAGCTGCACGATTAAGGGCTCACCTCCAGCTGGAAGGCTCCTGTGCAGATGTTAAGATCCAGAAGGTTCCATGATAGATGCTTGGCTTTGGCGAAGGGAAGGGCCATGACTTCATCTGAGACTGGAGTGCAGGAGCTGGTGGGGGATGTGAGATGAGGAGGGAGGGAGGGAGAGGAAAAAGCTCTTGGAGAAATGCCTCCACTTTATTCAGTGAAATTTGAGGCAAGATTCTTGGTTGAAAGAGTCTGGGGAGGGGGTGCCTTGGGAACAGTGAGTAGGATAGCAGGCTGATTATGGGAGGAACAGAATGCTTGCTTTGCTGCGGTGAGGGCCCACTTGAGATTAGAGAATATACATTGACCGTTGGCCAATCTGTGCATGTCAGCTTTCTAATCACAAGATATATGGCTGAAGAATGGGAGCAAACTCACCTCATAAGATCTTGGGATTATAGGTTCAGACCAGATTGGGACTTTTGAAGAACTTTCCAGGTGAAGCCACCACTGAGGTCTGGGGAGTTGCTGTCACTTGTCTAAGGTCACAGCTGTAGTAAGTGACTGAGCCAAGATTCAAACCCAGGTTTCCTGGGTCCAAACCCATCACTCTTTCCATTGAGCTACTTGTTACTTTGCTTCTTGTCTTGCCAGATCAGTGGAGGACAGGAACCTGGATGCCCCAAAGGACCCAGAACAGGGGTTTGCATAGTTGTACAGTGCTGAGTACTGATGCTCAGTAATTCTTATATAGGAGGAGCTGGGTTGGCTTGCACCCTATGGAATGTACATGAGGATGACCTGCATGGTCTAACCTGTTGAATGTGTGCAGAGCTCTCCTGGCAACCTTTGGTGGGATGCAGTGAACCCTGGGTGGCCTCTTGGTCCTGCTGCTTCCCACCAAAACAGCATTTGGGTGGGCACTGAATCTGGTAAAAAGGTGATCCAACAGAAAGGAGGCCCCGTGTTGTGCTCTTTCCCCTTTTGCTCAGTGTTTCCTCTCTTTTAAGTTTCTCCCAGGAGGTAGGGCAACAGTCTTATGACTTCTAGCCCAGGTGTACCTAAGGTTGGAGATTCCTCTTCTCTTCTGCATCGATGCCTGAGTGTGTGATCCTGAGAAGGATGTTTTCAGTTTGAAGGTTGCTTTGTGGATTCTAAGATTTGGGGTCCTCCAGGTTATCTTCAGATGCTGGCTGCCCTTTCGGAGGAGCTTCTAGATGTGCTTGCCCAGCCCTCCTTGGAGCTGACCACCAGTGAGAAGTTGAGCCCATTCCCTGACCTAGCTTGTCAAGAGGCAGGGCCCTGAGGAGTTGGTTTTGACATCGAAATGCTGACTCATCCCACACGTTCCACAAGATGCTTCATGTTTTGTTTCCATGTTTTGAGTAACAATCTCCTGGGAGAATATAACTGATTCTTGTTTAAGGTTTTGTTCCTGTTTTTTTGGTCAGTGCAGGCTTGTGATCTTTTTGTGTTCTTTAGCATTTCTTGTGTGTGAAGGAAATGAATAACAGGTCTTATACACTGGACATTGAGTACCTTTTAAAAATGTTTATTTTTAATTTGCGGAAAAAAACAAGCATTTCCATGACATAGCACAATAAAAAGATGATTGCACGTGAAACTTCAGACCTACTATGCACAATTTACTATTCCATTAAACTATATAACAAAATTATCCCATAAATTTCTTTTTTTTCCTCCCCCCGGATTGCTACCATTACGCACAAATATACACATATACATACATGCATGTGTAAATTTATTTTATTTAAATTTATTTATTTTATAATATATAATTGTATTTTATATAAACAAAATATATAATATATAAAAATATATAGTATATAAATATATACATATGTATAATATGTAAAATTATTCTATACATATTTCTGTTTATCAGTTCTTTCTCTGGATGTAGTTAGCATCTTCCTTCAAGTGTCTTTTATAGTCCCCCCCATAAAACTGTCATTAAATACCTTTCTAAATCCCCCTTTTTGGGTTGACCCTTAACATGAAGCAAATTTGATGATAAGTGATTTTATTCCTTCCCCTGTGGCTCTGGGGCAGGGGTGGAAATGCAAGAAGAAAAGGGCCTTGATCACTCTTTGGAGGCCATGACCCCCCCCAGGAATGAACCTGGTCTGAACCTCTTAGCCAGAGCTAGGAACTCCTCCTAGGGGAGAGAGAGAGAGGGAGACTGAAGGGGGGGGGTAAGTATATCAGCCCCTCTGTGGCCCAGGAGAGGACCTGGGTGTGTTAATGAGCCCCTCCTGCCCTGAGTCTTGTCTGGGTTTCACTGTGTTTGATTTTATACACTCTGGTTCCTTTCCTTCAGAGAAAGTGGTACAGTGGGAAAAGGACCCTGTTTGGAGTCAGAGATCCTGGGTTCTAATCCAGGCTCTGCCACTTTTTGTATTTACACATATCATTTCACTTTCCTGAACCTTATCTGTCAAATGAGGCTAATAATACCCATAGTACCCACAGGACTTTTGCAAGAATGAAATACAGGTTTCTGACATGAAATTAATGTATATACTGAAGCAGCATGGTAGAGAGGGTGCTGGATTCAAATTCTCCTTTTTCCATCTATTAACTGTGTGACCTTGGATAAGTTGCTTGTGACCTCTCTTGAGACCTCTGGTCTCAGCTTCCTAATTCATAAAATGGGGGGAGGTGTGGACTCAGTCTCTGCTGCCCCTCCCAGCTTTTAAATATCTGTTCCCATGTTCCTGTGATCTGCCGTAATTTTTACTTTTCATCTCTCTTTCCTGTCACCAGGAAGCCTGTCTAGAAAGCTGGGGGAAGCCGAGCCACTCCATCCCTTCCCCTTGTTGAATTTGCCCCAAGAAACCCAGGAGTTATTTGCATTCTGATCGCGAGCAAATGCTTCCTTGCATGTTTGGACAGTGTCATTCATCATTTTACTGACTGTCTTTAAGCCTGGAAAATAGAGACAGGCTAGCTGGGACTGGGACGAACTTCCTAACTCCTCATCATCGTTCTTTCCCAGAACCTGCTCTCTGCATCTCGGAGCAGAAGACACTGTGTTTGCTGTCACTCATTGTGCCCAGGGCAAACTGTCTTTATCCATTCCCACTTCTCTTGCGACAATGAGGTCACAGATTGCTTGTCTTGCCAATAATCTCCCATTGTGCTCCCTGGGAATTATTTGAGTTAAGAGGTGGGATGAAGTGGGGGCTGTGGGTGAGGGGAAAGCTAGCCGCCAGGCAGTGGCCCACAAAGCTGGGGAGGGAATGTTCTGAATGGGTCCCCTCAGCACCCTGCCTGCGTGAGCTCTGCTGGAGGAGCAAAGCTTTTAAAATTATGCCCCAAGAGCGAGGGCTCTGCTGAACAAAGAAGTCACAGCCAGAATGCAGATGCTTGCAGCTGGGCCCTGTTGATTGCGCCTGCTTGAGAAAGAATAAGAGTCCTGTGGGCCACTCTTTTCTGCTGGGAGGATCATACTTGTTTCCCAGTGCTTGTCTGCATGGTATTTTCTGTATTTGAGTGACCAGGAAACACACAGGATCCAACTTGGAAATGTATGTCCATTTCCAAGAGCAACATAAAAGGTCATAGGATGCTGCGTCCTGCATCCAGCATTCCCATCCAACCAGCATTTATTTATCATAATCAATACTGTATGTCACATGAGCCATGTGGACCTGGGCAAGACACTTCACCTCCGTCTCAGTTTGCTCAACTGTGTATATAATATGACAGCGCCTCATTCCCAGGGTTGTTGTGGGGATCCGCTGAGACTGCACAGAAAACTCTGCAGATTTTCAAATGCCATATAAACACTAGTGCTGGTGATGACAATGCACCAGTCATGTGCTAAGCTCTAAGGGATGTGAAGGTAAGAAAAAATAATAATAGAAACAGCCCCTGTCCTGAAGAAGCTTATGTTCTATGGGCAGCTAGGAAGCTCAGTGGATAGAGCGCTTGTCCCAGGGTCAGGAGTCACTTAACCTCTGTGTGCCTCAGTTTCTCTCTGTAAAATGCAAATAAATTTAAGGATGAAATGAGCTAATATTTATAAAGTGCTTAGTGGGTGCCTAACAAATGCTTATTCCCTTACTCTCTCTTCTACTTTTATCCCTTTTAGTCTCTGGGATTTTTTTTTTTTTTTTGCTTTTTGGAGGACAATTGGGGTTAAGTGACTTGCCCAAGGTCACACAGCTAGTTTTTTGTGTTAAGTGTCTGAGGCCAGATTTGAACTCAGGTCCTCCTGACTCCAGGGCTGGTGCTATATTCACTGCACCACCTAGCTGCCCCAGTCTCTGATTCCCTCTCCACTGGCAAGTTGGATCCCCAGAGCTTGCCAACACAGGGTGCTAGGGGTATCCTTGAGGGGTTCAGGTATTTTTTCTAATGCTTTTGGCTCAAGCCCCCATTCTGGGGTGTCCTCTTCAGTATCCTTGTGATTGATCAGTGCCCCAATAGAATTTAACCCATTGATGTCTTCTTCATATTGATAGCTTATTAACATCAGTTAGCTTTTAGAGAGGGACATTTGCTGCAAAGATAGAGCAAGAACTAAAATCTTACACCCTTGAAACTGGGGGCGCCTTCTTCCCTCCTTCCTGACCTTTCAGATCTCTTCAAACTTTTCAAAGCTCACAAGGTTGATACCTAGACACTGAAAGACAACAAGAAAAATGGAACGGTCCCTGCCTGCCAAAGCCATCAATGCAAAGTCATATTTCTTTTGTGTTCTTGGTTTTATTAGCATGGAACTCTGCATAGATGGTGCTGATCATTCTTTTTATTTCTTCTGCTTTGTTATGATTTCACCTGATATTTGATGTTTTGTTTGTTTTTTGATTTTCTGTCCTCTTTTTAATCACACTGACACAAGGTTTATCCATTTATTAGTCATTTCAAGGAAAAAGCTTTGAATTTAATTTCTATGGGTTTTTTTGGAGGGGGGTTCGTTCCAGTTTATTTATTTTCTAATTTTTAATATCTCCTCTTTTGTGATTACTTTGTTGTTGTTGTTGTTCACTTGTGTCCAGCTCTTCATGACCTCATGGACCATAGCATGCCGACCCTTCTATCCTCCATGACCTCTCAAAGTCTGCCCAAGTTCATATTTATTGCTTCTTGGATGCTGCTTGCCTGTCTCATCCTCTGCCGTCCCCTTTTCCTTTTGCCTTCAACCTTTCCCAACATCAGAATCTTTTCAATGAGTCCCATCTTCTTGTTACGTGGCCAAAGTATTTACACTGAAGCTTCAGTATGTGATCTTCCAGTGAATAGCCTGAATTAATTTCTTTGAGTATTGACTGCTTTGATCTCCTTGCTGTCCAAGGGACTCCTAGCATTACTTCTCCAGCATCACCATTTGAAAGTGTTGATTCTGCAGAGCTCAACTTGCCCTATAGCCTAACTCTCACAGACATATATTACTACTAGAAAAACTACAACTTTGACTATGTGGACTTTTGTCAGCAAGGTGATATAGTTCTGCTTCTAGGTATGTTGTCCAGATTTACAATAGCATGCCTTCCAAGGAGCAAGTGTCTTAATTTCATGGCTGTAGTCACCATCTGCAGTGATGTTTGAGCCCAAGAATATAAAATCTGACACTGATTCCATTTTTCTCCCTCTGCCAGAAAGTAACGGGACCAATTGCCAAGATCTTAGGGTTTTTTGATTCTTTATGTTAAGCTTCTGGTCAGCTTTTACCCTCTATTTTCTCACCTTCATCGAGAGGCTTTTTAATTCTTCTTCACTTTCGATCATCAGTGATATCATTACTCCCAGTCACCATAATTCCAGCTTTTGATTCATCCAGCTTGGCATTTCCCATGATGAACTCTGCATATACGTTCAATAAGGTGACAATATACAGTCTCGTCATACTCCTTTTTCAATTTTAAACCAACAGCTGTTCCATGTTCAGTTCTAATCATTGCTTCTTGACCTGCATACAGATTCCTCAGGAGACAAGTAAGATGATCTGATTCTCTCTTTGTCACAACTTATTATGATCAAAGTCAAAGGCTTTACTGTAAGTCAACGAAGCAGAAGTAGAGGTTTTTCTGGAACTCTCTCACTTTCTCCATAATCCAGTGAATGTTGGCAATTTGGTCTCTAGTCCCTCGGCTTCTTTGAAAACCAGCCTGCTCTTCTGTTAATTCTCAGTTCACATGTTGCTGAAGTCTGGCCTGCAGAATCTTAAGTATAACCTTGTTGGTGTGTGAAATCAGTGCAATTGTTTGGTAATTTCAACATTCCTTGACACTGCCCTTCTTTAGGATTGGGATGTAAACTCATCTCTTCCAATCCAGCGGCTACTGTTTTGTTTTCCAGATTTGCTGGTATACTGAGCAGCGCTTTAGCAGCATTATCTTTTAGGATTTTAAATAGCTCAGCTGGAATTCTGTCACCTCCAGCGGCTTTATTGTTAGCGATGCTTCCTGAGATCCACTTGACTTCATTCTCCAAGATGTCAGACTCACACCATCACAGTCACTGGTGATGTTAACATCTTTCTTGTATAGTTCTTTGTGCATTCTTACCACCACTTCTTAATCTCTTCTGTTTCTGTTAAGTCCCTACCATTTTTGTCTTTTATCATGCTCATTTTTGCATGAAACCTTCCCTTGATATCTCTTAATTTTCTTGAAGAGATCTCTTGTCATTCCCATTCTGTATCTCTTTGCATTGCTTATTTAGTAAAGCCTTATCTCTCCTTGCTGTTCTCTAGAATTCTGCCTTCAGTTGGGAATGTCTTTCCCTTTCCGTTTTCCTTTCTCTTTTCCCTTTCACTTTTCTCAGCTGTTTGTAAAGCCTCATTAGACAGTGGTTTTGCTTTCTTGCTTTTCTTTGTCTTTGGAATGTTTTTTGCTGTTGTATACCGTGTAACATTGCAAACCTCTGTCTGCATTGCTTCAGGCACCCTAGCTACCAGATCTAATCCCTTAAGGCTATCTATCATTTCCGCTTTATATTTGTAAAAGATGTTATTTAGGTCATGCCTATATGATCTGATCATTTTCCCTCCTTTCTTCAATTTAAGTCTGAATTTTGCAATAAGAAGCTCACGATCTGAGCCACAGTCTGCTCCAGGTCTTGTTTTAACTGACTGTATAGAACTTCTCCACCTTTGGCTACAGAATATACAAGTAATTTGATTTCTATATCAACCATCTGGTGATGTCCATGTATAAAGTCACCTTTTGAGTTGTTGAAAAGAGTGTTTGTTATGACCAACGAGTCATCTTGACAAAACTCTGTTAGTTTCTGTCCTACTTCATTTTTGAGATTATACCCTTTGAGATTATATTATATTTTTGAGATTATATTATATCATATCATATTATATTATATTTTTATATTATTATGTTATATTATATTTTTGAGATTATAATTATAATAATATAATTATTATATTGTATTTTTGAGATTATCCCCTTTCCTTGACCATGAGGGCTACTCCATTTCTTCTAGGGGATACTTGCACTTGGTAGTATATTTAATGAACTCCTGGATCAAATCCATCCAACCCCATCCATTTAAGCTCAGCAGCACCCCAGATATGGATGCTCAGCCTTTCCATGTCCTGTTTGACCACAACCAGCTTTTCTTGGTTCATAGATCTTACATTCCAGGGTCTTATGCAATATTGATCTTTAGAGCATCAGACTTTGCTTTTGTCACCAGATGCATCTGCAGCTGAGGTACGTTTTGGCTTTGGCCCAGCTGCTTCCTTCTTTCTGGAACTATCCGTACTTGTCGTCTGCTCTTCCCCAGGAGTATGTTGGATACCTTCCAACCTGAGAGGCTCATCTTCCAGTGTTTCTCTTTTATCATTTTAACACTGCCTGTGGGGTTTTCTTGGCAAAAATACTGGAGTGGTTGGCGGTTTCCTTCTCCAGTGAATCATCTTTTGTAAGAACTCTTGGCTGTGTCTTGGGTAACCCTGCGCAGCATAGCTCATAGTTTCATCGAGCTGTACAAGCCTCTCCGCCGTGACAAGGCAGTGATCTGGATGAGGTCTGGGGATTGTCTGTTATCAGGCATGAATTTTCCCCACTGTGTGTTGCTGTAGCTATATCTCAGAAGTTTAGATGTGCTATTTCATCATTATTCTTTTCTTTTTTTATAAATTATTTATTTATAGTTTTCTGTGTTCACTTCCATAAGTTTTAAATTTTCTCCCATTCCCTCACCCCTCCCCAAAAGTGTGCAATCTAATATAGACTTTACATTTACATTCTTATTAAGTATATTTTCACATTAGTCATGTTGTATAGAAGACTTAGAATGAATAAGAGGAACCATGAGAAAGAAAAAACAAAGCAAAACAAAAAAGAGAGCAAATAATATGCTTCCTCCTGCATTCAGACTCCATAGTTATTTTTCTGGATGTGAATGGCATTTTCCAATTGTGAGTCTTTTTTTTTCTTTTTGGAGGGGGGAAGGCAGGGCAATTGGGGTTAAGTGACTTGCTCAAGGTCACATGGCTAGTAAGTGTTAAGTGTCTGAGGTCAAATTTGAACTCAGGTCCTCTTGACTCCAGGGTCAGTGCTCTATTCACTGTGCCACCTAGTCATCCCTATCATGAGTCTTATGGAGTTGTTTTAGGTCTTTGCATTGCTGAGAAGAGCTAAGTCTGTCAAAGTCAGTCATCTTACAATGTGACTGTTGCTATGTACAATGTTCTCCTCGTTCTGCTTCCCTCACTTAGCATCAGTTCATCTAAGTCTTCCCAGGTTTTTCTGAAGTCTGCCTGTTCATCATTTCTTATAGCATAATAGTATTCCAGTACATTCATACCACACATTCATACCAGAGACAGTATTTAAGCCCAGCTCCTGTAACTCCTGAGATAGCCCTGTCTCCATCAAACTCCAGTGCTTGATCACGGCCAATTCAATTAAATTAACTTGAAAAGACAATTGTATCATGTCAGTGTCTCTGTTTTAGCAGCGCCTCCAGAGCCAGTGTCTCACTTGACCACAAGCCTCCTTGGTATTTGCCTTGGCTTTCCAACCCTAAATCTCTTTGTCTCTCTCTGGTCCCTTCCCTTGGTCCCTGATCATCTTCCTCACAACATCAGAGAGATTAGAATTTTCACTTTGGTCCAAAAGGATCTCAGCTGGTCAATCAGGGCTGCTGGATGAAGGGGCTGCCCTCCAGAATGGTGCCCCCAATATGGGGGAAGATCACATGTCTGGAAAGGCTCCACCGTCATCTTGCCCTCTTCCAGGTTTAATGCTGCAGAAGTCAGGTGAGCTTTTCCCAATCCAAAATAGTCCATGGGCACTATCTTTGTGAGGCTCCCCAAATATCTAGACCCCTCAGCATCTGTAAAACTCAAACGTCCAGGAGGAAAGCTACTGTTTCTTTGAGAAGACGCTTGTGCTTTCACTGAAGGAAACCTGAAGGCCTTGAAAGTTGGTTGCTTCTTTGCTCATTCATTCTATGCCCACTGCATGGTACAAGCCTGGTTAGGTCCTGCCTCCCCACAGATTCTAGGCTGAGGATCCCTAGGCCGGGCCTCCAGAAGACTTACAGCGTTAAGAGAATGTGGAAATGTTCTTTTCGGAACCAAAGCAGGATCATTGATATCAAACACTAGCTCAGTGTGAACTGCCTCTGACTGATCCTGGCGGGGGAACTCAGACATGTCTTGCTCTAACCCTTTGATGTGACTGTCTCCCCAGGCCTCCAGCCATGGCCTTTACCAAACTGTTCCATCCCTCTCCTGCTTGGGTCTGGGAGCCCCAGCAACTGGCAGAGAATAGCGGCAAAGCCATGGCAAGAAAACCACAAGAACCACCCTTCCCTGGCATATGGGCCAAGCTCCCCCACCCCACGCTTTCAGCTTCCTCCCAGAACAGCTGGCTGCCCAGCTAAGTGAGATCCTGGTGTCTGGGGTTCATTCCTTCTCCATGTATCCTTCCCTCTCTCTGAAACTCAAAGACAGTTAATCTATCACATGAGAACAGACCTCTTTATAGCCTCAAAAAATGTTGGAGAACTCTCACCACACACTTCTGACAATCTTGCTATAGTTTTCAACACGTTATCTTTCAGAGATTCTGGTGTTTTCAATGCAATTTTGATGCTAAATTTAAAAATATAAACAATTTATGTATCACCTACTGCTACTGAGTGACATGTGAATTTTTATATGAATTATGCATTATGAATAAAGTTTGCTTCAGTTGGTGGGGAGGGAAGAGGCAGAGATGTAAGAAGGCTCTAATTGGCTTATTCTTGTGTGCTGGGTGGGAGGGGAGGCTGGGAGAAAGCATCTTTAGTTAAGAGTTAGGGACCTTAGAGGCCATCTGGTCCATGCCCCTCATTTATCAATGAGGGAGATGAGGCCCATCGAGCTTCAGTGACACTCCTGAGATCACACAGGTCCCACAGCACATTCATGTTCAGTCACATGGCCAAACTCTCACCATGGAGCCTGCCTTCTGATTTGTTCTGTGGTGGATGTCATTGGGCAAACGTCACCATGGTTACTAATCGTTTAGTTCCATATTTGGTACTTTGTAGATGCTGCTCTTCCTTACCTCACATCTTAGTATGCCTCCTAAGTGTGACCATCATCTGAGTGGTTTTCACTGGGTATTTAGGGAGCTCATTTTTAGGTCTCAGAGATGAAACATTGCTCCCATGGTGAGACAAGCAGATGAATATTAGTTTGAGCATATAATGGGGGTTTGTGGTAAGGCTTGAACCCCTCACTGATTTGTATTAGGCCACCAACTAGATGAATGCATGGATTTTATCCTGTGCCAATTGTGGTTCCCAGGATTTGGAGAGAAAATAATAAGCCATTCAACAGATTGCAATTTTTGTTGAACAAATATGTCAAAGATTAACCCAAGGCTTGTGCAATATACAAACCTATTTTCTACCAGAAAATTATCAAGAAATTGTTGGTGGTTTTTTCAGAGACAATAAAGAAGAGGTGTGCTGGAGCCTGGTGCTGGAGAGCTGGTTGTTAAATTTTTAGTGTGAACATTAATACTTTAGAAGTCTACAAAATCTACAAATCAGGGCTTGATTTGTTTATTGTTTTGCTGATTGTCTACACTTTAAAAGTGATGGAAAAATATTAATAATGCAGATTCAACTTAAAAGTGTGTCCTTTGTACATTCCCCTCTGCCCCCTAGAGAGCCACTTGTTAAATGTTTATCAGTAAGTCACTGTTGTATGAGATCTGACTCAAGATCCATTTCTTGGATTAACAAATGGACCTTTTTTTCTCAGAAAACCAAGGTAATACCAGTTCTGAGAATGAGGAGCACTTCCATCAAGATATATCTACAATGAAAAAGCAATGCCAAGTCTTCAGCTAATGGCTTTTCCATGCAGAGGATGGATGTTCCGTGGGCAAAATACAAAAGGAAGTTTTAAGTTGGTACATTTTAGGTAAGTTAGATGAGCACAAATTTTTTAATTAAAAAAAGATTAAAGGTATGATTCCTGCAAAAACAGTGGGTGACAGACAAAAATCTGAGGCCATATGAAATCAGCACAAATGATATTTACAAGGTGTGATATTAAGAAAAACAAACATTTGTCTGATTCTCTTAATATCACAGAATTGGAAAATCTAGTCGAGGGGTGGGGAACCTGTGGCCTCACAGATTCCCCACCCCTGGTCTAGTCCAGTTTACACCAGATGAAAGGAATCCCTGCTTTTGCATACCCAACAGCCACCTTTTGAGACAGACAGCCCATTCCACTTTGGAACAGCTGTCATTGTTAGCAGGTTTTTCCTAGCATTGAGCCTAAATTTATTTCTTTGCCACTTTCTGCCATTCCTGCTAGTTCTTTGGCACTCTGAGGCCAAATGGAATAAGTCTCCCGTCTTTCCTCTATGTGATAGCCCTCCAGAGCCTTGCAGACAGCTCTGCTCTGACTCTGGGGTCCTTACATCTCCAGGCTAAATATCCCCATTTCATTCAGTTACTCCTCATCCTCTGGGAACTCCAGGCCCTTCATTAGCCTGGCTGCCCTCCTCTGACCATTCTTCAGCTCAGCAGTGTTCTCTTCATCAATGGTGAAAGGTCTGAGAAGCTCAGAGTACATGCAAGGCTGTCATTTCCCTCCTCCTAGAAGGCTGTGTACAGCCCCTCTTAATGCAACCCGAAGCTCATTCACTCTTTTGGTTGCTGACTCCTAACAAGCTTCCAGCCCACTAAAATCCCCAGATCTTTTTCAGAAGAGCTGCTGGCTAACCATCCCTCCCCCACCCTGTGCTCATGAAGTTGAGTGTTTGGGCCCAAGTATAGTGTCCCTTGACATGAATTTTATCATGTTAGATTTAAACCAATTGTCTGACATACATAGATTTTCTTGGATCCTTGTTCTTGATTGAGTGTGTAGCCAACCCCTCCCAGCTTGAGGTCTTCTGGCACATCTGGTCAGTCTGCCATCTTCATCTTTATCCATATCATTAGCCAAAATGCAAAGCACAGAGCCCTGTAGCTTTCTGCTGGAGGAGACCTCTGGCTGCCTTGACATTGAGCTCTTAGTAGACTTGTCTCCAGAACAAAAGAGAGTGAGTCTGGGATAACTTGTTATTTTTAAAACTTTATTTGTTTATTTACAGGCAATTATCTCTTTTTTTCTGTTGTTCCCAATACCTATCCAACTGACCAGTAAAACTAAATTCATATAGTCAAGTCGAGCCAGTGCTCAGGTTGGCCATGTCCAAAAATGTTTGTTTCAATCTATATTTCAAGCTCGCCTTGTGATCAGAAGGAGGGGGGTGGGGCAGGGAAGAGCTCTCCAGGCCCCTGGATTTGTGGTTTATAATTTCATCCATCAGAGTTCTAAAGTCTTTCCAAGGTGTCATCACACTTCTGTTCCTCCCTTCAGTCAAGATTCCATTCATAGAAGTGTTCTCAGCTTCCTCTGAAATTGCTCAAGATTTGTTTCTGTGAAACTTTTCCAGTTTCATATAAATCCCCATTGGCATGACCTCTTCTGGGGGAGGCCCTGATGCCTCTTGCTCATCACTACTCCTCTTTTCCAGTGTTCTCCAACCCCCTCTTTAATGACCTGGTCTAGACTTTTCTCAGCTTTGGAGTTGAGCTCACCAGCCCATAGTTGGCAGCTTTGGTTCACTTTCCTTCTTTGAAAAGCTGGATAACAGTCCTGTGGTGCCTCTCCTATTTTTCTTGATTTTTTTTATTAGTATATAGAACAGTGATTCAGCCTTCACAGCTGCCAGGTCTTTCAGAGTCCAAGAATGTAGTTCACTTGGGAACAGGGGACTGGAACTTGCCAAGGGCAGCTGGTACTCCTTGAGTGTCTCCTTACCAGTCAATTCCCTGTTATTCATTTTTGTCTCATCCCTTCTAAGGTAAAGGTCATTCTCCTTCACTGAGACACAGAAACAAGTAAGGTCTGAGTCTTCTCTTCGCCATCACTTATCATTGGCTCATCTACCCCAGGAAAAGCTTCTTCATCTTCCTCAGTCCTACAAAGATGGCTCTATTGACGAAGGATGTGTTTTTAAAAGCAATGCTTGGGGTTTTTAGTCAGTTTTATAGCTATCTTTTATTATTATGTCAATTAGATTGTCAAAGTGTGTATCCTCTATACAAAGGGAGAAAAAAGTTTAGTGCATAACAAATACATCCAGAAAGTCTCATGTTATATGTGTTGTTCCACCCGTAGTCTCTTCCTCCTCCACAAAGAGGCTGAAAGAGGTGCCTTCTTATATTCCATTGTTGGGGCCAAGCTTGGTCACTATCCTTTGACAGCATCCAGTTTCAATTGTTTTGTGGTTTTTCTTTCCATTTACCTTGTTGTTGTGACTGTGTTTATTGTTTTTCTGGATCTTCTACCTTCAGTTTGTATCAATTCATATGAGGCTTCCCATGATTCTCTAAATTCATATTGATGCAGAAAATGAAATATGGGATGACAGAAAGCAACCATGGGTTCCAGAAGGTTTGGGAATAAATCAGTGTTTTACTAATTAAAACTGTGACCCCACATATTTGAAAAATCATAATACCATAGTATTCCAGAGAGTTTGTTTATTCCGGCTACAGAAGGGATTGTGGGGCAGTAGAAAGGGGGCTGAATGGGAGGATAGGGCTAGAGTTTGAATTCTCGCTCTGCTGTTTACTGCCTGGGTAACTTTGGGCAGGTCACTCAACCCCACTGGGCCTCAGTTTCCTTATCTGTAAAATGAGAAAATGGAACTAGATAACCTCCAGGGTAGGAGTTCTTAACCTGGGGCCCACGAATTTTTGAAGAAATATTTTAATAACTGTATTCTGATATAATTGATTTCCTTTGTAATACAGTATATTTTGATTTGATTTGATTTGATTTTATACATTTAAAAATATCATTCTGGGAAAGGGTCTAGAGGGTTTACCAGATGAAGTCAGTTGGGTGGCACAGTAGAGAGAGTGCTGGGTTTGGATTCACATCCCACCTTTGATAATCTGGAGATCATCCCCAGCTGGCTGGCAGCACCCTCCTTCACAGGGGTTTGGTGAGGTTCAGATGAGATCTCAAACAGAAAACATTAGAGAAAAGTCAACTCTTTACCCCAAGGTCCTAAAGACATGCCCTATGTTTTCTGTGCTGTGGCCATTTCAGCCAATTTCAAAGAAAGGAATGACTTCATTCATCCTGCTCCTTTCTGGCCCCCAGGCTTAGAGATAAGGTAGGAGAGCAGTCCACAGCCTGTTGGCTAAATGGAGCTCTATTTCCCTTCAAGAATTTGACAGCTTATACCATACAAAGAAGGGCGTTCAAAGCAGCCTCTGCTCTCAGGATGCTCATTGTTTTGTGACCCTGAAAAGTCTAGGTAGTTTAGGTGGGTTTTTTTTAAAAACAAGGTTTTAGCAATATCTTTTGTTTATTAATTTATCAATTAATTAATTAATTTATTGCCAGATCTCTCTTATAAGATTTTATCTCATCAATCTGGGCATTCTTGGAATGGACAATCCATTAATCTGGGCAATCTGGGCCTTTCTTTAAGAGATGTTGGGGGAAAAGTCTTTGTCACATTGAATGGTTCTCTGAGGCAGGGCATGACATGGGGTTGGGGGAGGGGAGATTTAGTCAATGCCAAAACAAAAGGTACCAATTAACATTTATATTTTTAAAAAGAGACTTCTGCTAATAGCCCACCCAAATCCCTCCAGTTTTAGGGCTGTCTTCCTCTAAAGGAATCCCCTGTATTTACTTTTCTGTGCCCATATTGTATCTTGCTAGTAAAATATAAGTTCACTAAGGGCAGAGACAGCCTCATTTTGTGGTGTTTGATAGAAGTTTGACAATTGAATCAAACTGGTCACCAAGACATATCCACTGTGGTCAGAGAGCAGGCCTTGTGTAGTCTTCCCTCCAGCCAGATTTGGCTGAGGCCTTCCCTGGTAGAGTCAGTGGAGGAAGTTCAGACCAGTCCAGCAAAGCCTAACCTGTCCTGTGGCTCGTTCCTAGAAAGGGATCCCTCAAGGGGGATAATGGGAGTGGAAGGGCAATGGGTTAGCAAAAATGGTGGCTTCTCTGCTGTCCTCAGGAAAAGCAAAGGACCAGAACCAGAAACCTTGGCACTTTTCCCAAGCACTGGGATAGAAAACACTGCCTTCTCATTTGTGTCTGCCACATTGGAAGCTCACAAAGAACAAGACTTGAGTCTTTGGGAGCTGCTCCTTAGTCACTTTTGTCTTCTAGCTCCAGTATGGGCTAAGAGCAGAACAGTAGCCTCGGGAGCCGGGGATCACCCTGAGAACTATTGCCAAGAGGTATCAGTGAGACCCTCCAGTTACATTCTAGTGAGGAAGCACTGGGCAGAAGAGTACCAGAACCTAGATCTGACCCAGTCGTGGAGTCCAGCCCTCTTTGTTATACAGATGCTCTGACTGAGGCCCCGGACAAGGCAGTGACTCAGATCAGTTATTAACATTCGTGTCAAGGCCCATGTACCTTGAGGGCTTTCCCCTGTGTGTAGCAGGGGTGTGTCTGTATGGCTTGGGGGAGCAGAATGGACACCTCCAGCCAATTCTTCCCCCAGAGTTTTTCCAAGGGAAGTTTCTATTCTTGCCAGGAGCAGAAGCAAAGGATTGGGACCAGAACACTGGCCACTCTGCTCTCCTCAGAGAGAGTACTAGAATTATATCTTTCTGCTCCCTTGAATAGTATTTGTCCAGGGAATAAGTTTTTCAGCTTCAAGCTTTGTGGTCACTGTTTGTTATTGGGGAGAAGTAGGACCCCAAGCTTTGTCCCCAAGACTTGATCCCTTTCCCACCAAATACCAGTTCTGTAATGAACATACGTAGCACTTAGCCAAGAAATCCTTTTATCCAAGTCAGTAGCAAAATAAACGTCAGAGTGTACATATGAGGATAAGGGCCAGACAGTCTATAGTGAAGGAGCTTTCCCACTGGGAGCAAGATTACTCAGCTCAACTAAAAGATGGAGTCCCTGAGCTCAGCCAAGGGGAAGTTCCCACAAGCCTTTAGTGTTGCAAGCTGGGGATACAGGCATGATGGAGCTTGCTCATTCCTCTCATGTCGGTGTCTTACCAGCAATCTGAGGAGAGGTTGGCATCTCCCATCTTCTGTCCAGAAGCCTAAAGTCTGAATAGTCTCTGCCACTGGAAGCCAATTTGGAGAAGCCTTGAAGCCTCAAGAGAACTGAAGGGCTCTCAGTCTTCACTATTCCTCCCACCCCTGACACAGGACAGGACATTTATCTACACCAGTTAGGAAAAAATCTCATACCAATGAACTTTGGGACTCAGGCAACATTTTTTTTTATTATTTTATGAAGCTTCAAGGAGAGTTTTTCAGACCAGCATGGTAACACTATGTCTTCTTTCCTCCATTCTTTTCTCTTCTTTTTTCTTTTCTTTTCTTTTCTTTTCTTTTCTTTTCTTTTCTTTTCTTTTCTTTTCTTTTCTTTTCTTTTCTTTCCTTTCCTTTCCTTTTCTTTCTCTTTTTCTTCCTTCCTCCTTCTCTCTTTCTCCTCCCTCCTTCTTTCTTTCTTCTTCCTCCTTTCTTTCTTACCTTCCTCTTTCTTTCTTCCCTCCCTTTCTTTCCTCCCTCCCTCCTTTCCTTCTTCTCTGCCTCCTTTCTCCCTTCTTGACCTCCCTTCTTCTCTTTTCCATTTCCTTCCTTCTCTCCTTCCTTTTTTCCCATTTCCTTCCCTCCCTCCTGTTCCCTCTCTTCCCTCCTTTCCATTCCCCCTTGCTTCCTCTCTATCATCCAGGCTGGAGATATTCCAACCAGTTCTAATTCTGACCAGCCCAGGAACTTTTGTTTGCTTTCCTCCTGCCCTTTCGACAGCCTGGTGGTGTCCCCTTGCCCATGCCAACACATAATAAGCTTCAGCCCTCCTACAGCTCAGAACGCCAAGTTCAGGTGATCTCTCCCCCAATTCTGAAGCAGGGAGTGCCTGAGCACGCCATCCTGGCTAACACCATAGTCTGAGGCTGCTGAGTAGGGGACATCTTCCTGAAGTTAACACAGGAGGTTATTTGTCACTAAATATCTACAATGTTACTGGGCGACATAGCTGTTACCTCATGGAGGTAAGCTCAAAGACCTCCTGTGGTGCAAACAGGGCATGGGCACAATGTTTCAACTTCCAGAACAAATCATTTAGGTTTCTTTTGAATGGCTCCTTCCTTCTCTTTGGAGTGCGCCCCCTGCTGGAGAATCAGGGGCCCTCTCCGTGCCCCTCAGGGATGGTTGTGTGAAGAATGATCAGAGGTGAAGTGGCTAGGAAAGCCTGTGTGTGTGTGTGTGTGTGTGTGTGTGTGTGTGTGTGTGTGTGTGTGTGTGTGTGTGTGTGTGTGTGTGTGAAGGTTCTGGGCTGCTACCTAATACTAGTTTGTGTTAGAGCACTAGGAGATGTGGTGTACGGTATAACTTTTGGGATGGGGCAGATGGGCTGGTAAATATTTCACAGCTGGTAGGAATGACATACTTTTAAGGTTAATCGGAATTATCACTCTTTTCTCCACCACTCTCTTAAGTCCAAACAATGAACAAATCAAACCCTCTTTCTTAGTATTTCTGAGGTATAAGTGCCCACACCGAAAACTGAACAATCCACCCATTTTGACCTGGCCCAGGATGCCCCTGAGCAGGGCCTGAGACTATCCTAGTCCATGGGAGGGATCAATCAGTCAATGAACAAGCATTTATTAAGCCCCTCCTGTATGCCAGGCACTGGATTATGTGGTTCAGAGACAGAAAAAAAATGTAATGGACCTTGTCGTCAAGGAATTGACATTCTGGTATGGGGGCAAAGAACAAGCACGTATATGAGGAGATGCGAAATATGTACTCGATGAGTACAAAGTAATTTGGAGGCAGGAGGGCCTAGCAGCTGCAGGGACCAGGGAGGGCTTCATGGAGGAGGCAGCCTTTTAGCTGAGCTTTTAAGGGAGCAAGGAATTGGGAGAGGGAGAGCAGTACAGGGGGCAGGAGGGCGCTGTGGCTTCTGTGCCAGGCAGGATAAGGGACTTCTCAAAGCCAGACAGGTGCATGCCCCACTGCCCTTGAGGGCATGGCGCAATGCCCACATATACTAGGTTACATGCCTCTGTCTCCTTCCAAATCCCTTGACTCCCACCCATACCCAGTGCATGGAACTTGTGTTGTTTCAGAATGAACAAATGAATGAAAGAGTAAATATTGGCAGCGGTGGTTGATGGTAGGGAACTGCAGGTGGTACCTGGCATTGCTGCTCTTTGGGACCCAAGGCAGATGCCAGGCCCTCCTCTCTTATATGGGCTCCTATTAGTGCCTGCTGTGTCCTCAAAGTTCCCTGTAGCCACAGGCTCAGACATCATTGTTAGGCCCGGCACCAGCAGATCCTTCCTTCCTCTCCCATTTCATCTCTGCTTATCATAATGTCTGATATAAATTGACAAACATTTGTTAAGCACCTACTGTGTGCAGAGCAGTTTGCTGGAGAGAAAATTAAACTTTCCTTGACCTAAAACACCTCACATTTTATTGGGGTGGGGGGAGAGGAAGAACAACATGTACACACATAATGAAATTCAAAGTAATGGGGTGCTACCCACCACACGTGAAGAGCAGAGGGAAGGGTGGTGTAGGGATAAGGGAGGCTTGGATCTGGCAGCGGACAAGAAATGAAGGCCAAGAAAGGCAGCCTTTAACCCAGAATCACAGGGATTTGGAGAGAAGTCACAGTCCAGCAGACTGCCACAAACCTGACAGTAACAAAAGAAATGCTGATTATTGATCAGCCCCTGAGGAAGAGGTGGAAAATGGAAGAAAAAGGTCATGGCAGGTGTCCAGTCTCTGGGCCGTCCCAAAGGTAAAGGCAGGGGTGATCAGTGGAGCCCCAGTACCAAGCCCCTTAGAGAGGAGTGAGGCATGGTGGAGGGGTTCCCCTTCAGCCTGGGTGCCTCTGCCTGGGGATGGTAGCTTAGCCCCTACTCAGCTACTTGAGGTGGGGGAAGGTGCTTAGGTGGGTCTTTTCTCCTGGACTGGTGGCCTGTGTGGAGGAGGAGGGAGGGCAGGGCAGCTGTCCAGGCTCTGGCTTGCTTGCTAGTGGAGCTGAGGGTCAGTGGTGTGCTGGGGTCAGTGAGCTGAATCCTCCTCCTCCTCCAGGGTACAAGCAATATTTCCTACTTTTCTTCACAGGATAATAGACCTGGAGTTACAAAGGACCTTCCTTAAACAGCATCTAGTTTAACCCCCGCTTTCTAAAGGTGAGGAAACTGAGGCCCAGATTAAGTGATTTGGTGACGGTCACAGATGTGAGAACGGCCTAAACCTTGAGCCCGAATTGAGACTCTTCCTCCAGATTTAGTGTTCTCTCTAGCAATGGTCTGAGCAGACCCCGTCCTTTCCTGCTGCTTGATGCTCAGGTAGATTCCAGGCCTGGATAGACCGCAGGCTGGCCAAGTATCCATGGACTCAGCTGGCTGGAAGGAAGCCCAAGGCAAGTCCATCTCTTCTCCACCCCCAGATGCCCCTCCAAGAGAGTCAGTTCTTACCTCTACCTTAAGCACAGAACGTGTCAGAGGTGGAAGGGGACCTCAGTGGCCATCTGGCCCAACCCATACCTGACAAAGAATCCCCACTTCAAAATTCCCAACAGATAGATGGTCACCTGATCTTTCCTTGTTTGTTCAGGCATTTCCAACTCTTGGTGACCCTGTATGGGCACATGCATGGGCAAAGATACGGGAGTGGTTTGTCATTTCCCTTTCCAGCTCATTTTATAGATGGGGAAACTGAGGCAAACAGGGTTAAGTGACTTTTCCAGGGTCACACAACAAACTAGTAAGTGTTTGAGGCCACATTTGAACTTGGGTCTTCCTGACTTCAGGCCCAGGACTCTACACTATGGCGCCACCTAGCTGTCCTTTGTGTCTTTGCTAGCCACCTCCAATGAGAAAGAATTTACTACCTCCTTTAGAGACCCGCCCCAGTTACCAGTAGCTCTAACTGCGAGGACTTTCTTTTTCTTTACATCCTGACTAGACACTGGAAACCCTCAAGGAAGAGGCATTGTGAGGAGCCCTTTCCCACAATTTCCCTGCCAGTGTCCTGTCCCCTTCTCCAGCTGATTGCTGACCCTGCCCACCCCCATTCTCATGAGTTGTAACCCAAAGCCTCTACCCCACTACAACCTTTGGTTACTACCCCCTCACAACAGTTTGTGGGCCAGGCCCTTCGAATCAAGCATGGCCACTCACACTACTTAGATGAGCAAGGAGTTACCAACTATGGTCCTTCCAGTAAGATGGAGGACCACTGGACCTCAATCTCTGCCCTGTCCTCCATGCCCTGGGCATTGCCACCCACTCTGCTGCTGAATCTTCCTACATGGGTTGTTCCTCCCAGGTAGAATAGGAGCTTCACTTAATAAAACTTTTTTCATTCATTCATCAAGGCCAAATTTCCTTTCCCCCCACCCTTCCCCAAATCCCAGCCAGGAGATTAGGGCTGATTTGAGCAGGTAGGCCCTATTTCTGCCAGCACCTTCCTTTCATCTCCAGGCAACAGCTGGGGCTGCTCTCAGGCTCTGTGAAGGGGGCTGGAAGCAGAGAAAAAGAGGATGTGCCATTCCAGAGGAGGGGAGCAGAGGGCCTGGGAGAAGATGTTAGGAAGAGAGGAAGAGGGGAAGAGACGGCAGATGGCCCCACTGCTCGCCTGCAGTTTGTGATGTGCAGCACGCCTCCCTGCCCATTTCTGCTGGTGTCTCCTCTACAGGAGAATAGAGCTGCCCAGAAAGGGGACAGTCCTGGGGATGGAGATGCTACTCACAAATAAGCTTTATCTAGTGGATGCCTTCTGGGGTAAAAAGCTCTGGACACGGGCCTGAGAATGAGTCAGAAAGGAGAAGAGGAGGGGCTGGGGAGTGAGCCCAAAGGTGAGAGAAGATCCTCAGGGTGGAGATTTGGAGAGGATTGAAGGATAATAGGAGAAGGCAGCAAGCTGATATAAACTGCAGAGGCTGGGGAGGAGGAGGGGCCGGAGCAGGCCAAGGTATTCTGGGCCAGGAACCTGGGAATGCGATTTGCATTCCTCCTCAGGCTTTTGTGACCCTTTAGTCTCCTTGGCTGAATCATCATCTGTCCCCTACACTGGAAGTGTGGGTCCCCCCCCCCGCCTCCCCCCCAGGTCTGTCTGTGCTGGATTCCCTTCTCTCTCCTTCCCTTGATGTTCTCTCATAAGGTCTCATGATGGCTTTGATTATCTTCTCTATGCTGACGACACCCAAATCCACATAGACAGCTGTGTTCTCTCTCCTCCCTCTCCCCCCCCACCCCAGTTATTCAGGATATTTTAACCCTATAGGAATTTAAATCTCTTGTAGTGGTAAAAGCACCAGATTTAGAGTCAGAGGGCCTGGGTTCAAATCCTGGATTCTACTTCCTTGACCTGCCTACCCATTACTACCCTTTCCTATCCACCCACACTGGCCTGCTCTCTGTTCTTATATCACCTTCATGCCTTCGCACTGGCTATCCTGAACACCTGGACAGCTTTCCCTCCTCATCTCTGTCCTTGGTTTCCTTTCAAGCTTTTGCTGGTCCCTCCAGCACCTTCCCCTGAGACTCTCTTCCATTTCTGTGTGGCCATTTACATCCATGCTGTCCCTCCATTTGGAATGGAAGTGTCTTGAGGGCAGGGATTACTTGTCTGTTTCCTGGCATATAATCCTGGTTGATTGATTTGTGACTCTTGGCAGTTAATTCCTCTGGACCTCAGTTTCCTTATCTGACAAGTCCCTTCCAGCTCTGTATCTCCGATCCTGTGATCAGTGTCCATGTAACTTCCTTCAGTGGAATATATGTTTTTTGAGGTGAGGGACTTTTTTTCCCCTTGTTTGTCTTTGTAACCCTAACTGCTTAGTACATAACAGTCATTTAATGTTCATCGAGTTTAATTTCATTTTAATTTCCGTAAGCTTTGTCTAAAATGAGTCATCTTTCCTCTCTCTCTAGCCCACCCTGGACACAGCTACCAGAATGAGCTTCCTAAAGCAGTTTGGGCCACGTTGTTTAACTCTAGGACCCTTAGGTGGCTGTGGCTACCTATTGCCTTTGAGCTACAATACAGACTCCTCAGGCTGGCTGCACCCCATTTTTGCAGACTTCTTTGGCAGCCCTCTTTGTGCCAGTGATGTGCCTGGCTCCTGTGGCGTTCCCCAAACCTGGCCTTCCCCCTCGTCTTTTCCAAGGCTGTTCCCCCATGCCTAGAAGGATCTTCTTCCTCATCTTTGTCTCAGCATCCTTCCTTCCAAGTTCAGTTCATGTACCGTCTTCCTTCCTGTAGGAAGCTTTTCCTGGTTTCTCCCCAGGTGTTAGTACTTTCTCTTCCTCCCCCTCAAATTATCATCTACTTATGTATATGTCCTTGACCTTTTCTGCATTTTGGATCTCTTAGCAAAACTGAGGTTGCTTTTTCCTTTGGTCTTCATATCTCCAGTGCTAGGTGCTGGAGCCTTGCATGCAGTAGGTGCTTAATAAATGCTGTTGGCTTGTATTATACACTCCCTCAGTGAAGAGAATTGCAAATGTCTGTTGAGTTTAAGGGCCTTTGAAGTTATAGAATGTCTGGAAGGGACCCCCTTGGTCACTTAAACCAGTATCTGTTTGAAACCTGAACTCCCACTCCATTCTCTGGAAGCAGGTTCTGCTTAAACACCTCAGGAGCCCTAATGCCTGTGACTCGTCTGTCTCTAAGGGCTGGACAAAGTGCCCTGGAAAAGAGCAGTGTCTAGCAAGGTCTGTGCCTACTTTATGGTTTATACAGAAATGCCAGCAGCACATAGTAGGGCCTTCATTCGTGCATACTTGTCTGAGGTCACACACTGTGTTCTGTTCTGAGCCTGAGATGCCGGCTCCCAGTCCAGTTGAGAGCCTAGAGACCAGACAAGGCTTCTGAGGGGGAGAACCCACAGGTCTGGGTATTCTGAGCTTTTCTGGGCCTTTTCCACTGCAGCAGCCACGACTGACTTATCCTTCCTAGGTTGTGTCTGGCATTGATCCATGGCAGGAAAGGAAAATCCCAGAAGGGACAGAGTTGCTCCCTACTGTTCCCAGGCCAGGGAAAGGGAGGGCCACTTGGAAGTCGACTGCTGAGCAGAGGGCCTTGGGCTAAAGGTGGAGGAGAGGGAAGAGAAGCAGCCTTAGAATGGGCACTTTCTGGCGAGCCTCCCTCCTGTCTAGAGAAGGGAGAGGAGGTGGGAGGGCCTGGGGCTCCTGGGTTGGCAGGCGCAGGTCTGGGAACCGGATGTCCTCTTTGCCTGGTGAAAAAGGAAACAGACCAACTGGGGCTGCGGGGAGCTGAGAGCAGACCTCTGTGAGGGCTTGGGGGGTGGAGGGTGGGGGCTGAGAATCTGACTGGTCAGAGTGACTGCAGGGCGGGGAGGTGGGGGGGGGCGTGTTACTGTTATTCTTCCTCTTTCCCTTTGACAAAATCAAGCTGGGTTTAAGTTTTGAGCTTTCTCCTGAGCTTTGGAGGGGACACATCTGTCTTCCACTGGACTGAGACCCGAGTCACTCATAATCTGGCTGACCCCTGGAAAGGATAAACATGCTCTCCCCCTTCAGAGGACCCCAAAGAGATAAGGGGGGAGGGCAGCTTCCTTCTTTCTGGAGTGGAAGGATGGAGAGACAGAGACTTTTCTGATCCAAGGAAGCAGGAGTCCGCCCCTCCCACCCCCAGCTGCATTAAACAATTGATTCGGAGAGGGAGGGGGAAATCTGAGTCCCAAGCAGCTGCCTTGAACTAGCCAGAGATTTAGTGGAAAGAGTACTGGATTTGGATTTAGAGGATCTGGGTTCGAATCTCACCCCTGTGGGACTACCTGGGGGACCTTGGGCAAGACCTTAACCTCTCTGGGCCTCAGTTTCTACATATGTAAACAGCCTCAAAGGCCCCTTCCTTTTCTAAATCTGAGATCTTATGAACAGGAGGCAAGGAGAGACTTGAGTTTGGATGGAGTCCAGATTCTGCCACCAGCTTGTTGTTTGACCTTGGAGAGGTCACTTTTCCTTTGCTGGGCTTCAGTTTGCCTCATCTGGGCAAGTAAGTGAGCATTTATTAAGCTACAGCTATGGTCAAGGCACTGGGCCAGGCACTGGGGAGAAACAAGATAAAACAGCTCCTGGCTTTGGGCAGGAGGCAACATTTAAACAGATAAACAGAAAATGAAATTTTTGTTTCAGAAAGAAGCCAGAAGTCCATTAGCAGTATCTGCACAGGATATATACAAGTGTGTGTATGTAATACTGATGTATCTAATCTAAAGGTCATCTGTACAATTGCAAATGAGGGCACCGGATGTCCAAGGGACTTTGCAGCTTGGAATCACGGAGCCTGCTGAACTGGATAGCTGAGGAGATAAACCACAGGACCTGTAGTTCAAATGCAGCTTCAGACTCTTGGTAGCAGTGTGACCCTGGACAAGTTACTTTACCTCTTCCTACCTGAGTTTTGCCATCTGTAAAATGGGAATAAAAGCACCTACTTCCCAGGGGTATGAGGCTCAAATGAGATAAATGTTCAAACATCACATCAGTGCTAGCTGTCATCCTCATCACCATCATCAGGATGTCATCAGAGAGCCCTACCAACTCAGGGTACTAGGAAAAGCCTTGTGCAGGAGGTGGGCATGAGAGGGCAGCATCTGGAGGAGTACCGCCCTGCCCGGTCATGATCCAGCGGGTGCCTTCCAGCTCCAAAGCCAATGACTGCCAGTCATTTTCATAGGATGATAGGCAGAGTACTGGGACAGGACCCCAGACGTCACCCAGGTCAACCCATTTTACAGTGAAGAAACCGACGGGCGCAGAGTGTGACTTGCCCAAAGGTCACTGGCCGACCTAAGGCTGAACCCCGAGGCCACGGCTCTTTCCATAGTCCTCCTAGGGCCTGTTTTTCGTTTTCTCACCAAATGGAAAGAACCACCCCCGGCCCACCTTCCTCTTGAGGAATGAAAATCATGAAGCAGTAGGCTTGCTTGTGGGAGATCCAGGGGCAGCCGATCTCGAGGGGGCAGAGAAACCAGCCACGGCCCTGAGCGAGCAAAGCGGCACTGCCAGACCCGGAGCCCACGGAGGTGCTCGCGTGCCCACGTAGGAAATCTCTGGGATCCCGGGAAAGGGCTCTCGAGAAGCACCTGGGGGCAAGGCCGACCCCGGAACCTGACCTCAGAAGACGCCCCGCCCCCTCCACATCCACTAGGGGAGTGGAAGGTGGGGGCCCGTGGCACCATCCCCCGGCCAGGCGTCTCGGGGCGCAGCCTCTCCCAGGCTCCTCCTAGGACCCTCGGTTAACTCCGCCCCGCCGGTCCCTCCCGCCCGGCCAGGGCGGGGCCGGTCCCCGGTGCATTGGTCCATCGCCGTGTCAGTTTCCCGGGGGGGTGGCCCTGCCGGCCTGGAGGGGGCGGGACCCCCGAGGCACTGGACCCCGGAGTCCGGCGGGGCGAGGCCGGGCCAGGACTGCAAGGAGCGGCAGCGGCGGCCAAAGTTTGGCTGGAGCGGGGGCAGCGCGCTCCCCATCCTTCGGGGCGGCCGCCGGAGCGGGAGCAGCGCGGACATGCCGCGCGGGGGGCCCTGAGAGCCGGCCCGGCTGGGCGGGAGGCGGGGGGACGCCCGGGGGCCATGGGCTCGGGCGGCTGCTCGCGGCGCCACAAGGGGCTGGTTCAGACGGGCTTCCTGCTGACCGCCGCGCTCGGCCTGCTCGGCGGGCTGCTGCTCTACGGTCACCTGGAGCAGAAGGCGCGGGCCGCCCAGGCGCTGGCCGCCACCTACCGCGGCCAGCAGGAGGCACTGTCGGCGCAGCTGCAGGGTGAGCTGGGGCGGGGGCGG
>CM053596.1:20872204-20889287 GCA_028646575.1 Pseudocheirus occidentalis | reverse complement strand
GGGGGGGACGTGGGGACTGGGAAGGTGTTGGAGGCTACCTGGGGTCTGGGAACTTTGTGAGTGTGGGGAACGGAATTAGGGGTAGGATTAGGGTTACTATGGAGGTGTAGACCAGACCTGGGGACTGAGAGGAGTCAGGCGTCTCCTGGGGCCCAAAGGGGCACTGGGATGCAGCCTGGGCTGCTGGGGGACTTTGGGGGCTGGGATGTAGGCTGTTTTGGGGTATAGACTGCTAGGGGGCCAGGGGATTGGGGGAATGAAATTAGGGTTAGGGTAACTAGGGAGATCTAGGCAGGCCAGGGACCTGGGGATTGCAGAAAGAAGCAGCTAGAAGACAGGGAAGAAATGAAGGGACTTGAGGGGTAGGGGCTTTAAACAGTGCAAGCTAGAGGACAGTCACCAGGGGCTGGGGCAGAAGAGGGAGGAGAAGCTGGTCCAGGACAAGTAGGGGCCCAGGAGGAAGGATGGGATGGGGGCTCTAGGGAGAAATTTAGGGACTTAGGGATTACGTCTGTGTCTGTGCGTGCTCAGGAGAGCATCAGAATGAGTTTGTTTGGTGAATGGGAAGGGGAGAAGTCTGTGTCCTTCCTGTGGGCCCCTGCACCAGCTATGTTTTCTGAGTGGGATCTGGACCCTTCACCCTTTGATCAGGCAGGAGCTAGAGAGATGGCTTGCCTCAGCTCCCATGGCTAGGGGAATTTGGAGGGGAAGGACAAAACAGAGAATGGTTGTCCCAAGGAACTTTTCCTGCCTGGCTCAATGGCTGGGGGAGGGATTTGCTAATCTCTGACTCAGCTGTGCCAGCCCCATTCCTAACTCCCTACCCCACCCCCCAAGGCTCTTCTTCCTGTCTGCTCTTGGGCCTTGGGCAGTCCTGTGTGAGGGGAGAATGTAGGGAGGAACCCGTGGTTCTTAGCATCCCTCTCTCCCTTCTTTGGTCCTTGAGTTGTGTGACTGATTCTATAGAGGCAGAAACACTGAGCCTGTTTAGGAGAGTTTAGACGAGGGCTACTGGGAGGTAGGGTCCTTGCCAAGCCCATTGGAGTCTCTGTGCTTGGGCCCAGGGAAGTCCTGTCATCCCTGGGGACAGAGAAAACCAGGAAAGGGTGAGGAGGGAGAAGGGCCACGTGAGGGGCTCAAAGCCAGCTGAACTAGTGCTGCTCTCCATCCTGGGCCTGTTGGGATTTGTAAACACCCTCCTGCGCACTTTCACCTTGAAAGACTCATCCCATAGAAGTCTTCTGGGTGGGGAGCCATAAGGAATTTGCCCAAGAAGGGATCTGGATCCTTCAAAGGTAGAGATACTGAGGCTGGAAGTGGCCCAGTTGTTTGAAGGAGATTGCAAAGTGAGCCAGGCACTAGAGACCCAGGGAAAGCTTCCATCCTTTTGTCCCCCCAGCCCTCCTGCCCTCCCCCACTTCCCCCAGCCCATTCTTTCTGGACCAGGTCATTAGCTTTGTCCTAAAAAGATTCATCTGAAAGAGCCTCTCCAACTGGCCCTATGCCCAGAGCAGAGTTACCTGGTCAGGACTCCACCACCCTCTCTGCTCCAGTCCCAAACTGGGGCCCCTGAATAGGGAAGATCCCCAAGGGCTCCCCACTTCAGAGTCCTTCAGCTTTTTGCTTTTCTTGAAGTTAGTAATTTGGGATCTCTGGCCTCCAGTCCACCCTCCTCTAGTGTGCCCAGGTCTGTGTCAGGCACTGAATGAAAGGACACATTCCCTGCCCTCAGTGCTTATACTCCATGGGGCTTCTTGTCTCCCTAGCCAGAGTGCTGCCCATGCAGTGAGAAGAGAGGAGTAACCAGGCTGACTCTTTGACAAAACCAGACAAAACTCAGCTGTCCTTCAGATAGAACCATAACGGTTTGTCCTCTTCTTCCCAACGGGCTGCCCTGGCTCCAGCTTCCTTTGTGAACAGCCAACCTTGAAATAGCAGCTGGCATAGAGCACGATTTGAAACAAGGTGCAATGGAATGTTTTCAGCCACAGCAGCCTTGTTGGAATAAGTGCCCCACTGCCCTGGGGACTACATTTGAAGGGCAGCACTTATCTGAGATGTGGTTTATTTAGTAAGCAATTGATCTCTTATCACATTGCAATGATGTTGGGCAAATGATCTGTATCCTAGTAGTTAGGAGGTACATGAATGGAGGCAGGTAAGGTCTTCTCACCCCTACCCCTGAGGAAGCTAGACCTGCAGACGGGTCCTGAATGCCCCAATGGGCACCTGTCACTGCACTGGGCACTTGAGACATGAAGACCTTGGGCAAGTCCTTTCTCTTCTCTGGGACTCAGCTTCCTTCTCTGTCAGAAAGGTTGGAGACAGCATATTGAAATGAAGAGACTTGAATTAGAAATGAGAGTATCTGATTTGGATGGACCCCTGGCTCTGCCTCTTCCTCAGCTGGGTGACCTTGGACCTGAACCCTTCCAAGTCTCAGGTTCTTTACCTGTAAATGAGGGATTTGGGGTAGGTTATCTTCTCAGTCCTGTTGTCTCTTGTAGGGGAGCCAAGCCCCCTTCACTCCGAATTCTGCTCTGTCTCTAAAATCAGCCCAAGTCCCAGACTCTGTGTGTGTGTGTGTCTGTGTGTGTGTGTGTGTGTGTGTGTGTGTGTGTGAGAGAGAGAGAGAGAGAGAGAGAGAGAGAGAGAGAGAGGGAGAGAGATGGAAAGAGACAGAGAGATGGGGACAGAATAGGGAAAGAGAGGAGGGAGAGAAAGAGAGGGAGGGAGGGATAGAGAGAGAGAGATCCTTGATCTACTTCCACCAGCCTCTTTCTGTCCTTTATCCACTGGACATAAAGATGGAGTTTTTCCAAAGGACTTTCCTAAGTCCCAGAGAGGGAGATAAAAGTCTGTCCTTAGTAATTTCTCTCTTTTTTGTTAGCACAGGCTAAATCCCATCCAGCTGGCCCTCGTAGCCAGACCTGGCCCATCAGGACTTCCTGAATAGTTGTTTGGGGTCACTGAGTCCCACCCAACTCCCATCTTTGACCACTCCTGTCCCTGCCTCTTTCCTTGTCAGGGTTAGTGATCTGGGAGGAGGCGATGGGTAATGTGCTGCCCTCAGCTTATCTGAGCAAGAAAGGGGTGCTTGTATTCATATGCGAGCATGAAAGTAAGTGACATTTCCATGATGCATAAGGTTTACAGATAATGTAATTATCTCATTTGATCCTTTACAAGAAGCCCGGGAGTATACTGAAGGTGCGATATTAGTATCCCCATTTTACAGATGGGAACATTGAGGTCCAGGGTCACACAGCTGGAGAGGCAGGATTCCTGTAGTGAATAGAGCTGAACTGGGAATCAGGAAGAACTGAGTTACCTCAGAAAATCACCAGCTGTGTGATCCTTGGCAAATGACTGGGCCTTGGTTTCCTCCTCTGCAAAGTGGGAATAATTATAACGTGTTAGCTTGTAGCTTAGATGTGTGGATCAAGTAAAATAATATTTGTGAAGTGTTTTCCAAAGCTTAAAGCAATCTAGAAATATGAATTATATTCCTATTACCAGCATTCTTTTTATGGCTGTAATTGTCATTCCTCATTCCCAAATCTAGCCCTGTATCTGTACAGTATCAGATGTATGTTTTGTAGGAGTACACTCATGTTTTCACATGGATTAGCATGCATGAGATACGTGTTTGTATGCATGTATTAGCAGGACATGGGGGTGGGGGTGGAGAAATGGGCTGATTACCTGATAGAGTTGGCCTTTGTTTCTGGGGCTGTGAGCATAGACCAGCAGAAAGGCTGGAGGCTGGGACAGGAACCTCTCCACAAACTCTGTGTGTGTGTGTGTGTGTGTGTGTGTGTGTGTGTGTTGCAGGGGGGCAGCATTATCAGATTTCAAGTTGGGAGGTAGAATCCAACAGTCTCATTTTATAGAGGAGAGATCTGAGGCCCAGAGAGGTCAGGAATTCCCCCAAGGTTCCCATAGCAGTCAGCACAGCTGGGATTTGGTCCCAGATTGCCTGACTCCAAAGCCCGTGTTCCTTCCTCTTCCCCAGGCCTTGCAAATGAGAATGTTTTTCTGCTCATGCCCTTGGGAGTCTGGGAAAGAGCAGGTGACCCTAGCAGGCTGATGAAGCCATCTGGGGTTCTTGGCTGGGGTTCATGGTCCTTGTAGGGAGAGGCCTGGGCTCCCACAGACAGCTCTGTGTGAGGGGGCACATCCTCCTTCTTGTCCTAGATTCTTTGAAGGCATTTATTCATGACGGACGTTGTGTCCTTCTGAAAAGGAGCCTGTTTCGGAGGCCAGCTGCCCTGTCTGTCCCTCCTGGAGGGCCCCTAGCCCAGTATCTACCTCTCCCCAGCACCAGCTGCAGGGCTTCCCTTGAAGAAGAGGGTTTAATTATCTTTTGGGAAGCCTTCCCTGTTGACCTCTCCCTTTGACCCAAGTTAAGGATGAGACCTCTCTTCACCCCTCATTCATGGGGCCTTCTTAGAAGCCCAAGGCTAGGGTCCCTGCCAGAACTGAGAGCTGGCAGGAGTCTCTGAGGTTTGTCTAGGGAAGCTAGTGAGGAAGTTTAGACCCAGAGGGCTACCCAGGCAGTAAGGGATTCAAACTCAGCAAGGCCTTTGCCTCCAAACACAGAACTCTTTCTTCCGGTTTTTGAGAGCTGCCTTAGTGGCTAGAATTGTCTGTCCGGTCTTTCTTGGGGAGAAAATCCATGTCAGCCAGCCTGCTTCATTCCTGGCCAAAGCCTCATTTGCAGAGTTATCTTGTTTCTCTGGTGCTTACCAGAGAGGCACGGCTTCTGTGTCCTGTCCCCTCAAAAGCTCAGAGTCGTAACTTGGGGTCTCCCCATCTGGAGTCCAAGACTGGATTCCATCCTTGGAAACCAGGCAATAGCATCAGAGCAAAGGGCAAGGGCTGTGGCTCTCCCTACACTCAGTCTTTTCCTCCAGATGAAGGCCAGGAAACTTTGGCCTGGGGCCTACTCAGGGAGGTTGGAGTGGGGTGGGGCCTGGGTTTCTTCAGTGGGAGTTTGGGGTTTTTCTGTTTCTGCCTCCTCTCGGGGCCCTAGGGAGTCTCTTGGCTGGGGACTGGGTAGGTAGAGGGCCAGCCATGATGAGAAACAAGCTGCATTCTGTCTCTGTTGGGAGCCAGGGTCTGGAGAGAGGAGGGAGAATCTGGCCAATGAGCCTAGGAGGCAGTGCCGGGGCTGGGGGGGGGAAGACAGAGGGAGGGGGGGCTGTAAATTTCCAGATTCAGAGGTTTCCAAGCAAAAACAGAAGCTTTTCAGCAGCGTCTGTTTTCAGAGTGTGTTTGTGGCCTGTGACTTGGCATGGGGAGGGAAACGGGGGAGGGGGGAAGGGGGGAGCAGATAGGAAGGGAGGGAAGGAACAACGAGAAGGAGAAGGCCTGTAAGTCTTTGGTATGTGTGTGTTTTCCCTTCCCCAGAATGCTTAGCTCACTCCCTATCCCCTCTGTAGCCCTAACTCCCCCTGGAAAATTGTGAGCTAGGAAAATGTATAGCAGTGGGGTCTGATGGGTAACAGGAAGCCAGAGCAAGCCCTCAGTTTATCCGTCTACATTTCTCTCCCATCACTCATTCATCTTCACCTGGGCCATTGACCCTATCCCTTCCCTGGGAGGTGGAACAGATCCTCTCCCCAACCTCTGGCCTCTTCCCCACAGTGGTGTATGAACATCGATCCCGCCTGGAGCGGTCCCTGCAGAAGGAACGGGTTGAACACAAGAAGACCAAGGAAGGTAAGGTGCCTGTGGTGGCTCTGGGATTCCAGACTGGGGTTCCCACCCCAGGGACTCTGAACATCCAGACTTGGGACGGATGCCCTCCATCCAGCAAGGAGCCAAGCCTGGCCTTGCTTCCAGGCGCCTTGGGTCTCTGGCTAATATGATCATTGGATGGGATGGGGTGGGATGGGCCACTGTCCTCCCTGGGTGACTTCTAGGCTTCTGACTACTCCCAGACTGGAAGCTGTGAGCCCAGGCCTCTGTCTTCAGAGGGATTCTGGTGACTCTGTCTGGGGTGATTCCTGAAACTAGTGAGTGGGCTAGGGTGGGAAGAGAGAGTCTTGGCAGTGGGGTAGGGTGCATGCCAAGACCCTCTCCTCTCCAGATTTCCTAGTGTACAAACTGGAGGCGCAGGAAGCCCTCAACAAGGAAAAGGTCAGTGGGGCTGAGTGGGAGGGGGCATTTTATACTCTAAGAATAGGAGGGACCCCTCCCCCCAACTGCTGAGCTGTAGCTGGGGAGTGGGGAATCTCTGGGGTCACATGCCAGCTATCAGAACATAGCATAGTAAGGATATTTTGGCATCTTCTGGGGATATAAAGTATGTCTGATGGCTTCATAGCCTGGGATTGATGGGGTTGGAAAGGAGGAATTAGTGAATTACTGTGTTCTTTGAAAATAAACCCAGCTCTGTGGCTTTCACTATGATGATGGGCAGTGCCCTGGGCTGGGAATCAGAATCCCTGGATTCTAGTCTTGATTTTGCCTCTGACTTACTGTGTGACCTTGGATAAATCACTTCCACCCCCTAGTCCTGGGGGAGGGCAAGGGGCAGGATGGGACTCTTCCACAGAATTAAGGGTGGAGAGGATTTGGACTCGGTGATCTGTAAAGTACTTGAAGTGGTAATATTCTCTCTTCTGAGGCCCACCAAGCAGCCAATTTGTGGGCCTTAGACCTGGCTTAATGAACAGGTGAGGATGATATGTTTATCATGATCATGGTTAGCAAGATCATAGTTTATATGTGGGGCTCCGTGATTCTGGAAGACACAGAAAGATGATCCGTGTCCTCAGTTTAAGTGAGGTCCTGATGACCATCAGACTTGGCCAGGGCTGGGTCCTTCATTGTGACAAGCAGGCATGCTGGGAGTGTCTGTGGCTGGTCAGCTGTCTGTGGACCTTTAGTGAGATGTAATTTTTTTTTTCCCCATGCAAGTTCATAGACTCTCTGAAATCTGTCCACAGACCCACTGGGTATCTGTGGACTCCCAGGTTAAAAGCCTCTGATGTAGAGAGAGGTGTTTCCACCTACTTACCACTGTGTTTAATGAAATGTCTGTTCTCTCTTCATGGACCTGGGCCCTGGGCTACAGCAAGACTCGATGAACCGCTATGGGGCCCTAAGTTCCCAGCACAGGATACTCAAGGCAAGGAAACCAGGGAAGAAGGGAAGGGGCTAGAGTGGGGACACTTCCTTTCCCAGTCTCGGGATCCCCCCCATTCCCCAGTGTTCTCTGGGACCCTGGCCTTGCTCCCTCCCCAGTGTTCTAAGCCAGGCCCAGGGGTTGGGGGCTGGACATTGGCCAGGGTGCTTGGATGCTTGGTTCTGAGATGGCCCCTCATCCTGTTGGGCAGGGCTGCACTTGGGGAGGGGTCTTGTGGCAATGCAGGTGGTGCCTGTCTGGGTCAGTGACTTTCTCCACCGGGATGGCAGAGCCAAGGGTGTGTGTGTGTGAAGGTGGGGGCTTGGCTCAAGCCTAAGGGAAGGAATAGGCTGTGGGGAGGCTGCTGTGCTCTATCCTCTCTTGGAATCTCTTTGGTGTTTGAGGACCCCAAAGGACTTGGCTCTGGGGGGAGGGGAGCTGGTGCTTAGCCTGATGTGGGGGGCCCCCCTTCAATTCCCAGAACCAACATGAGGATGTGAAGAAGCAGCTGCTGGACCTGCAGGTACAGCACAGCGGGCTGAGGCTGGAGCATCGGAAGGCACTGGAGAGCCATGGGCAGCGCTATGCCCAGCTGCAGCGTGAGAAGGACAGCCAAGTGGCCAGTCTGCAGGGTGAGGCCCAGGCAGCTGCATCTGAGCTTTGAAAAGGCAGGGCCCCTGGCCTTGGGGAGCCCCAACTGAGGGAGAGGCAGGCCCTTCCCCTTATGGAACCCTTAGAATGAGGAGGAGGTGACATTGCTCAGCTTACATAGAACACTTGTTCTGAAGGGAAGAGCCAGTCTCTTTCATGGGGGAGCTGCTGCTGCTCAGAGGGCAGAGATTGCCCTGTTTCCAGGGATTGCTGATATAACATGTCCTAGACATAAGGGAGGATTTAAGGCAGGGGGACAGGAAACAGACCTTTGTCTCAAGCCAAGCGTCCATTGAGCCAGCGTGAAGCCCTAGCCTTTGGAGAGTCTTGAGCCTGTGATGAATCTCCTGGGCCTGACAGGCTGCCAGGAGTCAGCAGAGGGATGGACGTGGGGGTATATGTGTGTGTGGGGGTCCCTTCCCTAGCCTACTCAGCTCTCACTCTTCCACCCACAGACACAGTGTACAAACTGCGGGAGGAGAGCAAGCTCCTGAGGAAGGCTCACCAGGATATTCACACCCAGCTTCGCAATGCCCAGGTGAGAGGCTGGCCAGCTGTGTCCAGCATCCCAGCTACCAGAGGAGGAAACATGGCCCAGTGGGGAAAGATTCTGCCCCTTTCCCTTACCTTCTACCTGTGTGACCCTGGACAAGTCACCGAACCTCTGCTGCCTTATTTCCTCAACTGTAAAATGAGGGGGTTGGACTCGCCATCTTTGAAGGCAGTTTAGAAGCACAGTACACAAAGCCTTGGACCTGCAGCCAGGAAGATCTGAGGCATTTCCTAGCTCTGTGACCCTGGGCAAGTCCCTTTAACTTCTACATGCCTCTGCTTCCTCAGCTGTAAATGAGGAACATAGACTTGTTGTGAGGGTCAAATGAGATAATTTTGTAAAGTCCTACATAGTAGGTGCTTAACTCGTGCTTGTTCCATTCTCCCCTCCCCCTTCCCCTCTAAGGTCCCTAAATCTCTGACCTTTTGACCCTCCAATGAGGGGAGAGAAGGGCCGGTTATTTGAGTGGTGAGGACATGGGTAGGTTAACCCTATCAGCCCCACTCTGTCCCCCCTTCTAGTCACAGATGGAGGAGTTCCGCCAGCTTAAGGAAGCCTTGCAGAAGATGCCCAGCTTCCAGGAGCCCAGTGCCAGCCGGCGGCGGCAGCAGCAGCAGGAGCAGGTGGTCTTCCAGGCCCCGAGGCAGCAGGCTCAGCTCAGGAAGCCTCAGGTAGAGAAAGACCAGGGTTTCTCTGAACTCCTGAGAATGGGGGTGGCATAATGTGAGGGCTTCCCACTGGGAAAAAGCACAGTCTAGAACTGAGAGCTTCAGTAGCACTAAAGACTCCATGTGCCTTGGTTTGTTCAACAGTAAACGGGAGCCCCTCAGGGGTACCCAGGGGTCATAACATTTTGTTGGTTCACTCAGATCCTAACCCTGAGTTACCACCTGAGGGAACCCCCCCCCCCAGACAGCTTGAATTATTAGGAGATTTTTCCACACAAGCTGAAATTTGCCCTTTTCCACCTCCCACCTATTGGTCCCACCTATTCTGTCCTCCAAGGCCAAGCAGAAAGTGTCTGTTCCTTCCACATAATAACTTTTCAAATATGACTAGATATCTGTGATGTCCTGACATGAGCCTTCTCTTCTCTACTAGAAACTAACCCAGTTCCTTCTGCCAAAAGGTTTTTCAACAAAATCCAACACACTAGAAAACATAGGAATAAGTGGGCCTATTTTTTTAAAATTTAATAGTATTTTAGACTTATTCTTAATATAATAAATGTCATCTATCTAAAGCCAAGAACAACTGATCAATCAATCGATCTATCTATCATCTATCTATCCATCCATCCATCTATCTATCTATCTATCTATCTATCTATCTATCTATCTGTATATCTATCTGTCTATCTATCAAATGGAGAAAAGTTAGAAGTTTTCCCGGTAAGATCCAGCATAAAGCAAGGATGTCCATTATCACCACTACTGTTTAACATATTAACATCTGTTGTAATATGCTATAGATATTTATAAACTATCTATAGCAATAAGAAAAGAAAGAGAAATTGAGGAAATAGGCTTAGGCAAAGAAAAAATAAAATGATCACTTTTGCATATGATATGAGGACTTAGTCAGAAAACCCTAAAGAGTCAACCAAAAAATTAATCAAAACAATAAATTCAGGAAGTTGCAGTACATAAAACCTATATAAATCATCAGCATTCCTGCATATTATCAACCATTTCCTTCTGCACACCCTCATAAGGCATGGATCCAAGGTACCCTGTGTGACCTTTGGCCTTATGCACATCATTTGTCCTCAAGGGACCTCAGTGTTCTCATTTTTAAAATTAGGGGGTTAATTGAACTTGGGGACTTGTAAGGTTTCTTACAGCTCCAGATGTATGGTCCTCTGTTCATCCTGGTCCCCCTACCTGGTCCATTCACTCTCCAGCTGTCAGTGGCCTTTCTTAAGTATAGAATCCTAAACTAAACTCATAATAGTCCAAACACATCAAATCAGACATCAGGAATATTGACCCAGCTTGTTCCTTTATGGGAGTCTTCTGCCTAGAAATGGTAGTTGAAGCTTTGAGACTGTAACAAGAAGACAGAACCCAAAGGAGACCTTTGTTGAACAGCTACATTAAGGGGTCCCGAAGAAGTTGAGGGTCTTCCAAAGGAGAGAGAGAAAGAGCTCTGACATTTCAAATATGTGTTATTTGACTGCAAACTCCCTGAGAGCAAGGACTAGCTGACATTTTAGTTTGTATCCCAAGCCCCTACAGCAGTGTCTGGTGTACAGGAGATGCTGGAAAAGTAGCTTGTGGATGATTGGAGTGATATTGAAGAAGAGGGTTTCTGGTAGGGAGGGGGTGGTTAACAGTGCCAAACACTACAGGGAATTCATGAAGGCTGAGAACTGAAAAGAATCCACTGGATGGAGAGGAGTATGGGACAGGGGAAGAGGAGAAGTTTGATTACAAAGGGTGGAGGAGACAGGGACGCTAGGGGTGCATGGGGTAAAGAGACGTTGATCAGTGAAAGCAGGGAGAGAGACGAGTTAGCAAGGTCAACAGAAGGGAATTTTTGGATTGGAGAGGTGGGAAAGGGGAGAGATTGAAGGGGTGGGGTGGAGAAGGGAGAGAGACAGAGAAAGGAGTGAGGGAGAGACAGACACAGATACACAGAGAAACACAGAGGGAAAGGAAAGAAATGAGCGTTGAGTGCCTACAGTGAGAACAAATGTATTTGTTAAGTGGTTAGCACAGGGTTGGTGCTTAATAAATGCTCATTCCCATCCTCTTTCCTTCCCTTCTATCACTGGGGGATACAAAGAAATTCCAGACCCTGCTATCAGACCCTTGATGGTCCTCCCTAGCCTTTCACCTCCTGGAAGATTATTTGTGTTCGTGTATATTTGGTGCGATCTGCTCTGGGCTCATGTGGATCCCCCTTGGGAGGATGTGAACACCTTAAGGGGAAGGACTCATGGGTTTTGGATCTTGTATTACCTGGCCCAGTGGCTAGCACTGTTCCTGGCACTTTATGGGCGCTCAGTGAATGAATGAATGAATGGAGTAAAAGGCTAGGTCATCTGTGTTTGGGAGCTGTTGACAGGAAGAAGAGAAGGTTTGAAATATTTACTTTGGGGGGAAGTGATAAGGAGCCTGTCAGAGTAGAGTTGAAGTATCTCTTAGCAGGGAAAGCCTGGCTGAGGTTATTTACCAGGATTTTGTAGTGAGTAAAATCAGTTTGATTTTGTAACTTCTTTCTGTGATGTTCAGCTGCCCTGGGGAATAGACTTGAGAAACTGGACCTGACCTGGTGATGCTGGCTCCTCAGAGCCTGTGGTGGTGTATCTAAGCTGGCTCCAGCCTGTACCCCTACCTTCCTCCTGCAGGTGTTTGTTGCCACAGGCTCCAGAGTGGCCCTAAACCCCCAGGAGCCAGAGTTGGCCCCCCGCTGGAACCCCCAGTCTGCCTTGCCCCCTGCGACATGGGCCTTGCCTCCAGCTGGGCCACCTTTCTCAGACCTGAAGTTGCCTTCTTCTGGGCCCTCTGCCTGGCCCCAGAAACCCATCGAGGGCCATGTTCTCCGCTTCACCAGAACTGTTAACAGCCTTCCAGTCAGGCCCCCAGTATGTCTTTCCCCACCCCCTGCATGCTCTGGGTGGTTCCCCTACTTGTGGATGTTGCTGCAAGGGTCGGAAGTCATTTAGACAATCACTTCTCACCAGCTGTTTCCTCTTCTTCCTCCCCAAGACTGGAGGTGTTTTATCTAGTGGAGGGAAGGGAAGGCCCCAGGGGGTGGAATCACTGGAGCTAGAACTCTATAGAGTGACCCCTGCTCCTGGATTACTTTGAAATGGGTAGTCTCTCAGGGACCTGAGCTGGGTGTCTGGCTTGTCCCTGGGAGTCCTAGACCCCAGAAACCAGTTAACCAGGGTTCTGGGTTAGGCATGAAGTGTATCACTAGAAATCCAAAAATTTCCCCCTTCCCCTTCAGCCTTAACTCCTCACCTCAAGGTCTACTCTGCCCTGCCTCACCAGCTGATAACATTGACTGTGCCCTTAAGACCAGAATAAGAGCTGCTTAGTGAATAAAGAAGAGATTTTGGGGAAGAGGCTGGGGTAGGATCCTTGGCCAGGGATGCTGAACTGCCTCCCCCTGCCCACAGATTCAGCCAATAGTGGTGGTGGCAGCCCCGGTTTCTACCTTCCCTGAGAGACCCAGCCCTCGGGGTCGGCCCCCTCAGCAGCAGCCTCCCACAGGGATGGAGAGAGAGCCCCAGGTTCTCCCAGCCCCTGGTAGCCCCCAGGTACAGATGCAGAGGTGGGTGTCTGGGCTGGGGCCAGAGGTGGGGGGGAGAAGAGGGAAACGGGCCCGAGGGGATGAGCATCTCCCCCAGCTCCCTTTGGTAGGCCTGACCCCCAGTGCTTGAGAAGTCCTTCCTAGTGCCAGGCTCTAGGATCTCTGCCATCTTTCACGTTGGGTGCTAGCTACAGTGTCTGAACAGCCTGGTCCTTCAGTGTTGGAGTGATTTTCAGAAGATTCATATAAGCAGAACTCAGGGCTCTTTCCAGGAGAAAATGTTGAGACTTATTTTCTCCTGTTATGTAGGAAATTTACTTATGTCCAAAGTGTTTATCACACATGGCTGTTTTTGAATACAGGTTGGCTTCAATTTGTTCTTGTTTTCCCCCCAATTCCAGGGGCTAGATTTGGAACCAAAGAACCTAGATTTGAATCCTGGGGAGCCTCAGTTTCCTCATCTGGAAAATGAGGGGATGGGATGATGACCTCAAAGGTTTCCACCAGCTCTAAATTCCTCAGGCTTTTCCCCTTTCCCCATCCCCCATTCAGGCTGCATCTCTGGGCTCTTGGATAAGTATTGATAGTTTTAGTCAATATATATCAAGGGCAAAACACGCCCAAAAAGTGCTTGGGAAATGCTGCTGTTAAGATTCCGGCATAGTGAAAATAGGGAAGGATGGAGAGGGGGTCAGAGAAACCTGAGATCAGATGCCATTTAGGAGCTCCATGACCATGCAAATAGAGGGCTTTGCAAATGTTACAATGTTAGCATAGGGTGTTATTAGCAGGTCTGTCGCTGGAGAACCTTCCCTGAGATCTAGCCCTAGCTCCCTTTTCCATCCCCCAGCTGGCAAGATATTGTCAACAGAGTGAATGCCCAAGAGAAGAGCCAACAGTATCCCCCGAGCAGCCAGCCCCTGGGGCAGGGACAGCCTCTTCTACCTGCCAACCCAGGAGAAAGGGCAGAGCACCCAGCCCCCACCAAAGAAGCCCCCAGAAGAGCAGCACCTGATGAGGAGGAACTAGAGATGGGTAAGTGTGACAGCCCCAGTCCCAGTCTGGCTGCAGAGCCATGAACCTGGGTCCCTTACTGTCTGTGTGACCTTGGGCAAGTCACCCTCCTCCTCTGTCCTCAGTGGCCTTTGATTTCTTCATTTGCAAAGTGAAAGGATTGGACCAGCTGGATATCCAAGGTCTCTTCCAGCTGTTCTTTGAATCAATGACCCCTGGTGCTCAGATTCTTTGGGGCCTTGTTTCCTCCCCTTGGCGAAATGGAATGAATACCCTAATGGCAGAAGGGGAACACAGCTTTGCCAGTCAGGGGATATACATTGTTATACATTGGGATACAGTGTTACACATTGTCAGGTATATTGGTTGGCAATTGAGAATAAATTGTTGTAAGTCAGGAGACACAGAGTTATGTGACAGGAAATATTTTTTAATGTAAACAGTATTTTATTTTTTCCAATTACATGTAATGATTTTGACATTCATTGTTTATAAGACTTTGAGTTCCAAATTTTTCCCCCTCCCCAAGATGACAAGCAATCTGATATAGGATGTGTGTATGCAATCGTGTTCAACATTTCCACATTCGTCATGTTGTAAAAGAAGAAACAGAACAAAAGGAAACAAAACAAAACAGAGAAAGAGAAAGCAGTCGGCTTGGATCCGCATTTGGATGAATCTGCATTCAGACTCCATGGCTCGGGAGGTGGACGGCATTTTCTGTCATGAGTCCTTCGGAATTAATTGTCTTGGATCATTGTATTGCTGGAAGAGCTAGGTCACCCATAGTTGTACAATGTTGCTGTTACTGCCTACAGAGTTCAGTTGGGACACACTGCCCCATACCTGGAGGGACATTGTAACAAGCCAGTGGAATACACTGCCACCTGCCTAGAGATACATTGTAACAAGCCAGTGGGACACATTGATAACTGCCTAGAGATACATTGTAACAAGCCAGTGGGACACATTGATAACTGCCTAGAGATACATTGTAACAAGCCACTGGGACACATTGATAACTGCCTAGAGATACATTGTAACAAGCCAGTGGGACACATTGCCACCTGCCTAGAGATACATTGTAACAAGCCAGTGGGCCACACTGCTCCATGCCTGGAGATACATTGTAACAAGCTAGTAGGACACACTGTTGTACATTAATGAGCCTTCCAGCGGAGAAGGCTCTTCAGGCTCAAGCCCTTGTCTTTCCCATAATTCCCTTCATCCTTTTCTTGAAGCAGCCATAGGGAATCATAGGAACCAGCACAGAGGTCAGATTGCCCTGATGAGGCTGTCACTTCAAGTCATCAAGCACTTACTATGTGCTAGGCATTAGGGATACAAATGTGAAATAGCTCCTTACCCTCAAAGAGCATCTGTTCTGCTGGAGGGAAGAACAGGTACCTTGAGAAGGAGATACAAAATAGAGAAGATGTGAAGTAATTTTGGGGGGGGGGAATAGAGATCACTACCAGCTGGGGAGCTCGGGCCTTGAACCTGGGCTCAGAAGGAAGTGAGGGACTCCACAAAGCAGAGGTGAGGAGGAAGGGCATCCAGGTATAGTGTTCAAAGGTGCATAGGTGGGAAATTGACATTCACATCCCAGGAATACCAAGTGGGTCAGTGTGCCTTCAGCATAGAGTATGAGAGAGGTCAGTCTGAAAAGGACTTATGATCAGTCACCAGGCATTTATTAAGTACCAGCTGTATACCAGGCAGCTAGATATTGTAGTAGTTAGAGAATACAGCTTAGAGTGAGGAAGACCCGAATTCAAATCCTGCCTCAGATACTTATTAGCTGTGTGACTCTGGGCAAGTCACTTAGCTGCTTTCTTCCTCAGTCTACTCATCTGAAAATGGGGATAATAATAGCCTTTACCTCACAGGATTATGAAAACCAAATGAGTTACCATGTATAAAGTTCATTGCATAAGAGTGCTATATAAATGCTAGCTAGCTGTATCCAGCTCTTTGCTAGGCACAAGGCTTGCAAAGATAAGTTCCTGCCCTCAAGGAGCTTCCATTCTCTCTGAGAAGATAATCTATTAACAGAATAAATGCAGATGATCCAAGTGCCAGCAGTCCAGATTGTGAAGAGCTTTAAATGCCAAGCTAAGGAGTTGTATTTTATCCTAGATGTATGTACTAAGGGTCACTGATGCTTCCTGAGCAGGGTTAGATCCATGAACTAGAAAAAAAAAGTGCTGTATGAAAAGATGGGTTGGAAATATGAGAGAGAAGCTGGATTGACCAGGCACTCCTGGTTAGAAATTTTTCCTCAGGCCCCCACCCCCACCCCATGACTTCATCCAAGGCCCATTAAAAAGCCAGCCACATTTGTTAAAGGGTTGGAGCCCTGAATTGATGGTGTTCTTGAGGCTGGGCCCGCAGCATAATGGGTGACTAGGGGGAGGTGGCATTATTCTCTTTCACACCCTGACTTCCTTTCTGAACATTAACTGGGGTCTTTAGCTAGGTGGCATATCTCCCTCCCCCGCACCAGTTAAGGTAGTCAGGCTGATCCCTTTGCCCTCCTCCCCCCAGATGCTGGCATGATTGAGCGGGAGGAGAACATACGACCCAGAAAGGAGTCAGAGGCCCAGGGCCCAGTGGTGAGTATGGGATCTCTGAGGCCTGAGTGCCTTGGGGGGAGGGTCTGGGGTGGCACCTGGAGGGTTCTGCCCACTCTTGCTTCTTTCTCCAGGCACCTGGAGGGTTCTGCTCACTCTTGCTTCTTTCTCCAGGGACCTGATGCCCTTGCAGACCCTGCCCATGATCCCAACAACCAGGGTGAGGATGAGTTTGAAGAGGCAGAGGTAGAGCAGCCAAGGTTGGAAGAGGGGGCCCCAAGACCCCAGCAAGCTCAGGAACCCCAGGAACAAGGACCAGAAGAGCAGGGCCAGGTGATGAAAGAGGTGAAGCCCGGGCCAGGGGGAGGTGGGTACCAGCTACTTTGACTGAGAGGCTGAGGCTCTCCGAAGCCCAGCCTCATGACTTTTGCCCTTGGTTTGGGACCACAGGCTGGAGCAAGACCCCACAGGACTGGCACTGAGCTACTGAGCGATTACCAGGATGATCAGGAACTGGTAAGGTCTGAAGGAATGAGGGCATTGAGGGGCTTGGTCTGGGGGCTCCCAGATAGGCTGGAAGTTGGGATGACAGTGGGCTGTGAGACGCTCTCCTCTTCTCAGTATTTTTCTGGAGCCAGAGGTCTAAAGGTCTGGAGTCATAACCAGTGCCTAGGAGAAAGGCACTGGTCTTTCTCCTTAGCTTCCTAAGGAAAGATGGAAACCAGAATTTATTAGTCAGTTACAATATACTAGGCCCTGTGCTTGTTGGGCTACAAATACGAACATGAGATTCTAGAGCTGAAAGGGACTTTAGAATTGATTTAGTCTGACCCTCTCATTTTACAGAGAAGGAGACTGAGGCCCAAGAGGTCCAGTAACCTGATCAGGGTCACA
>CM053596.1:20844291-20871704 GCA_028646575.1 Pseudocheirus occidentalis | reverse complement strand
GTAACTGTGCCTCCAGTGCAGCTGATCTGCTCTCCTATAGACACGGCTCCCCGCCTGATGCCCCAGGGCTTGACCCGGCCGGGGTTTCGGCAGCCGGTCCCAGACTGCTGCGCTGCCTGTAGCAACAGATGTGCTTTCTGTCTTGTGGAGAGTTTTGGAGCTTGAAAATCTGTTTAGCGTCCCATTTTATGAGTTTTTTAGCGTGTTTGTGTGGAAGCTGTGGTGCTTTGCTGCTTCTATGCTGCCATCTTGACTCCGCCCCCCAAGTTCAATGATTCTTAATTAGGATATCTTGTATTTTCTTCTATATTTTCAGTATCTTAACTTTGTTTTTGTAAATAACTTTTTGTTGATATTTTCTGCTTCTTGCATGGCTATAGTTGTCCCAAGTATCTTCCCCCCACCTCCTCCAAGAGAGCCACCCTATATGACAGATAGTATTTTTTAAGGGAGATAAAAGATCAGCACCATTGGTCCTTACATTGAAAAAACTTCAAAGTGAATGCTGAAAACTAAAAATCAATGATTTTTTTCTAAAAAAAAAAAAGAAAAAGAAAAAAAAGAAAAAACTCCTAAGCATGCAATTTATAACACCTGTGGACTTCCTCCCTGGCAAAAGAAGCGGGGGGGGGGGTGTCTTAACTTTGTTTTACTATTTCTTGTTGCTTCATGAACTCATTGGTTTCTATTTGTTCCATTCTAATTTTCAAGGAATTTGTTTGCATAGGCAGGTTTGTTTTACTTCTTGTACCAAATGGTTAATTTCCTTTCCAATTTTTTATTCTATAGCTCTCATTTCTTTTTCAATTTTTTAAAAGTGCTCATATTCCATTTATTGAAAACATTTTATAACACTCTATTGCTTCATCTCTTCTGGACATTCTAGTTAGGTTTATGCCAAAACTGTGCTTTTCTCTGAGGCATTGCTTGTCATTCTCTTCTCACATTCATTTGTGTCTTAAGTTTTCCAAACACCATATTACCACATTATGGTGGGATTTTTTTTCTTAGTCTTCCAACCTACTTCCTGATTTTAGACTTGATGTTATGGTTAGGTTCTGCTGTGTGTCTGAAAGGTTTGGGCTAGTTCTAATGCTTTCTTGGAGTATTGTATGATTGCAAGTTATCAGGGACATGGTAGGGATGAACAAGCTTTTAGTGCTCCCAAAATTGTCTGATCAAGGGAAAAGTCTGATTGCTGCCCCCATATCTAAGATCTGCAAGTTCCTGCAGTAGATATGGTCATGTTACTGGGCTCTGCCCCATCAGAATTGTTGGTTTCCTTTTGGTCTGGGCTACCTGATTTGGATTATCTCTCTGTAGGTTGAGCTAGAACTAAGACTCTGTGCCTGGGTCTGAGCCACACCACTGCTACAGTTGGCTTCTTTAAAAAAATTTTTTTTGTTTGCTTTTTGGAGGGTAATTGGGGTTAAGTGACTTGCCCAAGGTCACAGGGCTAGTTTTTGTGTTAAGTGTCTAAGTTCAAATTTTAACTCAGGTCCCCCTGACTCCAGGGTCAGTGCTCTGTTCACTGCACCACCTAGCCGTCCTGCAGTTTCTTTTTCAGTACTCCCTATTGCCCAAATGCTCCCTAGTTGGGAATGCTACCTCTGTCGTGGGCCCCCTTCTCAGAACAGAAGGGCTCCCGCTCCTCATGAATGACAAAGTTGAACAGAAGGAGAGGACTCCTTTGGCATGACCTATCCCTGTTGCTTCTGCTTGCTCCAAGGCAGCTGTTCCTCTAGTACTAAAACTGCTTGTCACAGCTCTGCTCAGTGCACATGATCACTTCTTTGGACCCTAGACTTTTATTCTTACAGCTTAAGATTACATTCACATTTCTTTGTAAGCAGCCCTGTCACACATAATTCTGCTGACTCATATTTCATTTGAGGACAAGAGAAACCCTAAGTCTTTTTCACCTAAACCCTGGTCTGCTCAGGTCGTCCCCATCTGGCAGTTGGATAAACTATTTTTTTTGTACCCAAACAGGGAATATTTATCCCAAGGGAGTTTTATCTACTTTAATTTCTTCACGTCATTTCAACCTTTTGAAAAGTTTTCACATATTAATTCTGTCACACAATGGTGGATACAGTGGTAATTGCCCAAGAAGCCCCTAAGATTCCCTCACCATGTTCAAAAACTGTTTTTCTACCCCTTGGTGTTTGGCCAATTTTCCGGAGAGATCCCACAGGAACCCACATTCCCCACTAGAGGGCAGCAGTGTCCTTCTAACCATCCATCAGGTCAGTGGCTGTTTCTGAAAATAAGCCCTGTGGGGTCCTGGCTTCATCTGCCAGCTGTCAACAGCTCTGCAAATTCAGCCTGACACCATTTTACAGCCGTTCCTATAGAGCTTTCTAGGGTGTGGAAGAAGTCACTTCTGGAAGCCCATAGGGTTCCCTCCTTAGCATCAGGGAAGCCGCACAGTCCTGTGGATCTGGACCCAGACGACTAGGATTCAGATTCCCCCTCTGTGTGACCATGTACCTGTGTGACTATCACCATGGTCAGACACTTACCCTCCCTGGATGGCAGTTTCCTACAGCTGGAGATCCAGGGTCCTATGATTCCTCCAGGATCTGGCTGTCTCTCTCTCTTTCTGTCTCCTTTCTCTCCTCTCTATGTCTCACACACACACACACACACACACACACACACACACACACACACACAAAGTCAAAGGACTTTATGCCTTCTGAGTTACCAACATTCCCTGACTTCAAAGGCAATCATTATAATGAAAATTCCTTTTGTCTGTAACTCCCCTAAAGTCATCATTCAGGGCCTTTCCTTCCTCCCTCAGGAATATTCTCTGCACCCCATGGTCCTGTTTGCAAACAGGCCAGGTCAGGGGAGGATACAGGCACACAAGGACCTAGCTTCAGCTCTCCAGGTGGCCAAGGTTAAAGATGGATCTTGTCACTGTCACTGAGAACGTCCATGCTCAGCTCCAGCTCTCCTAGCCAATGCATCTGGAAGCTGCTGGCCCTTTCACCTTTGTCCTCAGTGGCCGGGCCAGGGGAGGGCAGGGTGGCAGACACAGGACTTTGGAGAGGCACAGAACAGTTCTACTATCAACCACAGTACTCAGCATTTCCAGAAGGGAACTCCTGATATTCTCTCTCCCCTTAATCTCCCCATTTCTACTGATGTCCTGCATGCCTCCAGTCAACCCAAGCACTCATCCTTAGAATGATCTCGTCTTGTTTGTACATAGTTGTTGGTACTGTATGGTCTCCTCCATTAGTCTGTGAGCTCCTTGAGGGCAGGGACTGTCTTTTGTGTTTCTTTGTATGCCCAGTGGAAGGAGTGGAGTATATATGGAAGGAGGGAGGTAGCTTTTCTGGGTCTAGGAAGAAGCTGCACTCCAGGAGGGTGCTGTTCTTTCACCCCGAGCTGGAAGGGGAGAACACATTTCAGAAAGAACACTGGGTGGTGAGTCCACAGAACCTGGGCCTGGGCAAGTCAAAACTACCTGGCATTTACTTCATATCTATTTTTTATTCAATTATATGTGTGTGGGTTCTTTAACCAAGGGAGAAGACAAGCTTCTGTGGGGCAGGGGCTCTTTTGTTCTTTATACCTGCAGTACCTACATAGGGCCAAGCAAATGCAAAGTTCCTAATAAGTGTTTGTTGATTGTTTGTTTAGTCTCTTGGCCTCAGTTTCTCTAGTTGTAAAGTGGGGAGGTTGGTTTAAATTCATTTGTTCATTTTTATATAACTGGTACAATATTTCCCTGAGAAGGCTGGGAACATTTTGTCTTTGGATGTTCTCTCTCCTGGTCTAGCACAAAGCCTAGAATATAAAGTCTTTACCTGTGATTTCATTGGTATGGGCACTTCCCAGAGAGGTGCATCACTCCTGTGTCTATCTCAGACTCAATGGGTCCAAAATAGAACTTTCTCCACCCCAGTCTTTCCCTTATCACTCTTCCCTAATTCTGATGAAAGCATCCCCATCCAGAGGTATACTGGCAAATGTTTAACAACCAGCTTGCCAAGGGTGGGAAGGGGGGAAGTAAGTGTCTGCAGGATTCACTTTTAAGTTTAGGAAGCATTGCTAACATTTTCTCCATCACTTTTTTTTTGTTTTTTGGGGTTTTTTTGTTTTTGGAGGGCAGTTGGGGTTAAATGACTTGCCCAAGGTCACATGGCTAGTTTTTGTGTGTGTGTGTGTGTGTGTTAAGTGTCTGAGGCCGGATTTGAACTCAGGTACTCCTGACTCCAGGGCCCGTGCTCTATTCACTGCGCCACCTAGCCGCCCCCTCCATCACTTTTTAAAGACTAGATAATCCACACTACAATCTATCAAGTTCTGATTTGTAGTATGTCCTGATTTCCAAGATGTAAATGCTTTATCTAAAAATGTAACAGTCAGTTCTCCCAAGCTGCTAAGAGCTGGCTCCAGCACATCTTTCTTGTCACCCAGGTTTCCAGCCTCAGAGTCATTATCTGCTCTTCCTTCTCTCTCTGCTCTCACATTCAACCAGGCCCTTTGAATCCTGATTGTAATAACTTCCTAATTTATGTCTTTGTTTCTACTCTCTCCCCTCTCCAGCCCAGTCCTCCACACAACAGTAATATGTGTGTGTGCATGTGGATGTGTGTGCACGTGTGTGCGCATGTGTGTGCATGTGTGTGTGTTCCACAAACAGAGATCTGGCCACGTCATTCCCTCACTCAAACATGCCAGTGGTTCCCTTTTGCCTCGAGGATAAAGCGTCCGTTCCCCAGCTTGGTGTTTAAAGGCTTGTCCAGTGTGACTGATGTGTAATTTCATTGTTTAACACAATTGCTCATAGCACAATGAGAGGCTATGATCTGTAAGTGGTAACACACCTGTTATAGTGTCAAGGGCAGGATTTGAACCCAGGTAGTCTTGGCTTTGAGAATGACTGGGTGGTATAATGGATGGAATACTGAATTTGGAGTTAGAAAGACTTGAGTGCAAATCTTGCCTCAGACACTTACTAGCTATGGGACCCTGACCAAGTCACTTAACTTCTCTGAGCCTCACTTTCCTCATCTAGAAAATGGGGGTGATAATCAAATCTGCCTTAAGGATTGTGGCAAGGACCAAACGAGACAGAAACTGAGGCCCAGAATGATTTGTCCAAAGTCACACAGGCTGTCAGTGGTACAGGGGATAGAGCGCTGGACCTGGAATCAAGAAGACCTGAGTTTAAATCCTACCTCAGATACTTACCAGCTGTGTGTCCCTGGGCAAGTCACTTAACCTCCACCAACCTCAGGTTCCTCTTGTGTAAAATGTGGATAACAGTAGCATCTACCTCCTAGTAGTAGTAAAAAGAGGTAATATTTCTAAAGTCCTTTGCAAACATTAAAGTATTATGTAAATGCTAGAAAAAAGTATCAGGGCTAGGATTTGAAATGTGAAAATCTTTCTGTTAGAGGCAGTGTAGGATAGGGGATACTGAGTCAGCTTTGAAGCCCACAAGACCAAGGTTCAAATGTTTCTTCTGATATAAACTGTCTGTGTGACCGAGGAAGTTTGGGAACTTCCCAGTGCTCTGGGCAACTTTCTAAGTCTGGAAGTTACAGAGAAGAGGCATATTCCTCCTGGAGGAGATCCCTAGACCAATGAAGCCACAAATCTGTCCTTTTCTTCTTCTATAATTGACTGGGTTTAATGGTTACTAACTATTAACTGGTTCAGCTAGTTAGAATGCTGTACTTTCCCTCAGGGACTTTTCGGTCTAATAGGGAGGTGGGGGTTGGGAGGGAGGCACACAATGACATTTACCATGTATGCAAATAACTAGAAGACAAGGTTCTTAAACACAAGAGGAGGGCCCCAGAAGATGGTCTCCAAGGGCTCTGGCAGTTCTAATGCTGCCCTGGCAGGGTTTGTCTGAGGTCTAGATCCTGACATTCAGAAGGAGACTGAAGACATTACAGTCCGTTCTTCTCTGTCATGACGAGGGCTCTCTGCCAGTGGCTCCCTCCTCCCCCACTAGGACAGTAAGGACAAAGGCAGCCAGTCATTCCTGGCGCTGATATGGCCCTAGCAGGAGCCTCATGAAAATGAGAAAGGTGAAAGCTGCTGCAGTGGACCTGGGGTTGGACAGCTCCAAGGAAGCCAAATACTCAGTGAGGGAATGAAAGCTTTGTGAGAGAGTGGGGCTCAATGAGAGCGTGGGGACTCAGCGATGTAAGTGGGAGGTCTGTGGCTAGGTGCTGTATGACGGGGATGGAGGCTTGAGGAATGCAACAGTGTGCTGATTGAAGAGGTCAGGAGAGCCCAATGAATGGTATATTCAGTGAAAAAGATGGGAGTACAGAGAGGAAATGGGGGTGCAGTGAGGGGAATGAGACTTCAGAGAGGGCAAGAGCAGTTCAAAGAAAGAAAAGTGAGGCTCAAGGAGGGGCATAAAGGTTCGATGAAGGAGAGAGTGTGCTGAGCAAGTAAGGAATGAGGATTCAGTGAGTGGGATAGGCATCCAATAATCGCAAGAAGGGTTCAGTGAGGAATCTGAAGTTTCAGTGAATAGGATAGTGTTCTGAGTAAGGCAGGGATAAAAGCTCAGTGAATAGGATGGCATGTTGAGAGGGGGAGAAAGAGAGCCTCAATGGATGGAAGAGAATACTTAATGAAGGGGCTAAGGGTCCAGTGACTGAAACATGATGCTAAGTGAATTGAGGAGTGCTAAGTGCAGTTTGGCATAGGGTGCTCAGGGAAGGAGCCAGGAGCTCCAGGAGAGGATGAGGAAAGAGGGCTCTCATGGTGAGGCAGCAAAAGGAGGAAGCTCCCAGATGGCCATGGGAGCTACTTTATAAAGACAATAACCAGGGTTGTTCTGGGATCTCTTCCAGAGGGAGACAACCTCTTCATGGCTAATGCTAAACTTTTGCTGGGTATGTTTTGGAGGAGTTCTGTCATGTTGGGGTAGAGCCAACTCCATCTTCACTCTAAAACTGTCTTTAACTTCCTACAGCTACATGGGGGGCATTGTGAGGGCTGGGGGGAACAGTTCCTCAAGTGTCTGAGAGGAAGACCAGGGCCAGGGCATCATATGCTGGATGCTTCTGAAGGACTTTTGACCAGCCTGGGAAAGGCAGTCTGGTGTGGAGGCATATGGAACAGCAGGACAGAGTGTAAAGGGCCCTCAATTTGGCTGTGGAAGAGGGCTGGGCTTGGATCTTTCCATGAATTTTGTGTGACCCTGGGCAAGTCACTTGTTTTCTCTCTATGTCAATTTCCTCATCTCTAAAATAAGATGATAATAACTGTAGTCTTTCCCTCATAATGTTATTGGGATCAAATGAGATAATCCAGGTAAACATCATGTGTATTATAAAACAATGCACTGAATGTCAGCTATTGTATGAGGCAGCATTATGCAGTGCAGTGGTTCTCACTGGGTTCACCATGATGGTTCACACTAAAAATCCTTTAAGGGGGCCTTAAGCAGCAAATAATTGCCCAATTAAATGACAAATATCTTCTTCCTCTGTGAGAACAAATATGTGCATGTTTGAAGCATTATAAGTTTTCTTCTGCAGAGATCATGTGTATAGAGATTATATCAAACTCTGACCACTTCTAACAAAGTGAAACATGCCCTTGCAATTCCTCAACTTGTCATCAAATTGTTTCCAAATCCTCCACAAGGACTCAACACTGGAACACAAACTGATTCCTAACAGATGGTCAGACTCATGCACATCCCCTGATTCATTTTCTATACTGTATAGAAGTAGCTCTCTCATTCCTCTCTGCTTCCCTCTGATAATACTTCATCAGCCATGTAACCATTTGGTCAACATGTATTGGTCAACATGGCCAACAAATACAACATTTGTATTCTTTCAGCATAAATGTCAGCCAGCGTGAAAACCATGGTTGCTGGCTAGTCACATTACAAATCTTCTTGAAACCGTCATGGACCATTACACACATTTTGCTGAAACAAACCTTAATGTTGCCCCTTATTGTAGTATTATTGCTGTTCCCGTATTTAATCGTATTCCTCTGATTATGTTGTTATTCTTCTATCTGGTGGATTTTCAAATGAAATGGTTGGCAACCCCAGTAATCACTCAGTAGAGTTTTCATGAAAATGTAGCTGGTGTCCAGATGGTAGAAACTAAGCAAGTCACTTGTGAAGAGACTCTTTCCTTACAGAGGTTAGTTTATATATAAACACTTTTTAAAATGAAGCAATCCATGAAGCTGAACATTAGGTACATTTATAATTTAATAAGGTGCTTATCAGTCAGTAGAAAAGTAAATATTTTATGTTGTAAAGAGCTGTTCATTGTCATCGATTGGCTAGGTAGCTAAAAATGAAAAAAACTTGTAAAACTCTCCTACCATTTCCTACAACACAGTCATGTAAAGAAGCATTTTCACTTTATTCTTGTGTTAAATCAAAATACAGAGATAAACTCAAACAGAACCAGATTTAAGATCTGTGTTTGTCTGGTGCTCAGCCAAATGTTGCAAACCTTTGTTCAAATAAAAAGTTCAACTGGAAATGTAGTTTATATATGATTATTATATTACATTGAATATCTTCCAAGTTGTAACTCGTTTTATTAAAAATGTCATGTCTGTTCGACAACAATTTTAAAATAAGGAAATTTAATATGAAATCTTACAGATAATACTGAGCATATGAAGTCTTGCTGGGTTACTTTTAGTCCTTGCAGAATGTTCCACATAAAATATTGATAATTATCTAATGAGCAGAGTTTTATGCTTTCATATTTAGAATTTTCACAATTAGAGGTAGAATAAACTTTTATATTTTGTAATTATAATTATAAAGTGTACATTTTCATTTGGAGCTTTGGTGGGCCAAAGTTATGAAGTTATGGAAAGCACCTAATGAATAAATCTACCAAAAAGCCGCTATGGATAGTATACTAAATTACCCTGGGAGTTCACAATGCAGTTTTTTTGTTGGAAGGGACTTGAAGAAAAAAAACATCAGAAACCACTGATATAGGGGAAAGAGCCATGGATTTTAGAGTCAGAGGGCCTGGGTTTGAATCTTGCCTCTGATTCCTCCCACCTGTGTGTCACTAGGCAATTCACTTAAACTCCTGGGCCTCTGTTTTCTCATTTACAAAGTGAAGGAACTGGACTAGATAACCTATAAATGAACATTAAATGGTCCATTTTTAGCTTTGAATTGTTGATGATTATGGGGACATTGGGAACTGATGCTGCCTAGTCCTTATTTTCAGAGATCCAAGAGCCCCCCTTACACCTTAACCTCTACCAGGAACCTGCCTCCCCTTTCTTCTCTCTCTCTCTGTCTCTCTCAATCTCTCTCTGTCTCTGTCTGTCTCTCTCTGTCTCTGTCTGTCTGTCTGTCTCATCTTGGAGGACACTAGTATCAGAAGAGAATGTCCATGCCTGCCCTTCATTTCAATTGTTAGACAACTCACTGGTTGGTTATTTATTGTCCTTCATTCTTGAAGAGGACCAAAATGACATCACTATGCTAGAATCGGTGTGTCTGACTGTGACTGATCAGAGTAACGGGAGCTCAGAATGTTTTCCCACAGGTCCGGCACAAATAGTCCAGGTGGACATTTGGGGTGGATTCTCTAAATCTGCACATCCTGCCTTTCCTTTGAGCTGTTTCAAATCTGCTTTGCTCAGAGAGCACAGCACCTTCTCTGATGTGGGCACACCATGCTGAGAGATCTTGTGGCAGTGTTTCCCATATCACACAATCGATTCCAAAGTTCTTGAGAAAGACCTTCAGAGTGTCCTTGTATTGCTTCTTCTGACCACCAGGTGAATGCTTGTCCTATGTGAGTTCTCCATTAAATAGTCTTTTTGGCAAGTGCACATTTTGCATTCAAACAACATGGCCAGCCCTTATCACTAGGTTTCCCGACACTGTCCCAGCTCAGAGTTCCCTGGAGGGATTCAGAACACAAATGTGCTGAGGAGAGCCACCTTTGCCCCACCTTTTATTGGTGACCAAAGCCAAAACTTAAAAACTTCATACACATAAAGGACCATAATAGGACAGTATATTGAGTAAATAAACAGGTTTGCTGTATTCAAGGGCTTACCTCATATCCTTTGCTGCTTTCTTCAATTCAGTTTAACTAGTGTCTAATACCAACCAGGCATTCCTGGACTATCTGATTGCCTGCCCAGGGTCCACCATCAGGAGCTATCAGATTAGCCTTGTACATGCACAGGAATTTCACAAACATGGCAGTGGACTTTGTCAACCGAAGAGCATTTAAAAGGATCAATCAGAGCCTCTACCAAGATCATAGGAGCCTATGGCTTTTGACTCCAGGCCAAGTGCTTTATTTACTGAGTCACCTACGTGCCCCCTGTATAACTACTGGCTATTATTATTTATACAGAGTATCCCCAAAGTCTTTTTATAATTAATTAATTTTTGTTTTCAACATTCACTTTTTTAAGATTTTGAATTCCAAATTATTTTCTTTCCCTCCTTCCCCTCCCCCCCCAGATGGCAGGCAATCTGATATAGGTACACATGCAATCATATTAAACATCTTTCCACGTTAGTCATTTTGTGAAAGAGGAGAACAAAAGGGGAAAAATCATGAGAAAGAAAAAACAGAAAAGATAGAAAATAATATGCTTCTATCGGCGTTCAGACTCCATAGTTCCTTCTCTGAATGTGTATAGCATTTTCCATCATGAGTCTTTTGTGTTGGATCACTAAATTGCTGAGAAGAGCTAAGTCTATCAAAGTCAGTCATCACACAATGTTGCTGTTACTGTATACAATGTTCTCCTGGTTCTGCTCACTTCACTCAGCATCAGTTCATGTAAGTCTTCCCAGGTTTTTCTGAAATCTGCCTGCTCATCATTTCTTATAACACAATAGTATTCCATTATATTCATGTACCACAACTTGTTCAACCATTCTCTAACTGAAGGGCATCCCTTCCATTTTCAGTGCTTTACAAAAAAAGAGCTGCTATAAATATTTTTGTTCATGTGGGTCCTTTCCCCTTTTTTATGATCTCTTTGGGATACAGCCCTAGAAGCGTTATTGGTCCCCAATGTCTTGATGCAGTTTTAAATTTTAATAGCTTAGATAGCATTCTTTTTTTCTTTAGTATTTTATTTTTCCCCAATTACACATAAATTTTTTTTCAACATTTGTTTTTAAAATTGACTTCAAAATTCTCTTTCACCCTACCCTCCTTATTGGGAAGGCAAGCAACTTGATGTATGTTATGCATGTGTAGTCATGAAAAACATTAAGTAGCACTATTTATTAATGTTAAATTATACAAATATTATATATTTATAAATCTATAAATACAAAATTAAGCATATTAAATAATGCTATTGAGTAGTAATGCCCCAGAAAACCAGATATTACAGGTTTCCTCAAAACAGACTTGCTGACCACTGTAAAGTAATCAGGATAGTAATAAAGTAATACAGGATTACTGTAAAGTAATCAGAATCATATATAATTAGAGTTAGAAAGAATATAAGAGGCTATTGAGTCTAACACCCTGATTTTATGGAGAAGGAAACTGAGGCCTGGTTGAGAACATGTTGCAGAGAAAGGGGGATGGATGCAGTGTCTTGTGGCTCTGGAGGAACCTCATGATATCTGGGGGCCTTTTTTTTGGAGGGCAATTGGGGTTAAGTGACTTGCCCAAGGTCATACTTAAGTAAGTGTTAAGTGTCTGAGGCTGCATTTGAACTCAGGTCCTCCTGACTCCAGGTCTATTCACTGTACCACCCTGAGGGTGGTGCCCCTCTGAGGGCCTTTGAAATGGATGAGGGGGTTGCTCAGTATCAAAAGGTAAAGATCTGGGGAGATGCTCCTGGTGGCAGTATTGTGTATAGTTATGTACGTAATTAAGACATGGGAAAGAAGGAAGAAGGTCACACAAGGATTTATTTAGATATCCATGAAGCCTATGTATAATGACAAGGAGGAGAAAAATATAAAAGATACATAAACATCTGGTTAGTTAATAGCAATAGTAGCAAGCAATTATATAAAGGTTTGCAAAGCACTTTACATCTGTTACTTCATTTGATTGTCAGAACCTTGGAAGGTAAATGCCATTATTATCCCCATTTTGCAGACGACTAGATTAAGACTAAGGGAGACCAGGCAGCTTGTACAGGGACATAGAGTTAAGTAAGTGTCCGAGGCAGGATTTGAACTTGGGTCTTCCTGACTCCATTGCACCAGCTCACAGCCTCGTGGCTAGCCTTGTTACAAGGCTGAGTTTATGTTGTGCGCATGGCACTAAGCACGAGGGGTACACAGAAAAGCAGAAACAGGGTCTCTCCCCGCAAGGAGCTCGAATGCTGATGAGAAAGACATATGGAAAGACCTACACACATAAGACACATACTGTGTGAATGCAAAGTCATCTGGGGCGGTGTGTGTGCACGTGTGTGCATGTGTGCACTCGTGCACATGTGTGTACGTGTATGTACATGTGTGCATGTGTGTGCGTGTGTGTGACTGGTGCTGCTCATTTCATAATGGAGCGCCCTCAGAAGATGCGATGTTCTTGACACTGGGTAATTCTTGAGATGGATGGACTATATTGGATAGACTAAAGGAGTTTGTTATGTATTCTCTCTGCCTCAGTTTCTCATCTGTAAAATGGTGATGAAAATAGCACCTTCCTGACATGGCTGTGGTGAAAATCAAATGAGAGCATGTATGTACAGTACTTCGTATCTTATAAAGTGCCCTAGAAGGTGTTCCAGAAGTCTTAGTGCGGTCTGAAGCCATTAAAGCTCATTAACCTAAATAATGTTACTTAAGCTGTTGAAGCTTAAAGTTGCACCAAGGCTTTTGGGAAATTATGTATAAATAATAATAATTATAGCCAATACTTATGTAAAAGGCAGTGTGGTGGCTCAGTGGATAGAGCCCAGGGCCTGGAGTCAGGAAGACCTGAGTCCAAATGTGGCCTCAGATACTTACTAGCTGTGTGACCCTGGGCAAGTCACTTAACCCTGTCTGCCTCAGTCTCCTCATCTGTAAAATGAGCTGGAGAAGGATGTGGCAAACCACACCAGGATCTTTGCCAAGAATATCCCATGGACAGCATTGGTGTACTATGGTCCATGGGGTCATGAAGAGTTGGACACAACTGAACAACTCAACAGCAACATCGACGTTTATATAGGGCTTGCTGTATGCCAGGCATTGCGCTAAGAGCTTTACAGTGATTATCTCATCTGAACCTCATGACAATCAATGCTTATACACACATATACATATATGTGTGTACATACATGTTATATATAAATTTATACATGATTGTATATACATAAATTTGTTTACATACGCATCTCTTCAAGTCCCTAAAAAACCCAAAGCTCTGGGGATTCAAGGGCAAGTCTGCTCACTACTTTCAGTCAGAAACCTAAGTAAGAGTAATGACCTGAGACAGAGTAAAAAGCATCTTAGCTTCTGTGTTAAATACTCACTAGCTGACAATCTAGAACACTCTCTTTCTCCTCTCATCTCTCTCTTTCTCTTTTCTCTCTCTCTCTTTGTCTCTTTCTCCTTCTCTCTTCCCTCTCTGTCTCTCCCTTATTTGTCTGTCTCTGTCTGTTTTCCTCTCTCTCTCTCTCTTTCTCTTTCCTCTCTCTCTCTCTCCCTCTCTCTGTTTCTCTCTCTCTCTCTTTCTCTTTCCTCTCTCTCTCTCTGTCTCTCTCCCTCTCTCTGTTTCTCTCTCTCTTTCTCTTTCCTCTCTCTCTCTCTCCCTCTCTTCTCTCTCTCTCTGTCTCTCTCCCTCTCTCTTTCCTCTCTCTGTCTCTCTCCCTCCCTCTTTCCTCTCTCTCTCTGTCTCTCTCCCTCTCTCTTTCCTCTCTCTCTCTCCCTCTCTTCTCTCTCTCTCTGTCTCTCTCCCTCTCTCTTTTCTCTCTCTCTCTCTCTCTCTCTCTCTCTCTCTCTCTCTCTCTCTCTCTCTCTCTCTCTCTCTCTGAACCCCCTCCCCACATCCATCTTTTGGAATCCCCAGCTCCCTTCAAGGTCCAACTCAAGTGCCCCTTCCCTTCCTCAAAAGCCGTCTCTTAATTCCTCAGTCTCTCTCCTGAGGTCCCATCCTGGACCCAGACACTGGATGTCTCATGAATGTTTCAAACTCAACACGTTTAAAACAGAACTCATTATCTTTTTTCCCTAAAACTTTCCCCTTTTTTGCATTTCCCTATTCTGGTTGAAAGCACTGCATTCCTTCTGTTCTCCTGGGTTCGCAACCACAGTTTGAAACTTGACTCATCACTGTCTGTTACTCTGTGTCCATTCAAGTGCCATATCTCGCCATTTCTACCTTCACAATATGTTTTACATCCAATTACTTCTCACCATTCCTATAGGCACTGCCTAGATCGGGCCTTCATTACCAATAGCCTTTTTTATTTATATATTTTTTAAAATAAAATTTATTGAGCTCTTTTGTTTTTACATCACCTAAATTACATCCTTCTTCTCTCTCTTCCAGAGGTACCTGTTATAACAAAGCATTTTTAGGACAAAGAGGAAGAAGAGAAAGAAGAGAAAACAAATTAGTAAAATTGATCAATACATTGAAAAACCTGATGACCTGTTAAAATTGCTTTCTAATTGGTCTCCATGCCTTGTCTCTTCCCCTCTCTAATCTTACCTACTTAGCTGACAAAGTGATTTTCTCTAAGGCAGTGGTTCTCAACCTTCCTAATGCCATGACCCTTTAATACTTGTATGTGGGTATATCTGCATATAGGCAGACCCACTTGGAGACAGATAGAGGAGCGGTGTCTCGGTTCCTAAGACCATGGGAAATATGTGTTTTCCAATGGTCTTAGGAGATCCCCCCAAGGGGTTGTGACCCACAGGTTGCGAACCACTGCTTTAAGGTCTGCCTATCTCATTTTCCTATTCAGCATATTCCAGTGGCCTCCTATTGCCCCCAGTAGAAAACAGCAAATGTCTTTGACTTTTCAAATCCTTCCCAACCTGGCCCCAACCTACCTTTCCAGCCTCATTAGAAATATATAGTCTTTTCCCTATATGCTATGATCCAACCAACAGGGCTTCTTGCTATTCCTCCAAAATGACTCTCCCTCAATGTCTGTGTTTTTGCACTGGCTGTTCTGCCTGGAAGGTGCCCCCTCCTCACATCCTCCTTTACTTCCTTCAGTGCTTGGCTCAAGGGCCAACTTCAATATGAAGCCTCTCCTTATCTCATGTCTTAATGCCCTTCTTCAAAACTATCTTATATTTATTCCGTGTATATCTTAATGACAGATTACATTAACTCAGCAAATGCCATGAGAGGAGGCTATATATATATATTTTTTGTTTGTTTGTTTGTTTTTCCCCCCTAACACAACACAATATAAATGAAATATATAAACCTAAATAAATGCTTCCCGACTAGTGTATTGATTTTCCCAGGTGGTAGTGTTCATATTCTCCTGATCCTGAAAATACTTCATATTTACTTATCTTTGTGCTCCTCTACACAATGAAAGGTAAGCTTCTTGGAGGCAGGAAATGTTTCAACTTTGTCTCCAAAGTTCCAGGCAAGGAGTAGATACTCAAGAAATCCTTGTTGAATTGAAATGAGCCTTATTAGTGGGGTGCAGTAAAAACAACATCTTCCATTTTATTTGTGGACCTAGTGGAAAAACTGAGGTCGAAAGTAATTTTTGTGGTGGCTAAGAATTGTAAGTCAAGGGGACGCCCATCATTTGGGGAATGGTTAAATGAGCTGTGGTATATGATTGTGACAGAATGTTGTTGTGCTGTAAGAAATGACAAGCAGGATGACTTCAGAAAAACCTGGAGAGACTCACATGAATTGATGCAAAGTGAAGTGAGCAGAACCAGGAGAACACCGTGCGCAGTAACAGCCACATGATACAGAGATCAGCTGTGAACGACTTAGCTATTCCCAGCAATACAACGGTCCAAGACAATCCCAAAGGACTAATGAGGCACACCATCTACTTCCAGTGTTTGAATGCAGACGGATGCGTGCCACTTTCTCTTTCTCTTTCTTTTATTCTAGTCTTCTTTACAAAATTACTAATATGGAAATGTTTTATGTGCTTTCATATGTATAACCTATATCTGATTGCTTACCATCTCAGGGAGGGGGGAGGAGATAGAATTTAGAACTCAAAACTTAAAAAACAAATGCTAAAAACCATTTTTACATGTAATTAGGGAAAAATAAAATATTGTATATTTTTAAAAAAGAGGAGCAGTAGCTCATTATATAATAATAGATAATATTTTATAGCAGTTTAAGGGCTAAAAAGGGATACCTCTATATGTATATATAGTACATTGTGTGTATATATATCTCCATATGTATATATGGTATATGTATGTATATATGTTTATCTCTATATATGCATATATCTATCTTTGTGTGTGTGTGATTTGAATTGCATATGTATATATATCTATGTATATACAGTATATGTGTGTATACATGTATCTCTCTATATATGCATATATCTATGTGTGTGTGTGTGATTTGAATTGCATATGTATATATTTATATCTATGTATATACAGTATATGTGTGTATACATGTATCTCTCTATATATGCATATATCTATCTTTGTGTGTGTGTGTGTGTGTGTGTGTGTGTGTGATTTGACTTGCAAGTTAGTGGGGGAAGTGGGAGGAGAATCCAAGTGTCCTTCCCTTCTACTGGTTGCTTCAGATTCAGTCCAGGGTAAATATGCTCAAGGGAAGTGGAGTTTAAGGGGGAATGGCGGGACAATTCCTAAGTTTTTTCCAAGCGCCACTTCCTGAGTGAAATCTTTCCTGCCATATGGCTCTCCTATATCCTGGGCTATACTAAAGCTTGCTAATAAGCATCTTATTATTGAGTTTTTAGTGTCTAAAAAATCAACTAATACTACAAATCAGCGCTTGATTTATTGTTTTGTTGATTGTGTAACCTTAGGAAAAAAGTTTTTAAAAAGAGGCAGATTAAAATTAAAAGTGTGTCCTGCATACATCTTACCCACCCGGCAACACCACAGTTGTTAAAACATTTATCAGCACACCACTGTAATATACCTGAGGCAGCTAGGGGGCGCCACATTGCATAGAGTGCTGAGCCTGGACTCGGGAAGACCTCAGTTGTGTGACCTTGTGCAAGTCACTTAGCCCTGCTTGCCTCAGTTTCCTCACCTGTAAAATGAGCTGGAGAAGGAAATGGCAAACCACTCTAGTATCTTTGCCAAAAAATCCCTAAATGAGTTTATGAAGAGTCAGATCTAACCGAAAAACAACAAAAAAGGTAATATATGTGAATATAATATGAATACATATGCCTGTATGTGAACATATATATTGAAGCAATGTGGTATCCTGGAAAGAATTCCCAGGCTTAGAGTCAGGAATGTGTGAGTTCAAATCCTGCCTCAGACACTTTCTAGCTAATCATGGCTGAGCCACAACTACTTTCAGGCTCAATTTCCTTATCTGTAAAGTGGGGCCAATAATAGCATCTCCCCCCAGGGCTGTTTTGATGATAAAATGAGAATATGCCTCAGGTGTCTTGCAAACATTAAAGTGCTCTACAAGTATTGGCTGTCATCTTTAGCATTACAGATGTGTCACCCTTGACAGGATTTACATTTCTTGAGGACAGAAACTGACCGTTCTTGTACCTTCCTTTTGCTTGTCTTCATATCTCCAGTGCTTAGGACATAGCAGGTGCTTCATAAATGCTCTTTGACTTGCCTGGCTCACTCTTCATACCTAGGACCACTCTTGGTACTTAGTAGGTACTTAAGGAATATCTGTTGATCAGTTGGTTGCTATAACAGAGCACAAGTGCTCAATTCATTTGAATATTAAATGCTTGCTGGCTACAGGGCCCTATGCTTCCCTACTGTCTCTCCCTTGTTTCTTTACCCTAGGACTAGGTGATATTGAAGACAAGCCAGGCCCACCTCAGCCCATCCCCCAGCCCCATCCCTGCCACATCTGCTGATTTTGGACCATTCCCTAATCATCTGGGCAGAAAGCCAGACTGCCCTGAAAATGTCAGTCTCTCTTCTGCTCCCCTCCCTCCCTCCAACCCTTGTAATTTATCTGCCACTTGCCAGGGATGAGTAATTCCCCTGCCTGGCTGGGCCCTTTAGCTGAAGGATAGGGAGGAAAAGGAGGAAAGAGACCCAGAGGGTAGCTGACAGTAGATACCAGCTTCACCTCCATATGCCACCTGGGTTTGTATGCTGGGATGGATGTCCCCTCTACCAGGTCTTGGTAGCTGCCACTGACTCTCTCAAATGTGAAGGATTGGATTCAGTGACCCCTCAGATCCCAGCTAGCTCTAAAGCCATGATGCTGTGAGCCTTTGGAATAAAGAAGCTGTTCGTTTCTCTGCCTTGTCTATCTCTTTCTTATTCCCGAATTCTGGTTTATTAAAACTTTGTCCCTCATATTCACATTTACAGCTTGCTTATTTCTCTGCTCTCTTTTCATAGGGCTATAGAGAAATAACATTTAGGGCTGGAAGAGCCCTTACAGTTCATTTAGTCCAACCTATACTTAGTAAGTTAAGTACTTATCCTTGGTCACACAGCTAGTAAATATAGGCATCCAGACCATAGATAATTAAAATTCTTGCTTTCTCCTGTCTGCACCATGCTTTTTTTTCTTCTGCAGGGCTGTGCTAATTAAAGGTGAGAGGCAGTCTGCCAGAGAAGGACAAGACCTTAAAAAAGTAAACATTTTAGAGACAGAAGGGGCAATGGAGATCACCCTCATTTTATGAGAGAAGAAATTGATGCTCAACAGAGGTTATGACATCCCTGTACCTAGGTCATACTATCAACAAGTATTAAATGGTAGAGGTTGGATTTAAACCCCAGGTCCTCATGACCAATGGCATATTCATTATTCAAAGAATTCATATGGTTAATCCTAACCAGCATTGATTGTACCCCCTTCCCAATTTCCCTATTCTGTTGGGGGACAACTTCCAGTTCCTGAGGCCAACCCATCTTCTCCAGGGGATTGGACTATTGACAAAAAAAAGGTAGAATGATCAGAGCTTGGACCCAGGCACCAATAGCACCTATGTATCCTTTCTATAGTATTTTAGCATATTAATAACAAAACGGCTAAAAAGTGTAGCTACCAGATGTTGGACTCCTTCCCCACTATGGTAGCACCCCACCCTGGGTGAGTGCCACGTCCAATCCAGTCCTGATACTCATTCCTCAAGGTATCTGTGTTCCTCCATGGGACAGTGTCCCAAGGGTCTCCTCTGGCCCCTTCAACTGAATTTAAATTAAAAGTTAATTTGAGACTGTGTTTGGTGCTGAGTTTGACCCTGAGTGCCAAAACTGCCATTATAGTTCTGTCCTGGACTCCACCTGTTCCTATTTGCTATAATGAGAAGAAAAGGGACTGAGCCAGTCTACTCAAGGCAAGGACAGAGCATGGCTGAAGGCCCTATAACACTCTAAGCATTTTCCAACCCGTCAGTACCAAGGACAGGGCTCAAGCCTGCCTGACACATTTCTGGGCTGTCTCTGACCTGCCCTAGGCTTCAGTCTGCAGTTTGTGGGAAGGCCAGGTGGGGTGCTGGGGACCCACCTCCCTCTTCCATTCTGGGAGCCCTTAATTGCTGCCTTTCCTTCTCCAGCACGCTCATAGGGGTCATTAGAGAGACGTTTGGTTTATTTCTAGATGCAGCAGGCGCTGAGCTGTCTGTCCTCCCCCAGCCCCCTCAATGCCACCAAGCACAACTGCCTGGCCCTGCAGCCAGCCCAGCTTTCAGTTTGAATCCCCAGAGGCCTCACTCTCCCTGAATGGACCTACTGGGCTTCAGGTAGGGCAGGGGGCAGAAGAGCACCTGGAACCAACACTCAGAACTGAGAACACAAATTTATTTGCAGGCTGGCTCAATGTGGACAGGAGCAGTGGACCTCTAACCTCCCATCCCCTCCAAGCAAATCTGGAGAGGCCCCACAGTCCACAGAGAAGGGAGACCACACTTGGGAAATCACATTTTCCTCCCTCCCCCACTCCCTTACCAGAGGGCTGCAGTTACACATGGACACTAGACAGGCTGGACACATAGACACAGTGCAAAGCAGGAGTGGGGGTAAACCCCAATACCAAGGTTACTGATGGGCAGACATTGCCCCTTGGGGGAGCAAGGTGGGGAGGAAAGGAGCTGTTCTTGTTCACCCTCCCCATGAACAACAGCCCTGGAGGGCAGGCAGTCCCTTTTCACAGATGGAGAAGTTGAGGCACAGAACATCTAAGAAAGAGCTAGGGAGAAAGAGGAATCCTCTTTGGGCTGAATTATCTTCCCAAACCAACCCAAATATACCATCCCTTAATAAATAAGTATCCCACCCCCAGTATTTACACAGCAATATTTCCTTCAATCTATCCAGACAGAAAAACAAAGATCATTTCCAATAGCAAACATTACACGAGTATATGATGTAGTCACTTCTGTGGTGACAGAGGGATCAGCCAGGAAGAGGTATGGAATGAATCACTAAGTAAGGAGAAGGCTGAAGTCTTTTCTGCCTTCCTCCCCCTGCTTCAATGGAGGAAAGAGGAAATGGGGCTAGACAGGTTGATCAGCAATGACTTATGACCTGGTGACCAATCCCTCTTGAGCCTTGATGCTTAGACCAGGCAGTTGTATGGGCCACTTGGCAGCAAAGGGTATCTTCCCCTGAGAGTTGGGTCCAGGGACAAGATTTGTCCAAGATGCTGAGGGACTCTGGGGAAGAAGCCAGAATCCCCATGGCTCCCCTGTCCACATATACTGCTTCCCCAAAGACAAGAAAATTACTTTCTCAGATGTCTTCTTTCTACTCCTTTACAATTTACAGCCTCTTGGGTCCCTCTTTGGCCAAGAAGCAATTGTTGTGTTACGGATACTCCTGGCTAACCCATGGTCCTGGCACTTAAGAGTCCAGGTGATTTCTTGGACAATTCCCATAACCCAATGGTCCAGGCCCTACTGAATCATGAGCAGATGTTTTGGGTCTCAGTGTCCAGCTGTAGCCTGGTAGCTGAGCCTCAGAATGGAGCCGTTAAGTCCAGCCATGGCAGCACTGGCCACAGCTGTAGATTTAAAGCTACTCCTAACCAGCAGTGATGTGGGAATTGGCTCTTCCCCTGAATCCAGACGGAGCTTTTCCTTCTGTCTGTTTTCTGAATCTCAAGTTACCCCTCTGTTGTCCAGATGATCAGTTGGCCTTGCCCCGGGAGAGCTGTGGGCTCCCTCCCTAGCAACCAGCCCCAATCCCTAGCTGGGAAATACCAGTAACAAGATACTCACAGCAAGGGAAAAACACAAAGCTACAGAGGATGTAGCCATCTGCCTCTCTCAACAGGCCCTCAAACCTCTGGGGAAAATTTATTCAGAAGCAACTTTAGTCCAGAAGGCAGTCACTCATCACACTTCCTAGTGGTGGGGAAGGGGAAAAGCAGAAACAGGATTGGAAGGTAGATGACCACAATCTAGTTAATGTGTTTGGGGAAACAGGACAACAATGGGGTGCTAATAATCTTACCAGGCAAGATCTGATTGAGGAAAAGGAAGGAGTGAGGAAGGAGGGACGTGCAGCAACCAGACTCACACATACATACACACACACACACACACACACACACACACACACACAGCATAACCTGCCAGTCCCAGGGAGCCAAAGTCAACTAGATCAGAGATCTATAGACTTAGAGACAGAACGGACTTTGAAGGTCAGCTACTCTAACTCTTCTCAGTGTATTGACAAGGAATGGAATCCCCAAGACATGAAGTGACTTGCCTAGGGTCACATGGCAAGTGGCAGGCAAGGGACTTGAACCCAGATCCTACAGCTCCAAATCCACTATTCTTTACACTAGTCTAACCAAAAGCAAAGGCCATCAGGGTTAACTGGCTCCTGACACAAGTGAACACAGATCCTGGATGGGCACAGCTCCTAACACGGACAAATGGGCGGGTCTCCGCGGGGTAAACTTTCCACCCTAAGGCACGAGATAATAGTAGGTATTGGAGTGATGCAGCTAAGAGCCCAAGCTCGCTACAGGCTGGGTGTGGAAGAGAGAGAACAGGGCAAAGACTGGGCTGAATCACCTCCTAGAGCGCCCTGTGGGGCAAGGTTGTGGTGATCTATACTAGTCACTAGACTCATGGAAAAGACTGCAATGGGGATTTCGGTCCAGATGAGGAACTAGAAAAAGCCTCCTCTTCCCTTCCCACACCCCTTCCCCTGGGCAAGGAAGCCCTTCAGTCCACCTTCCCACTGGTCAGGCCTGCTTTCCCCCCAGCAAACAAGAAGTTGGTCTGCACAGGCACTTGGTGTGAGCCCGTCCTTCCTGTACTGTGGCTCCTGGGCTCAATCATTTAAAATGGGCATAGGCAATAACCAGCTGGGTGGATTGTGAAGCAACTTTCTGCTCAAAACCCTTCTCCCCAAGGTCCTCCAGAGGGGAGGAAGTATCTGCTCTCCTCACTTCTGGAACACACTCATAGACCAACCTCTCAGCTGCTCCCTATTATCCCTGGGAAGCAATTTTAGGTGCAAGGAGCCAGTTCTGGTCCAGGGACGGTGAACTTTGGGGAGGGTCTCTCAAAAGGCCTTCAAACATCTAGGGAAAATTCAACCCAGAAGTCTTAGCACAGAAGGCAGGAGAGGAATCATTTCCTTACAAAATGCACTCAGGCTGCCTGACCCCACCCTCTAGGTGACACATTTTTTTCCTCTCCCCCACAGATGGCACAGCTTTAATTTTGAAAATTCAAATGAATTTGGGTTTGTGATTCTCAAAGGCTAACCAAGGGGCCTCCTGAGGTACTGCCCAGCCAGGTGTTTGGGAGTCTGTGGAATTAGGTGATGCAAAGAGATTTCAGAGAAGTGACCATTTGCAAAGGGAAAAGTGGGAATGGGTAGGGATTTGAAGCAGCTCAGAAGGGCTATTTCTAATGAGGTGGTGAGAGGTGTGGAGAGATGGCCTCAGAGGGAATAAACAGGTCTTGTCTCTAGAGCTGAATCTGAAGGGCTATGCGCTGGTGCTTACTAGCTTAAGACCCCCGAGGCCCCTACTCACACATTGGACAGTAAACTGAGTCTCCTTATTTGGCCTCTAACTTTGCAAAATATGAGGGAGCTGTGGGTCCTCCTCCCCCTCCTTCTGAGGGGCAAGTTCCCCTCCATCCCAAATACTGCCCTGAAAGCTGCAGTCAGGATTGAAATGTAGTCAAAATCACTGAACACTGATGGGAAAGAAAGGGCCAGTGGGGAAAGGATTGATGTTTTCAAAATTCCCTGAACCCCCAGCTCCTACCCAGGATCCACGAGCCTGGTGTCACCTGGGGCTAGGGGGAAAGGGGTGGGTCTTGCCTCTTCAGACATCCAGTCTAGCCCTTCCAGGTCTCAGGGTAGTCTGCACCCCACCTTCCAATGCACTGGCCCCAGTTCTGGGGACTGGAGTGGAGGAAGCTGGGTCAGAGACCTGAGGCAAGCTAGGGGAGTATGTGAATAGAGAGATCTGGGAGAGGAGAGAGGGGCTTGATTTGGGTTCAAACAAATGCATCCCCCCTCCCAACAACCAAAATGCTTTCTGGGCCTTAGGCTTTCCCTGCCCAGCTCTCTGATATTCCCCTTCCCATATCACCCAGTCCAGTCCAGTCCTATGGGGGGGGGGGGGAAGGCCCTCAGGGCTAAGTCCTAGAAAGAGCAGAAGGTACTTGACCCCACTTCAGGGGCCAAGCACAATCACAGTCTCTGCCCACCTGCCTGGCAGGCTGTTTGGGCCTGGGATCCCTGTCCCCAGGTCGCTGTCCCGACCTCGTGGCCAGGCCTTCAGGGCTGTCTTCGGCCCCTGGGGCGCCCGAATGCAGGGTGCATGAGGTTCTCCGTGATGTAGGCCACCAGCAGACAGATGATCACGAGCATGACGCAGATGGAGCCCCCGACGGCCGTCATGGCGATGACGATATCTCTCATGCCAGCCGGCTCGGCCGCGAACTCCACGCATTCGGCGGGTGGCGGCGGCGGCGGCGTCGGAGACGGCGGGGCGCCCGGGGGGGAGGGCTCCCGACGAGGCCGGCGCAGCAGCGGCTGCAGGCACAGGCGGTAGCGCACGCTGTCGTGCACGTCGGGGACCAGGTAATCGCGACAAGAGGCGCCGAGCTGCACGCGGTCGCACTGGAAGCGGGTGTAGCTGCCGTCCCAGGAGCAGTTGAGCGCGAAGCCGCGCAGCTCACGGGCCGGCGCGGCGGGCGGCGGGCGCCACTGCAGCAGGACGCTGCTGTTGCGGAGCACGTTGGCCACCAGCGTGCGCCCCGCCGAGCGGTACGCCTTGCACAGGCGCTGCTGGCAGCGGAAATCGGGCTCCGGGCTGCGGAAGCACAGGCGGCCAGTGCCGGCCTCCTGGCCTTCGCTCAGCACCTTGTAGGGACACCACGGGGGGTCCGGCCCGGGCTCCGTCTCAGGCTCCGGGCTAGGCGGCGGTAGCACCGGTGGCACGGGGTCGCCATGGACGCGGGGGAGCGGGGCCAGGAGCAGCAGCAGCAGCAGCCAGGGCCATGGCACCGGCTGGCGGGGCGCACTCATCGCGACTGGGGGCTCAGCGAGAGGCGGGGGACCCCAGGGGCGGCGGCGCCTCGCGCCCTGGGCCAAGGTCACGAGGGCAGCGCGGGTCTCCGGGCCCTGGTCCGCGGCAGCAGCTTCCGTGCCCCCGGGGCATCTCCCAGGCGGGAGGATGGGGGGTGGGGGGGCTCCGCTCAGTCAGTGGCCAGACTCCCACTATCCTGCATCCGCAGCGGAATGGTCCTCTTGCTCTGCCCGCGCTCCGTTCGGCTCGCTGCGGCTGCGGTGGCCGGCCGGCTCCCTCCTCCCCGCGTCTCCGCCCCCCCGTCGCCGCCGCCAGAGCCTGGGAGGCAAGCGCGTTGGCGAGGCTGACGGGACAGACCCGTCCCGCGCCCCCTCCCCTCTCCTCCTCTCCACTCTCTTCCCCTGCCTTCCCCTCCCCTTCCCTCCTCTCTCCTCCGCTAGTCTCTTCCCCCTTCTCCTAGTCTCTCCTTTTCTTCTCTTCTCTCCCCTTGCTGGCCTTCCCCGCCCCCGCCAGCGCCCAGTGCGGGATCCCGAGCCGCGCCGCCGTGGTGGGGGCGGAGCCTACATTAACCCTCGCCTCGACGTCGCCCTGCCCCTTGGGGAGAGGGAGAAGAGAAAGAGACCCGGAAAGGGCCAACTCAGGAGGGCGACGCAGGGCTCCTCCCCTGCCCAGGACAGCTTTGTCTCTCCCTCTCTGTGTCACTGGGAAAGGCTGACAATCGCAGGGAGGGTCCTGAAGTTTTAACTGTGTAAAATGATGGAGAGTAACTGACTGCATCAATCCATAAATATTTATTAAGGGCCTACTATGTGCTGAGTACCGGGGCTAGGCATAGGGAGAGGACTTGGGATTTTTGTTTTGGTAGAAAGGGTGACGAAACTCCCTCTCCCTCTCCCCTTCCCCATCCCCCTCAATGCTAGTGCCTCCCCACCCCCACCATTATCTCCAGTTTATCCTGTCTCTAGCTTGTCTGTCTATCATTATTTGCACATCCCACCTCCCCTCCATTAGCCTGTTAACTCCTTGAGAGCAAAGGCCGGGCTTTGTGGTTCCCCTCCCCTATTAGTAGTGCAGCGCTTGGGACATAGCAGGTATTTAATGAATACTCGGTGACACAGGTCAGTAATGTATAGAGAATTGCCTAAAGGGCTAACTGGGAAGAGCCTGGGCCCCTCTGGAAGCTTGCACTGTACAGGGTGTGCGCACATAATGCGGACACACACGAATAGATACCAAACCAAAAGGAAGTAAGGGAAAGAGGAGGAAGAGACCTCTCTTCTGTCAAACAAGGCGTTTAACTGAACCTCGAAGGAAACTAGGCCTTCTAAGAGTTGGAGATAAAGAGCTCGTACATCTCGGGCATGGAAGTCAGATGAGGTAGATGGGAAGTGAACTGGCCAGAGCCACTGAGCTTGGAAGGAAACTAGACAGCTTTACACACACTGTTTCATCTGGACCTCAAATCACTTCGTGAGTTAGACAAGTCGTCTTATCCCCATTTGACAGATGAGGAAACTGAGGCACAGAGAGTTGAAGTGACTTGCCCAAGGTCACACCACTAGGAAGTAGCAGAATTTGAACCTAGGTCTTTCCGACCTCAAGTCCAACAGCACAGATACTGCCTAAGCAATACTAGCTATGTGACCCTGGGCATGACCCTTACCTTTTCAGAAGCTTATCTGTAAAATGAGAGGTTCCTGTGGGATAGAGTGAACTCCCAAGACCTTCCTCCCAGTTCCAAAATTTTATGACTAATACTAAAACTTTATGGCTGGATTATTATCCCCCAGAGAGGCAGTAAATTGACAAGAAAGCTGGCCTCGGGCAGTCCTCAGGCTAAGGAAGGCATGAGTGACACTGATCCATACTAGCTGTGTGATCCTGGCTAGTCAGTCTTCCTGATCTGGTCCTCTAGTCTCTGTACCACACTGCCTCTCACATGATTCCCCTCCAAAAATGACATTTTGGCCCATTTGGATAAGGAAGCTTGTCCTGCTCCCCCCAACCCCCAGACATTCTCACTGGCTGGTTCTAATACCCAGTGTGAACCTCTTCCTCCTCCTTGCTTGGTGCCTCAGGCCAGGTGCCGCTTCCTCCATGAAGGCTTTCCTTATCCCCTCACTTATCTGTTTTCTCTCCCTTTTCAGATTCCTCTGCATTTTCTTAAGCATATGTGTAAGACTGTACATCTCCTCCTGGAGAATGGAAGCCCTTTGAGGGCAGGGATTGTCCAGTGCCTGGATATGTTGGTTGAGTTGACTTTCCATTACACTGCATTTTCTTCATCTAGAGCAGTGGTTCTCAACCTTCCTAATGCCCCTACTCTCTAATACTGGTATGTGGGCATATCTGCATGTGGGTAGACCTACCTGGAGAGGGTAGAGGAGCGGTGTCTCAGTTCCTAAGACCAAATGTGTTTTCCTATGGTCTTAGGCAACTCCTGTGACTCCTGTGAAAGGGTCGTTCGACCCCCAAAGGGGTCACAACCCACAGATTGAGAACCACTGATCTAGAGAAACTTCCCAAAGGTTGGGGATAGGAGGTGGGGGTGGGGTGAGGTGGAGGGGTGAATTAAGCTAGTAGCTAGCCCCAAGAGCAGGAGTTAAACCATTCTGTGCTGGGAAGGAACCAGCCAGCCATTTGGGGAGGAGGAAAATGGGTTCTTTCTCTTTCAAGAAATCTTCCTGGGGTGGCTAGGTGGCGCAGTGAATAGAGCACCGGCCCTGGAGTCAGGAGTACCTGAGTTCAAATCCGGCCTCAGACACGAAAAACTAGCTGTGTGACCTTGGGCAAGTCACTTAACCCCAACCTGCCCTCCAA
>CM053596.1:20827337-20843791 GCA_028646575.1 Pseudocheirus occidentalis | reverse complement strand
GAACATTATACTCAATTTTGCTGGGTAGGTGATTCTTAGTTTTAATTCTAGTTCCTTTGATCTCTGGAATATCATATTCCAGGCCCTTCGATCCTTCAGTGTAGAAGCTGTCAGATCCTGGGTTATCCTAATTGTGTTTTCACAGTGTTCAAATTGCTTCCTCTTGGCAGCCTGTAATACTTTCTCCTTGATCTGGGGACTCTGGAACCTGGCTATAACATTTCTAGGAGTTTTCTTTTGAGGATCTTTTTCAAGAGGTGATTGGTGATTTCTTTTAAGTTCTATTTTGCTCTCTGGTTCTAAAATATTAGGTCAGTTTTCCTTGAGAATTTCTTGAAGGATGTTTTCTATGTTCTTTTTTTGATCATGACTTTCAGGTAGTCCAATAATTTTTAAATTGTCTCTCCTGGATCTGTTTTCCAGGTCAATGGTTTTTTCAAGGAGATATTTCACATTGCCTTCTGTTTTTTCATTTGTTTGGATCTTTTTAATAGTATCTTGATTTCTCATAAAGTCATTTGCTTCCATTTGCTCCACTCTAATTCTGAAGGAATTATTCTCTTCAGAAAGCTTTTGAGATTCTTTTGCCATGTGGCAAATTAGACTTTTTAAGGCATTCTTCTCCTCACTGGCTTTTTGGGCCTCTTTTGCTATTTGACTTAATCTACTTTTTAAGGCGTTATTTTCTTCAGTCAGGTTGTTGACTCTCTTTTCATGATTTTCTTGCATCATTCTCATTTCTCTTCCCAATTATTCCTCCACTTCTCTTATTTGATTTTCAAAATCCTTCTTAAGCTGATCTATGGCTTGTAGGTTCATGTTTCTTGGAAGATTTTGGTGTGGGAGTTCTGACCGTGTTGTCTTCCTCCCCTTCCATGCTTTGATCCTTTTTGTCCCCAAAAAAGCATCCTAGAGTTCGGTTGCTGTTCTTACTTTGCTTCCTTTTCCTGCTCATGTTGCCAGTTAATTATTTGTCTGTTTAGCTCTGTGGAACTCTGCTTCCAGAGGGAAGAGCTTTGTCCCAAATCACTGGGGTTTTCACAGCTGTCGGAGGTATTAGAAGGCCACTGCAGCCCCCACCAGCTTTGGCTCACTGAAAACGCACCCCAGGACCACCACCCAAGTCTGCATCTGGATCTAGGCTGCTCAAAGGAAGAGCACTTAGCCTCTGAACAATTGCTTGGCCCTACCTGCAGCCTGCAGGCTGGGAGCTCTGAAGCAGCTACAGGCAGGGCCGCCACTTGTGCTGCTTCTTTGCTCTGGAGGCAGTTTGGCCAGACTGTTATTCTCCCCCCAATTTAGCAGAGTTCCACTGACTTTTCACTTAATCCTTATTTCTTCTGGCTTGATAAATCTGGAGACTGCCACAGCTGCCACTGATCCACTCTCCTGAAGACTGCAGCTGCGGCTCCTCCTGACTGCCCTGGGGCCACACCGTGGTTTCAGGCTGGGCTGGTTGTCGCTCCCAGACTGCTGTGATGAGCCCTTTGTGTTGAGCTGCCTTCAGCAGGAGATGTGTTTTCTGTATTTTTGTGTGAATTTTGGAGCACTAAAATTTGTTTAGAGTCATATTTTATGGATATTTGAGGTGGCTATATGCCAGCTGCAGCATTTTTCTGCTTCCACCCCTTTATTTTTTTTAATTGAATCAAACAACACAGGGTACTGAGGAGGATCTGTACACCTCCATGACTCACTCAAAGCCATTGGGTAAGAGAACAGGCACTTTGTATAAAAGAGAGAAGCTACCTGGGAAGTCAGTCATTAAACACTTGTTTTTGTTGTCCAGTCATTTCAGTCATGAAACTGAGGCAAACAATGTTAAGTGACTTGACTTACCAGGATCACACAGCTAGAACATGTCTGAGGCCAGATTTGAACTCAGAAGAGGAGTCTTCCTGACTCCAGGACCTGGGCTCTATGCACTCTGGCACCACCTGGCTGCCCCGGATGTTAAGGGCTACTGTGTGCCATGTACTGTCTTAGCTAATGAAGCTATAAAGAAAAGAAAGAGATACACAAAGACAAGTAAGGTATCCCCTGCTCTGTTTCCAGAAATTTCAGGATTCTTATGAGTTACTGCCAATAAAAAAAGCCATCACAGAATACAGACAGGTAAACTGCAAATTATTCACCCAAGAATGTGACACATGCCATCAGTGGGTGATAGAGATGTGTGCCCCATCATTTGACAGAAGACGTGTATCCTATATTTCCAAGTATATAAGTTCCTCTCCTTCCCCTCCTGATGCCTGCCTTTCTGCTATACAATCATCATTCATTGATAGGTGCTACTGGTGATCAAAGCTGTCATCACAAAGAGATTTAGAAGGCAAAACCCAGGTATGTTATATGTGCTTTAGCGTAGGCTCAGAATTCTCAAATAACTCTGGGCCGTGAACAGATTTCTTAAAAGCTTATATAATCTGAGGCAGCTAGATGGTGCAGTGAATAGAGCACTGGCCCTGGAGTGAGCTCATATCCAGCCTCAGATAATTAATACTAGCCGTGTGACCTTGGGCAAATCACTTAACCCCACTTGCCCTGCCTTCTTCCTCTCCAAAAAAACAAAACGCATAAATAAAGCTTATATAATCTCCAATTACATCAGAAAAAAAAGAAAAAATGTATAATTTTAGATTATAACCAATAACACTGCCATGACTCTGGTGCATCACCTAGTATCTAGATTATTGCAATAACTGCTGGTGACCCTACCTACCCCAAGTCTTTCCCTGCTCCAGCCCATCCTCCCTTCAGCCACTAAAGTGAACTTTGTTAAAGTGCTGGTCCAGTCATCCTCTCTCTCTCTCTCTCACTCACTCTCACTCAACTCACACTCACACATTCATACTCACACTCACAATAAACTCCAGTGAAGTATCAAAGATATTCAAGTTCAGCTCTTCTGCCTTTCAGTTCCATGTTCTGTGGCAATAGATTTAGAATTAGTAAATGTCAATAAAAGAATAGATATTAAAGGTAGAAATCTCTGTATGTATGTATATCTATATGTGTATAATATATGTATATTATATATGTGTATGTATATATGTATATTATATCTATATATCACTAGCAGATAGACCAGTATTTTTGCAAACTTAATGACTTGAAAACTGCAAATTTACTTTCATAGTAGTTCATCATGAAATTTTAATGACATCTTTTCCAGATTAAAAAAAGTAACATAAAATGAGATCATATTATGTTTTTAAGTACTCTAAATATTAATCCATCCCATATGGAAGACCCAAAAGATAATAACATATTCCACGTTATCAGTTCAACTCAGCAACATGTACTGAACATCTTTTATGCTCGAGGAATTGTGTGAGACATACAGATACATTCCCTGTCTTCAAGGAGTGTATAACTTTCTAGGAATAATTGGAAAAAGGAAGAAAACAAGCGCATGATGTAATATGACATTGAAAATAATAGAAAAGACAAACTACTGTTTGACTAACTTGTATATGTAGGCAGAGTTTTAGATCAGACCTTGCCTTTTTTTTGCCCCCTAGCCAATATATAAAATAAATCGTAATGTAGCTGTGGACAGAATTACTTTATTGTTACTCCTAGATGGAGCCTTTGGTTGAAGGATACCGTTCTTGGATGTTGTTTACATCCTTATTAAAGATTTCAAAGAAAAAAAATAAGGACAATATGGGGAAAAATAAAAACATCTCTTAAAATGGTAAATCAGTCATTGTAAACTACACTGGAAACTGGAATCTGAGATCAGGAGAATAAATTATCTCTGGCAACGTAAATTCACATTAAAATGTATTTAAATTCTCTTTTTTATTTATGATTCCTTTTATAAATCTTTATGTTAAAGTTTCCATATATCATTTAGTAAATGTTGTTGCTATATCTATAAGGTAGCTCTGTAATATTTTGCTATTGTGAATAGTAACAGTTTGTGATTTTGGAGGCTTATATGGAGCATGTTAATATTTAGAAATCTCTGTTGAATCTTCTCAAGATAAAAACCCATAAAATAAAGCATATATATAACTTATCCATAATGAAACAGGTAAAAAAAATGCTCTGTTTGGCATTCAAAGCCCTTCATAACCTGACCTCCCTCCTACCTTTCCAGTCTTTTTATATCTTACTCCCTAATACATACTCTTCCACACAGAGACATAGCCTCCTGGCTGTTGTATGAACAAGACACCACATCTCAGCTCTGGCTATTTTCTCTGACTGTCTCCCTTGCCTAGAACACTCATCATGCTGACCTTTCTGGCTTCATCTCTTCATCTCCTAGAAGCCTTCCCTCAGTCCTCTTAATCCCCAGGGCCTTCCCTCTATTGATTATTTCCTATTCATACTCTATATAACTTGCTTTGTATAGATTTGGGTATTGTCTCCCCTATTAGACTGGTAGTTCCTTGAGGACTGTCTTTGGTCTATTTTTGTGTCCCCAGCTCTTAGCAAACTGCCTGCCTAGGCAGTTAATGTTAACTGCCTAATAAATGTTTATTGGTGAATAAATGTTTATTGACTGATTGACTACAGCTACCAGGAGGAGAAAGGAATTTTCAGTGGAGACAGGTGAAAGTAAAGATTAACATTTCAAATTATGCTTATAAAATTTATATTTCACAGATAACTTAAGAGGGATATAATAACAGATCTGGTTTAACAAAAAGCACCAGTGTTTTACTAGCACCAAGTAAGAATCACCAATTCTTTTTTTTTTTTGGAGGGGGAAGGCAGGGCAGTTGGGATTAAGTGACTTGCCAAGAGTTCACAGGGCTAGTTTTTTGTGTTAAGTGTCTAAGGTTGGATTTGAACTCAGGTCCTCCCGACTCTAGGGCCAGTGCTTTATTCACTGCACCACCTAGCTGCCCCAAGGAGTTGCTGATTTTTGTATATAGTGAGTCCTATGCTCTGAGCATAATAAAGTGGTTTTTAATCCAGTCTCTTTGTCATTGCTTATGTAACTGGCAGAGGTGCCTATTAGTGAATCCTTGGATTTTTTTTTCATAAAATACTAAAATAAAATAAATCTAAGCTAGAAAAGGGAGGGCACTAGCAATTGGCAAGATCAGGAGAAGCTTTTTATAGAAGATGGTGCTTTAGCTGTGTCTCAAAGTGAAGGATTCTATGAGGCAGAGGTAAGGAAGGATTGCCAGATGTAGGGTGAAATCCAGGCAAAGACATGGAAATGGAAGAAGAGCAGAGAGAAAGTCTGGATAGTATGGAGGAGGTGGATGAATCTTTGTGATGTGAGTTTGGGGAAAGCAGCTCTTTCTCAGGAAATGTAGCCTCGGACACCAGGGAAACTGACCTGCAGGCTTATGCAGGCTGTGTTTTTGTCTCTTCACAGTCTTTTACAGGAGGGAGGAGCCTGACCATTCTGTCTTAGAGAAGACTCCCCTATTTTGGAGATCTGTTGGAACAAACCTTAAGCTACTCTCCTGACCCCAGGGTTTGACCATTTCCCCCATGTTACATTCTGCAACAGAATGCTGCACTTTGGCTGTTAGATAGATGTTCTTAGCCAACCTAAAAAACTAAAAACATTAACCCAAGTAATCTTCCTGGTGGCTCTAATACATTGCTTTCTGTCTGCTACTTACTTCTTGACACCCAAGTGTCAAGTGCATTCCTCAAAGTGGGTGAGATCTCCTTGGACTCTCATGCCCAGGCTGGAAAACTCCCACAACACTAGACTGAAGAGTATAGGAAAGGGAGGAAAGTACTTTAAGGCTAGAAAGATAGATTGGGCTTTCAAAACCAAACCATCAATTGGGGAATGGCTGAACAAGTTGGGAATGTTACTGTACTATAAGAAATGACAAGCAGCAGCATTTCAGAAAAACCTGGGAAGACATACAAACTGATTCATAGTGAACAGAACCAGAAGAAATTATATTTTACTCTAGAGGCAATAGTGACTGTCAACCTGAAAGTTAGGTTAAAGGAGGCAAACAGGCTAGGTGATATGTAAATTCATATTGTTTACTCCCTTGAAGCTAGCAAACTTTTATGTACAAGGAACCAAAACCTAAGTTCTGACAGCCTAATACAAGATTGACAAAGTTTTTATGTTTCAGGACGTTCCCAGGACATCTGTGTCCCTCAGATTTATGGTTTCCATATATATTTTTATCCATATCATGAGAAAGGAAGTTTCTTAGTTGTAAATACAGATTGACAAGACAAAGTAGGGTCTGTTGGAATTTATGATCTCAGGATGTCTTCACCCCTATCCCCTCAATCTGGAGTATGCCTCCAAGATAAGAGAAATTCCACTAATGCTGAATTTCCAGGCATGCTGTCCCTGTCCCATTGTCAACCCTATCTGGTCTTTCAAGTTACAGACATGAGAAAGTGTATTTTTAGAGTAAAGCAAAGCAGTCTGATTGATTAGTTTAGGCTTTGAATCTTAGTGGGGTTGTCGGTACTCACTGGAGTTTATTGAGGAAGGGACATGGTCAGATCTGCCCTTAAGAGAAATTATTTGGATTAAATTGGGAAGAGACCTAAGGGAGCCAGAACACTTAGGGGGAGCCATTGCAGGTGACAAGTGACAAGGGACTCAATTCCAGTGGTGACCACACCAGTAGAAAGAATGACTTGGATATGTGTAAAGACCCTTGCACAAATTAAACTCAGAGGCTTCTTTAGGTAGAAAATTGAAAGGAGTTTATTATGATCTCACAAGAAAAGGTGTCCCCAATCTGACAGAGGGCCAGAAGGGAGAAGCCTATGGAAGGCAAAGGCATGATTATAAAACCCTTACGTGGCAATTCCATACCCTCTCAACTGTCCCACCTTGGTTGGTAAGGCAGGCACACAGTCTTATTAATGCCAGCCAATTGGCGCAAAGCAATCTCAATCCGTTACCATAATTATTAGTAATGAGGCTCAGATTTCATCAGATAACGTACGTAATACACGAGCTCCACTAAGCAAGCGCAGTAACAACCCCAGAATACTGAACCCCCTTCAGTCCAACCTAGATGTGTCTTTATCTGGGCCTGAGCCCCAAGGCCACTTTCTGCTTTCTGATTGGTCAAATCTACCTGCTGCTTCCAGCTCCTTTTATTCTACATTATTTCATTTGTAGTGTGATCTAGGAGTTCTCTGGGAACTGGGAACTCAACTTCTTTCCAAGGCTACTGCCTCAGCTCTTCCTAAGGCTACTGCCTGGTACTTTTTATCGATAGTCTTGTTTCAGCAATTCTTGCAGTTCTGTAGAAACTTAAACCTTTGCTACCTCTCACACTACCATTCCTTTCCCCAAACTAAAAACCCCTCTAATTTGGTCTCAATAATTAATCCAACCAATTGTATTAGTTGTATTAATACCCAATAGCTCTTACATTACCTTGAAATACACAATGACATATCTATCTCTCTCTCTCTCTCTCTCTGTATATATATGGGGAAATGATACTGAACTTAGTTACAAAGTATAAAGAAGAAATAAGAATGTAATAGGATGTTCAGAATGGGGAAACTTCACTGCAAGTTGTCCCTCACAGGTAGAAGAGAAATGTGGAGGAACAGATGACAAGATCTGGTGATTGATTGGGTATGAGGGATGAGAGAGTGGGAGGGTTTGACGAAATCATGAATCCTTCTTGTGAGTTCACACATGTAATAGTCCTTGTGATGCCCCTGAAGAAGGTTTTATAGTCTTGTGGGGAATAAGAGAGGGGTTTCAATCTCTTGCTAAAGGACATGGGCAGCCATTTGTGCCTCCCCCTGAATATAGAGGGCTGTATTCAAGCAGGTTAGCCAGTGGGCCAGGAAGAATATCTTACTTAATAGGTCTTAAACAGAGTGATTCTATCTTCTGGCCCTAGGCCTTCTTTCTCTTTCTTGGATGTATGGCTTGGAATTTCCTCTGGGGCTTCCCTTATTGGTGGCAGGAGTACCTGTTCCCCCTACCCTTTGGGAAACTGGCCTAGGGTAATATGTCTTTTTTCTTCATTTTTCTTCTTCTTGCTCGGGCGTCATGCCCTGTGCTCCTCCACTTATCCTACAATCCCCTGCCTACAGATGTGATCACAAACCCCCCTTGCCTTAGTAACAGCTTTCTTGCACCTGCATAGTAACCTGCTTAGAAACAAATTATGTTAGTTAGATGTGTAAACCTAAAACTGTATAAAAGATTCTGCACCCCTGAACTAGGGGCTGCTCCCTTCAGATTGGCATGGGACAGCCCCAGCTGGCAAATAAAGCTCCTAAAACTTCTCATTCAGACTCTGTGATCACTCTGTTAAGATTTGCCATTTCAGAGCCAAAACGTAAGTTCTGACTGTCTGATAAAAGAATGACAAACTTTTTATATGTTTTAGGGCAATCCCAGGATGTCTGTGCCCCTCACACTTAGGGTCTCCAGATGTATTTAATCATACCATTTAAGAAGTTTATTAGTTGAATAAGTTGTAAATACAAATTGACAAGACAATTGACAAAGTTGTGTCAGTTACAATCCCAGGATATGTTTTGCCCCTGTATAGCCCTTAGGATACCAAGATGAGAGAAGTCCCACTATTCTACACAAACAGGAAGAATGCTCCTCAGCTTTATCTTGTCTTAAAGTTGCAGACAGGAAAGGGCATTTTTAAATCAAAGCATGTCTGGTTGATTAGATAAGGCTTTGGCCCTTATCAGGGTTTAAATGATCTGAAATGATTATTGTTTCCTCCTTTTGGTCAAAAGCAAGCTGAAGGCACCACCTGTAGACCAAGGAAGGTATGGAAAGATCTCTTTTTTTTTTTTTTTTTTTTTGCTTTTTGGAGGGCAGTTGGGGTTAAGTGACTTGCCCAAGGTCACATGGCTAGTTTTTGTGTGTGTGTGTGTGTGTGTGTGTGTGTGTGTGTGTGTGTGTGTGTGTGTAAGTGTCTGAGGCCAGATTTGAACTCAGGTCCTCGTAACTCCAGGCCCGGTGCTCTATTCACTGTGCCACCTAGCTGCCCCCGAAAGATCTCACTCTTACACAAGAAATGTGAAGGAAGGTTCTAAAAATCCTTATCTAGGCAGATTCCAGTTTTTCCCAACCACTTTCTGAAACAGGGGGCACTAAAGATAAGGTCGAATTCTTTGCAGACCAAAGCTTCCTCATGGGGTGAGTGGGGAGATGGGAGGAGCGGCTCTTTCCCTGTGATTGGACATCTGTAATGCCAAGCAAAGGCAACTTCCAAGGTTCAGATTACCAGCATAGCCAACCCCATTTATTCAGTGACAGATTAAGACAAATATTCACAGAATAGAGAAAATCAAAATACAGTGTAACTCATTCCTTTAGCAAGTAAGCTCTCAATTCAAACCAGGCACTACTCCACCCCTGGAAAGTACATTCATTTAGTCAACGTCTCTTCTCAAATGGAGATTAGTTTCCAATCATAAATTACATTCATTTGGTCAATCACAGAGCGCAAAAAAAAGTCAAAGGTTTCCCCACTCCTGGATCACAACTGAATTACAATACCATTAACACCAAGCACTTTCTCAAAAGAGGCAGGGGAGCACAAAAGGCCATCCACCCTTAAGCTACGACAAAGTTAAGATATCATCACAGCGTTCAGTGCCCAAGGAGAGGTCCTGTCTTCGTCTTGACTTGAGGCAATTACTCAGCAATCCGGGTTCCTGGGGAGGCAAAGCCTAACAAAGCCATAAAACACATTGCCAGTGTCCTCATCAAGCCACTCTCTGCCTGCAGAACAGTCCCAGAACCCCTGAAAACATCAACAAGGCCCTTTTCCAGGATTTCTATAAACATACAAGAAAATCCTCCTTCAGGGCTTCTGAACCAACAGCAAGGTTCCAGGACCTCTACAGCAGCAGCACTGTCCTTCACAAGCAGGTGAATCTGGCAAAACAGCATCAAAACAGACAGACAAAATACCAGCATCACAGCCATGCCTCCTCAGTTCTCCAAAGTCCTGGGCAGCTCCAACTGGCCCTAAGCAGTCTTTCAGTAACTCTGGCTCCATGATACTGGATACTGCTCTCCAAAAGTCCTTCTGGCCTTCCCTCAGCTTGGGTCTCTCTCCAAATTCACAGCTCCTTCTAGTTCAGTCCTCTCTCTTCACATCAACATCTATCCCACAAGTGGGATTCACAGGCTCTGGGTTTTAACACTCAACCCAAAAACTAAGCCAACACAGGGGGATCTCCAAATTCCATTATCATTACAACATCCCCAGAGATGGGCAGCTACTGCAGGGCACAAGCAAGAGGAGCAGGCTGCAAAGGAGATCAAGGTAGGGAGTATAATGAGAGTGCAGAGCAAGTAAGCAAAAATAAGCTAAAGCTACCAAAGATATAGGTAACCAGACTTGAGTATGTATGAGGCTTAGGTAGGGAAGAAGATGTTCTTCATGCAGGTCTGGTCTGGACTCTTGGGAAAGCTGTCTACCTCTGATGTCATCTTTTTCACGACCCTTTGAAACCGGACGGCAAGGTCTTCTATGGTCTTAGATGTCTTCTCCAGAGCAGGGGCGTTCTTGAGATGTGACAGATGGATCCAAGAGTCCGTATCCACAAGTCAGCAGCTATGGGAGTGGTCAGACAGACCTGACAGGGGTTCCCAGAAGTCATATGATTTAATAATTGAGAGGAAACAGCACAACATAGCTAACATGGCTAAAGTCACTTAGAAATGGTTCCGTTTCCCAGCCATGCAGGGCTAGGTTCAAACAATACAATAAAGTTTTTCTCACAGTTCACAAAATTGCATAATTACATTAAGACAGGTACAGATTAAACTACTTAGATGGCTCACAATAGACTAGTTTGGGAAGGGAGATTTACATGTCACCAAGACAACCAAGAAAACAAACATGAACCATGCAAATCAAATCAATATAGTTATTACCAATGTTACAATAGGTTTTATTCTTAGGACAGTTCAAAAAGGGAGTTCTGCTTCTGTTTCTGTTCTTATCTAAATCCTGTACCTGGTATCAGAATCCTTTGAAATGTGGGGGCCCAACCATAAAATGAGCTCATCTACCTTTTAAAATTATCAGACAGATACTTTAATAAAGGAGAAATAATTTCATTTTTACTACTATTTGCATAATTTTTGTATAAAAATCCAGATCCGGGATCTTATTACCAAAACATGACAAATTTTGGAAGCCAGTCATATACATCTGTATATAATTCTTAGAGGAATCAGTCTGATCCTGTTGCTTTTCTCAAAATTTGCTATCTTATTAGACATTACACTACATCTTTGTCTTATTACTTGGTCTAATTTCCTCCTTTGGAGGATGTTATCTCCATATTATATTTATACTTACAGAACTTCTTGGTTATAGAAATTTGCCATTAAAAGAAAAGGAGGGACAATATAATCTCAGTCTAGAAGAACGAGATACTTCAGGATTTGAATCTTATATATATGGTAACTGCAAACATTAATTTAATTCATGCTTAGGTCATGGGATGGCTACTAATTCAGATCAAAGCAGCAAGATCTTTTCTTTACAGCTCCTTACATTAATTTGACAGTAAATTATCTTGCAAATGAAGATTTAGTAGGCCCTCTAAAAATTCACAGAAGATTTTCCAAAACATTTCTTCTAAAAGTATTTCCCCTCCTTTAGAAATAGTTTAAAATTTATCCAAATGTTAAAAGGAATCATCACTAAACTTTTATGAAGAAATTATTTGGAAACCTTTAAAATGGTAGTTATTCTATATGCATATGAAAAAATGTTCCAAATCACTAGGGATTAGAGAAATGCAAATCAAAACAACCCTGAGGAACCACATCTCATCGGCCAGATTGGCTAAGATGACAAAGCAGGAAAATGATAAATGCTGGAGAGGATGTGGAAAAATTTGAACACTAATGCATTGTTGGTGGAACTGTGAACTGATCCAGCCACTCTGGAGATCAATCTGGAACTAGGCCAAAGGGCTATAAGTAAGTGAGTAGCCTTTGACCCAGCAATACCACTTCTAGGGTTATATCCCAAAGAGATCAGAGAAATGGGAAGAGGACCCATATGTACAAAAATATTTATAACAGCTCTTTTTGTGGTGGCAAAGAACTGGAAAACAAGTGGATGACCATCAATTGGGGAATGGCTGAGCAAGTTGTGGTATATGAACGTAATGGAATACTACTGTGCTATAAGAAATGAGGAGCAGACAGACTTCATAATAACCTGGAGAGACTTTGAAATGGGCAGGACTGAGTTAAGTAGAAATCTCAGTGAAATAGTCTGATATTCTGTAAAACTAAAGAAATAAAATAAGCCCTGAATACCCAAGTTGAACCAGGGACTAGCAGACTCAGAAATTAGCAGGCCAAAACTGGGAATTAACCCAAGATAGAACTAGTGTTAGAAGAATGCACTCAAGTAATCTGTCTTGTTGTTTACTTTTTCCTATGTACCTGAAACTCATTCTCATGGACAAATCCCTTATTCACAATTGTACTTAGCACCTCAGCCATAAGGCTAAATTAAGTTCCCATGTCCAAATATTAATTGATCTATCCTAAGGTAATTGCAATCTCTGATTCCCATGTCTAAATTCTTGATTGATCAGCTCAGAGGAAATTACAAACCCCTGGTTTACCTCATCCATCAGAAAGGAGTTCACACTCCCCTAACTACAAAGAGCAAATTCCTGTGCCTGGTTTTCTTCTGTAATCAATCTGTGATCAATTGACAATGGGACTAGATTGTATAAAAGGGGTCTGCATGTTTGAATTGGGGCTGGCTCTCTAGTTCTCTATTGATTGGCATGTGGGAGCCAGTCGCCATGGCTAAATTAATTTTCTATTAAAGCTCCTTAAAACTTTCAAATGGTTTCCGTGGTCACTCTGTTAGAACTTGATAATTTCTCCCTGGGTCATAACAACTTATATAAACTGATACTGAGTGAGAAGAGCAGAACCAGGAGAAATTTGTACACAATCACAGACGCAATGTATATGTGATGACTAACTTGAATAGACTGGGCTCCTCTCAACAATGTAAGGTTATAAGACAACTCCAAAAGACTCATGATTGAAAGAGATATACACATCCAGAGAAAGATATGTGGAGTCTGAATGCAGATTGAAACAAACTACTTGCTCTGTTTCTTTTTCTTGTTTTGTTTTGTTTCCTCTTTCCCACTGATCATTCCATCAGTTATAATCCTTCTTTACAACCTGACTAATGATTAATGTGAAGATATTGTAGACCCTATATTCGAGTGCCTGCCACCATGATTGGGGGCGGGGGGGAAAAGGAAAGGGGAGAAAATCTGAAACTCAAGGGACAGTGGAACTAAATGTTGTAAACTAAAAGTAAATAAACCAATTTAGTTTAAAAAAATAATAGGTATCTCTTCCTTCTTAAAGCAAAATAAACCTTTAAAATTAGAATTCATTAAAACTAAGTTGGTGTAAAATGTCCTTAAGTGACATAAATTACCAATGTATGATAACAAACTAACTTCCCAGTTATTACAGAATTCCTGGATATCACAAAGTTCCTTAATCAAAAGGGTGTTTGTAAAGTAAAGGAGAATGTTTTTATAAACCAAAAAGAACATACACAATTAAATTAGCCTTATCACAATAGCAGAGTTTACCAGACCTTTCAAAATTTACTCCATATCTTTTCTTTCCTTTATCCTTAAGTATATCACTAGAAATTAATTACATTCTGGAATTTCCCATAGTGAATGTGGTAGTCTATAAACTTTGTATCCTTTGATGAAACAGGCTTGAAAATGATGCCCCTGTTTTTTCCAGTATTCTCGTTTGCTCAGTAGGAATTCTACAACACAGAAACTTTTGCACATAGTTTATAAGAACTTTAGGTGAAACTTCCTCTTAAATATAGACAAAACTTTGGGCAGATAGGTGGCAAAGTGAATACACCACTGGTCCTGGAGTCAGAAGGACCTGAGTTCAAATCTGGACTCAGACACTTGATATTTACTAGCTGTGTGTGTTTGACCTTGGGCAAGTCACTTAACCCCAATTGCCTTACCTTCCCCCCTCCAAAAAGAACAAAAAAAGAAAAATATTTATGTAAACAAAACCTGAAAGTGCATCCTAACCCATTCATTTTTCCCTATTTTTGTACAATCTTAATCTAACATCTGGATTATAAGAGAAATTGCTTTTTCAACAACATAGCTGATACAACTGTTTACAGAATTACACAATTTAGAAATGTAATACTGCCCTAAAAATTATTATGTATTTAAAAATTGAAACAACCCATTTTCAGTTGAGGTGAATGCATTTCTAAATCACTTTGTACAGAGAATCATTCATTTCATCATTAATATATTGAAACTATAACTTTAAACCACCACATATATTTTCATAATAATCAAGATTTCAAATGGAAAAATCTGCTATCAGAGTAAATATCAAATTACCTAATTTTATCACATCCATTTCAAAACCCAATTTATATGCAACAAAATCCAGATTAAAAGTTGCTTTAACACCATTTTTGCTTCAAATGATCTCTCAATTTTTACAATCTAAGAGGATTTTAGAAATACAATACAATCTAGAAATACAGTAATAACACAAACCATAAACTTCAGGTGATATCAATTGCATCTTCAGATGATCACATATGGAAATTATTAATCTTATTACTTTTCTTATTTAAAAACCCCTTCAAAGTTAACAGGTACAAAACAATTACATTAAATTAGAGTGATAATAATAATGCTGTCCTATAACTACAAATCAGGAAATGGGGCAAACAGAGATAAAATAGCTTGCAAAATGTTGGTACATTTTGAAACTAGAACAGAGAAGTGTAGATTTTACAAAAGCAGAGGCTGGCTTCTCAGTGGTGATAATTCTTGGAGGCAGGACTTAGCAAATGCTCACCATCAGCCCAATTCATTCTCCTCTCCCTTCCCCCACAGATGCTGAATTTTCTGAGCCTGGGAATGTTTGTAGCTGCTGGGGGAGGGTGGGCAGAATGTATAGGACCTCAGTGTTGTTCCCAAGCTTTGCCTAGAAGGGCAGGCTACAAGGTGCCCAGGGGCACAGAGCTGTTAGGGCTAATGCCAGTCTTCAAGTACTGCCCCTCCCCTCCTTTTGCCAGATGGGGAAGGGTGATTTAAGTTTCCCCTACAATTCTCCTGCATTTTCTTCTCTTAATCTGATCTGGGGACAGAGTGGGAAATGCTGAGCAATCAGGATTGGGGAGAGGTGTTTTTGCATGGGTCAGCTGCTGGAGTTACCTCCAGTCTCAGGAGTTTTCTCCAGCAGTCCCAAAAAGATCCTTTTCCATTTTTTTTCCTTTTTGGAAGGCAGTTGGGGTTAAAAGTGATTTGCCCAAACTCACACAGCTAATAAGTGTGTCAAGCATCTGAGGCTGGATTTGAACTCAGGTCCTCCTGACGCCAGGGCCAGTGCTCTATTTACTGCCCCACCTAGCTGCCCCAGTTTCCAAAATTCTTAATGATTAATCTTAAAAACATTCAGAATTTGCTAAGATGTTTTTAACTGTATCTAACTTTTTTCTTTTTTTCTCCCAATGAATTATTTATTTTCTTGCTTAAATCTCATTTCCATGAGATTTTGAGTTACAAATTTTCTCCCCATATTTCCCCTACCCACCACCTCAAAACAGCCATCCCACTGTAAAACCCCTCCCCCAATCTGCTCTCTCCTACATCTTCCCCCATCGCCCCTCTGACTTTCCAGTAGGGCAGGATGGATCTCCCTACCCCGGTGCCTTTATATCTTAATTCCCAGCTGCATGTAGTTAATAATAATAATTATTATATACACATACACATATGTATATATACATACATATATATTTTTAATACTTGATTATAGAACTGAAATGGCAAGTTTTAATACAGTGACCACAGAGACCGAATAAAAAGTTTTCGGAGCTTTTAATTTACCAGCTGGAGCTGACTCCATGCCAATTGAAAGGAAGGAGGGAGCAGCAGATAGCTCAGAGATGCAGAATCTTTTATACAGTATAGTTTCATTGTTTGGAGGTGCAAGTAAGTTGCTGAGGCAAGAGGGGTTGTGATTACAGGGCATGACGACCAAGCATAAAGAAGAATAGGCAAGGGGGGAGTTTGTGATGACATCTGTAGGTAGGGGGTTGTAGGGTAAACAAAGAGGAGCATGGGGCATGCTGACCAAGAAGAAAAACAAATGGAGAACAGACAAATTACTCTAGGCCAGTTTCTTGGCTCCTATCTTAAGTCCATGAAGTTTCTACTTAACTAGTTCCTGGCCGCTTCAGAACTTTAAATGCTAGATTCTTTCCCTTCCTCCCTCATCACCCACCCCCACTGGAAGGACAACCAATTCAATACAGGCTGTACATGTGTAATTACACAGAACATCTCCACAGTAGACATATTGTGAGAGATTGATTATATGTTCCTCCTTCTTATCCCACCCTTCCCTTGTTCTATTCTCTACCCTGTCCCTGTCCCTTTACAGGAGTGTGCACTTCCAGCAA
>CM053596.1:20779238-20820215 GCA_028646575.1 Pseudocheirus occidentalis | reverse complement strand
CCCAAGGATGTTCCTTTGAATCCTGATCTTGCTAAAACTTGGCATAATGGGAACTGGGTGTCTACGCACTTTCTAAATTGGTTTTCTGTGGTGCTTATGGCTGTGTGTAATGGAAACTGTTTTGGAAGGACCAAGTTTTACTTCTGTACCTTTTTCAAATTGTGCTTGTGTTAAATAGCAACTGTAACATTAAAATTCTTGTTAATAGATATTTGCAAAAGATTTAGCTTTTTTGTTCTCTGGGATTGTGAAATCACATGATTAAAACCTCCATGAAGATTAACATAGTTAAATTTCTGATCTTAATGCTACAATTTTAAAATAAATTTTATGAATGAATTTAAAGTTTAACTTTTATGAATATTTTTATCTATCCCCTATATTTTATAATATATAACCTTCCCCTCCCAGAGGGCCATTCCTTAAAACAGAAAAAGAGACAACACTAGTTTAGGAAAACAACACATGGAAAAGTTTTTAGATGATGCCATTTCAGAGTTTACCTTAGCTCTGCAGAGACAGAGGTGTGTGTGGGTGGGGAGGAAAAAGGCGGAATCTAGGGCTTCAATCATTTGGCTTTAAATTGGGGGTGGAGGGGTGGGGGTTGGAGGCAAGGCAATTGGGGTTGGCTTACCCGAGGTCACACAGCCAATAAATGTGTCAGGTGTCTGAGGTTGGGTTTGAATTCAGGTCCTCCTGACTCCAGGGCCATGTCTATTCACAGGACCACCCAGCTGCCCCTAGAATTGGTTTTCTAATTATTGGGTGGAATCATAAATATACCTATACGCTTAACTGGCAAAATGAGAGGATTCTTAATGGCATAAATATTTTACTGTCCCATTATTTTTCTTTATAGGGTTTTGTAAGATAGGTGTTACACATGTTGATGTTCTTTTTAATTTGTATGTCATCAACATCTAAGTAAAGTGAAAATTGATATTACAAAATGCAAATATTTTTAGTCCATATTACTGTGAAATTGGGAAATGTGTAACAAGGTAAATAAAACTAGAATAAAACCTGGATAATGATGATGTGTGGTTTCCTAAGTATGCACAGCTGTGGGCTGTTTTAGAAGGGAAAAGCAACTGGCTTTGAGTTGAGATACCGGGTTTTTTGTGATTTGTTGGTTTATTTCTGCTTGCAAACTGACAAATTTCTACCTGGATCTTGCATATTACTTTGCAAGTACTTAGCTTTAAGCAAACCTGGTCTGTGAAAATACAGCTCCTAAAGTTTTGGGGTTTTGTTTTAAGAAATTGATTGTGATTATTGTTAGGATCCTGTATACCAGGGTTGTACAGACCCAAAAAGGAACCTAGCATATCCTTGTGGCTGCATATTGACCTGGAAAACCCCACATTAACATTCTCTTAACGTTGTGTCATTCTTATTTAATTTGTCAAATATTTCTCAGTGACCTTTTTATCTGGTTCAGGTGTACTGGAGAGGTGTTTGTCATGATACCTCAGCTGAACAAAATTCCTTTAGTGGCACCGCCCCCGCCCTTCCATGCCCTCGGTGCTGCCCACCTCAGATCTCCATGTGCATATTCCTTCTGTTGGCACAGATAGGCACTTGTTTCTTAACCCTGGGGGATTCTATTGCATAATTTCCCATAGGTATTCTAAAAGACTTTACCAAAAAGAACTTTGGTACATTTAAAATTGTATCAGTTGGGAAGAAAAATTATTTATACCTCTTTCACATTATATAGAAGAGGAAGTCAATCTCAGTTTTTGGAAAAACTCATTCCTCATGTAATATATACTGAAACGGGATATGTGGAACATAGATGACTGGACTCAGAAGACCTAATTCTACATTTTGGTGGCCTTTACCTAGCTGTATGAATTAAATATGCCTCTTGGTCTCTCTAGTTTCCATCTACAAATCTAGAGTTTGGGGCTAGATACTTAAGGTCCCTTGTTCCAAAGATATCCTGTTGTCATGAAGTCCTTTCTCTTATAAAGAAAAATTTTCAGTTGCTTCCAGTTTGCTTCCAGCAAAGTGCAGACTCCTTAGCCTGGCAGTTAAATAGCCTTGAAATCAGACCACAACCCAATTTATCATCTTCATCTCACACTACTGCCTTTCTTATACCACAGACAGCTAAAGACACCCCTTAAGTAACATTTTTTCCTGCCAATCCAGTTTCTCAGTAATAACCATATTTTATCATGATGACTGCTCAAGTCATAAATAGAACTATTGGTGACAGTATAAACAAATTGTCACTACAGGATCATTTCCTGGGACTAATTATTATACTCATTGTTCTTCAGACTCATTCTACTCTTTCCCCTCCTCTCTTCTGTAGCTCCCTGCCCATCCTAAATATTATTGCTGAAATGCTTCTATTACAAAGTCAAATAGAAGTAACTTCCCATCAAAAACTTCCTGATCCTCTCAGCTGAAAAATCCTTCAGCCTTTTAATTCCTCATATCTCATTTCCAATGTATGTAGTATCTTCTAATAGTTATGGACCAATTTTAGTTCCTCTTCCATTCATATTTGCAGTACCTATGCCTAACCAAGTGCTAGGCTATTGGGTTGGTACTTAATGGATGACTGCTATTGCATTGTAGTTTAGAATTTTAATTTACTTTGGGCTGACTTGTCAGATCCTTAAAAATTGAATATTGCATTTAAAAGGTATTGCCAATTTGTGGCCTTTGTGTACCATGTTAGTGAATATTTTATTAGAGCTGTAATGGCACATTTCATATAAATAACCTTTAACAACTTCTGTATATTCTGATGATCACCCCTGAGTGATTCCAGTAACAGAAACAAGTTTAGTTTGAAGGTAAAGAAACCAGATAGGAAAGACGTTCTTTTAACTAAAATCTGCTTTAACTACCAACCCCTCCCCCGGGGCTCCCTCCCCCCCCCCCATATATATGTATATGTATGTGGGTCACACATAAAGTTCACAAGTATTGATGATAATTCACCAGGGTCCCTAGAGTACTGTTAGTTTCTGCATTATTCAGATAGAACATGGGAGGTAAGTAGTGAGGTAAATGGTGTAATGTCATAGGTTATCATAAAGTAAAATGTTGACAGTAATGTGTTACCCTCTTCATTGACTTTAGGGTTCAATCACAGAACCTTCAGTCAAGCCAGACAGCATCCTCCTCTGTTCTCACAGTACAGCAGTTAGCTTTCTGTGTGACTTAATCATTTTGTGAGCCCTAGTTAGCCTATCATTTCCTTCCTCTTTCATATATTTGTGCTGTGTAATCAGCTGTTAAACTCAGCTGCTTCTCCTGTCCATCCCTTGTTTCTCCCCCTTCCATCCAGAGAAAGAGAATCGAATGTTCACTCAATTGTTACGGGTTTGTTTGTTTTTCTGCTTTTACAAGACCCTGTTACCTCCCTGCTGAGAGGTAAGTAACATAAACAGGGGCAAATTTCTGAAGGAACCCCTATGAGTTTCTGCATTTTTCTCCTCTTCCCCTCCCCCCCACCCCCCTTTCCTCCCTGATCTCATCCTAGTTCTCCCTAGGAATGAATTCTGTCCCATTCTATCATCTAGGCAATGTAAGGTAAGAGAAAGGTCCGGGATGCTATCACTGGATAGTTTAGAATTGATTTAATGTATACTTATGTTATGGAATATTTTGCATTAGATTACAAAGTTAAAATTTGGATTGGAAACCTTTGATTTACATGTCAAGACACATTTGTAATTATTGTCCTTTTGATGGTTTGTCTACTTCAAGGGTGGGGAATCAGCAGCCTTTTGACTGAGTCCAAATTTTATGGGACAAATCCTTTTATTAAGGGATTTTGTTCTGTGAAGTTTGGATTTCTCAAAAGGCTGCCCTTGAGGACTTAGAGGGCCACATGTGGCCTCACACAGGTTCCTCACCTCTGGTCTAGTTTGTGCTTTCACAATATAGCCCATCTTACTGTCTAAAATATCATTGGATAGAATGATTGCAGTTCTTTCTCAAGAGTCTAATCATTTGCACTGGCTTCAGCTTCAGTGATATGGATCGCTGGAGCAGCTTGCTGGTAACTGCCCTTCAGACAATGACTTCTTTGCCCTTTCCCCTAGAGGACTATATAGTGATTAGCCAGTGGAATTAATTATACTGTATTTTGAATAAATTTCATGGATTAACTGACTTTATCTTTGGCTGTATGACAGTGTATCACTTTCCTCTGTTCCTGCTCACATAGTTCATATCTAATTATCAGCCCTTGCCTCGACTAGCCTCCTCATTGGTCTCCCTGCCTTGAATCCACTACTTAACTGTTGTCAGATTGATATAGGCCCTAAAGCATGGGTTCCATTTGTTCCTTCTTGCCTCTAAAATCAAAATGCAAAAAGTCTTCACAATTGGCTCATAAAACCTATCTCAGTCTTGAACAGAACCCTTCTCTTCCCCTCTCTAGGCTTATTGCAGTTACTCTCCACACTGTATCCTAGCCAAACTGGAGTCTTTGCTGTTGCGCAGGCCTGGAATGCACTGCATTCTATGCTGACTTTAGGGCATGGGTTATCAGTTTTGTTTTTGCATCCCAAGCACTGACCACAGCTCCACAGTAGGAACTTAAAATCTTGAATCAAACCATCACTTTTCATTAGGCATTTGTTTATGGATTTTTTTTTTCCCGTCTATTCCTGAAAAGATTCTGGAAGTGTAATAATTTTATTTGATAAGTCTTTTTTTTTAAGTGCATTTTACATAGTGGCAAATGAACAGTCTTCCCTCTTAGATGTTAAAGGCAAGTATATACTTCTCAAGCACATGTGAAACATTGACAGATGGGCTATAATGAAATGAAATGTGCCAGATATGCAAGAGAAGGGCAGTTAAGTTCTGGGGAAAAAGAACAGTTTTCCTGGGAGGATTTAGGTGTGTTAGATGGGGAAAGAAGGGGAATGTAAGAGGTTTCTTGTTAACAGTTAAGAGGAAGATACAACTCTGACTACATTATTAGTTTTGGTAGATGAGGGTCTTATGACATGGCACTTGAACCAGATGTTAAAATGAGAATTGCTCATTTAAGAAGATCTTGCTGTCACTCCTCAGTGCTTTAATGATGAAGAGGTTTCTGGCAAGGACAGAAATTAAGCCTTGGTTCTGAACACAGAGCATGTGCTTCCGCATGCATGCCCTCTGAAATTGGAAAAGGGGTCACAAGTGGAAAAAGTTTAAGAAGCCCTGGCCTCGACTTTTAGTGGTGTGGTGCCGGTTTAAATGACTAATACTGTTCCCCAAACATCAAATGGTATTGTCTTGGCTGGGAGTGTGTAAAATGCCATGGAAATTTTCTAGGACTATATTGTATTACTGCTTTGGTTAGAAGCATGATTGATTTGCTGTTCTGTGCAGAAAGAAGTTTGAAGATAGGTTTGTGTGGAACTATCAATTGGAGGATTTCTCTCTTCTCTGAATCACCACCATTTCCCAGCAGTTCCTACCTCTTTACAGGTGGTGTAGATTGTTAACCATCTGTACTTTGGGAGTTATAAAGTCAGTGAGAAAGGGCTGAGAGCTTGCTAGAAATCAGTTGAGGGTGTCCTTACCTGGCAACTTTGGGTGAAACCTTGTACTATGTGAGCCTTGGAAGAGAGGGTGACTAAATTTAAAATGAAACATTTTCTGGGAAGTCCTGTGGGTTGAAATTATTTATGGTTAGAAGGAAGTAAAGTAGAACAGAAAATAATCAGACAAAACAAAATTCAGTATTCTACCATTTTGAATTATTCTACACTGCTGTTTTCATATTGACATTAATATTTTTTGAAAATCATTGTCTTTGAAGTATACTCTTGTTGTAATCATTTCTAACACAAGCTAGTTGGCAGGATGGAATTTTATTTACAAAAGTGGTTCTTCAGGCAACGAAAGGAACACTTGTTGCTTAAAGCACTCTCTTTTGGACTGCAGCTTGGCCATAGTCTTGCTAGGCAGTGTCAGTATACAGGCAGACTTTGCACAGTTCTGTGCATGTTGATAGGAGACCTGTGTTCATAATTCCAACCTCATTCTAAAGTTGGATTTAGATTTATGGTTAAACATAGAAAAAAATTGCTTTTTAGTTTTGTGGTAACAGATTTTTTTTGTAGTTCTCAGAGCAGAAGTACTCATCACAGATTTGACACTTCCCCAGTGTAGACTCCTGGACAGTGTTGCATTATTTATGGGGGGAAATTGTGTATGTGGCTTTCCTTTTATTTGGAAAGTACTACTTCAAACTTGGGCCAAACTTTTAATCTAATTCATTGGAATCCTGAACCAAAAAAGCAGGTGTTTCATAGCAGATGAGAACTATATATTTTGAGAAATCAATTTCAAGGGAGGAAGAAATAATAAAATATATATATTGAGAAAGGGAATAAGATGCTCTAAGAATTGTTTCAAGGAAACAATTTCTTTTTTATTTTTTGTTGGGGGAAAGTAGGGCTATTGGGGTTAAGTGACTTGCCTAAGGTCATACAGCTAGTGTTAAATGTTGGAGGTCTGGTTTGAACTCAGGTCCTTCCGACTCCAGGGCCCATGCTCTATCACTGCGCCACCTAGCTGGCCCCCAACAATTTCTTTATCCAAAATAGGTTCTAGAGGGTTGTTGTTGGCCCATCCCGGTTCTTGGCTAGTATTGGAATCATTTTTAGAACCTTAATAAGAATCTTAATGTTTCTACATGTTTTGGGGTACATTCACCAAGGGTGGGACTAGATGGCCTTGGGTAAGTACTTTTACCCTAGCTTTGCTCCTCTGGAAAATGAGGCAAGACTAGGAAGTACATTGCTGGTGGGCTCTGTTGACAAACATCTAAGACCTTTTGGAACTTCTGTTTTGCTAATGTGATATGCAATTTCTGAGTTGTTACAAAGCTAAACATTTTGGCATTAAAATCTATAGAAATTCAAATTTAGTAGTAATTTGAATGGGTGTTCCAGGTCAGGTGGCAAGTCTTAAATTCCTGTGCAAGGTAGCATCAAATTATTAAATATGCTTATGTGGACCCCAAAAATCAAATTGCACCATTGACCAAAATAAAATTTTAGAAACCTTAATGAAGTGGGAAAACTTTTCAAAGGATTGATTAATCAGCTTCTGAAACAGCATTTCACTACTTTTGCTCATCCTTTGAAGTAAGCAGTTTTTCCTGACTCAGAACTTGTTTTGTTATCAGCATTAGTCTTTAAATCATTTGGTTGTAAAAAGAGTAGTCATTGGATTTGTTGTCATTTTGCTTATAGTTCTATTATAGTTGCTGTTAAACTGGAAAGGAAGCTGTGTAGTAAAAAAAAAAAAATCAGTCCACAATTATATGAAGGGCTCTGCCAAAGAGGATGGTCTATGAGCTAAAGGCTCATTCACTCACACACGCACAATTTTCCTGGTGGTGGTAGTGAAACTTAGGATGGATTATGATGTGAAAGGTTGTAAAGTTTCAAGAAGTTTCTAAAAATTCAGAATCTCTGCATTGGTAAGTATTGGTTTTAACATGAAGGTAGGGTTAGAGTAGGACAGTGTCTAGATGTCCTCCTAAGGTCTCATTATTTACACTTGATGGTTCTAGAACATTTCTTGTATTGTGCCTACGTGTTATTAAAAAAAAAAGAGAGAGTGACTTCAACTGACTATAAGACCTTTTAGTATAACATTTTTAAACAAAGCCTTAGTGTTTCTGAAGTGATTTAGAGTGTGGGGAGACAGGTTGTGAAATAAAGTGAGTCTTCTTAAGGGAGTAGGAAACCTAACTTTGGAGGTATTGTTTAGATTTTTCATAAAGGAAATGACCTCATGGTGGCTGAATAAAAGATTCCTTTTGTCTTTCTGAATCTTCACCTTGATATTTTGAAATCTTTCATAACTAATATTTAGCATTATTTTATTTTTAAAATGGAAGGGATTAAGAACTGGGACAAAAATTTTCTCTAGGCAAGCACACTAACGTTTTCCTTCCCTCCCTGAACATCACTCCCCCCATCCAGACTAATGGAATTTTGAATGAGTTATTAATCTAATTAGAATATTTTTTTCTTATTGTGTCTTTCAGCAAACGAGGATTCAGTGTCAGATCCTTTGGAACAGGAACTCATGTGAAACTTCCAGGACCAGCACCAGACAAGCCGAATGTTTATGATTTCAAAACAACATATGATCAGATGTACAATGATCTTCTTAGGAAAGACAAAGAACTGTATCCCAGTGGAATGCCCTTTTAAAAAACCCAATATGGTCATCTTTGGAAGGTGTAATTTGTTATTTAGCATATGAAATATGCCTTAGGTTGGCCTTAAGTTAGTTAGGGAGATATTCTACATGAAAAGGAAGGAGGACTTATTACTCATTTTATACCTTGCTATGGTTAAATAGTGCATGCAATCCAGGCCCTTTCTCTCCCTTCCCTTTTTTTTTTTTAAAGCACAGTAATATATTTAATTCTTAAAACTCCAAGTCATAACTTAAATCATTTCTTGGTGCTTTTCTGGATTTTCTCAGTGTGAAATCCAGTCCTGGAAATGAATGCTTTGAGGATTAATGAAATGAAAGAAATTTAAAATCGTAATTACTTTAGTAAAGCCTAAAGTTTAGGCATAATATTAAGCAGTAAACTGTTTCAAGGAACAGTGAAGAAAATAGAAATGGTTTTCACATTACTCTTTGTCTATATTATTGGCTGATATGTTGCTGAAAAGCAGCAGGACATAGTGGGTGAGGGAAGACCTTGGTTCAAATCCGTCTAACATATCTTGGATTTGTGACCATGGCCAAGTTACTTAACCTCTCATTGCCCCAGGTGAGTGTCTCCAGCTAAGTTATGGGTGAGTTTGGATCTCCTTTGGTGCCAGACTTTTCCATGGGGGAGCTGGCCACACTCATGAAATCCCAGGTCTATTACTCCTTTACTCCTTGACCCCATAGTGTTTTTGCAGAGCCATGTATGCATAGTACACTGAGGAGGACCAGAGAGAGAGCCGAATTTGCCATGTTAGAAGCAAACTATTGGTAGAAATTCTTTCTTTCTTTGGAAACTTTGTGTGAATAGAGAAATTGGATTTGACCAGATATTGTACTTTTCAGTTCACATGCAAGCCAAAAAGTGGGTTTGAAAAATATTTTCTAAGTATAGCATTAAGACTTAGTTGTCTTAATAGATATTTGACCTCTAGAATTCATATGTTTTGGCTCATCATAAAGTCATCCATGTCACATCCTTGACTATTACCTCATTTTCTTGATTGTTCTGAGCCACGTTTAAGAGATGGGGCTCAAATTTAGGGGGGAATGTAGTTTAATACAAATCCAAAAATTGTCATCTTTTGACATTAGAGCGATTGCCTTCTTTGGATGAATTAAAAATGTTTTCTACTTATATGTAGGTTATTTAGGTGGCTGAGAGTATGTCCCTGAAGGTCGTTCTAGCTAAAGTGTTAAATTGGAGCATCGCAAGATCCTGGGGTTTGTTGCATCGTGTCCTCTTCTCTCCTCTACCTAACTTCCCTTATTTAATTTTGCTTGGTGGTATTTTTTTTTTTGTGGGTTTTTTTTTTTTGGTTGGTTTTTTTGCCTTATTATTTTTTTGAAGGTGCACAGATAGCTCATTCACCACTGCAATGTAAATAGATCTCTTATGTTGACAACATGCACATGGGGTTCCCTGCATAACCTGGTGTTGCCATTATGCAGTGGTGAGAGGAAAATTGGTCTTTGACATGGGGCTGTGCAGCCATGTGGCAGTAAGTCCTTTTTTGAAACTCGGCATCTTGACACGGTCATCACTGAATGCACACACTCTGCACTACCCAGCATCCTTGGGGCAAGAGAGGTGTATCTTCAAGTCATCATTTTCCCTGTAACTGAGAAGCAGCATTCTGTTTGCCGTATTTCTTCATCTTAGTAACTGACTATAGTTGGCAAATTAGTTGTGAATAATCTATATGCCCATTCTGATCTTGTTGTGACCCTTTAGTGTGATAGGTGGCATTAACTACAATTTTATTTTCTTTGGGGGAAAGGTTCTTCACAAATTTTGAGCTCTAGCCTCAGCTGCAGATGTTAATAGTTTATATTCTGTGGCAATAAGCTCATTTTAATATGCCACCTTTTTATGAAATGGACACCAGATTTAAATTAGATGCCTCCTATCAGTTTTAGAAGTCACAGTGTTTCACACCTACTAGTATTCATTATAAATCACTGTATTGTTCCAAATATATATAAATCTATCTTGTAGTTTTGTAAACTTAATTTTGGAAGAAAAAAATTGCTTTTCCTTATCAAATAAAAATACCTTGACTTATATTTGAATCAATACAGTTTTCTTAATAGTCAGATTTGGGTGGGAGGAAAAGTGGTGGTGGCTATTTGCTGCTTTATGATGACCAGATGGAGAGTTCTCCAGTTCCAAGGTACCCTCTTATGCTGTACCAAGGGGGAAGTGCTTGTTGACCAGGAAGAAATGAGCATAGGGCTTTTTCAATTTGGGGATCCTGATGGAAAGTGAACTCCTTAGAGGTTGGGATCTCTTATAAATGAGGAGCTGAGGAACAAAAGTGTCCCAGAGGAGCAGGATAGGACCACACACACATACACACAAAGCAGGAAGTGGAGGGATACAATGAAGGGCTGGCCCTGACTAGCCATTGACCACTGGCAAGTCCTTTCTCACTCTCTGGACCTCAGCTTCCTCATCTGTCTAAAGAGGGAAGGGGGGGGTGGGACTTCGGATTTCCTTTCTTAAGGTCCCTTCTAGCTTTTAAGTTCTATCCTTCTATGAGTGGTAGGATGATGGGAATGGTTAGTGATCAAAGGACTGGAGCGTTGCCACAACCTTGGCCTTTGTGGGAGCCTGCTCTCCATAGTAGGTGAAGAGATGGTCACAATGGCTTCCTTATGTCCTAGGAGTGTTGCTGTCACTGTCTGGATCTTCTTTGTGCTCAGGAACGTGTCCTGTGATTCACTTTCTTCAGAAGTGGGGTTTCTGTTCTTTTAGGTGGGGGCGGGAGGGGTAGAAGGCAAAGTGCAAGACTGGAGTTGACAGATACGTTATTTTTGGTATTTGGAGAGCGGTTTTTGACTAAACCACTTTCCAGTACATCCTTTGACCTAGTCAAGCAAGTGACATCTCTTCGAAAAAAGAATTCATTCCAGCCCTTGATGAGATGCTGCAGAGGTGGACATCAGGCTGAGGTGGCATGGGGAAAGCAACTGAGGTAAACCAAAGCAAAAAGCCAAAACCAGACACGATTGGGAATGGCGAGGTGTGTTGCAACTCCATCTCCTGTCAGTTGCTAAGCCGGGCAGCAAGGCCAAAGGCTTCCCAGATGTGCTCCTAACAGACTCACTGCACATGTGTTTCACTGCCTGCTTGGGACAAGGCTGCAACCCCTCCTCACCCTCCCCACTTGTAAATTTTAAAGGGGAAGGAAAATTAAATGGGCCACGTAAGGGTGAGGGATTTCAAGGTGGTGGTTTTTTTTAAACCAGTATATTTAAAAACGGGATTAGTGGAAAAAAAGAAGATCCAACCACAGTCCCCTGAATGAAGCAGCAGGTGCCCTTCCTCAGAGGAAGCTGACATAGAGCCTCCAGAAACAGAGACAGTGCAGTGTGTATAAAATGACCTGGAATTAGTGAAAAGAACTAAGTTGTCCTTCCCAGTTTATTAGAAGAAACATCTCTTCCATGGCTCATGCTGTAATTTTACTTGAAGGGTCTATTTCAGTAGGAAATGGACATAGATACAGAACTGAATTTTGACACCTAGGCATTTAACTTAATTCCTATTCTGCCAGAATTCAGTGGCTTTGTCTTTATAGGGACAGTTTAGACGTAAAGAATTGAATAGCTCCAGAATTAACAGGTGGTTTTTTCTTTTCTAATTTTTAAATGGTACCTTTGGTTTTTATATCATTCATTTCTAAATAACATCCATTTCCCTTAAGTATGACATTTTCTTACTATGTTAAATGATAGCTTTTATATTACCTTCATTTTCAAATATATCCCTTCCACTTTAGTAAGTTACATTTTAGGATGGGGTGGGGCGGGCACCAGGATAAGGTGCTTTATTTAAAATAGAAGATCAGCCTTTTAGGTTAAAAGATTTCATTTCCAAAGAAATAAGTTGACATTTATGTGTAGTGCCTTGCGATATACTTTACACTAATTTGATTTATATTAAAACTTACAGAAGTGCCATTTTCATTTTGCAAATGAGAAGACAGGTGGTCTAGAGAGCCTCAGTGCCCTGTCCCCACACAGATTTTAGGATTTGAGTTTGAAAAGAGACCATCAGAGGTTACACAGTACTACCTACTTCATTTTCCAGTTGAGGAAACTGAGACACAGAGGTTAAATGACTTAACCAGGAACACACAGCTAGTGTCTGCAGTTGGATCAGAACCCAGGTGCAAAATGAGCCCCACCATACTAGATGTTCTCTGTGGTACTAATTGTATACCACATTATCTTGTCACTGGAATGAGCCATTGGGTTACAGTTTAAAATTATTTTTCCCTGCTATGGAAACATTTCAGATTGGCTCCTAAGAACTGAAGGTGCTGATCCTTGATCGTCACAGATTGAGAATCAGCAGAAAACTTGTCCAGAGGGGAGAGGTGGATCTACTTGAGGCTCCCATAAGAACAGTTTCTCTCCTAAATTGCCTTAAGAAGTGGAAATGTAAAATAGAATAACTTTAAATTCTTGAATTTTCTTTGTCCTGTTTTCTTTCTTGCCTCACCATAGCTATTTCCATAACTTGTAGAGATGAGGCTCTTCCAGATCACTATGAGAACATCAAATATTCGTTAATTTTTATAGGCCTTAGAGTTAAAATTTGCTGCCCCAGGTGGTTCCATAATGCTTTTTCGCCATCCGGATATATAAAGATCAACCTTGGATACTTGCAGCACTGTCAGTCAATAGCCAGTTTCAAATAAGTGGAGGAAAAATAATTTAAAGCTATAACCTAATCGACTTTTCATTAAGCCCTTGGCTGAAGCTTGGTAAACTTACTTCAGGGAGCTTAGGGAAAAGGGTGACAGTACTTATCTGTACGTGGGGTTGGGGGGTAGATTATCCAGGGGATAGTTGGTGAAACATTTTTGAGCCAACACCTTTAAAGCTGAGCAGAAGGGGTAAGAGTTTACAGGCCTTTTCTGAGCCAGAAGCCATCATAACCTCCATTCTTAAAGGGATTGACTAGAGGCAGTTGGGATTAAGTAGATGGGTGATTCTGCTGTGCCCTGGACATCCAGAGATGGGGTTTTGTGTGCCATCTGTTTAAATTGACTGGGCGGCCAAAGACAGGCCATTTCCTCTCAGCCTCTGGATCAACTTCTCTAAAATTCGGGTAATAATGATAATCCTATTACCTGGATTCCTGGATAGAAAATGCTTTGTAAGTCATGAAGTCTTAATAACGAATTACTAATAAAAATAATGCTGTCATTTGCTAAGGATGGGGCCTGGACCTGTGATTTCCCTGGTATGTGGAACTCCTGCAGGCATGAATTCCTCATACTCCCATTGCTGGTCCGGATCTTCTCTGCACCTTAAAGCCTAAGAGAGTTGCCTAGAGCACTGAGATGTTAAGTGACTTGCCCAGGGTCACACAGCCCATTTGGGTCAGATTTAGGTGTTGAATCCAGATCATCTCTGGCATGGAGCAGCTCTTTATCCCACTACTCTACCTGCTTCTAGCAAATGTGAATTTGGGAAACATTTGCGTAGCACTTGTAACATTTTCAACTTAATCTCACATACATCTCATTTGAGCCTCAGCTATGAGGTGGGCAGGAATTATTCCTATTAACGGATGAAGAAAAAATATCAAGGATTAAAGGGCTTTCCTAGGGTCAAATGGTAAGTGTCAGAGCAGGGACTAGGAATCCTAGTCCAGTGCTCTTTTTTCCTTTGTTATAATATAAAACAAAATGATAATAATAATCAAAGTAGGTAAGACTTGACCATCTCATGGGTCAAGTTGGAGGGGGGGGGGAGATTCTCATTAGAATGTCAGTGCTGAATTATTGCAAATGCAGACAGTTTCCTCTCTTAGGTGCTTATGGAGGCAGTACTACCTGGGCTTCTAATCTCAGATAGAAACCAAGGGGCTGCTGGTTTTGACACCTCTGTTGTAAGAATACACATTCTGTTAAAATAGATTTTTTTTAAGTGCCCCCAGTGTCCTTTTAAAAATAAAAAGTAATGTTTCAGTAGCCATTTAAAACATTAACACAGGTTACTAGACTTTCAAATAAAGAGTAGTTATCACAAAATGTTTATAGCATTTTGAAATATAAAACACTTAGATTTTGTTTTAAAGATAAAAGATTATCCATAAGCTCACAGATAATGTGATTTCTAATAGATTTAGGATTTGAGAAGCCTAATTCTTTAGAAATTAAAGTGATCAAGCACAGCATAAATAATCTGTCATGAACAAACCCACAATAAATGACTTGATAATTAGAGGCAAAACATAGGAGTGTGCAGTTGGCCCACCTTACGAAGTTTATTATATTTGCATAGGTTAAGTGTTAGTCCTTTGAATTTACATTCCATGCCCAAAATTTGTAGAGCTTTTGTTGCCTTTTTTTTAATGCTGTCCTTTCCCTTTGATTTAGCCCCTACTCCTAAACCTTTTCATGTAACAACCTTAAGGCTGATACCCATTATCTGACAATATCTATTTCCTTCCAACTCCAGAGTGATGCACCTTGATAGGAGGGAGGCACTTCATTATTCCTTGTCTGACACCAAGGCTGTTCATCTTCTGATTTCACTATTTAAGGGCACATGGACGTGGGTTGTTGGGCTTATTTCTGCTCACTCCCTCAGCAGACACACCTTAGTCTGAAGTGGAGGAAGGAAAGGACACGATAAAGTATGTTCTTCAATGACAGGAGGGGGAAGGCATGTCTGAGGTTTTGATCTCAGGTTCAGAGCAGAATGCATAACACACTGCCCAGGTGTAAACTACTGAGAACATTAATGACACGTTCCATAACCCTGGATAGTAACTTGTTTAGTAATCCAAGCTTTCATCTTCAGTCTAACCAAACTTGAGCAATTGAAGCCTGTTTCCTCCTCTTAGAGATGGTTGGTGATCATCCTGCCATTCTCATTGTTCATGATGATTCTTGAGATGACTCAGGCCTCCTGATTCATGTCGGAACCCTTCTCTTATCCAAACCACACTCCTCTGACTCAGTGTTTCCTTAGAGGTTCTGTCTTCCATCCTTTGGTTCACACTCTAATTTTTCTAGTATTTTAAAACCATGAATGGTATTCTCCTGTTGCCAGATTCCGTGATAATTCTTTGGTCTTGTATTTTCTCCCTGGTCTTTTTCACCAAGTCTTGAACCAGATAGTCTTTCCCCATCCATTGTGTGGTTTAATCAGCTTTACAAATAATATTTTAAAATTATAATCAGTAGTAGAGGATAATACACTTCATGCTGTACTCCCAAGTTTAGGGTTTTTGTTTATAGCATTTAGAAAGTACAATTCTGGCTTTAATTTGCCAAAGATGAATCCAGTTTATTTGGTTTAGATCTGTAGATTTCTGTCATTATTATATTTGGTGACTGATTGGGACTCTTAACTAGTTGATTGTAGGGAGTAGTGTTTTGCTAATTTACACAAACCTATCCAGGTGCTTTGGGGCACATTACTAATACCTTGAGGAAGAAACTAGTCCTAATTACAGATAATAAAAGAGCCTATGAAAATTCCTACAATAGTGCCAAACTGCCTATTCTTCTTGCAGCTCCCTTTGATGTCTTCTCTGAAAACCATAAGGTACAGTTTGGTTGAGGCTATTAATGGCCATGTTGGGTATGAAGGCGGGTTGCGTTCCTAGGACACTGATAGGTTGGTGCTAGAGCTGACTCAGGCTTCAGCATTTTGTTGTTTGTTGTTTTAAGTAGGACACCCAGCATCCCAGTTTGAGTAGTGAACAGACAGAAAATTCAAAGCTGCTGGTGTTCAGTTCTCTGGGACAAATACTAAAGCACTCCATTTTGGGGTGTTCTTTACCCATTTGATCCTTTTTGGTAATTCAGAGCCACTTTTATCAGGTTGTTAGATATTTTCCTAAATGCTTCTAGAAATTGCCAAGATTAGAAAAGTGGCTAGTCTCATTTAGTAAATAGAATAAATGTTGCCTCCCCCCACCCCCCCAAAAAAAGCCAAACCAAACAGCTCTCTGGGAGGACCTCTGTCATTTTAGTACCATTGGGCCAAAGGCCATCTGCCTTGATAGTCCAGTTCTTTTCTAGTGATAAGCCACCTTACACCGACTAGGGATTGCTGTCAGCACTTTGCTAGGAAAAGAAGAACTACAACTCAGTTGTGGTTTACCCTCCGCATATTTGCATTACAGCTTGAAGACAATGAACCAGGCTATTTTGGTTTCATGTCAGTCATAGTCTCTATAATACCTGTTATGCAGTAAGTAAATGACTAAACTTTCCTGACCCTCCCCCCTCTTTTTTTTTTTTATAAAAAAAACTTTGCAAAGTGTATTCCACATACCAATTCTGATTGGCCAGTAGCTTAAGTTAGTTCTTGGCAATTTATTCATGCGGTTGCTTAGATGTGCAGATGAGCTAGCTTGAGCTTTTACTAGGATGCCTATCCTAGTAATGTGTCTAGCATGCGATTCCTTGGTCATCACAGCCTGAACAAAGGACTTCCGTGACATCTATGTCTCAGAAATCTTTTGCAACCATACTTCACACGGGGTTAAGTTGCAGAAATGTTTATGGTGTTTACAGCATATTTGCTACAGCTTAGTTTTGTAACTTACCCCAATATGTCTGTAGCCTCATAGGTGTCTTTGCAGTCATGCCCCCAGGCCAAGCACCTTTCTTCCTTTGGGTTGTCTTGATTGAAACTTTGGATAACTGACTGACCATGGCTGCCATCTGTTGATTTTCCCTCTCCTATGATCAGACCCAGCCCATCCTTTTTTTCTGTCATGCATTTTGATGACATTTTAAAAATCTCTTTTATGTGCACTTGTTGGCTTGCCATGTGTTACTAGCCAGCTGAAAGTTCCCCTGTACCTTTTAGTTGTCCACTCCTTTAGGGGGCTCTCAGCTGAATTCATGACCCTTGACCAGATTATTGAGCTATAGGCCCTGAGAAGTGAACAGTCATGTTGCTTGTCTTCTCTTCTGGTATGGAGAACAACATTGAGACTCCTCCCTTGGCTAGGTCTGCATCTTGGGCGCAGGTGGGACAACTGTGCTTCTTCTCTTGGATTGGTGTGGATGGTCCCTGTATACATCTGTCTCAGACTCTCACTTCATAGGCTACATTGCATCTGGGATTGCTAAGACTCCTTGCTGCTTTGTGATTCTTTCGTTCAGTTCTATTTTCAGCACTGCCACTGGAGTCCTTTACTTCCGTAAAGCTGCATTTAAATAAGTATTACAGTTGTCTATTGTAAGAAGCTTCTTCCTCCCAAGTGACATGTCACCTGATGGTGCATTTTTGCTGCTATTAGGATATATTGACATTAATAGAAATTGAGTGGTAAGAGTGAAACCATCTTTTTTCTTTGGTCACAATAGTAAAGCCAATTCCGGGTACTACATAAGGCTTTGATTTACACTGTCACTGTTTTATATACCCAATATGCCTTTTGTTACACGTTACGTACTACATCTTACTGAGACATGAACTGTTGACTTGTCTGTTCTGAGACCTCTGACATCAGTATTCACAGATTTCCACCCAAACTCTAAATTGTGCTACCTTGCTTTATGCAATGCGTATCAAACCCCTTTGCAACAAATGACATTGCAATGAAAACGCATCGTGTGTCTGTGTGTATGTATACAGAACACTAAATATGTATACATATACACCCCCACCCCCCAGCTGACTGCTTACTTATTTGGGGCAATATTCAGTACCAAATACTTGCATATTGGGGGTGGGGGATGGGATTTGGACAATCCATGCTCTTAGTATCCTTTCCATTCCTTGGAACAATTGTAGTACTGTATTTTTTTAAAAAGCAAATGCCTAAATCAGTGGCATATTTTCCAGATAACTCCTGACCTACTGAGTACCTAATAAATGATTAATTTGAGAACAGGTTAGGTTTGGGAAGTTGAAACAATTTTCTGCTTTTTTAAAGAATTTTAGCAGCAAAGTCTTGGACTTAACAAGGCCATGTAGCTTCCAGAGCTCAGTTCCATGTTCACAAGCAGACTAGACATGTAAGAAAACAAGCTTACTCTTTTGGTCTGTATGGATGACCTTTTTTGTCTAGTTCAGTAGCTGTCTGGGTGCTGATCTGTTTTAGAACTACCCAGATCTCATTCCTTTTCAGAATAAATTGTTGGGAGTAAAATGACTGCCTAGGAAATTTTACAATCATCCTTCACTTAATTTCATATTAGAATGATGGCACAGCAGGTATTCCAGTGGAGATGTGGAAATGTATCTCGGGGAATGAGAGAAGTAGATTATGAAATGAAACACAGTCTAGCTACTGAGAAGAGACCCCATAATAAATCCAACTCCTTTATAGAGGAGCTACTCTTGGATTTCAGATTCTTACACAAGAACGAACCAGCTTATTTTCCCTTACAGTGTAGATAAATGAATCTCATTTGTTAACCTATTAAAGTTGATAAAAAGTGCTTTGTATTAAAAACATCTAGTCAAGCCTCATTTATATTGTAATAACTAGTCTTTGATAATTCATGCCTTAGCATTTTTTTTTAAAAATGAAGAGGCTTGGGTACAGTAAAGCACATTCACTAGTCTGATAAATGGTCCTCAGTAATTTGTAACCTCTCTCTACACTTAAATACCTTTAAAGCACAATAAGATTGGCTGTGTGTGCATTTGCTGCATGACTTAGTGGAAGGAGCCCTGGATTTCTTGTCAAGAAAACCTGAATTCAAATCCAGACTTTGCTGACCTCTTTGTCCACTGGCAATTAACTAACCTCTTGCCTTCAGGTTTCCTTTTGAGGAAGTGAGGGGTTGAATGAGATGCTGTTTAATGATCCTATTATAGGTAGGTTCTGGACAATACTTTTAACTTGTATACAAGTCGCTGAGTTATGTGGAGATTTAAGGCTTTTTTATTAATCTGGTGAACTGTAAGGAAGTAATAGTGCTGAATCCTTGTATCAGATAAAAAGATTACATCTCTTCTCCCTTTTTGACACTTAAGATTAGAGAACAGTATTTCCTTTGAGATTGATATTGCCTCTGTCTTTGCATAGAAACTTGGAAGGTATTCAGAAATCCTGTAAGAATTGAACTTTGGGTATGAAAATCTTTAGTACTGTACTTGTATATACATATGTCAGTACAGCCCAAGTACTACATTTAACTTAGTCTTTAGCTGTTGTAGCTTACAAATTATTACCTATTATTATGAACCTAATATTTTTTAGTTCAAATATACTTCACTAGACTATAATGGGCCACAGTTTTGGCTTCTGTGTAGTGAATATCAAAATTGGGTGTCTGAGGACATAGTTAACTGAGGCTGTTAGGTATTGACTTTGTTCCCTGTACAACAGTCACAGGTTGTACTTTGAACCCTAATCAGTAGATTCCCAGATCTGGCACAAGGATAAACCTGGTGAGGGCAGGAACAATTAATGAGAATGGGAGAACAGGAGCTAGAGGCTCTGCTGCTTCTGATGTGGAGTGTCTTAGGTTCATCAGGAACATAGGATAGGAGATGTCCCCTAAAGGTTGTCTTGTACAACTTCCTGCACTAAGCAGACTCTCCTGGAAGAATGATCTTCACTGTTGTCTTCTTATTAACTTAAAAAATGAAAGTTCTTTGTATACCACTTCTATAGGGGCTATAGGGCTTCTATAGCTTTGAATTTACATATAGTGCCTTAAGGCTTGCAACATTTTAGAAATACCTCATCTGGGCCTCACAGCAAGCCTGGGAGGTAGGTAGCCTTACACCATTTTACAGAAGAGGAAACTAGGATGAATCCAGGCTAAATGTCTCTCACTGGGTCACACCTGTATTCTTGACTCTAGAAGCAGTGGTTTGACCTGCTGGGTCCCTCTTTTTGTTTGTTTTGTCAGGTTTGGGTTCTATTAGTTGCTTCTTGATCTGGAACTACTTAGCTGTCCTTTGCTGGAAATTTTTTGGAGATTGTGTTTGCACTCCCTATTCACAGTTGATCTGGGCTTCAGAACAGCTATTGAACCTGTGGTAATAGTACATTTCCTTTCTTAAGCTCAGTTCTAGAACTGAGAGTGATTATCAGACTGTCCACTTACTTTCTAGGTGATAAAACCCTGAACCAAGAGTGGTTGAATGACTTGGGCACAGTCAGACCAGTGGTTAGGCCCAGGATTTGAACCTGGATCCTCCGGCTCCAGAGGGATTTTTTTCCTGCCCTTCTCCACTGCATATTTTCCTTGAGCTTCAGTGCTTCGGCTTTAAACAGTGGTGCCAGGTAGCCCATGAGGCTTCCATGGCATTAGTAATCGCAGTTTCTAATGGTTGGCCTGGTGTTTCAGGGTGAGCAGTCCAAGTAACCCAAAAAATAGCGAGCGTATTTCAAAGTACATATGAGTTGGAGTCATGGTAGCTTTTAGGAGCTGGAAGATTCTGCTCTAAGCACCGTATTTACTCAGGGCATTTAAGGTATGATCATTGATGATTTCTTAAGTCAACACAGGGTCCCTGCCTGTAGCAGGGCAATTAAGATGAATTTGATCGGCTTTGTCTAAGCTCTGCTGCTCTAAAGTAGAATGGATTAACTGACGTGAATAAATTAGTCACATTTTATTCCACTTTTTGATCTCTTACAGAATTTTCAAGAATTATATTTTTGGAAGCCTGGACAATTTTTTAAAAACATAAATTAGTTAAAACCCTCTGTTTACAAACAATTTCCCACTTTGCATCGTGTAAAAACAGCTGGCCTTTTGGAGGGAATATCTCCTACCACCTCTTCTGGGGAATTTTCTTTCTTCCACTCTTTTGCCACATTGTCTGATTTTTCCCTATGGCCAGTCCCATATGCTGCTGAGCCAATGTATAAGGATGGTCTTACAATAATCCATCATTTGGTAGTCTAAAGACACATAATTGCTGATCAGATTAATTTCATCAGAGGAAAGCAAATTTTAATATTGTGCTATATTATCTTAATACTTTAAGGCTCTCCCCCCCCAAGTTTGAAATATTTAATCTGAATATATGTGGCGTTTTGTGTTTATTTTGTTAAAAATACCCAATCATTTTCTATATGATGTAGAGCAGTTTAGTTCATTTTTTTTTTTTTTGGAGAACAACTGGGGTTAAGTGACTTGCCCAAAGTCACACGGCTAGTAAGTGTGTCAAGTGTCTGAGGCCGAATTTGACCTCAGGTACTCCTGATTCCAGGGCTGGTGCTCTATTCACTGCACCACCTAGCTGCCCCCATAGAGTTCTCTTTTAAAGAGTCCCCATAGAGTGAATAGAATTAAAATTTTTGGTTGTCTAAAGTTGTAAGTCCTTCTCACCCAAGAAAGGGGAAGGGTTGTGTTTGTGAATCATTAGGTGGGCATTTTCAGTCCTACCACACCATTGGGGGAAAAAATCTCTGGTGGTTTGAACCTCCTGAGTTTGGGGCATATATTATTTTGTTTTACTTTTAATAAGACCTTAAAACACTCAGGAAATAGTGATTTCCAAGCCATTGTAATTGTTTTTGTAACAAAATTTCAAAGGAAAATAGATGAACCCCTGAGTTCCGGATCCCTAGAGGTATCTGAGTCTTTATTTCATCCAACTCTCCTGGAATGATCTTTAAGGAGGATGTGCCCTTCACGTGATAGTGCCCATTTCAGATGACTGGACCAGTGCCCTGTAGGGGCTCAAGTATACCTTACTATTGAAGCACTATCACCCTGTCTTATTTTAAAGGACAGTGGAAAGCTTCAGTTAAACTCAGGGCACCATCAGGGTATAGAACAATTTGGTGCTTTGAAGAGATAAAATCTTAGCATTTAGATGTCCTCAGAGGCCATATATGACCACCTAGGTTCCTGGGTGGGGCCTTTGGATTGAATCCAAGTTTTACAGAATAAATCCTTTTAAGGGGGTTTCTTCTGTGAAGTTTGGCTTCACTTGAGGACCTAGAGGGCCACATGTTCCCCACCTTTGAATAGAGAGATTTCTAAAATGATTTCTTGTTAGTTTGGTGACAATTTATGTTTCTGTGAAGCCAGTTACAACAGTAACCATAGGTAGACTATAGGAACCATAAGATTTCCAAATTATATATGAAGTAAACTCAGTGAATGTAGAGTGTGGTTGCTATACTGAGGAAGAGGACTTTAGATACCAGGACCTTTCTCAAAGCATGCATGATCTTTGGGGCCTGTATATCTAGTTGATAGTCAACCTTTATAGTTTTAGACTGGCTTAATCAGTGTTACCCTGTGTTAATAATATCACTATTTCAAGATTCTTCCCTATGGAAGAATTAGAAATAATTTCAAAACTTAAGAACACGCAATAGGAAACCCTGTGTAGTGGAAGAATGTGTTGGGGAAGGGACTAGACAGCTTAGCCCAAGTTGCAGGTGAACTGAAAATAGAACCAAGCCAATTTAACCCTTTCTCCACACTCCCAGAGGCTTCCTGTGTTTCTGTCAGATATCAGATGGAGAAAACTCCTGGGGCCTCGACTGGATAGCATGGGTAACTCCTGGTCTGGGTGCTCTTGACTGAGCAGCAAGGAGTGTCTGGTCCTGTTTTCCTGGCAGGGTGGAGTGATTTCACTTCTCTGTCTTGGCAGTTTGGGCAAACACATGCATCAGTGGGGAAGTGTTCTTATGAAAGACTTGACATAAATAAAAAAGACCATTGGTAACTGTGTGGATTAATCTCTTTTCTCCCACTTTGGGAAGCTCTTTACTTTGCTCATCCTTTAGCCACCATTCAGTACCTGTCTCATTTGTGTAACACACACTGCTTATTTTTACCTCAAGACTTGGACATTCTAAGTTCCCCTTTTCATTATTATTTCAGTTGTCTGTGCTTTTGTCTAATTTCAGCTGATGTTTTCTGCATTATTAGGGAGCATGAATTTTTTATTTCTACTCTTGGCAGTTGCTTTGTAACCCACAGTACACAGGAAATGCATTGGGCTTGCCTTCAGGTGAGATGGGATCAGTGAGAGTTCAGGGCAGTTTTGTCCCTGCTCTGGGAGAAAGGATAGGGAGGCCAGAGAGGGTCCCAAGCCAGAGTGTGGACCAACGGTCCAGCGTGTCAGTGAGGCAGCCCTGGGAAAGAGGCAGGAGCTGCATAAAGCTGATACTTTATGAGTGGCTTTCTGCCTGGTCTTAGATGGGGATGAGCACAGGGAGAGGTGGTGTGCCTTTGAGCACCTTGTGGTTTTCCTTTCTGGGCTCCCTGGCTGGATCTGTAGCCATATACCCTGATGGTACCCTGGGTTTAACTAGAGCGTTTCTACTGTCCTTTAAAATAAGACAGGGTGATAAGTGCTTCAGTAGTAATGTGTACTTGGGTCCCTACAGATCACTGATCTAAAGTCATCTGAAATGGGCACTATCATGTGAAGGGCACATCCTCCTTAAAGATCATTCCAGGAGAGTTGGATGAAATAAAGACTCAGATACCTCTAGGGATCCGGAACCCAGGGGTTCATCTGTTTTCATTTGAACACTTTGTTCCTTGCTTCTCTCTGGACGCAAACATCTTTGTTCAGGACAGGCTATTTCACCGATAACCCTGCTTTACTCTGCAGTAGAATTTTGCTTTACTTTATGTGTAAAATAGAATCACAGCATTGATAGGATCTGTCTTTTAAGTCCTTTGGCATGTTCCTGTGCCTTATCCCTTTCCACATCTTTAGCATGGATTCCTTAGATGATTTGCCTTTGGCATGCATAATTACCCCCATGACTTTCTTTCTTCCATAAGGACAGGGCCATTGTTATCAGTACAAAGACCCTTAACCCTTGAGCCTTATTTATTCAGAGTATCTTTACTGGCCTCAGCAATGTTCCCCAAATCCTTTGATTTTTTTTGAAAATTCTCTATTACTGGACAGTCTTTAAAGGACCAAGATTGAATGGCTGCTACTTGCAAGACTTTTTTGGAGGGGGGAGGGGGGGAAGGGTGAATCAGCCATTTGGCTGTTTTCATCCCTGTCTCCATGGACTGTCTTAAATGCATTCAAGGGACAGTCTCTGAAGATGTATTTGAGATACCTGTTTTTGGCATGGAAAATTTTTTTTGTATACAACTGAAACTTGGGAGTCAAAGCAAGATAGGCTAATCAAAAGCATGCCAGTACTTTGGGGCTGGGATTTTTTGTGCAGGGCGTTTGCCACACACACTTAATTTTCTTTCTCAGAAAGTGCACCTTAAACAAGTTATGCTTAATAGATGTGCTATTGCTTTCACTTGGGGAAAAGTCATGCCAAAGCATTTTATAGCAATTTTAAAAGCGCCCCTTTTTTTGTGGACACCTCCTAGGACTGACATTGAATAGCTGTGGTGCAGGGTGAAGACTGCTGCATGCATTTGGAGACAGAAGTCTTAAAATCATTCTTCCATCTTAAAGCCTGAATGACTTGAAGCAGATCACTTGATTTCTTTAGCCTCAGTTTTTTCATAAGTGATATGAGCAGATTGGACTAGAAATCCTTGGGTCCCTTCCCAACTATAAACCTATAGTTTGCTTTGGGTTTTTTTTAAACTGTCCAATGAGAAGTAAATATTCTTTTAATCATATCTTTACATATAGATGAGACATTTAACAAACATTAAGCATCCACTGTGTAGAAATCATTATATGCCAAGCCATGTTTAGATAATTCGCAGCCATAGTCTCATGTTTATAGCCCAGTTAGGGGAATGAGGCACTAATGCTGTGTTATGAGACCATGTGTAAGTGCATTAATGTTATGAAACACAGGACTTGGTGAAAGTTAGCTAGAGGGATTGGCTTTGTGGGAGCAAGGTATATGGAAAATGGAGATGGCAGCCTTTGGATTGGGCTTCCAAGGCCGCTTAGGGATTCTCACAAAGGGGGTGGAAAGAAGGCATCCCTCAGCAAAGATGGAAGGGGGTGACACTCCGCTCTGGGGTGGGGGCTGGGGCAGGCAGACTTCAAAGGTCTCTAATATGTTGGAACATTTTGAGTGCCAAGCAGAGCATGTGGAATTTTGCTTGGCAACAGAAAGCTGCTAACATTTTTTAAGCAGAGGAATGATGACCAAATCCAGGTATAGTGAATCTTTTTTTTTTTTTAATGGTTGGATTGGATTAAATTATTGTGAACAATTGAACAAAAATTTCCTTTTTACTACATACAGCTGCACAGATTAGGAAGCAGAGAATGCACCAAAAATGAGCAGTTTTAGGCTGTAGAAGAAGGGACCATGACCAGGGGAGAAGATGGGTGTTTCTAGCGGCCGCTATTTCTTGGCATTGAACTACACAGTTTTCTTAAGAGCACAAGGTGCTTGCTGTGTAAAAACCCTTGAGACATACAAACCAGGAATGGCTAAAGGAGATGATGGATATTTTACTAGCAAAAAAAGGTGTTTTTGTCTGCGCAGTGACCTTTGTAGCCCCCAGACAGAGTATTTCTGTGATTATCATCCTCCATAGGAACTCCTTGCTTAGAGGTCAGGTTTCAGGGCCTTTATTGCCATAGGTCTTTTGTGACTATTCCTCTTTAAAAATAATTACTGACTAGTAATTAGTTTTTGAATTTTTATTCAGTGGCCATTTTGTGATATTTATGCAACTTAAACTCTGGTAATCTATTGGTGTTTCTTAAAAATGTGAACTACAGTTTAATAATCTGTGCTGGCAAATGTCTGACAGACCTACCTCATTATTATAAAGACTAAAGCCTCCAGAGAAATGGCAGCCAGGCTTCTGTTGGACCTTGGCGTAAGTGCCCAAGCAACATTTGTTTGCATTCTTTTGGGATCTGAACCCTCAGGTGTATGGTGAGAGGTAGCCTCAATTTACCCTTCTTCCAGGGGGATAGGGACCCATCTCGGGATTCTCAGACAGTCTTGTGTCTGGGATCACAGCAGGCTTATCCCTTTAAAGTGTAATCAGGGAAGGAAATGGAGCCTGTTGTGTTTCTGAGGCCAGGTATATTCCATTCCTGTGATTAGCCGCTTGTCTGGGACTCTGAACCAGAGGAATGTGGTCACATGTTTTAGCTTCCTTTTGTGCTCTAGCACTGAAGGCCCATCCCAGGGCTTGGAGACAGAGCTGAGCAGGATAAATACGAGTGACCTCTTGTTGCACCACCTGCTCTCTGGCTATGCTGTTTAGTAAAAAGTAGCTCAGGATTTGCTGGGAAGGCTAAAGGCCTTCACCAGGGACATTGTTTCCTTCTCTTAGCCAGCCAAGGTCTCTTCTTGCATAGGGGTTAAATTTGTTCTCTTGCTAATTAATTGGAACCTGGTGGCTGGCCTGCTGCTAAAATCTTCTTGAAGAATTAATAACGTATCTGGAAGGCAGTGAGGAAAGGACAGTGAACAATAGAAAAAATAATCGAGGAACAAGGGAAGAGACTGGATTTCCTTTTGCACAGATGGCCTGCTGCGTGTTTTTCAAATGTCTTTACACATTCTGTCTGCCTGGGAGAGCTGACCTTCCCCCTGCTGTTCCCATTTTTTCCCCTCTCTGCCTCTATTTCCTTCTTTGCTACTAAACAAATCCAGACTTTAATTGTTGTTTTCTTCACTTCATAAACTCTGATGTTGATTTCTCAGATAATCTTGTTTCTTTAACTACTAAGTGAGAACCTCCATTTTTCATCCTGAGGATTGTACATCTGCACACCTTGTTAATGAGCTGTGATTGTCCAGCCCTAGATTATACCAGTCCAAATTGAAGACAGGGTCCTAGTCCAGCCATGTCCTGTCCAATCTGAATAGGTTGAGGTGCTTGAAGTTCGTCAGTAAATCTCCCAGCAGGCAAGTATAGGACCAAAGGAGCAGGCACACATTCAGAGCCAAAATGAAAAGAACTGTGCTTCTCCCTTTCTCTCCTCCCGTTATTAGTTGTCACATGGTGTCCTAAACACCTCGTCTAGCCAGGATCCATTCCTTCTCCTGTGTCTGTGCTCTTTCTCCTTTGTCTTGTTATGCCCGTGTCTCACATCCACAGAATATATTTCTCCTGTGGAGCATAGGAACTAGGCGTGATAACCCATTTGTATTCTTCCGAGCAGAATAAACTTTTATTCTCTTTTGGTGCAAAAGTGAACTTGATAACACTTCAATCAAGGCCACTTTAGGTCAGTGGTTATAAAAATTTTGTTGTTGTTTTTTTTCTTTTAAGTGACTAAAGACTTGTGATATAATACCATGGGATTCCTCCATTCTATTGCACTTTGATCCTTGAAGAGGTGCCTGCTTTTTTCTGAAGTCAGGATGGATCTAGCTTCAGTTTCATGGGCTTAAAATGTTTTCCAGATTAGTTATGCCCTCTTCCTTTTTGTTCCTTTTTTTCTGGACTTTTGGCACTGAGGCCAACTCCAAGTAGGTTTATATTGTTGATAGCAAGAAGGTTCTCAGACCCCCTAGTGGTGCTGTGAAGATTCTAGAACTCCAAGGCAGGCCTTGAGAACCCTGCCCAGATGCTGCCACTGGACGGTTTGTCCTGGTGGCTCGACTTTGGCTTTTTAGCCTTGGTATATTCTGCAGTGCCTTGGGCCCCAGGAATCCTTTTGTTGCATGTTGTTCTGTTGTTCTTGGTACCATTGAATAAAATGTTTTTAAATAACTGAAAACTGTACTTGAATTTTAATTTGGCTCTTTGTGACATGCCCACACCTTTTAGGGCTGTAAAATTCAGTTCTTTTGCTATCAAGCTTCCAAAAAGAAAGGTTTATAGAGGTGTCTGTCTCCTAATTTCAAAATTTTAAAACCTTTAGACACTTGAGTGTCCTTCCATTACTTTGCCTTCAAAAAAAAATCAGTCTCTTTTCAGCTTAACAACCTTGTGAGGTTCCAAGTTATTTCTGTTTTACTGATAAGGAAGCTAGAGTTGAGGAAAATTTAGCGACCTCTTTAGTCACATTGCTGGCAAATGCCCAAGTCAAGGTGTATTAGAGCTTTGGTAGGTTGAGCTCTGAGACTTACACCCTGTCATCTGTAGGATGGCCTGGGGGTGGGGTGGGGTGGGGCTAGGGTTCTTTTCCTTGGAAGACTTCATTGAAATTTTTTTATTTGCCATACTGCTATACAAAACTATATCCATGCTAATATAACCACCCCAGACCCCGCCTCCTTTCATTGGAGCTGCCCATACACTAAAGGTTTGTTTGAATCTTGTTATTCAGATTGTTATTCTGAATTGAAAGAGGTTTCTGCCCTATGGCTAACTTGCTTTTCTCTGCCATCCTTTTATATACCTTATCACCAAAGCAGAAATTCCAATTCCATTTCAAATTAAGGTATAAACTGACCTTTTAATAAAAAAGTTTGTGTTATATTGCCAGATTATCCTAATATTCCTTGTCTTCATATCCTGTATTTTTACTGGGTCTCTGTGGTTTGAAATGGGAGACAGACTAAAATGTTAATTTTCTATGTCCCTAGAAATCAAATGAGTTTTAAAAGCGTGCGTGTGTGTGCGTGTGTGTGTGTGTGTGTGTGTGTGTGTGTTCCTAACTCTCTGGGACTTTTCAGTGCACCTAACCTGTTTATAAAAACATCATGGCCTTTAATACTTGCTCAGCAGGTAATCTCAAGAAGCCATTTTCTTTGTGTACATATTATTAAACTAACTGGCTTTCTTTTTTGAATCATAAAACCTGACATTTTCTGTCTTAATTACATGATTCACTGAGTTTTTTTTTTAATTGACTTTTCATAGAACTTAAAAATACCCATCACTTACCAAGCTGTTGAGAATCTAATGGAGGAGAAATAATAATAGAAGCCGTAGATAAAGGACTTAAATAGAACTTTATTCCAGGTCTCTGTGACAATAGTGTTAATTCCTAGAACGGCGGTTCAGTTCTCAGCCTGTGGGTTCTGTTCAGTTTGTAACAGTGAAAACACATTCTGCATATCAGATATTGACATTGCGATTCATAACAGTAGCAAAATTACAGTAATGAAGTAGCAACGAAAAGAATGTTATGGTTGGGGGTCCCCACAACATGAGGAGCTGTATGAAAGGTTCGAGCCATTAGAAAGGCTGAGAACCACTGCCCTAGAGGCTTCCTTTCAGGCAGTTGTATGGTTAGTGGCAATGTAAACATGGGTCAGTGAACGTCATTCCTATTTCAGTTGGGCAAAGTATTACTGAGACCAGTGTTTTGGGTTTGATTCCTTTTTAACTGATGGATTTATTCAGCTCTAGAGCCTTAGATAGGACCAAAATGCCCTAACTAGCTGCATCTACACTTGGAAAACTTCAAAGTGTGCTGCCCTGTTGACAGAGCATCATTTAGTTTGATTTTTGCATGTGAAGACTGATACTTTTTCCTATTATTCTCAGTAATAATATCTCCCTTTGGGAGAATCAGTGCTAGGAAATATTTGTACTTTTCTGAAAGTACACCAGAAATGAAGCTTGTATCTTAGAGTAGCATGCATCTACCTGACACAGGTTTGGGTTTGTAGCTTGCCTAAATGTGCAGTTTCTACCAGATGTAAGAACTTTTAAAACTCTTTTTAAAATTATAATGGGAAAAGCAAGATGATGAACCTTTACCAGTCAGCAATTGAAATTGGTCATCTCTAGTCCTGGTTCTCTAATATTCCGGACTGTCTTTCTAAAAAGGTTTCAAGAAATGTTAAAAATATTAAAGAAATAATTTAATAGATACTGCATATCTCTGAGAATAGGGGGTGGAGTGAGAAAGCTTACAAAACTTGAAGAAGTAATTTGGCATTGCTGCTGTGAAAGGGATTTTGGGGGCAGGGGTGGGGGGTGGTAAAGATGCCAGGAAGGGGATCTTCTGGTGTAGCTTTGGGACCCAAACCAAATTGATTCTGCTAAGGCAGTTTTCCTGTCAGGACCACACTTCCCTTGAACCTACTGTGTTTGAATGGTTCCAGCCACATGCCTGAAAGGACTAAAGCAAGCACTTGCTTTAGCAGAACAATCTGAGTCTCTTGGGTCAGGGAACTGGCTGGTGATGCTGTTAAGAGACAGCAGGTTTACCCCAATTTGGCACCCCAGTCAGAGGTGACTGAAGCAAAAACTCCTCCTTCATCTTACCTACACTGATTGACCCCTTCCCTCCTAACCTACAAAAACAAATTCCAACCTTCTCCACTTTGTGCTGTAGAATTTCATTTCGGAAACTGATGGTATTCTGATAAAACAGTGAAGTTTCTGCATCTGAACACAGGGGTGTAGGCTGCTTATAGGCTGAATGGCGAATGACCAAATTGGACCAAAGAGTGCTCCAAGTTAGATCCTAGCTCGGCTGTTAGAAAATAAGTTTGTTTCAAAAGCCAGTTTGTCTGCTATCCTAGAATATGGAAATCTGATTGAGTATCAGTGTGAGTTTTAACATATTAGTATAACTTTTAATGACACCTGAGATTCAGGGGGAAGGAGCTATCTTTTCTGAGACAAATATAGTCTTTTTCTCCAAAGCTGAATTAATGATGAGCTTGGAACTTTCTAAGTGACTTAAATATAGGATATTAAATTCCCATCAATTCCCCGTTTTCCAGAAGCTGTATTTGTTGGAAAGGAAAATGGAAGAATAGGGGAAATGTAAATTAGCTTCTCCAACCCTGGAGATGCTTCCTCATCATCGTCCTGGTAATTCATGTTTTTAAAGCATATCTGTTATAAGTGGCTTAAGTGTAGTGGTCTTACTTAAAGGCAGATGCTTAAGGAAGTGACTTCTCTTGCCTTGGCCCCTCACTCCCAGACATTCCTTATAAATTAAGTTCTTATTTTCATAGACTTGTGAGAGGCTTCTACTCTAGGTTTAAAATTGCCCTGTGTTTTAACCTTTACGTTTCAAGATCTAGTATCTTGGAATTTTCATGTTCTGTTTACTCTTAAATTTTGCCCTTAACTGAATCTAACCCTTTGCTGTACTTTGTCTCTCCTCCTTGGGCGACTTTAACATTGGATCCTATAAATCTTCACTGCAAATAAAATATTTCCTTAAACATACACTGATGCATTTAATTTACTGATGGGAGATAGCCAGGCTGTTTTCAGGAATTCATTTCAGCAAACATGAAATGCCTACTATGTACACTAGGAATTGGGTCACCTTTCTCCTATGCATTGGCTCCTGAAGTTTCAATGGAGGAAGAAAAAGAACGTAGCCAAGACAAGATGCTTCGCGTTAGAGAAACTAGGTCTGTGTGCTTTCTGGAAAAGAGGTTGTGGGATCTAGGTTGTGTGTCAGGGGACCCACTCAAGGTCGCTTTAGACGGCTGTGTGGTACAAACTGAAGGTAGCATCATCTCTTTGAAATCAAATAGGAATTGTTTTTCAGAAAGCCTGATGTGAAATTAAATGTTGGTTGATGATTGAAATGTCTAGTTTCTCTCTTGTGACAAAGCTCATTTGGACCTTCCTCTTAGAATGTTCTGTAATGCTCATTCAGAGGTGATGTCCTTCAGATCAACATTGGTTTACTTGGCTTCCTCCTATGGGAGGATGGATGGGCTTCGTCAGTGCAGAAAGGGAAGGGGCAAGGCATTGTGGCAGAGAACCACCCCTGCATTCTGAGGCATGTTTCCTGTGTGAGCCAAGGAATTCTTCATGTTCATAATGATTCACCAGTGTCTCATGCTTGGTTTTCAGAGCGCTTGACTTGATTCATAACAACCTTTTAGATCTATAGTTATCATTACCCCCATTTAAGTATCTAAAGTGTTCGTCTGTTTACTTACTGTGGTCCCACAGCTAGTCAGGTGTCTTAAGGCAGGATGTAACCCCAGGGTTCTTGATGCCTACACTTTTTGCTTTTTCCACAAATGACCATGCAGAGGTATGGGAGTTTTAATTAGGAAAGAATGATGCAGCAAGGTAGCACTACTATAAGATGATACCTGGAAGGGAGCTCAGGGGGCACATTGAGTCCAATCCTCTAATTTTACAGGGGAAGAAATGGAGACCCTAAGGGGAAAAGGGATCCCCTCATTATCACGTAGGAAGCAAGAACCAGACCCAGTCTTCAAACCCAGTGCTCATTCTGTTGTGACCACATAAGGACGCTGGCTTTCACATCATTTGTTTATGTTCATTGAAGCCGCCTCACACCTGCAGGCTTAATACCTGGGAAGGCAGAAGGCTCTGCTTCCCTTTGAAAGGAAAACATTGAAGAGTTTGGGATGAAGTGTGACTTGGGGCCAGTGGGTGGAGAGATTGTTTATTGACTGATGAAAAGTATTAATGCTTCTCCTTTTTAAATATATTTCACATATGCACTTAAAATTCTCTGCTCTGCAGGAGTAATTTGCTTAAATGTGAAGTAACTTAAAATTAGGCCAATGATTTCTCTACTAAAGTGAAAATAAAGGGCAAAGGGGGAAGGAGGAGGTGTTCATTCTGAGTTCCTTAACTCTAGTCACTTAGCTATACACAGAATGGCATTTTGCACATGTTGGACAGAAATAAGAGAATCAAGCCCCGGCCAGAAAGATTCCAGAACTGTAAAGACTTGTTTGATCTCATCCTTACCTGTGAAGAGAGAGTCTATGACCAGGTAGTAGAAGGTAAGAACATTCATTAACATCTGCTTCACAAATCATGTGTTTGACATTTGTTCTTGGTTAGAAGCACAATCAGTTCTTCAGCAGAATCCGAGGAAGAATATTCAACAATCCTGGCCGAAAGTAAAAAATAAGACAGTGACCTCATTGGTTCCTTTGACCATTTGAGGGACTTTAAGACCGGTGTGTTTTGTTTATTCTCCGCTCTGCTTTCCCATTTAGAGTCAGTTTGCTGCATTTTCCCTGTGTTCCCTGGGTTTTTACAAACCAGCTGCCAGTCATAGCAAGGAGAGAGGCTCTCAGTTCCAAAGAAGTAGCTCTGAGATCCTCTTATAATGTCTACCTCCACCCTAAATTCTAGTGATATTTCACAGTTCCTGACGGTTGTACTACAGGAAGAGAAAGAATGAAGAAGGGTGGCCAAGTGATCTGTGACAGAGCTCTAGTAGTGCTGGCACAACCAGGACTTTGTTGGCCACGTGAAATTCACACATAACCCTCACTTCTCATTTCACTCAGTGGCTTCTTCCTCTTCCCAACATAAGCCTCTGTGCCCTCATTGCCAGATAGAAGTGAATGTCAAAGACTGAAATGGAAGAGTGCAGAGCAAGAAAGGGGGAGGAAGGAAAAGCAAGGTCCTGAATGATTGACTGTGGAAGCTGGGAGGGAAGGACTTTAGATGTTGTCTAGACCAGTCCGCCCATTTTATACGTATGGAGATTTAGGTCCAGAGACTTTAAAATGTTTTCTTTGATACCACCAGATTGGGACTGTGTGTTTACTTGGCATACTTCCTCACTAAATCCACATGAATTGTTTGGAAATTCAACAACCCTGTTTCGTATGAGCTTACTTTCTCCTAGAGAATACAGATTGGGGCTGAGCACAGTCTTGACCCAAAGAGTGTGCTTTGTGTTATCAAAAAGTCTTCCAGTTCCAGTTTTTAAAGAGATGGGTCCTGTGAGGTATGGATTGATGATGAGAGTTGAATTATCTTCAGAAACTTAGGAGGGAACAGTGATATTTGGTGTTTGAGAGATAGAGCTCCTTTATCCTGCTGTACCATAGTGCACCAGTTTGTCAGCTGTGTATGTATAGCACAGTGTCTGACAGAGGCTTGTGCTTATGATTCTGGAGGAAGCACATGGAGTTTCCTGAGTTCCCCCCACTTCTTGGTACATCTCCAGCACTTTAGGGAAAGGGGGATTCTTGGGCATGGCCTGAGCCAGAAACAGGAGGCCTCAGGAAGCAGAGTTTGGTAAGAGAGAAGGGTCCTGTTTAAAAGTTGACTTGGGGGTAGGAAGACTCCCTTGTAGGGCATGAGAATACCTGGTTTGGAGAACTGGCCGACCGCTGTGGATGCAAGCCGCCCACTGACTTGGTGCCAACAGGAAACTGATCTCTTTGTCCTTGGAGAATCTGCACTGCTCTGGCCTTTTCTGTTTTCTTGGACGTCTTGAATGTTCTGACGTTTCTTTGTCATTGTGTTCCCAATTAGATTTAAATTCCAGAGAGCAAGAGACCTGCCAGCCAGTGCATGTGATTAATGTGGACATTCAGGACAACCATGAAGAAGCAACCCTGGGAGCCTTTCTCATTTGTGAGCTCTGCCAGTGTGTAAGTGTCCTTGGAGCCTGGAGTTCCCAGAGCCCTCTTGTGCCCATTTTCCAAGAGGTTCATTCATCTTGGGGAAGCCTGTATTGAGGACCCACTGTGTGCACACAGCGTGCTAGGTGCAAAATGGCTTCAGGTTATGACTTCCAGCAGAACAAGAAACACTTGGCATATGCTTGTCACCTGACAGATTAGCAGACAATTTAGAGGAGAGAAGACGTTTTCTACTTTTTAAAAAAACAGTTTCATGTCCACATTGATTTTAGTGCCTTACCAGTACAGTATCCAGTTCTTGTGATGAACAAACCATATGAGAATTAGAAATGAAATCCAGACCTGAATATTAATTCTTCAAATATCTAGTCTCTGGGATTGTACTTGGAGTAGAGGTTAAGACCAATTATTCAGTTATTAATAGGTCTTTGTGTTTTTTCCTGGAAAACCAGTCAGTCATTCCTCCCTGTACAAATGTTTGCCCAAAAAGGTTGAGAGACCAAATTAGTGTATCATATGCACAAATCTTTACATCATACATAGCATTCAGATTTAAGAGTTTGCATTTTGTGGTTGAACTTTAATAATGAGTGGATGCCCAGAAGTACAATTCATATGTTCTTTTATTTTTCATTTTTGTCCACATTGTGATTTCACTGGCATAGGGAACTCCTAGTATGGAAAATTACATCACTATTTCAGATGAACAATGTTTCTTTTAGTCTTAAGGAGTTGCTTTGGGGACACTTGGGGTTAAGTAACTTGCCCAGAGTCACATAGCTGTTTGAAGGATCAGGGGCAGGATATGTCATGGTGTTACCCTTCCATAGAACCTCTCTCAATTTCTGACTTTGTATAAGAAACTAGGTTTCACAAGACACTTCTTTCCACTAAGAGTTTACATGAACTAAAGCAAGTTCCTTGTCAATTTAGGAACAGGAAGCTTTATCTCAATTTGCCACATTTATCTTCAGCTTTGTATAAACTCTTTGGGATGATGAAGCAGTAGTTCTGCCTGTCTTTAGCTTAAGTCTTTTCCCCTGAATAGTTGAAGATGCTGCTATTTTTAAAAGGCACTTTTTATCTTTTCTGCTGTGTTTCTGGATCAAGCATTTCTCGCCCACATTCTTGGGTTGGATGTTAAAGCAGTGTGGGCCTTCCTACTGTTGGTCATCTCCATGGAACCAGATTCTTAAAGGGACATTGCAGGTTTCCAGTAGGGTTCAGACATTTGTCTTAAAAGGGTATATCACAAAACTTTGCATTTTTCTAAAGTGACATGAGCCAATTTGGGCCATAGCAGGTGTTCGTCTTCATACTATTTGTGATACTTTGTTCCAGAGACTTAAAACCTCCAGTTGGGTTCTGTTTGTTATACAGAAGATCCTAGAAAGCAAAGCCAGAGTATTGAAAGTATTGAAAGGGGACAGGATGAGGAAGGAGACAGTCATTTCCTTGGTCTTACTGTGCATGTGTGAAGCTCTGTTAAGTTGAGGCTTTGTAGGAACTATTGCATAATGAATGTTTGATAGATCAATATCCCTCTGGACTTGGTTGCTGCTTGTGCCCTCCAGGTTGGACATCTGCATGGCCCTGAGTCCTAGAAATGGCAAAGCCCTCATTGCCCTGTGTGGCCTTGTCATCCCCTTGTGTGGAGAGTCCTTGGTGCCTGCAGAGTGCCCTGAAGCTGCTGCTCTCCTGATTTTGAATCAAGTTTTCAGTGTCTCAGCTGAACGGTGGTCAGAAAATGATGTGCGTTTAATATCTGGAGACAGCAGATTACACCATTGAGCTGGTTGATTTTGTTTCTGATGGGAGGATTGTGTAGCTTCCTGTCAGAAGTATAGCTTTCAGGGGCTTTTATCTGTGTACCAGCACTCATAGGGTCCATGGTCTGCTTCACATCTATCTGTCTCCTTCCCCAGTAGAACGTGAGTCCTGAGGAGTTAGCTCCCTGCCACGCCTGTATCTGCATCATTGAAATGCCTAGGACCTTCCCGCTATACATTTAGAAGAAGAGGGATCCAAGTGCATGAGAAAAACTGGGCTCATTCCTTGTTGCCCTCCAGATGGGCAGCCTGAGGTGGTATTTGACTTTAGGCTTGTTAACTTGTCCAGGCTGGCTCAGGACCTGTCTGTTGTGCTCCTGCCCAAGGGGTTGTGCCCAAGGGAGGACCACCAAACTAAGGACCCAGCCCCCAAATCTCCTCCAGTTTTGAGGCCTAAAATCATGATTCCAAGCCTGCTTGCCCCCTGTCTCCAGCTTTTCCCTAAAGATGGCATGTGTGCCTTTGTTTCTTCTTTCCTTTAGATACAACACACAGAAGACATGGAGAATGAGATTGATGAGCTGTTACAGGAATTTGAGGAGAAAAGCAGCAGGACTTTCCTCCACACGGTTTGCTTTTACTAATGCCCGACCTGGTTTCCCAGGCCTTGGAGCTGAATGAAGCATGTGGGTCAAGTTTTCTGACTATTCCCTACTCTCCCTGAAGACCACCTTCAAATCTCCTTAGTTAATACTTTTTTTCCTTCATGGTGTTTGTTTTTACTTTCAGGTATTCTGCCAGAAGGAGGCAGTATTACCCAAATAAATTGTACATATAAAATGAGAAAAGAGAGATACGTAAAGGCCATATGAAAAAAAATCAAGGTTTTTTTTTTTCCTATCCCACTTTTCCTTCTTATAAGTGGGATATTAATTATAATGAGGATTTTTTGTCTTTAAATGAAAAAAGGTTTATATTGTATTTTTCCCCAGCTTATTTTTTTAGTTGTGCATTTTTCTTTACTGTAATTGGCTGGAGTATACAGAGATCTGAATGAAACAATGGAGTGTATATTACTAGGTATGAACTTGGCGCTGTCCTTTGCCTTTTTCTGAACCTGGATTCAGTCACGTTGCACTAAAGGGAGGTTGTTGATGGAAAGCCTGGATTCAGAATCAGTTCTGAGAAAGGAAGCTTGACAGTGAGTAAGAGCGCAGCAGCAGAGCCACCATTCCACCTGGCCATGGTTGGCCCACAGACAGGGACCCCCAGCCCTCCTCGGGATGCACCTCTTCGCTCAGAAATGTCGCTGATGTCGCTGTTGGACAAATCTGGTCTTGGTGCACTAGGAAGTTCAGCACAGACTCCAAGCAAACCTTGTTGTGGTTGGTTTTGTTTTGTTTTTAGAGTTTGAAAAAAAAAAGTTCCCAGAAGGGTTCCTTGTTTTATGACTCTTAAGAGCATCTTCCCAGCAGGAGGAGCCACCTCAGATTCAAGTGGGGTGCCTGTTCCACAGAAGCTTCCTCAGCACCTTGGAGAGCTCCAGCCTCCCACTCATTGGAGGGGCGAAGATGGGCAGCTTTGTTCACTTCATTCCGGCTGCAGGTCCTTCACCTTTTGTATATAACCTATTTGCTGCTCGGAGCAACAAAGATGCTCCCCTCATGCTGGGTGACAGAGTAGGATAATTTATGAAGCCACACAGGTCAGGAAGATAGCCTTGATTCAAAAGCCCCTGTGCTCTACCCGGTCGGGTCTGATCTGTGATGGGGTCTGACTCCCTAATTCTTCTGAAGCCTGCAGAAGAGAATGAGAAGCAGTTTGCTGAAGAGCCCTGGAAGGAAGGAGATGGATGGTGGTCACGTCTTTGGCATCCACCTCCCAGAGGTCTGGGTCAGGGCCTCAGAATGCCTGGTCTTCCTTAATAACCCTTGCTGGGTCTGTCAAACACAAGTTCACCTGTTTTCCTATCTCTAGTGTCAGCCTATGTTACCTCTTGAGGTAATAAATTCCTGACTTAATAAATTATAATAAATAATAAACATGTTACTTTTTGGTTATTTGATCGCTCTCAAGCCGCAGAGAACACCTTTTGCCGTGTCTTGCGTTTCTAGTGTTTTTAGGATATGGGGTAAGAAGAGACTCTTGTTCTTGGTTGGAGTCCAGAGTGAGATGGCAGAGCAGATCCCTTTGAGGGTGGGCAGCTGGGGGGCTTCTCTAGTCTGGCCTCTTTCCCCCCCCCCCCCATTCCCCTGGAAGGTGGTCTCCAGAACCAGACCTCAGCCTTGACTTTGGGTCTGAGTTCCAGGATTGGCCATTGGTCCAGTCTCTGCTCTTGAAGGGCAGGTGGCAGATAGGCTCCACAGATAGCACTTCCCTCCCCATCCCTCTGCCAGTCCAGCATCTCCAAGCTCTTTTATCTCTTGGTAGCATTTCTGTTTCCTGCTGTTCACTGCACCCTGTCCTCCCCCTGGCTTTCTTCAGTTTGAATACCACTGTGAGCCACTCCCATTTTTACGAACCTTCCTTTTTCTCACCTATAAAATGGGATGAATCCTACTTGCATCATCTAGCTCCCTGGCTGCTAGTGGGGAGAGTGCTTTGTAAGCTAATGCATCCCATCAGTCTGATGGCTTGCAGCCTGCTTTCCCTGCCCTACAGCTTGGCTGCTAACTTCTTCCATCACCCTTCCAAGGATTATTCTTCAAGTATTAAAAAAAAAAAACCGTCTGGATCTTCACCTAGAGGTTCTGAGGCCTGAGATCTCTGCTCTCCCTCTAGGAAAGGTTGGGGGGGTGTTTGGAATGCATGAGAGTAGAGAGCGGTGGTCTGATTGGCCCCGAGAGAAAAACTGGGAAGAAATGATGGCGTTGGTGGGTCGCCGAGGTTGGAGGTTCTGAGAGAAACCAGTGAACACGTTCCAAAGAAGGCATGTTGGCTTTGCAGTGCAGGTTCTATCACTCCCTGCTTAGGCTTCGACAGGTCACTTCCTTTTTTGGGACATCTGGAAAATGAAGACTGGGCGATTGTGCCCCCTTCTAGGCCTGGATCCCTAGGGCAGTAAAAAGAAGAATGCTGATGAACCCTGGGTCTGGAAGGAGAGAGGGGGAAGAGATTCATTCCTGTTGGGAATAATTCCCCTCCTGCCCCTTTAAAAAAGAGCTCCTTTCCCCCCCCCCCCACCCAAGTCCTACTTCCGACGACTCCTTTGCAGAACTCCAGCCAAGGGCTCCCGCCATATGGCAGGATGGAGGGTGGGGGTGCGCAGGAGGGAGGGGTTTGCCGGCCCCCTTTACGAAAGTGTTCAAAGCCCTGGATGGCCCAGTTAAGTTATCTGGCTGGTGGGGTGGAGGCGGGTAGCACCGGCGAGGTGCTGGGGGTATAACATCACCCTTCTCCCTCGAGACGCTACTTGGGACCAAGAAATCAGGTCACTCCCCTCTTTGGCAAAGGACAGACAGCAGGTGTCCCCCTCCAGCTCCCTAAGAAATGGGCCCCTTCTCCAGGGGCTGGAAGTCAGCCTAGCTCGGTGCGGCGACCCTCCCTATGGGCGGTTAGCTTGTGATCTACCGAGGCGTCATCGCCGGCCAGGAGGGAGCACCAAGGGTCGGACTGCAGGATCAGCTTCACCCCACCTCCCACATTCCTGCGGCAGCAAGCAAATCCGGGAGGGGGGAGCCGGGGAGCTGTGGGAAGTGTCGGACAAGAGAAGATGCTAGCAGGGACTGAGCTCGCCGCACCAGGGCCGGCCCGGGATGTGCGGGAGCAGAGAGGGGGTCCTGCGGCCCGCTCGCCATCCGCCTCACCTCTGGCTTCCCTTCGCCGGCCTCCTCTCCTCTCTAGGCTGACTCCTAGTCGGGCTCCAGGGGATTCCCCCCTACATCCCACCAGCTTCCCGCTGGGGCCGAGAGCCCAACCCCAGGCTGCTCTGGGACTCTCGTCCCCCTCCCCCGCTCCCGGCCCTCCCCAGGCCCCCGGGGGCGTTACGCGGGCGCGGACGCCTCACTTGGCGCACTCTACTCCCTCGGACGGCCGGAGTCGGCATTTGGGGGAGAAGGGGTAGATAGCAAGGAGGGGACGGGGCGCAGCGGACGCTGCGGGCCGGGGCCCGGGCCGCGGGGGGAGAGGCCCCAAACAGCTCGCGGGCCCGGAGGCGGGCGCCCCCTCCCCGCAGCCCGGCTCCCCTCCCCCCCCGGCTCCCCCCTCGCCCCCGGGCAGCGGGATTGCGGCGCGGGCCGAGCTGGAGAAGGAGACACACCGCACACGGGCACACACACACGCACATACACACTCGCGCGCGCACACACATACAGAAGCACACACACACAGACACACAGAGGCAGGCACACGCTCACCCTGTCACACTCACTCACACTGCCGGCGCCACGGCCGCGGACGACGCAGAGACACCGCGAGGGCGTCCGCGGCGGCTCTGACCTCTGCGGGGCTCCCCCCGCCGAGGCGTGGGGGCGGGGGAGGGGGTGGGCGCGGGGGGCTCCGGCCCGGGCCGGCCCTGCGGGCTGCCCATGAGCGCAAACACGATGATCTTCATGATTCTGGGGGCGTCGGTAGTGATGGTGAGCGCGCGGGGGGAGGCGCGGGGAGTGCGGGGCTCGGGGAGAAGGTGGGTGGGGGGCCCGGGGATGGCTGCCCCCGCGGGCGGCCGGGGGCCCCTGTCCTCTGTCCCTGCGTGTCCCCTGCTGGCTGCCTGGCTGCCTGTCTCTGCGCCTGCGAGCGCCCGGGCCCTGTGGCCGGCCCGCCGTTCCTGGCGCGCTCCCTGCTCCCCCTGCGTGTCTCTTCTCTGCCTTCCTGCCTTGCTGCCTGCCTGCCTCGGGGTGTGTGTGTGTGTACCCGTGTGTGTGTGCCCGCCCGTGTGTGTGCCTGTGCCTGAGCCTCTGTGCGTGTGCG
>CM053596.1:20671030-20778738 GCA_028646575.1 Pseudocheirus occidentalis | reverse complement strand
TCTCTCTCTCTCTCTCTCTCTCTCTCTCTCTCTCTCTCTCTCTCTCTCTCTCTCTCTCTCTCTCTCTCTCTGTGTCTCTCCTCCTGGGTCTCTGGGTGCCTCTGGCTCTGCGCAGGGCCCGTGGCCGTGGCCGCCCTCGGCGGGTCTGGGGGCCGGGCCTGGCTCTCGGCTCTGGGTCCCCCCGTCCCTCGTCCCTGGGAGGAAGGGAGAGTGGGGGAGAGGCCGGGAGGCTGAGGCCGAGGGCGTCGAGGGCGCTGACGGGCCGGGCCGGCGGGGGGCGGGGGGCTCGGGGTTCTTTCAGGCCATCGCCTGCTTGATGGACATGAACGCGCTGCTGGACAGATTCCACAATTACATCCTCCCGCACCTGCGGGGCGAGGACCGCGTCTGTCATTGCAACTGTGGGAGGTAAGTCCCCGCGGGGGCTCCTCGGGCGTCCCTCCCTGCCTTCTGCCCCCTCTCCCCACCCTCTAGCCTCCTTCTGCTCCCTGCCCCGACAGGAGACAGGGACTAAAGGCCCAAGGCTCGGACCCAGGCAGAGCCCCGGGGCGTCCAGACACACAACACACGCAGGGCCCCGGGGCCACCCAGGCACATGAACACCCTAGCACATGCACAGTACAGAGACCTATCGACAGACACAAGCAAACACATACTCTGACAGTCACTGACAGGGGACATGCCCAGAAACACAGCCCACCAAAAGACATGTTCTCAGAAACACGCTGGTAGGGAGAGATGTCCCGGCCAGGTGGTCTGGGGTCCCCAGCTTCTGGCATCATCAGGCAGGCTGAAACTAGTTCTGGGGGTGAGTGTGGAGGCTCACAGAGGAAGAGGGATTCCCTCAGCCTATAGCACTTTTCAGGGTCCAGGATTAAAGGTTCTGGCATGAGTTCTTAATGGGAGGGGGGAGGAAGGTGATCAAGCTTTCAAGAAGGAAATGTGACCAGGACCCTGGGAGAATCCACAGATTCCCTTACTTGGAGGAAGGGAAATTCTCCCCTCCCCAGTAGTTCTTTAAAGTGGATAAACTAAAGTGTAGTTGGCCCTATAAAGAGTCACAGACTAACCCCTCTTGTTTCTGGTCCCTTACTGCCCACCACCACTTCAGGGGATCATGCTATCCAACCCAGGAAAGCTGTTTCCAGACTTTCATTGGGCTGTTAAGGTCAATGCTTGAAGTTTGTCTAGGGGATTGTAGAGGGCTTGGAGGCCAACCCCAGCCTCCCAGCATTGTCCTGCGTGGCCAGAACACATGATCTGATATGTATTTGAGGAGCATCTTGGAGACCCTTGGGCTGAAGCAAGGGCCAGACCAGACTGGCATAGAGGACCCTGGGAGCAGAGAGGCTTTATACGCTGGGGAGCAGGGCTCTAAGGCAAGAGAATCTAGAACACAGACAGGGCTGTTAGGCATTGGTTATTGATGGTTATTAATATTGCTTCTTGACAAAGTCTCAATAAATTGCTTCTTGGTTATTGGCTATGAATTATGTTTCCTAGAGTTGCTGGGCAGTTACAATTTACTTTGGTTGTCAGTTACTAACTTGGGTGATGTTGGCCTGGTGACTAGTGTTCACAGGGGGTTACTGAGTCACTGTAAAGTACTTCTGCCCTGTGCCCCTGGCTGGTCTCCTAAGGTCCGGATAGAGTTGGACAGGTGGTCAGGCATCCCCCAAGCTAGCAAGGGGGTGATGCTGGTGGTGCTCAGACCCTTAAGCCATCCACTTTGGGCATTTGGCCGTTGTCACAGTCATTACAACTATTCCTGAGCACTTTGCCGTTTCTGTGCCTCAGTTTCTTTGAAAATAAGAAGATGGGCCTAAATTATTGCTGAGGCCCCTCCCAGCTCTAAACTGGAGGTCCTACAATGCTATGGTCACCAAGTGATGACTATGCCTGTGTCTTATGGGGAGACAGAGAGACCGGTGACTCAACCTGGCCCTCAGGGAACTTACAGTTGGATGGAGACATGAGACTTGGACACAGACAGGTTACCCATAAGGGGCTTTGTCCCTGAGACAGCAGGAGAGCTTCACGGAAAAGGGAGAATGGAAGGCTGTCCCTTGGAGGAGGCACAGGATTGAGCCGAGGGGAGAGAAGGGGGCGGGCATTCCATTGGCAAAGGGTTGGGTGAGGATGGGGGATGTTTGGAGGGCCCTGGGGGATCTTAGTTGGCTAGATGGATGGCAGCAGAGGGAGATGGGGCTGGAAGGGGTGTGCCATATTGTGGTACTAGGTTTTGGAAGGTCTTCCTTGGTGGCTTGAGAGGTTTGGCATCTCTCCTGATTTTTGAGCAGAGCAAAATTGGTGAGGAATGGATATTAGGAAGCTGACTGGTGGTATGTTAAGGATGGAGTGGAGAAGAGATGATGAGGGTTTGGCCCAGGGTGGGGACGTTGGGGTTAGAGGCAAAGAATGGCCAGGAATGAAGGCCCAGTTTGATACAGGGCTATGTCTGTTATGGCCTAGAGATTTCAAGTCTGAGGTATCGGGAGAATTGAGGGCCTCCTCACACTTCATCTTGATTTCCATATGTTGGTGGGGTCATCGGCCCAAGCCCAAGTTCCTCACTCTCCTTGGGGAAAGGCCCCATGGCAAACTCCCTCCTGGGCATATGTCTTGTCTGTGCTCTGGGACAAAAAACAATCAATGTTCGTGGGACAATCGCCCACCCTCTCCTTCCATTTGATTGCCTGATTTCAGTGGGGTTCAGACTTAGCGGGCTGTGTGGGCATGGTCATACAAATCCATGCCTACCTATGCTTCTGATGAATCCCAGCCCCCAGCATCTGTGACTTTGGCCCCTGGCTGGGTAGGCAATTAGTGTGAGCTCCTGGGACAAAAACAATCGGATATGCCACTTACCTCTCTAGAGACAAACAGAGAAGGTCAGGCCTCCCAGCATGGAAAGGGGGAAGGGCTGGGCTGGGTGGTAGGAGTGACCTCTAGGGGTAGAAGTTATGAGGCATCTGCTTCCCCACTCTCATCCCTCTCTTGGATCAGCCCCAATCCTATCCTTCCTTCTTTCTATTTGCTGTTGAAAAAACATATAAACAAACAGCCCATCCTTGTATTTCCTAGGAAGACCCAGTTCGTTGCTTTCTCCCTATCACAGCCATGTCTAGGGGGCACCTTGGACTTCTCTGTTAGGTTTCATCAAAAGTTCCTTTCATTTTCTTATTCATTTGACCAAAGTTGATTCATATTTGCTGGGGTTTCACCAGTATCAACTGATTGTCATTCAGCTATGGTGGTCAAGGAGATATCTAATCCCATAGGGTGTTCAGGATCTCATTGGAAAGCCGACTCCTCCCATAAGAAGGGATCTCTGTGGACACAGTGGAGGGCTGGGGGTTTGATGACCATACAGCTGGCTTGAATAACCTAATAAAGAAGGAGCTGGTTACTGGCTCAGATTTCCATTTGGAGGGAGGCTTCTGCGTGCAGCTAGGAGGGAAGATTTGTGGAGGGTCTGGCCTTGGTTCTGTTCAGTGCTTGGAATTAAGGTGTAGATTTTCAGATGGTCCAGAGTTGAGCAGAGTATAGTAGACGTGTAGTGCTGGGTGTGGAGTCGAAGGATCTGATTTCCATTTTCTGGGTTTGTGGCTTACTGCCTGTGTGACTCTGAACAAGTCACATGACTTCACAAGGCCTCAGTTTCTCCATCTGTGAAATGAGCGTGTTGGACTAGATGGCCTCGAAGGCAATTTCTTCCATCTTGAGAGCTCAGGTGCTGAGCCCAAAAGTTCTCAGCAGGTTGGGATGGAATCTAAGAAGAGAAAATTCCCTAGGAATAAATGTAAAGTCCCGTGCTTGGAGTCAAATAATTGTTGTCACAAGTATAAGCTGAGCGGAGGTGGGGTCCAGTATGAGCTCATGGAAGGGAGAAAGATTTGGGGGGGGGTATTTAACTGCAAGCCAAGCTGTGTATCACAAAGCAGGCAAACACACACCCAGACACAGACAGATACACAGAGACACACACACAGGGACACACATATATACACAGGTACACAGATACATACATAGATACACAGACACACACACAGACATACAGACGCACAGATATACACACAGACACACACAGATATATACACAGAGACAGACACAGATACACAGACACACACAGAGATACAGACACACAGATATACACACAGAGACACACAGACACAAATATAGACACAGACAGATACACAGAGACACACACAAGGACACACATATACACACAGGTACACAGATACATACACAGATACACAGACACACACAGGCACAGACACACATATACACAGACACACACAGAGATACAGACACACAGATATACATACAGAGGCAGACACAGACAAACACACACACAGACACACACACATAGACACACACAGAGACACACAGATCCCCCCACAGACACATAGACTCACAGACACACACAGACTCACATACACACAGACACACAGTTTTCCCCCCCCAGATGCACAGACACACACAGACACACAGATCCCCTGCCATACATACAGACACACTGTAGACACACACACACACACAGAATTGATCTCAGTCTGAATTGAGACACACAGCACCCAGAACAAAGGAAGTTACCTCTGGAGGACTGTGTTCCTATTAGTGGGTGCTATACTTTATGAAGGACTTTTTATAAGTTGAAACATGTCCAAAGGGGTCTGCCAGGATCATGAGGGGCCTAGAGGCCAAGACCTATGATGCTCAGTTGAAGAAACTGTGGATGCTTAACATGAAGAAGAAGAGGCTTGGTGGGGTGATGTTTGTTCCTGTCAGTGCTCCCCAGGGGGCACTCCATACCTCTGGGACCTCCTGTAGCATTGCCTGGATGCCCGTAGAAAAGGAGGGGACTTTGAAAGCCCTCCGCTTTGAGAGAAATGTGAATGCACATGATCAGATTCACAGAATCAAAAAAACCCACAGTCAGAAGGGACCCTGAGATGACTGGTTCCAGGTCCTTCCCCATATTGTCATGAAAAAAATTCTAATGGTTTCAGTGGCTGATAAGTCACTAAGAATCAACTGTAGACAAGATGACCAGTGAGAAAAGCATGAACTGAAGGCATGAGGGCCTGTGCTGCCACTAGCTTCAGCTTTGGTCAGGCTGCATTTAGAGCTCCGGGGCCACAGGGGAGCAAGGCTGGTGAGAAGCTGGGTTCCCAACATATGTGGTGTGTGGAAGGCATTGGGGATGGTCAGACTTGGGGAGGGGTCACATGATCAGTGCTTTCAAGTATTTTCAAGGCTGTTACCTGGAGGAAGGGTTAGTATTATTCTGTTTGGCCTACAGGGCATGTAGCAATGGGTAAAAGTTGTTTTTAAGGCAATCAGGGTTAATTGACTTGCCCAGGGCCACACAGCTAGGAAGTATCTGAGGCTGGATTTGAACCCAGGTCCTCCTGACTCCAGGCCCAGGGTTCTATCCACTATCCCACAAGCTGCCTCTGGTAGTTATGGGAGGCGGGGGAGAGAGAATTACAGTCTAGAGAAAGTTCATGAAATCACTACATGTATTTGGCAGGATAGGGAAAGAAAGGCATTGCACGAGAGAGGACATATGAGCTAGGCTTTAGAAAGGGCCCTCAGGGGTCATTTAGACCAATACTCTCATTTTACACATGAGAAAGCTGAGGCCCAGAGAGCTCAAGTGAGGATCCAAGGTCACACAAGCATCAGAGATAGGATTTGAACCCAGGTCCTTTGACAGTCAAAGTCAGTGCTCTTTTCCTTGGCCTGTGAAGGTGGACAGTTTAAGTCCCTCAATCAGAGGAGAAAAAAGCATTGACTCCAGGCATGGGGAAGAGCCTGTGCAAAGACAGGAAAGAAGGTGGTAGAATTCCCCATGTGAGGAACAGATAGGGGGGCTGCTCTGGCCAGAGTGGACAGCTTGTGAGGGGTGTCCAGTGGGGCCAGACTTGGAAGGGCTCAATGACAGGCTGAGGATGTTTTCATTTTATTGAAAGGGTGATGGGAAGCTGGCCTTTTGTAAAGGCCTCCATGGTCCTGCCTGGGCCTGAGGACTGTGAGAAGGCTGGAGCCTGCAGGCTCAGAGACCAGATCAGAGGCTAGAGGTCAGAGATGACGGAGGAAGGGCTGACTTGGTGGGAGGCCACAGGAGAGGATAGAACAGGGCAGATGCCCATAGACTCAGGGAGCTTGGCTGTGCCATCTGCCTGGATGCCATGGCTTGGGAAGAGTTGGGGATGTGGCTGCCTCTGGGCCTGGGGTTTCCGGGAGTGTCTGGGCGGATCACTCAGAGAGCTCCCCTTGGGGTTCTGTCCTGGTTACTTTCTTTGCTCTTCTTTCTCATTGGTCCTCTGTGTCACCGTCATAGGTCTTGTCTCTTTTGATTCTAGTCCTAGGTGGCTGCAGAGCAAAGTCTTGGCCGGGAGATGACTCAGAGCTGGCGTGCAGCTCTGAGAATTCCCCTAAAGCCCAATGGCTCCTTTCTGGGCCCCCCAGTCTCCTCTCAAAGCCCACAGTAACTCCATGGGGCTGTGCCTGGTGCCCAGGTGACTTGGGGTGACTGCGAATGTCAGCTTCTCATTGTGTATGTGTGTGACTCTGTGGCTTAGCCTACCTCCAGAGCCCCCCTGCAGGGCCACACATGACTGTGCCAGCTGTATCTGGGTGTATCTATTCTCTTTCTCTATCTGTAGGGTAATTTTGCATTTGGAACTATGTATGTTTTTGTGTGTCTGTGTTTATGGCATTGTGTAACTGTATAACTCTATATGTGTGTATCTGCACCACAGGCCCAGCTTCCCTCTTTCCCCTCCCCCACCTATGGCATCTGTTTCCCATTCCTTTTTTCAGCACCATTTGTTGGTATCAATATTTGGACATTTCTTGGGTTTGATCATTCAAAGGCCTGCGAATCCTGAATATTCAATGTGAGGGGCTGCAGGGGAGACAGACTGGGGAAGGAGCGAGCCCAGGGCTAGTGGAGGCTGGTTCTCTCCCTGCCTCTCAGTGCAGTTTTGGTCCCTGAAGAGTCCAGGGAGCAGTGCCGGGGTCCCTTCTTGTGGAGAACAGTGGGGGCGTTCTCACTGTGGCGAGTTTTCCAAGCTGGTGGGGTTGTCTTGCTAAGGAGGGACCTTTGTATCAAGAAGAGCTCTGTGCCAGGGGGTCTTAAGGCTGAGTGGTGTCTGCTGGGAATGTCTCTGTTGGAAGCAAGCTGTGTTTTAAGAGGACTTCTGGTGGATAGTTAATCAACAAGCATTTATTGATCATTTACTTCATGTCAGGCAGCGTGCTAAGTGGTGAAGATACAAAGACAAAAACCTGGGTGTTTGCTCTCCCTAGGAGGTCGCCAGCTAAAGGACAGAGGCTGTACAGTCTCCCAAGTGAATGGGAGGTCAGCTGAAAGGTAGAGGCACTAGCAGTTGGGATTACCAGAAAGGAGTCTCCTTAGTTCTGGGTCTAGAAGATCTCTGTGCCTTGACTAGGTCTCTGCCATGGGAGGTCTCTGAGGCGAGGGGTCTCTGTACTGAAGCGAGTTTCTCTCCCCTATGAAATCTGTGCCTGGGTAAGGTGTCCACATGGGTGGGGGGTGGGTGCCTCTATACTGAGGGGTAGGGTCTCAGTTGTTTGGGGAGTTAACAGTAAGGGATTCTTGGTGACTGAAAGACTGTCCTGCCTTCTCTTTTGCTCTTTTACTGGGGGGAGAGGAGGGACTGAGGAGTTCTGTGTGAATGAAACCCTTGTTCCCAGACCCCATGTGGGATTGTGGGGAGCCCCTGCCAGTCTATCTTTGGGAAGTGGGCAGCCCCTCGCTCCCATCATCCCTTTGTCACCAGGCCCCATATAGGATCGTGGGGAGCCCCTGTTAGGCCAGCTAGGGGTGTGGGTAGCTCCTCATACTGTCCCATCATCCCTCATTGTGGCTCTTGTCCCCACCTCCATCCTCAGGCACCACATCCACTACGTGATCCCCTATGACGGGGACCAGTCTGTGGTCGACTCCTCGGAGAACTACTTTGTGACGGACAACGTGACCAAGCAAGAGATTGACCTGATGCTGGGGCTGCTGCTGGGATTCTGTATCAGCTGGTTCCTAGTATGGATGGACGGGGTCCTGCACTGCGCTGTGCGGGCCTGGAGGGCCAGTCGCCGTTTTGGTGAGCACTGGGCTGAATTGAGGGGCTGAAGCTCTCTGGAGAGGGGCTGCCCGGGGCCCGGGAGCCTGGGGGCCTCATTTAGGTCAATGCAGAAAGGCCTTATTAAGCAGCTCCTGGGTTTGAGGTTCCATGCTAGGCACTGGGAAAGCAATGACAATAAAACACAGGATGGAAACAGCCTGGCACAGAAAGATGTTAGGACACAGAGAAAGACCTAGATTCACATCTCATCCCTGTTCTTTGCTCTGTTTGACCACTCTGTGCCTCAGTGTGTCCATCTGTAAAATGAGGAAGTTGGACGAGGTGATCTCCAAGGTCCCTCCCAGCTTTTAGGCCTATTAATTATACTCAAGAGACTTTGTGTCTACTGGGGGACACAATTCAAATGGACAAGATCATCTGAGGAGGGAGAGACCATTTACATCTGAGTGGGTGGGTGGGTGAATCAGGAAAGTCTGCCAGGAGGAGGTGGCTTGAACTGAAACTTGAAGGAAATGAAGAGTCCTAAGAGGTGGGGGTGAGGGAGGGAGTACATTCTAGGCATTGGATGGGGGTGAGAGTGGGTGGGCACAAAGCCATGGAAGGAAAATGGCCAGCAGGCCAGTTTAGTTAGAATGGCAAATTTAACAGTTAGGAACAATATGAAATGTTTGCAAAGTTAGGTTTAAACCATCCCAAGAGACTGAGGAGACTGAAGGACCAAAGGTCTAGAAATAGGAAGAGCTGTCAGACCCAGGAGACTTGGGAAGTGAATAGCTGGGACTTAGCAAACAGAGGCTCAGGCACCTGTGGGGACAGAGATGTACTTCATCTAGGGCTGGAGGGCTAGTTTGGGAAGGCAAGGACCTGTCTTCCCAGAGATGTCTCTGGATCTAAGATGTTTGCCCCTTCCCTGGCACCCTCAGTCTCCTTTTTTAACCCTCAGTGGGAGAGACTGTTACCAGGCTTGACTCCAGAATATTACTTAGCCATTGTCTTTCTCTAGCACCCCCAAGGGGATCAGATAGTCAGCTAGCATTTATTAAACACTTATGTGCTAGGCATTGTGTTAAGTGCTAGGGATATGAAGAAAGGGGGGGAAACCCCCAAACACCTGTTACTGCTCTCAAAAAGCTCATAGACTAATGGTGTATCTTGTGGCCTGGTCAACTGCTAGTTGTTAACTAGAAATATGGTGCATTTTGGATCTTGGCTCTAGGTGCTGAATCCAAAATGCTACTTCTGAATTCAATTTGTGGGATCTGTTCACTAAGTACTTAACTACAAGATACATAAACAAACATTAAAGGACCCCTCCCTTCCAGGAGCTTAGCTTCTATTCATAATTACATTGCTTTCTATGGATTGCTACATTGCATTCTATGGTTTGTTACATTATATTCTATGAATTGCTACATTGTATTCTATAGATTGTTACATTACATTCTATGGATTGTTACTTTCTTTTGACTCTCATCCTCCCTCTCTCCCTCCCTCTCCTTGGCCTCCTACAGACAACTCATGGTCCTGGCTCCCCAAATTCTGTAGTCTGAAGGACTTCCGGAAACGACCCCACCGGCCGTATGAGGAGCCCACAGGAAACATGGTGCACATCAAACAGAAGCTTTACCACAATGGCCACCCCAGCCCCAGGCACCTCTGAGCCCCTGCCCTGGCTCGGTTAAGCCCATGGAGGGACTTGGGACACATGGACAGACTATTGGACCACAGGGTGGACATTGCCCAGTGTCTATAGCTATATTCCCTGGGGGCCTGGGGCCAAGCCCTATGGACCTACAGCAGGCAGGGCCCACCCTGTGTGGACCAGGAACCAGCCTGGCCCTGACCCTGGCCTGCTTGGGCCCCAGCACTGGACCTCTGTACATATGTAAGAAGGATCTTTGCTTATAAACCTTTCCCCCATCCCCAGGGGGCTATACAGCCCAACCCCTCAGACCTTGGACAGCGCCTCTCTAGGACCCCAGCCCTCTCCTGGCCCCTGGGCCCAGGGTGTCTACTGCCTGGGCAGCCGGGGTGGTCAACCTGCACTTGGGTGGGGCTCCCAGAAGAAGGTGCTGTGTCTTTTCTCTTTTTTTAGGGGCATAGGGTTTGGGGTGGGAGGGGATGGGATGGAATCCCCTTAGGGCCTGTGCTGAGTTGGGGTCATCTGACTGTAGGTCAAGGAAAGGCCAGGGAAGAAGAAAATTGGGGAGGGGGGATGGCTCATCAGAGAGATAGGGTAGGAGGGGGGGGGAGTCCCCTACCTTGCATCTGGGACTCCCAGGCAGTTTTGCTTTGTTGTGCCTGTTTCCCAAGCTAGAAGTAGGAGAGGAGTGCCATACTTGAAAATTCCTGGAGAAATATTGGAGGAGTGGAGAGGGGAGGGGTGACAAAGTTACAAGCAGGGTGACACCCTTCCCTTAAATGCTTAGAGCTCTTGGAAGGAAGGTGCTACAGCCATATAGGGTGGGGTGGCAATTAGGTGATTTTGGACCCCTGGCAGGGGAGGTGTGTGTGTGTGTGTGTGTGTGTGTGTGTGTGTGAGTGAGTGAGAGAGAGAGAGAGAGAGAGAGAGAGAGAGAGAGAGAGAGAGAGAGAGAGAGAGAGATCCATGGTGTTTAGGTTTTTAAAAATTGACTCCAGGGTGCTGGGTAGGTGGAAAGGGGAGTGGGAAGCCCTAGGAGGGAAGAGTGGGGCTGAGACAGCTCAGTCTCAGTTGTGGTTTTAGGAGCGAGTATCTGGTTGTTTCTGTTTCTGGTCAGTCCCCATCCTCATCCCCTGACCCTCTATCCTGACTCTGGGCTCTGTCCAGCACTTCTTAGTCCTTCAGGGACCTGGGGGTTGCCTAGTAAGTGGGGCCAGTCCCTAGCCCATTCCATCCACTGGTTTGTGTTTCTGCTCAGCTCCTGTCTGGGATCATGTTTTTTTTTTTTTTAATGGCTGGTGTCTGTGTGTTTCCTGTCCACATTTGTGTTTGTTTGTCAGGCTGTCTGGGAAGTTGACTCACAGGGGAAGATGTCAGGGACTCAGAGAGGAAGAGGACCTTGGTCTGTCCAGGCAGGATGAAGGATGCAGGTACAGGGTGTCCAGAGGAGGAAGAGGTGTGGGAGGTGGCAGCACATTTCAGCTCCATTTCCCTGTCCTCTAAGCCCCAGGGCCCAAGCTTGGACCGGAGGGTCAGTCAATACATCACCAGGGCAGGTACATGGTAGGGGAAGTAGGTCATAGTCCTGAGGCAAAGGAGATAGTGATGGGGGCAGGGAGTGTAGGAATTCCAGGGGTCATTCTTAAAAGATTCTCTGGGAGGAAACCAAGTAGGCTGGGGTGAATGCCTGTTGGCGATCTGCATGTGTGACCACATGTATGATGCACATGCCTCACAGGGTCTCGTATGGAGTATGCACAGGGGAGAAACTGGAGCACCGACCTCCCTCTGTCAGCAGCAAGATAAGTTCTTTGGATGCCTGAATAGCTTGAGTGGTCCCATGGCAGGGGACAGTCTCTCTACTCCCAGACAAGCTCCTCATCTCAAGGCCTTTTAGTGTAGGCCCAGATCAGAGCTGCCTCCGGCCCCTGTGGCCTCTCACCGTGCTCACCTCCACCAGCCTGCCCACCATGACTTCGTCCCTCCCTCTCCCTGGGCCTGGTCGCCTCAGTCAGTAAAAACGCTTGGGGCACGTCCCGAGTCGGCCTCTTCTTTTGCTTCCTGTAGACCCAGAACTTGGGTTGGGGGGAGCAACCTCTGCTCTGGGTGGCTTGCTCTTATATAGTAGGATTTAGTTACTGTAGTGATGTGATGTTGGCCTGGTGAGTGGGAGAAGGTCCTACCCAGATAGACCATCAGGCCAGATCCAAGAAGACAATCAAACAGGGGAAAATGTAAAGTCCTACATGGGTTCAAAAACTCACTTCACAAGGATAGGATGGGTAGGAAGTGGAGACAGGGTTAGGCAGCAATTGGGGGTGAGGGGAAGGGTTTCAGTAGACCATGAACCCCATGTGCCTGCAGGATGATGGGACAGCGCCCCCCCCCCCCCAATAACACTAAGTTAAGCTGCAGTTACAGAGGCAGTCTCCAGCGCTGTTAGGTTTCAAAGTACTTCATAAAATCTCAATTTGACCCTCACAACTCCGGGAAGTAGGTGCTATTCCCATATTATGGATAGGGAAACTGAGGCAGACAAGTTAAATGACTTGGTCAGTCAGCCAGTTAGCAAACGGACAAGGCAGGATTTGAATTCGGGTCTCCCTGACTCCTCTAAGTCCTGCACTGCCCAGCGTATGGTGCGAGTACAGAACCTACATTCTGCCCTAGCAAGGGCCTTTTTTTAGGCAGGACTTGGCAAGCTAGAAGGCATCTGGAGGAGTGCTACCCGGCCAGGGAAGGGCCTTGAGATCAGATAAATGTGAAGATAACATAGAATTGTGGGTGTTTATTTTGTGTGAACCCAGGAAAAAGTGATGGCTGTGAATTAGGACTGCTCTGCTTGGCCCCAGCATACAGAACTATAAGGGTTGGAAATCTGTGGGGAGGTGGCTTGGGGGAGCAGCCCCACAGTGGAAGGGATTGCCTTGAGAGGTAGTGAGCTCCCGAGGGGTGCAGGCAGAGGCCAGCCAGGGCCAGCCGTGTGCTTGAGAATGCTGTCAGGCTGAACGAGCCGGGACCTCCACAAAGTCAGTTTGAGGCCGGGGACCCTGCTTTTGAACACACCCAGAGAACAAAGCAGAGGCTTAGCTTTCTGCCTCCCACCAGAGGGACACTTCTCAAGTTAGCCCCATCACTCTTCTTGATGACCAAGCCTTCTCTTTGATGCTTCCTTCCTCAGTTGCTAACCATTGTCCCTATAAAGTTCCCCTGTCATGGTCTTGTGCCAAGTGGTCGGGGAGGACCAAGACCTGAGTTCAAATACCATCTCTGGCTCCTACTAGTCCAATGCACTGGGCCATGAGGCCAAAGAGGACGGGGAGGCTGGAGGCCTCTTACTCCCCTGGCAAAGCCTGGAGTCCTCTCGTCTTCAGGCCACCTCATTTAGCAGCATGGTCTCCCTCCCCACCAAACCTGACCTCCTACTGAGGTTTTCAGAGACCCAGTCATCGAACTGGGGAAATAAAAAGGCACCCAGCAGGGAGCATGAGAGCCCAAGAGGCAGGTGGCAGCCACCTCAATGCCCATAGGAAGAACTAGGCCCAGGAATCTTTTCTATTGATTTTCAGGTAACTGGGTGATGAGCCATTTGGAGGACAGGTCAGAGAAGGCACCTTGCTTTCATTTGCACTGGTGGTCATTGATGGACACTGTTGAGGAAGGATAAATCCCTGGGAGAGGGAAGGGGAAGAAGCCTCAGTTCTGGGCCAGGCCATCACTAACCAATGCCCTTCCCTTACCCTGGCCGGAGGTCTGGCTCTGGGGGCCCATCTGAGCTTGATCACGCACATTCAGAACTCACAAAATGAACATCACAGGAATCATGAATGCACCTTGAAGGTCATTTATCTCATCTCCTGCCCAGGTCCAGAGGGGTCGTTGGGGCAGCCATCTACCTAACACCACCCCCCCCTCAAGCTGACAAGCTGCCCCAGAGGGCAGGCAGGGTCCAGCTGAGCCCTTTGACTGTAGGCAGTAAGGACAGGGAACTTGGGGCCACAATCAGGGCTCCTTCCATCTTCAAACCTTGGGGGCCACTTGTTTCTCTTAAGAACCTTTGAGAAGCAGCTTGGTTTGAAGCATTAAGCTGTGTGTGTGCGCGCGTGTGTTTCCATCCCTAAGTCAGGACTGTCCACACTACGGGGAAATGAACTGGCAGCCCCAGGAGAAGGAACCCACAGAAGGCCCATGAGGTGAGGGCAGCAGGCACGAAAGGGAGCTGGGCAGTGGGGGTACCAGGCTCTCAGTTCTGATCAGAGATCTTAGGTTTCTACCTTTCTGAGGAGAAAAGAACCCCTGGAGGAACAGAGAAGGGAGGGGGAAGCAGCTTGAGGGACTGTGGGGGCCTTCTGGCCCCACCCCCAGAGTGACTGGTTCTGGTTATCAGGGCCTCCTCTCTCTGGAGATCTAAAGGCAGATGCCCAGACCTGGAGGCTCCAAGGGGCATTTATGGGCACCTCAGGACAACAAAAGGAGAGCTGGTGCTGTGCTAGTGACTCTGTGGGCCCCATGTCAGCTGTCAAAGGAGAAGGCTGACCCTGGATGGTCCTTCCTCCCTCCTCAGCTGGCACGTCTGTGACCTGGGCTCCAGAGCTGCCCTGAGGACACTGTGTCCCATATCTGGTGAGGCCTGAGCAGAGGGCCTTGGAATTGAGGTCTCTTTTTCCTTCTTGTTGGCTGGAGGCCCACAGGGCTCATGGTGCCTGCTCTGGCACTGGATAGGAAGACCCCAGCCCAGAAAGGAGCACAGGCGGGCGTGCGCTAGATCCTTTAATGTGGCTCCTGCCATCACACGCCTTGATGGGTTCTTGGGGAGGATTTTTAAAGAGCCTCGAAGGGGAGGGAGGAGGAGGAGCAGCGCAGGCTTGGTCCTGCAGCCCTGGCTCTGACTTTGACACATGATTCACCCTTCTACAGACCTCTTCCCCCATGTCCAGGGTGGGGCTCCTGCCCTTACACTGGGCTCTCCTTGAAGAGAGGGAGAGGCTGGCTCTTGCTGCCCTCCATCCCCTCCATTTTCAGCCACTCCATCTTCTGCTGGTGCTGCTGGACGGCATCCTTCACGCGGGTATCAATCATGGCTTCTGTGAGCACGCCATCTTCTGAGGCATAGGCTAAGGCCTGGAGAAGAGAGAGGACAAGGGCAGGGGAATGAGAAGTGATCAGACCACCATCTTTGCTATGCTCCTGGCTATCACCAGATTGCTCAGAGGCTTGTGCAGGCCTCCCACTGGGGCCACCCTGTCCTCAATCCCCTACAGGCTTTTGCAGACCACAAGGGGCCCCCAGGCCAAAGTCTTTGTACATAGGCTGGAGCTGGGAGCTATGACCCTGGAAAACACTGGAGGGTCGGGAAGCCTCCCTATGGCCTGAGAGGCCATAGATTCCAGCTTCTCTCATTCACCTGAAGGGGTATCCCATTACTTAAAGCCCCTACTCTCCCCAATGTTTCTGCACTCATGAAAATCTGATGAAGTACAAAGAACCTGGTCACTAGCAATGGTTTCCAAACTTGCGCAGAGCAGAGTATCTATGAAGACTTGGCGTGACACACACTGGACTCCCAGGGGACCTCAGGGGCCCCTGGCAGGCAGGGCCCAGAGCCTGGATATGACTGGACTCTTATACCAGTGACCACAAAGCAGGTTTCAGAAGGAGCCTGCTGAGCTTAGGGAGACAACAGGACTGGCCAGCAGCTCTCTGGGCCTGGCCGTGCACTGACCCCCAGTGATGCTGACCCAGCTTGGAAAGGGAAAGCAGCACCCAGCCGCCCACTGAGGTGAACATCTGTTTTCTCAATTGAGGGACCACCGGCTTGTCCTCTAAATGCAGGGGAATGAGGAGGAACCCTGCACGCTGGCATCTTTGAGCCTATGCTGGCTAATAAGCTCTGCCAGTCCCATTGGGGATACTGCATGTCATGAATATTCACAGGCCTCCCCCCCCCCCATTCTGCAGAGGACGGATAGGCTTGAGGCCAGCCCCACACCCCTCAGGTGGCAGGAAATGGGCTTCCTATCAGGGCTCTAAATTCTACCAGTCCAATAAGGTTCAAAGCAGGGGTTCTCAACTTAGGGAGCCTTGGGCAGCCTCATTCCAAAGGCAGGCAAGTGGCTTCCCTAGGGCTTGGGCCCCACATGCCTGAGGCACACACTGAAATTCAGAGAGAAAGTGGCGTTCCTCTCCTCCCTGGGCCTGCAATGTCCATAAATTCAATTGTGGAAGTCCCAGCAATTCTGTGCAGTTCATGAGCTACTGATTTTCTCAATGACCTTCTAAAAATAGAAAGCTCAGGGCCTGAGCTGTCAAGAAAGCAAATGGGGAACGCGCCTGGTCCCGCTGGGAGCAGAATCTCGTCCTTCCATCCAGACATTTCTAGCCTATCTCTCTCACCTGCCTCATAATGGAAGGTGCAGTCAGGCAATTCTGAAACAAATTAATTTTTACTTCCAGGGGGGCAAGCCAGCAGCGGGTAGGGGGCAGGGTGGAGGGAGGGAAGAGGTAGAAGGAACCCATCCCTCCAAAGAATCCTCCCAGGGGCTCCCCAACTGTGAAAAGGGCAAAGGAGCTGGAGGAAGACCACGTACACGCTGTGCTTTGCAGAGCTCCAGGCGGCCTCCCCGTGGGCTATGATTGTTACTAGGGCTGCTGTTGACAGGGCCGTCTTGTGTGAGCACTCTGGAGGCTCAGAACCACCCTGGCAAGTGGAAGGCCCATCCTCACTTCACGGGTGGGGAAGTGATTTACCCAAGGTCACAGGGTGTACTTTAGGGAGAGCAAGACTGGCCCCTGGCCCCACAAAGCTGCCTCCGCTTGACCCTGGAGCACTGAGGGCACAGCTCAGACTCGCCTCCCCGAGAAATATAGACATAAAAACATTAATAAGGTCAAAAAGTCTGTTCTGCATTCAGACTCCATCAGCTCTTTCCCTGGAGGCGGACAGCATTTCACTTCTCATCATGAGTACTTCAGGACTGTCTTGGATCATCCAAAGCTGATCATGCACAGTACTGCAAATACTGTGTACGATGTTGTCCTGGTTCTGCATCAGTCCGTGTAAGTCTTTGCAGGTCTCCTGTTCCTGCTCACCCTTCCCCAAGTTAGCTACAGAGCATTGGTTCTTTTCACCAGCACTCAGGTGGCCTGCCTTCGAGGCCCATCTCCAGCCCTATCATCCTCCTGTAGATGCTCCCCAGCTCAGCCAGACCTTTTTAAAAGGGTGGAGCCCCAAACAAAGCAAAGGTCTCTAGCTGGGGCCTGACCAGGCAGCAGAACAACTTTCCCCACCCAGTCCTGCATCTCTTACAAGAGCTTCCAGCAGCCTTGGCGTTCCAGGTGGTCAAATCACTAGGTGGAGTCCGATGGAGCTTGAGGTGCACTAAAATTCCCAGATCTTTTTCAGATGAACGCCATTTAGTCATGCTCCCCCCACCTAGGGCTTGGGAAGCAGGTTGTTTTCGAATAAAGATGAGATTTTGCATGTCTCCATGCTAAATTTCATCTCACTAGGATCACATTTTTATGTTCTAGCCTGTGTGGAGCTTTCCGGGCCCCCTTGCCCACTGGGTTAATTTTGTGTAATCTGCAGGTTTGACAGTCGCCCCCTATGCCTTATCTAAGCCACAGAGTGCACAATGCCAGGTGACTACTTGCTGAGTCAGCACATCCAACCCATTCTGAACAGAACTGACGCTCTCTGTGTTCAGCAGTGGCTCTGCTTGGTTTTGTCTCCAAGGGACACGGCACCCCCCGCACTGCCAACTCCGTGGCCCAGCTCCTCTTTCCCCTCTTTAATGTGCTTTCTTTCCCTATTAGATTGTAAGCTTCTTGAGGAAAGGGATTGTCTTTTTCTTCTGCCCCCAGCACTAATCACAGTGCTTGGCACACAGCAGGCACGTAAATACTGACTGACTACACCGGCACCAGTCTAGCCCATACCTCTACCTATCTGCTGTAAGAAGAGCACAAGAGGCCTCTGAATGCTTTGCTCAGCTCTGGGTAAATGACGGCCCAACGCGGGTCTACCAGCCTGAGGAGAGCGGCCAGGCTGAGACGACAGGCCCCACGCTTGCCCCATTTTCTAGATGCCTGCACACTCTGCCCAGGGACTGAAGTCCAATGTCCATGCCTCTCTGTCCTTCCTTTTTGAAACTTGGCACCTCTGCCCTTCTCCAATGGTGTCTGACCTCCTACTTGGTCCCCGCTGGTCAGCGAGTCTTGACGATGACTCAGCAGCCGTGCGCCAGGTCTCTTGGTACTGAGGAGTACAGCCCATCTGGGCACCGGTGGCTCTCTTACTCTCTCCCTACTCAGCCTGAGTGGCTGTCCCACACTAACCATTTGCTGTTTGTCCTCTCCATTCTCTTTGTCAGAGAAAAGGGAAGCAGAATGATAAAGGACTGAACAGCTCTGCTGCTGTCCCATCTCCCCCAGCAGGGCTCTGGTGCCCCCAAGGCCCCTTCTTTGCTTTTCAGCTTACTGAAAACCTTTGGAAATCTCTACTGCTATTTGTCTTCCTACACTGTAGCCTCCCCCTCAAAAACAAAACAAACCCCCACATCTTTTTTTTTTTTTTTTTGCTTAAAGCCTCTTGGATTTCTAGAGAATCAACTCCAAAACTAGTTGAAATAATTAGCAACTTTGCCAAAGTTGCAGGCTATTAAACGCCCTTCCCCAAATCATCAGCATTTCTATGTATTACCAACAAAGTCCAGCATCAAGAGACAGAGAAATTCCATTTAAAAGAACTGTAGTTATTTTATAAATATATTTTTATATACTTATAGAGAAATATATTGTATAAATACAAAGTACCTGGGAATCTACCTGCCAAGACAAACCCAGAAACTATATGAACGCAATTACAAAACACTTTTCACACAAATAGTCATATCGAAACAACTGAAAAAATATTAACTGCTCATGGGTAGGCTGGACCAAAAAATGGCAATTCTACCTAAATTAATTTATGTAGGGCCATACCAATCAAACTACCAAAAAAAATTACTTTATAGAGCTGGAAGGAATAATAACAAAACTCATCTGGAAGAACAAAAGGTCCAGAACATCAAGGGAATCAACAAAAAAAGAAGTGAAGGAAGGTAGCTTAGCCATATCAGACCTCAAATTATTACAAAGAAATAATCATCAAAACAATGTGGTAGCAGCCAAGACACAGAGCAGCAGATCCACAGAACAGAGGTGATACGCCATGCACAGCAGGAAACAACAATGTTAATCTGGTATTTGGTAAACGCCGAGATCCAAGCTCTCAGGACAGCAGTTCACCATCTGACAAACAACACTGGGAGCCTAGAAAGCAGCTGGCAGGAACTACACGTAGCCCAAATCTCAACACCATACACCAGGATTAGGTCAAAACGGGGACGTGATTTAGACGTAACGGGTGATATGCCATATGCAAATTAGGGGAGCCTGAAATAGTTTATCTGTCAGAGGTATGGAAAAGGAAATAGTTTATGACTAAACAAGAAATAGAGTGCATTGCAGGATGGAAAATGGATCATTTTTATTACACTAAAAAAAGGTTTCATACAGACAAAAACCAAGGTCAGAAGGAAAGTAGGAAACTGGGGGAAAATCTGACAGCAAGTTTCTCTGATAAAGGCCTCATTTCTCAAATATATAGAGAAATGAGTCAAATTGACAGGAATAGAAATCATTCTCCAACTGATAAATGGTCAGATGATAAGAACAGGCAGGTTTCAGAGGAAGAAATCCAAGCTATCTATAACTATGTGAAAAAATGTTTAAGAGAAATGCAAATTAAAAACAACTCTGAGGCACCACCTCACACCTATCAGATTGGCTCATATTTCAGAAAAGGACAATGACAAATGCTGGAAGGGATGTGGGAAAACTGGGGCACTGTTGGTGGGGTTGTGACCTGATCCAACCGTTCTGGAAAGCAATTTGGAACCACACTCAAAGGGCCACCAAAATGTATACCCTTTGAGCCAGCAATAGTGCTCCTAGGTCTTGTATTCCAAAAAGATTAACGCAAGAAAAAGGACTTAGATGTGCAAAAATACTGTAGCCTTTTGTGGTGGCAAAGCACTGGAAACATCATATAATGTAATATATGATTAATATAGTAATAATGTAATATAGTAATACTATAGTAATAGCAATTTATAAAATAATAATAATAATATAGTAATAGCAATACTGTACGATCCCCAGTTGAATTCTGAAGTACTCATGACAAAAAATGTTATCTACCTCCAGGGAAAGAGCCGACGGAGTCTGAATGGAGATCAGAGCACACTTTTGGACCTTGTTACTGCTTTTTTGCACTCTATTTTCTTTCACAACATGATGGAAACATGGAAATATGTTTTGCATGGCTGCACATGTATAACCTATATTAAAGTGCCTGCCTTATCAATGACAGGGGGCAAAGGGGAGGGAGAAAGAGAATTTGGAATTCAAAATTTTAAAAAACAAATGTTAATTTTTTTTACATGTGATTGGAAAAATAATAAAATATTTGGGAAAAAAAAAAGCCAACACTTGGATTTGATTCACAAGACCCAGGCACCTATCTTTGCACTAGACATTGTTAAGTGCATGCCATCTCTGACCAGGAGAGTGTGTTATTCTTACATCTGCAGCCGCAGTCCAGAAACTGAAATCTGATTCTCAGAAGCCATCTTCTTTACTAGCCGGCTGCTCTGCCAATCTGCTCGTCTCCCTGAAGCTCTTGCCTTCCACTGGCAAATATGATGGAAACACTATCTGTGCCCTGAAGGGCTTCACCTGCTTGGCCAAGGCTCTGCCATCTTCAGCAAGTTTCTACGTTCCATCTGGCAGGACCTTTGGTGTCTGAATCACCAGAGGTGATCACTAGGAGAGAACTGGTATTGTAGGAAGGCTGCTAGTTTATTTTCCATCACACTTAGACCCTTTTCATCTTGGAAGGTTCCTATACTGACAGCAAACACTTTCCAAATGAAAGCTATGTATTTGGGGGAGGGCACCGTGCTCAGGTCTGCCCACAAATGAGAAGCCTCCCATGGTATGGAAACCACAGGGTTGGCCTGAGGGGTACAAGAGGTCACAGGTGTTCTTTGAAGCTCTTCAGGATTTGAGACGAAAAAGACCGTTGTTCCTGAGGATGCCTGAGACTGTAGCTTACATATGAATTGGCATGGAAGTCACAAAACTGAGGATGGTGACATCTTAGGGGAAAAGAAAAACCTCAGAACCCAGTGAGATCTTGCTCCGAAGAAGATGAGCACAGCTGGCCACCAGACATGTTTTACATTATGCCTAGGTTTGTCAGGAGCATCATTTGGGGTTTGTGCTGGACTGTAACTGTACCCTTGCTCTGTGGGAACACACTAAGCTAAAGTCTTCGATGGAGACAGCAGAACATTATTCTAAATTTATCTGCCAGCACATAAATAATTCTCTCCACTCCCACCTTCTCTGCTATTCCTGCTGTACCCACAGCCAGGCCCTGCTTTTTTGGGAAGCAGAGACATATGTAAGGAGCTGGTTCCAGAAGCTCCAGGCCTGGCTTTGGATGTAAATATAGCCCCCTTAGAAGATTAACATACCTGTCCTTTCAGAGAGGTTTAGGTGATTGTAAGCCACTAACTGGCATCTCCCATAATCAGTTCACACTTACAGGAGACCCATATTCATGGCTATCATAGTGCTATGCCCCTAGGGCTAAATGGAGAGAGGGCTGGAACTGCTTATGACAAGACCACACAGAAATTCCATCCTTCACACACAAAGATGCTGCGAACACTCCTCTTCCTCAGCTACTGCCCAAAGGACATATGGTGTGGGAGGTGCTGATACAGAAGCCACTGCTATATTGAGAAATCCCCATTCCCTCCTCTGAGATGGATTCCAGGCAATGGAATTCTAGCTAGCTATGGTAAGGAGGGTTCAAGTGTCAGCAGCTGCTGGAGAATCAGTCACAGAATGTCCAAGGTAGAAAGGAACCTGGGCAATGGCTGAGAGCAGCCCAGCCCCAGAGAAGGCTGCACATCAGTCCTCAAAGTGATGATACTCAAGTCTTAAACCTGGCCTGACAAAGCATAAGAAACAGCTCAAAGAACCAAGAGGAAAAGACTAAGGGATGTGTTTTTAGGTCACCGACTGGCAGATCAGACTCCAATTCAGGCCCCATACCTGAAAAGTTCATTAGAAAAAATTCTAAACCTGCTTGAGTTAATAGCTAATAAAAAGTGAATTTGTTTTCTAAACTCAAGCACACTTCTAAAAAACCAGCTTTTACATCAGCCAAGTCCCCCCACTCTCTATCATGTACTACCCTGAAATCCTTCCTTTCTAGTCTTAAATCAGACTTTCCTTGGGCCCATCCATCAGTCTTCAGATGAAGCCGTCCATCTGCACAAGGAGCCTGCCCCAAGGCTGCTGCCTTTTAAATAGTGACAACTACAAACAGGCTATCACATCTCTAAAGCCTTAAGATCTATTTCAGACATTGCTGCGGGGCTCAAACAATGATAATGGATGTAGAGCCCAGCACATCTCTGGTACTCAGTAGGTGCCTAATAAATGTTTACTGGCTGATAAAAACTGTGCCAGCTACTACTCATTAATGGACAAATTTGAAAAAGTCTGCTTCTCTACGGCACCGAATTGCAAACCTCTGGAACTGGTGTTCACAATATTTAGGGTCCCATGCTGGCCCACCAGTCTGGAAGGCCCAACCGCCACAGCCGACTGACTGAGTCTGTGACCGAGCCAAACCCCATCTGCTCTTGTAGCTTACAAATCTGAAGGACCCCTGGGCAGTGGCTCTTACTGGAAGACATTTCATAGTCCTATGCTAAAAACAAGGCCAGGGAGGGGCCCATGGTTTCACCTGCTGCACATATAAATATAGGAGAAATGGCTACGCTATCAACCCCTGGTGTCAGGCCTACGACATCTGACCAAATGCAAGCACTGCAGCCAGAGCCTGGTCCTGCACCTACCACTGCCCCAGCCATAATGCAACAGCGTAAAGACGACCTGCCCAGCCACGAGAGCACACAGGAATAGCACCGAGGGAAAACCAGGAGAAATCTGAAATGGCTTCAAGCAAATGTGGGAAAGGGGAAAAAACGGCAAATGTGGCCAAGACCAGTGCTTAAATATGTGAAAGTGACTGAATGTATTATAGTTGTTTTTATGGGCTTCTGAAGAGAAAACGGGCACTAGGTGGATGGAAACCATGCCAGGCTTCTGTGGTTCAGGCTGAATGGAGATGGGTAAGCCTGAATCACCTGGCTGGTGACAGGTCCCTAGAGAATGGCAGGAAAGCCCCAACAGGAAGGAGAAACCACCTCTCAGCAAAGGGGGCTGAAGGCTGATCCAGACCTGATCAGACACCTGCCTGTGGCCATGTGAGGCCGGCACAACCCCCCACCGAGGCTCTAAACTCCTTTAATTAGGCCTGTGTTTCTACTCTGTTCACCTCGAACAGCTCCTCCAGATGCAGAACTAGAGAGAACTGTCACCTAGCAACCAAATTTCCACTCCTCCCCCTTTCCACCCAAAGCCCTTCAGGGTATTCAGCTAAGTACCAGATGATTTCTGGGACAGCCAAGTAGACTCTGAGAGGATGGAGCCTAGAGCTGCAGACAGAATGGGGCAGGTGAGGCGGGCAGGAAGGGTGAAGAGAAGAGGCTGCCTCTGGGGCACTGGTTAGAGATTGCCAGTGAGACCCCCCAGGGAGACCCCAGGCAGCTGCCCCTGACAGTGACAGGGAGGTCTACCTGCCTAGGCCTGGAAGAGGGAGCCAGGGGACAGAAAACAGTTTCAACGAGGCCCAGATGACCTGGTTAAAGGAAATTAGCGTGTTCTGAAAATGGTATTTACTCAGGAGAAACAATCCCGTCCTTATTGCTCCACAATGCAATTTTCTACAATTTGCAAAAAGAAAAGGGCCTCTCCTCCTAGCATTTCAATACTGCTTTACTAAGCTTAATTGAAAAGCAAGAGAAGATCCTTCAAACGCTGCACCAGGCAGCATCTTCCTTCTCACACTCACAAAGGCAGGACGGAGGTGGGCCTGATGGAGCAGCAGGCAGAGCTCAGAGAGAACGGACTTCTAGCTTCCACCTTCCACCACCCATGTCCAAAGGGTTTCCTGGGCCATATCTCAGTCCTGCGGGGAGGAGAAGGTGGCCTCATTTATGCTGTAGGACAATGGGATGGTGGAAGGAAGGAAGGAAGGAGACCCAGAGAACCCCATGTCTCCACCCTCTCCTTCTCTCGGTTATTACCAATACTGGCATTAGGTCCACTATAGCTGTACCAGACCAAGTTGAATGGTAGCAAAACACCAGAAAACCACACCTGCTGGTGTTTCTCTTAAAACCACAGTTTTCTTTCTTGTGCTTAGCTGAAGGGCAGTCTTCTAGAGGACAGAGCATACGGTGCCTCTATCTCTGTGGAAAAGCCCGTTGGCCTAATCTGATGTTACAATGACTGAGGGTGGCACTGTGTCCCTGTCAGCTCTGTCTCTGAGTAGTTTGTCAAGTTTCTGGATATGTGTGGCATAAGAGGGAGCCAGCTCTGGCCCATACAGGAAGTGAGGTGGCGGTGTGGACAGTGGGTTGGACTTGGGGTCAAAAGCCCTGAGTTCAAATCCTGTCTCAGAAATGTTGGCTGTGTGACCTTGGGTAAGTCACTTGACCTGTATTCTTCTCTGTAAAATGAAGCTAACACCAGCACCAACCTCAGAGGGCTACTGTGAAGACTAAATGAGGTAACATATATAAAGCTCTCTGCAAAACTTAAAGTACGTTACATAAAGGCTAACCATTATAATGTTGCTCTACAAAAGGGGAAATGGAGGCGCAGGGCAGGTAACTGATTGATTCCAGGCCCCCCAACAAGCAAAGTCTCTGGATTCCCCTCAGAGACACACGGGCTCCTCTTTCTGGCAGAGTGATCTGAGAGCCTTCCAGCCCAAGTCACGTCCCACCATGCTGAGCGACACTCAGGCACTACCTAAGTGTGAGAGTATACTTGGACGTGTTAGGGAGAGCTCGAGAACCGCCTGACACCAGCTAGGGCTGCTACCAGTGCCCGAGGTCACAGGCAAGAGTGTGGAGAGGCTCCTTCCCTCCAGGGAGGGACGGTCTCTTTATTCCCAGGGGGCTCCCTCCCAGACCACCATCCACCTTGAAGAACAGGCCTGGGTATGGAATGGCCTGCTCGGTCAGACCCGCAAGGCCCTCTGCTGTCTCTGCACAGCGGCTTTGACACAGCTCCTCCAGAGGAAGACTGCAGAGGGAGAGGCCTCCCCACAGGAAGCCAGTCCAAGTGACTTCCATTCCCTCTGGGGCTCTCCCTTTTGGTGAAGGTATAAATCTGGAGGAGACAGAAAGCAAATCAGCCCCCGAGTGAACATCATTTTAAAAACGACAGGATGCAGATCCACTATTAACGTGATATTCAGACAACCCAGAATGGTAGCCTATGCTCACATCTGCCTTTGACTCAGAGCACATCTAAAAAAATAGTTACCAAAATAGAAAACATTCATTGGACAGCCAACAAACTTTTCCTACTTAGATGCACTGGCACACAGCACAGCGGTCTAGGAGATGGCCGGGCTACTCCAAGCCATGAGCACATCTGCTCAGAAAGGGGCCCAGCAGCCTGCCTTTGCTGACTTGTATCCACTCAGAAAAGAGAAGCTGAAAACAGCACAGTGCCTGAATCCCCTACGGCAGGTTGGGGATCCCATGGCCTCGAGGCCACACATGGCCCTCTACGTCCTCAAGCTCAGCCCTTTGACTCAATCCAAACTTCACAGAATAAACCCCTTAATAAAAGGGTTTGTTCTGTAAAACCTGGACTCAGTCCAAGGGTTACACTTGAGGACGTAGAGGGCCACATGTGGCCTCGAGGCCACGGGTTCCCCACCTCTGCCCTATTGTGTCTAACTGCTCCCCAGTACTTAGCACAAGCATGCCCAGAGGTGCAAGCACCAGCTCCCTTGCCCCCTAGGTGGAGATCAGTTGTGGAATCAGCCACTGCACAAATTCTGTCTTCCTGCTTCCACCATAACACTTGGTGGGTCTTATAAAGCAAGCTCCAACTCAGCTCCGTGCCTGGGATTCCAGGCCCTACAAGACAGGCAGGCTGGTCTTATCTTGTGACCTCCTTGGATGTTCCAGCCAGCCCAGGCAGCTCTGCTCTGGTCCCTCCTTGAGGGCTTTCCCTGCCCTCTGCCACTGGCTGCCCTTGGCTTACATTATTAACTCTATGCCTATTCAGACTCCCTCCCAACCCTGGATCTGCTGAACCTGCACACATTCTTTAACACTAACTCCAATAATACCACCTACTCATTAAAGCCTCCCCCAACCTGGGCCTGTGGTATTTGGAAAACGTCTTTGTTGTCTGGTCCTGGTAATCTGTAAAAAATGAAGGCTCTGGAGGCCTTTCAAGTTGTTCTCAGCTCAGCTTTCTGGGCCAGCATCTAAGTATCTACGCAGTCTCAGGAGGAGATGAATCACCCACCAGACAGGACGCAGCCTTGCGCTCGTCAGCACTCAAGTCTGCAGGGCGGGCTTGGACGCTGCTGTCTTTTCATATACAGATATTATACGAACACACTGCAGCTGTGCCAGGGAAGGCTCCGCCTGAACTTATTCTGGGTAGTTTTGAATCAATTCTTGGAAAAAGCATTTAACAAAGATAGATCCTGCCACCAGACAACCAGGGCTCAGTCTGGGTCCTGTCAAGAGGACAAACAGACTAAGGCGTGACACTGCAGCACCCTATCAAAGCAACAGGCCACTGGACTGGTTCACAGGAAAAGTGCTGTCCTCCCTAACGGTGCTGCCCAACTGAGCCCTGCAGAAACCCCAGGCCAGCAGGTTGGGCTGACACCACCCCCACAGGCACGTGCACACACACGCTGGAGCTCCTGCCACATCACGCTTTAAGGAGCCAGGCCTCTCGGAGGCTGGAACGAAGAAGCCGCTCTAAGCAGGAATGGCCTTGTCTGCACACCTAGTTGTGATGAGATGTCTAGGAAGAAAAGCAGACACAGGTGGTAGCTGCTCCCCACATTGCCCAGAATGCCAGCAGAGAGTGAAGTGGGGACCCTAGGCTGGGGGAATGGAGTACAGCTCCACACTGCAGACACACGAGCCTTTCTCAATAGCTCAAGAGAGCACAACATGGGCAAATCACCCAGCCACAGAAACGATCGGCCGAGGACAAGCTGACAGCAGGCAAAACCAGAGGCCCTGTGGAGATGTGACTGGGGCTACATTTACTCATATAGCCACTGAACAGGCCTTCAACACTGAAGATGCCCTAACCTCACAGCTTCCTCTTACAGGTGAACTTTCCCACTCATGCTCTCACCTCAAAGGCTTCTCTTGACAAAGGCCAGCGTCATGTTCAAGAGCCAAGGCCTAACAGGTCAGAGGAAATTCTGAGCATGAAATTAAATCATTAACTGTGCTTTAAAGACCCAGAGCAATGAACTGAATGAATCCCCACCCCACAAAATAAAATCCAGGCAGCGGGAGAACCTGGAGTCAGGGCTGAAGGGACCTCAGAAGTCACCTTAGTATAAGCGCCTTGAGGGTTATAGGCGAGGGAATGGGGGCAGGCATGTGTCAGCGAATCAGTGCCCAGGTTCAGGGGCAAAGCCAGGAGGCAGAGCAGCTACTGGGAACAGGCTAGGAACTCTCTCAGGACTTACAGAAAGAATGAAAAGCAGCTCCTTTCAGCCTGATGTGGACAGCGCCACCAGGCTGGGAAGGTTGCTGCTTCTGGGGCTGGCGTTGTAGACATTAGCCTCATTATCCATACAGCCCTACTTGCAAATGTTCACTGATAAAAACTCAAATCACAGGCAGGAAAATGGCAGTTTGACGGCATCTTGCCAGTAAAGCAGAGAGCAGGGGAGAGTGCCTGGGGGCCCCTGACCTCAGCAGCTAGAGAACAGAGGACACAAGGGGCAAAAGGTGTCTCCTTTGGGAACATTTATGCAATGTCAGCCCCAATCCCCCCCACGAAGGACCCCATAGGTAAAGCTGATTAAGTGGCAGGATATCACTTCCAAAGCTGACACACCACAAAAAAGGGAGACTTCTTCTGTCAGACCTGGCCTTGGGACAAGGACAATCCAACGACACACTAAAGAGCCGCAGCTCCCACCAAGGACAGGTCTCTCTGACAAATGCCAACTGAGAGCCAGCCCTGAAGTAGGAGTGCCCTTGAAGGGCCAACCCAGGGGACAAACTTTCCTGCTCTGTTCCCTGGTCTGAACGTCTCACGTTCAAGAGTCCATAGAGACTATGGGCTCAGGGGACAGCACCCTGGACTGGAACCCAGGTTGGAATACAGATCCTAGCACCAAACCACCCCTTCCCTGGGCCATCATCTAAAGGCTTCCTAGGTCACAGGAAGGTAGAGGCAAGGGCTTCTGGCCACAGAAGCAGGGGCTAAGGCATTCTTACATAGGCAGGGGCTGGGGTGGGGGCAGGGAGTGATTCTCCTTTTCTCTCTAGTCTGTTGGGTCCCTCTTAGGGAGACCTCTTCTGGTTCAAAGCTCCTGGTCATTTGCAGTATTCTGGTGGGTGGGCCTAGGAGGGCTGCCTTCAGGCACCCTGCCTGACTCAGGACATGGCAGCCTTTGTACAGAATTCAGCTAGATGTGGGTCAGCAGGATGGATAAGAGACAGACCACCCTCTCAAAACTTCCTTATTTCTCCAGAGCACGGAGGCTGTGTTTACTAAGGGTCTTCTTCCCCCAGTGACCCAAGAGGTGGGCAGGCAGTCTCCTCAGTCACATCTGAAGAGCCCTGCTGCCCATTCACCCCGTCACCTTCACGTAAGAAAAGACAGAAGCTTCGTGGGTTCAACACAAGGGGCACAGTTTTGCTTTTGGAAGCTGCTGCTCTGAGAGCCTTGAATATACAACAACACATCACATTAGGAAAAGACTGACTGAGCTGAGTGTTGCCACTACAGGGAGCGACGGTCAGAATGGTTCCAGAACTGGAAGAAAACATGGTTCTGAAGAAGAATGAGGGCCCGGCTCTGGTTCTTAGTTGGCAGTACCCTCCTTACCTGCCAGGCAATAGCGAGCTGTGAGATCTCCCGCCCGGACATGCCCTCTGTCAGCCTGGCGATTTCGGAACATTTTTTCCCGTAGTCAAACTGGGCTAGCTTCAGGCGCCTGAGAAAAAGGTAGGAGTTAATGTGGGGGTCCTGGGCCCTCTGGGGAGCAGCTACCACTTAAGACTCAGAGCTAGGGTGGGAAGGGACCTCAGAGGTCATGTATTACAACCTCCTGAGGGCTTTCAGATGAGACCGAGGCACATATGTGCTGTTGGCAGAGTCTGAACCCAAGCCCTCCAGTACCAGCACCAGTGTTCCCATCACTATACTGGCTACAGGGTACTTTCTATCACTGGGAGGCTGGAAGTGCACTGATGGTCAGTCAGTCAACAAGCATTTACAAAGTGCCTATGCCAATGCCAGGCATCAGAGGGCCAAGGAAAGCAAACACAGTCGGCACCCCCGAAGAGCTCCAGTCTAATGGACCAGCTGTGCCTGAGCCCTCCTGGGCAGGGCAGCAGCGACTGTGAGAGAAAATGAGCGTGCCAGGCAAATCCCAATTCAGGTAGGGGGGAAAACGGGAACTTGAAATGAAATCACTGCTCTTCCCCTAAGGCTGGGAGCCAGGACACAAAGGAAGGCTGGTAACATTCCTAGGCAGGAGCAAGGAGGCTGTGGGGCCTTAACAAAACCCAAAGCATCGCAAGAGGCTCTTCTCCCTGTGGGCAGGGCTGGGGGCACAAGCAGAGCAGCTTCTTCAGAGAGGGAGCCATGGATCCCCCCACCAGCCCCTGCTGACAGTTATTCCCACAGCTCCCTGGAGCTGAGGAGACCCAATTCTCAGCTCCTCCCTTGCTTCAAGCCTTGCCCATGAAGGGAGGGACGCTTTGAGATCACTAGCTCATCCAGTAAAGTTTATGGGCATCATGGATGTATTTTGCCAAATGTCCCCAGTACAAAACTGGTGCAGAAATGTGGTGGTGGGATTGCAGAGTGGAACCTCCCCCCCCCCCCGCCCCCGCCACAGCCTCCACCCCAGGGGAGCCCCAGGAGAACTGAAAGGCTCGGCCAAGAGGAACACAACATGAATCACCTTGGCCCTGAAGGTCTTTTCAAACCGGCTTTTGGCTTTGGGGTGAACAAAGGGTTCTGCCTAGTTGCCAGGGACAACTGGGGCAATGGGGGCTGGGAACAGACAAGGAGGCTGTGCTGAGGGACACTGGGAGCCAAAGGCCATGTGCTACCTGAGAGGGAAGGAGCCCTGAACCAGATTTGCCCCCACCTCCCCCACCCCACTTACTGCTTCCCTTCCGTGGCTGGCTTCAGAACATACTTGTCAAAGTACATCCTCACCAGGCGCTCCCGTTCTGGAAGCTGAGGCAGGTCAAAGTTGACCATTTCATCTATTCGGTCATTGATGGCCCAGTCAAACTGCTCCGGTTGGTTACTTGCCAAGACCAGCATAAACCTGTTGGGATGTGCCAAAGGGGACAGCCGTCACACGTCCTCAACCAGGCTGCAAACAGTCATGAACTCAAAACCACCAGAACTAAAAACATCACTTCGCATTTGGCTGAGTGTTCCATCTGGGCAGAAATTCCCACTTCCCCTAAGTCTTTCAGGCTCATTACAAACTGCAGTTAAAAGGAAAGAAGTTGAGTTTAAATGATTCTTCACAGACTCCAAAAGGGGGAGGAGGCAAATGTGTTGCTTGTCCTACTAGTACAGGCAGAGGGGGATCGCTCCCCATCAGTGCCCCCTCCCAGCAGGGTCACTTTCTACTTACATCTGGGAAGCGTCCTAAGCTCTCATCCCCTCCCAACTCTCTCTTCCACATGATCTGATGTTACCAATTTAATGAAGCCTTTCCCTTTGGATTAGTCATTTCACAGCAGCAAATGTGATACACTAGAGCTCCTTCACATCTGTTTAAGCTAAGCCTCAAGGAGGAGAATGATAGAAGCCTTGCAGCCCCCACCCCACCCCCTGCGGGGGTCCTGTTCTCTCCTCAAAAAACCACATAGCCACTTAGCTTCCCCCAGGCCCACAAGCCCCAAAGCCAGGCCTATTAAGGCCAATTTCTTCAGCAGAAAAGAATGCTTCATCCCAGCCCAAGAAAATCCCAGGCCCTAGAAGCACTGAACTTCAAGAGGACTCCTGCTTTAGGACCAAACAGAATGGCTGGTCTGTGCTAGTCTTCCAAAGGAAGAAAGCACAGCTCCCGGGCGGTCAGGCAGGCATGCGAACCTGACTGCCCAAGCCTCACCATCAGCAAACAGACACATCCCTCCAACTCATTCTGAATTTCACAGCCGCTCACAGGCATATGCTTGGTGGACAGATCACACAGCCAGAGCCATCAGAGAGCTGAGTCAAACACCAGAGGGACAGACAGGGCTAAAGCAACAGCAAACCCCCATTCTCCCCCAATCACACAGGAAGGCGCCAACTGTTCCAGGTGGGACACTCAGCATACTGAGTGGGTCCTATGAAATTGATTGGGTCTTTTCCCACAGAGTGTTGGTCGTTGGGGCTTAAAAGCCTGTGAGAAGTGAAGTCAAGTCCTTCTGGTTAAGGGAGAACTGGGGGTGTAGGCTTCACTTCTCAGTGAACAAGGCTGACTTGACTAACCCTTCATCCTGGAGGACCACCAACCTCAACACAAAACATCATGGCCCCCAAAGATGTTTCCTGTGAACAAAGTGGAGGTGTGTGTGTGTGACTGAGGGAGAGGGCACACACACCTGTCAGACCAGCATGCTCTTAACCCCCCAGCCTCACAGCATTGTCTCTGGACACTAACAGAACCTTGAATCACGCAGCGAGCGGGCTGTGGGGGATGTCAGGAATGAAGGAGACGGCACTGCCACCCCACCGCGTGCCCTTACTTGTTGCTGTGCTGGCCTGTCCGGTGGAGGAAAGCATTCAGCGTTGCCCGCAGGTCTTCACTTATCTTCTCCTGCAAAGATGTATTGCAGACAGCTGTCAGTCACACAGGGTGTGGGCAGGGCAACAAACTCTAAGAATGTCACTACTGAGGCCTTTTCACTTGCACTGTGTAACCAGAGCACTGGTGGGGGTCCCTGAAAGCCTTCCCTTGAAGGCCTCAAAGGCCAATGAAAAAAGGGAAGAAGGTGATCACTAAGCAGAAACAGACCCTGCTGTACCAGAGCTCACTCGAAGGCACATGAAACAGAAACACTGTTCCCAAGTCTCACAGTCACTCCCAACACAAGAACAAGCACAAGCAAACCGCAAACTGGAAGCCCAACACCCACCATGGAGGCTCCCATGGACTGGAAGAGCAGTCCTGGGACACAAGAGGGACTCAGGGGCCTGGGGTGGGGGCGGGAGGGGCAAGGCCAAGAAGAGCACGTTTCTGACAAAGTGTTCCCCAGTCTTGGTAAATCCTTCTGTTCTCACATTTCCTGAATGCTGAGGTTACTGGGTTCAGCTGTTTCTGCTTCTCCCTTCTGTTCTATTTTTAACCAGTGCCAAACCATCTTGATACTCGCTGCTTTCTAATAAAGCTTGATGTCTGCAAGTGCGAGCCCTCTTTCATTCCTACTTTTCATTTTTCCCTTGAGATTCTGGGCCTTTTGTTCTTCCAAATAAATTTTATTGCTTTGTCTCGCTCAACGTACCCCTTTGTATAAACAGCACGGTGCATGAATCCACAAATTAATTTGGTATCATTTTGGTGCAGCTTGGATGTGAACACTGAGCATTCTCCCAGTTATGAGTTATTTTTTATTTCTTCCAAGTGTATCTGATCATCTCTACTCATACAAGTCTCGCGTGTGCCTTGGCAGGCTGACCCTGGGACGCTCTATGCATATTGTAGTTGTTCTGAAGGAGGTTTCTTTTTTTTATTATTTCCTCCTTGATTCTCTTATCGCCATATAGAAATGCCACTTTTTAAAAGTTAATCTTCCATCCTGTTATTTTATCGAGTTATTAATGTTCTCAATTAGCTTCTTTATTGATTCTATAGGGTTTTCTAAGAAAACCATCGTGTCATTAGCAGGTATTGATAGCTTTGACTCTTCTTTTTTCATGATTATGCCTTTAATTTTTCTTTTTCTTTTCTTTCTTTTTTTTTGCATTACTGCTGTTGTTAGAATTTCCTGAACTGGGTCAAACAAAGGGCAAAGGGGATATTTTGGGTTTACTCATATTTAACGAGAAAACTACATATAATTCTTTTAACTTTTAAATACATCTAATATAATAATAAATGTCTTAACATCTACATTTTGCAGAGTTTAAAACAAATTCTGTGATGCAGACATTACACATAGCTTGGGAGGGTTGAAAATAAAATCTGTTGCCTCTGGGTAGGGTAATTACGTGCCCAAAGACATTGTGCATGGTAAAATCCCTTCCTAATCCATAAAAAGATATAAGAAAGAGACTGTTCAGAGTGAGATGGAAAAGAATACCCAAGTTACAACAAAGATCAACCCAATTGAATGCCCAAAGTGAATTTCTCTTTCCTTGATTTTTACCACCTGACCAAGAGTTCATCTGTCTGTTAACCTGCTGAGGCAACTTAATCAAGGTAAAAAAAGGGAGCAGCCAAGTCATGAACTGTGTGACATGTACTCGTGGGTGTTGTAGAAAAATAAGCCTGGCCAGCCGAATGCCCTTGGACCTAGTGATATGGCTGCCACCTCTGCACTCCAAGGAGGTCAAAGGAAAGGGACAGGGACCTACATGTACCAAACTATCCAGAAGCTCTTTTGTGGTGGCAAAGAATTGGAAACTGAGGGCAAGACTGGAGATGTTATGCTACGTGATTGTGCAGTGAGAAATTATACAGAGGATGGTTTCAGAAAAACCCCAGCAAGACTCATATGAACTGATGCATACTGAAAGGATCAGAACCAGGAGAATAATCTCGGCAGCCACTGTGCTATTCTAAAGATAACCAATTGTGAAAGACTGAGGAATTCTGATCTACACAATAACAAACTTACAGTGGGTGGGCAAGGGAGGGAAGGAAGAATTTGGAACTATAGTTCTTTTAAAAAGTTGAATGGAAAAAAAACTCACTGTGGCTCGTTTTCTCAGGAAGGCGTCAGCTTCATCGACAAACAGTAAGAGGCTATAAACGAGAAGAAAATGAAGATGAAGGGACCTGGGAGGAAAAGCAGCTTTGTGTTTCTGGGCAGAAGCCCAAATATGCTGGGGTCAACGGGCTCTTAGCATGATATTTCCGAGGCATTTTTGTGGACAAGAAGGTTGAGCGCTAGGAACCAGAAAGTTTTTCCTGCAGTATTTTAAACCTCTTATGGCATCTAATTATCCTTCACCACCAGACACCCCAGGAGCTCGACAGGTCCTTCATGTGCCTTTATTAGGCAATCAGGAAACACATCTCTTAAGCCAGGCATGTGACTTTAATATTTATTTCACTTCTAGCACTCAAAGAGTTTGGCACCAAGTAGCACTTGACATGGATCTCTAATCACATAATTTTAAGAAGCTAACAAAAACCAATGGAGAGTCCTTCATGGCCAACAGTTTTTACTCAATAAGATGAAGAGGTTTGAGTGACTTGAACCAAATTAGAAAGAAGCCAATGCCTAGACTCATGGACAACAGAAAATTCTCTGAGTCACCAAGTCAGAGCAGAACAAGGAAATCCTTTTACAAAAATGAGATGCCAAATGGAAAGTATATTAATACTCTATGTAAAACCGGTCTTATGTTTTCTGCCAAAGTTTTCCTATCTAATGGATGAGAATCAGACACTGAACAATGCAGTGACTTAGTAACAAAGGAAGACCCTGAGTCTGCAGAGGCTGGTGATACAGCAGTATGGTCTACAGGATGAAGTGCTTGTGCCCTATCCACCCCAATGCCTCATCTTGGTGTGGGGGAAACTCTGGGCCTCAAAGGCCAGGCTAGCATGAGGCAGTGGGGTCTTGGCTGGGCCATTCAAGGCTTCAAGGAAAGGAGGGACCTGGGCACAGACTGCATACCCATCACCCAAAAACCAGCCCAGTGAAAGCTGGCCCTCAAACTGTTCATTTTTTAGCTACAATAACTCAAGAAGGCTCTCTGGTAAGACAGTGACAGTGGCAGGAGCTGTCACAGTCAGGGAGCCATCAATTCACTGAAGCTCTGAGACCAGGGGCTGAGTTATTAAACAGCACGACTCACTTCTCTTAAAGGTTTACACATCTAAAAACTGCTATCCTCACTTCCTAGGATAAAGTAGTAACACGAACACCTAACTTATTGAGCCTCCTTGCCTGGGAAAAGAGGGCAGAGAGAGTAGGAGACTTACTTTCTAAGCTTTCAATATTCTATTTTTTTTGTGTGTGTGTGAGGAAATTGGGATTAAGTGACTTGCCTAAGGTCTGAGGCTGGATTTGAACTCAAGTCCTCCTGACTCCTGGGTGCTGTGCCACCTAGCTGCCCCAGTTTTCAATATTTTAAAGTCATACCTTCTGAAAAGCTCTCATGATGAAAGCAGATTAAGTATTTATAAGAATACCAGAAGAAAGTGTCTGTCAGAAGCAATCGGAACACACATATACCACCAATTAGATGCGTTTTTTTTTTTTGCAGTGTCTAGAAACCATAAATACATAATGAGTAGAGCAGCGGTTCTCAACCTGTGGGTCGCGACCCCTTTGGGGGTTGAACAACCCTTTCACAGGGGTCTCAGGGGTCATTTAAGACCACTGGAAAACATATCTCCGATGGTCTTAGGAACCCAGACACCACTCCTCTATCCGTCCACCCACATACGAGTATTAAAGGGTTGCAGCATTAGGAAGGCTGAGAACCCCTGGAGTAGAGAGTCAGGCTGCACTGAAGTTTCTTTCTGTATGGTGTGGACAGAGCAATGGGCACCCACCACAAAAATCTCTCCCATCCCCTTCCTAGAAGGAGGCAGGTTCAGGGAGCCAGCTGGAGGATCCCTGGAAAGCCAGGTACAAGCTTGGTCCTAAAGAGGATGCAGTGAGTAACGAACACATCAAAGCCACTTGTGTTTAGAAATAAGACGTGTTGTAGAACCCATAGCTCATCTGCCAAAGTAACCGTCAAAGGGGGGCATACCTGTACAACAGGTGCTGCCTCCTTCCCACCCAAGGCCCCCAAAGGCTTGACTCACCCTCTGCGACTGGTGTTGGCCCAGTCAAAGACCTTGTGCATGGCAGTCACCCCTTCTCGCCCCATGGGGGCAACATCACCACCAGTCATGATGGCATAGTCCATACCCGAATGCATGGCTAACTTCTACAGGCAAGAACAGAATGAATGAGAGTGTTAGGCCTTGCCTGCTTCAAAATACATGCATGTGATGATGTAACAGGAGAAAGAATCAGTAAAGACTTTTCTATCTACCATACGGGTGAAGAGAACTTGAGGAAGAGGTGTACCTTGGAATTTTAAAATCACTAGCAATCATTCCTTCACTTTGTAATAAAATGTACATAAGCACCCTTCCAAAGAAAACCTCTGCTCTCAAGAAATACTCATTTATTTTGCTGAGCCACCACTAGAAACTCAGGCATCACCTCTTATCTGAATTTATGTAAAAACAAAACACAGAAAAACATTTTCATTTTGCTTTGCTCAGAGGATTTCAATGCTCTTGCTTACAGTCTTTATGAGACGGCAAAGAATGAATCCCTCAGGAGTCCTGTGAGTTGGGGCGGCTTTCTCAACACGGGCCCTCTCCTCATTTCCTCTGAACTTCCTTTGTTTTCTGAAACACTAGTTCTGAGGTTCTGTCCCTGTAAAATGAGGGTTTCAATCCACAAAGTCTAAATGTAAGTTTCTGGTAAGCCTCTCAAACTGCCTCTGCTAAAAGGGGTGTATAAATCCAAAAGTCAGTTTTGGTCAGTATTTTCCAGAAAATAAGGCAAGGCAAGGAAAGCACAGCTGAAGAAAGAACAGTTGGTCATGAATTCAGTCTTTGGCCACTGTCCTAAGACTGTGAGGACCAACCTGAGCCACTTTTACCTAAAGGATGTGAGGTGAATTCAGGTAAGTATTGGATACCTAAGGTAAAGAGAAACAAGATAGCTGCCCATCAGTCAAAGGAGACCAGCAGAGCTGGGAACGAGATTCCTTCTCAGCACTGGGTAAGCAGGTCCTGACAGATGGTAGAGTGCCATCCAACTGGAGGGATTATTTCTCTTTCATATGCTCAGTGGGTGATGCAAGGGGCACTAAGGTAGGGAACTAGAGGAAACCTGGAAGATTCCATCCAAACACGCTTCATCCCTGTCCCACATAACCCTGTCATGACCCCTCTAACCTCTGAATCAGCTGTCCCACCCAGTTGTGGAGTAGCAGCCTGGAGCACATCCTTAGCCCAACTCTAAAGACTGCTCTTCAGAACTGGGGGCCTGGTGTTTCAGAGTTGAAGGACACGCCATCTGGGCTGAAGGGAGGGCCTAGCTCAAGGCCCTCCCACAACACCAAGGGATTTGTCCTCTCCCTTCCCCTTCCCTAGGACAAAGGCTGGGCTGGACTGGGGTGGGTGAGAGGCATGTGCCCCCACTGTGGGGCGTCTGGTGTGCCAGGATCTCCACAGCTTTGTGTTTTTACCTTGGCAAAAAGTGTCTTCCCCGTGCCGGGGGGGCCATACATGAGGATATTCCTGTACAAGCTTTTGTTCTTTTTGGTGTTCCTTGTTGCTATGGCGATGTCCCTGACCCGCTCCTCCAGTTTTGGCTGCAAAAGGATGAAAAAGAAACCATTTGGGGACAAGTCCCACCCTCTTGCTTTACAAGGCAGTGAAGCAGGGAGGGAACTGGTTCAGCTCAAATCCCAGCCCAGCGAACTGGCCAAGGCCCAGATGTTGGCCTGGAACAGAAGTCCCCTGAATCTCCATCCTGTACAGCCTTCTGCCTCCCGGACCACAATGCCATGGGAAGGAGGGAATGTCTTGTTCTTTTAAGTTTATACATCATCCTCCCTGTCTGAGGTTCAGCGATCAGTTCTGGTTTTATGATCCACAAAATAAAATACAGCTAAGTAGCTTTACTATAAGCTAGGGGCCTGAAAAACAAGAAAGGAGACACAACTCTGATGTCTGGGTGGACAGTAATTAGGGACCGCTTTAGAAGGGTTTCCTTTCTGTCTTGGAAGTTCCAGAAATACCGGTTTTAACTGTTGGACAGCTCACTAAAGTATGGCCAGAAAGCTAATACTGAACAGATATTGCTAAATAAATATATCAGCAGAGAAGGATGGTTAAATCTCCAAGAAGCACAGGAGAAAATAATTCAAACACAGTGAAGTCTGGAATTATTAGTATGAGAAGTCTTGGAATATTTATAAAGTAGAATAAAGGCTTGCTCAGAGCTTCAAGTACATGGCCCACATTGTTACTTACACTGAGAACAACTCCTTCCAGAGCATCCTGAGGCTTACTAGCCAGACGCCGGCCAACCTGTGGAGAGAGCAGCAGGGCTGGAGATCCAGACTCCGGCCATTCGTGGAAAGCTGTCAATCAAAGAACTGCAGCGTGTGGGGGCTTCGTTATTGCCTCTGCCTCTCTCAAAGCTGTGAAACCACATTCTTATTCTAAAGCTAGGTGGTTTACTCGGAAAGCTGGAGCTCATGACAAAATAGCATGTGATGGAGAACTGTGTGCGGGGTTCTGGGAAGAGCTGATCCACAGGGTAACAACATGAATTGTGCTTGATTCTACCCGCAAAGCAGTCATATTTTAGAAGGGACAGAAACATGTGCTGAACACAAAGGGGATGCTGGGGAATGGGGGAAAGGGAGGTTAGTGGGAGGCAGGAAGGACTGGGGATGGCTTACCTTGATTGGATGCTTCAGGGCCTCCAACACTGTAATTCTCGAGGTTTCTCTTACCAGGGAGGGCTTTCCAAGGCGGGCTTCAACATAGCGGCCAGCAACCGCTGTAGCATTCTTAGCTGTGTAAACACCGACAGCTAGCAGCGTTAATCCAGCCACCTGTAGGAGAAAATGAGGTTACCATACCATGCCAACATCTCCCTTCCTGCAGTAGCTTCAGTAATGACAAATGCAGGAAAACCTAAGATTGCTTTTTGTCGCTTTACACATTTTCATGTGATAGAGGTAGGAAAAATGTGGCAAAAAAGTTTCTTCAAGATAGGATCTTACCTGTTCTTTCAGCCAGGCAGGCCTGGATTGGGCAGAACAAAACCCAAAAAGACGAAGGAAGAGGAAAGGCATCTCAGATTCTACCTATCAATCAACCCTAATTCTATCTGCTATTAATAAACTTGGCTTGAACCTTGCCTATTTATAATGCTGTCAGTCACAAGACTGAACTCAATAAAATGAACCACCCTCAGGCCCTCCACACACCACATAAGTTAGGTTCTTAAACAAGTGTGTTGTGAATCTCTCTCCATCAGGGCCTTGTGAGATCCCCTCAGACATATGGCTGCTGAGGGAATTAGGTTTAGAGGCAGACCCAGCACCCAGTACAAAGCTATGGGGGCCAGCCTACGCTACAGTTCCAAGTCAGAGGACAAGCCAGGCTGGGGACCTCAGGACAGAAAGGCATTTGGGCTAATGATCATGTAACTGAGACCTGACAGAGACCCTCAATCATAAGTGAGAAGAAAACAATGCACCAAAATGAAAGAAGTGAAAGAAACCAATTTCCCCCCATCAACACCGGACAAATACACTAGGCCGTGAGGTGACCACAGCCATGGTTAACCTTCCCAGAAGAACGCACTCACAAAACTGGAGAGATGTGACCAGTCACACCTGGTCCAGGCACCAACCGTCAAACCGTCCTGCCTGGCACATAAAGTCAGAACAAGGAAGCCAACGGGCAGCTTCTCAGCTTCCGTAGCTCCTCTTGATGACAGCACTTACAGCATTTCCTATCACTGCCGCTGGGCAGTTGTCCAGGTGTATCCAACTCCTTGTGATTTCATTGCAGATTTTCTTGGCAGAGATACTGGAGTGGTTTCCTGTTTCCTCCTCCAGCTCATTTTACAGATGAGGAAATGGAGGTAAGCAGTGTAACGTGACTTGCCCAGGGTCACACAGCTAGTAAGTATCTGGGGCCAGATTTGAACTTCCTTTGGTCTTCCTGACTCCAGGCCCAGGGCTCTAACCAATGAGTACCTAAATTCCTCATTCCCTTTATCACCAATCCTAAAGCCTGGCCAACTACCTCAATAATACTCCTCCCACTTTCCTTCCCCAAACCCCCAAATTGAATAATAGCACCATTTCTCAAAATGTCTCCTTTCACGTTTTCTGTAACTGTTTAAAACGCTGAGGGAATGCAGATAGAATCTCCATTCTCCAACAAATGATGAGCTTATTCCATCCTGCTACCCCAAATCTGATAGCCCTCACACCTCCCATGGTATAAGGGGCCCATGTAGCAGCCACCGTGTTTCCCCAGTCAGGTTGCCTGGTAGAGCAGGCAGGGAGCCAGAGGTTGTTAACCTGTTCTAGGCTCTGAATGCATGTACTGTGCATAATCCCGGAGAAAATGATTTATTTCTGATACTGTGAAAGGCCTATGGGCCACTGAGGCATTTATTTCAAAACTTCCATCCTCCATGTAGCACAGCCCTTTACAAACCAAGAGATGGTCCATGATTGCTGAGGAAGCCAGAAAAGCACCACCCTGCTGCCAACCTCATGGCCAGCATGAAAGGGGACCCCTTTCCTCCCACTATCACATCCCAGAGAAGTGGCTATCCAGCCTCTGCCTGAAGACATCTGAGGATGGAGAAGCCGTCCTTCTCAGGTGGCAGCTCCAATCCACTGCTCGTGGTCCTGACCTCCTAGGGTACACGGGACAATTCTGATCCTTCTCCTACCACCTGCTGACTCCTCCTATGTCCTCCTTAGTCTCACCTGGCTAAAGGGCTCATTTTCCTCAGCTAATTCTCTTGCTGTGGCCTCTAAGCCACTCTTCCTGTTAGGTCTGTGCCTCTGTTTGGTGCCAATCCCTCAGAACACTGTGACCCTGGTCAGGGACCCCCGCTGACCTCTCTTCCTCACTTCCAGCCTCCTTTTTGTGTGTTTTCCCCTATTAGATGATTTGTGTCTGGAGGGAAGGAAGTGCCTGTCCTTCGTAGCCCCTGCACTCAGCACAGGGTCTGGCCCATCGCAGGCCCTTAGTAAATGTTTACTGAATGGAAGTCAAGGCCTTGCAACACCCTGGCCAGTTCTCTGGCTTATCAATGATGTTCTTCACCTATTCTTCCTGATCCCCTAGCTGAGTTCTGAGGAGGGCAGGCTCCCCTGCCTGCCTCCGCATTCCTGGAAGCTTGGCCTGTCTGAAAGCACCCCAAGGTCACATTCCTGTTCTGGCTGCTGCATCCCACTGGGCTCAAAGTGCACTGAACCTCCTGATCCTTTTAAAGAAGAACTCTGTCCTTGCCCTCCCCCCAGCTTATTTCTGTCAAGGCCATTCTTTGTACTGAACTTTACCCCATCAGCCTCAGCCTGCTGCTAGACTTAGCAGGCCTGCCTGTTGCCCAGAGCCTAAGTTCTAATTGTCCACGCTCTTTGAACCTGCCTCAGGCAGCCATAGCCTGAGACAGAAACAACACAAAGCCTTTTGGAGATGGCCAAATTGTGGTTCAGACCCACTCATGAACAGAGCAGCGCAGGGCCCTAAAACACACAGAATCCATGACAGCATCACTACTCCCCCCAAACCGTATATTTGGGTGGAGGTCCGAGGAAACACTCTAAGTTAAATCTCCCAGGGCTGGCAGCCTTGGAATTTTTCTTCTGACAAGAACAACAAGTATCCCACCAAAGAAAGTACTGTGAATGAAAAGCAGAAAGAGGGAGAAGAAAATCACAAGGTATCTCATAGTCTAGTCTCTTCCCGAGAGCCTTTTGCTGTTTCTATAAGGCATACAGGCATGAGTGGGTTAAGTATGATATCTTAGCTAAAACTGAGCTAAAAATTGAACTGGACTGTGTAGGACACTCAAAAGAAAAGGCGCTGGGGTTCAGGTCCAATTGCAGCTTTGGGTCGTCATAACTAAATCATTTGTTGAGAATGTCTAAGTCGCCAGACCTGTAAAAAGTGGAAAGGGGGAGGGGGAAGGTAAAGAAGGAGGGGGAGGGGGAGGGAGAGAGAGAGATTCAGCTAGTTCTTTGCAAAGGAAGGAGTGGGAGTCTGAAGAGGGGGGTGTGGACGTGGGAACTAAGCACTCTCTCCTTGAAGGAGCCTGACATCTCAGCCACTTGTCTTCTCCCTTTCTGCCGTGATGGGCTGCTGAGTCATGAGTTTTCTCACTAGCTCAGTAACCAGAAAATATTTTAACTCCTCAAAGTGTCAACGTGATAAGCTAAAAGGATGAAAAGGCAGCACCTTCTCTCGTTAGCTACAGAGCCAACTCTGCACATGTAAGAGCAGAATCAGAATGAATGGGATCATCTTAACAAGGCCCAAGGACCACAAGCATTCCTGATACATGTATAAGCTGGACAAGCTGTGGAAACTCTTTAGACACCAATAAAATGAACATAATTTGTACTTAATCCAAAGAGCATAATTAACGAGATCAAATCATTTCAGGTCTTTGTTAACAGCAGAGGAGAAAAACAGACATTCATAAACCACTGTTCTGTTTTTATGGTGAATGAAAAAGTTACTTGCACTCATCACAGGTCAACATGTCAGAGTATGACTGTCCCCAACCCTGCAATCAAATCCAAGCAAAATACTCCAAGCTGTGTGCACAAGTGCTCCTCAACTTTTAAGCTTTATAAACATTTTCTCCATCACTTTTTAAGTGCAGACAACCAATAAAACAATAAATCAACTTCTGATCCGTGATGTTGACCAATTCCTGACACATAAATGCTCACAAAATATTTAACAACCAGCTCTCCAGAGCCAGTTCGACACCCCTGAAATACTCTTTAGGGGAAATGTGCATTTACTTCTGAATGGAGGAAAAGAAAGCCTTCACTGCAGTATAACCGTCTGCATAAAGCTACCCTCAGTCCCTAACAAAGGCTCTCAGTGTCATAAACAGGACACCGATTACTTAATGTATTACTTCTCCTGTATTATTAGCAAGTCACTAACTGGAGGTCTTATTTACATGTTTTAAAAAACACATTATCCAAACCCGAAAGGATCCATGGTCATGCTGCAGAGGTGACTCCAGGACCTTAGAGGCCAAGCCAGCAGGAGGCCTCAGGAAGACTGTGAGCCAGCCTGGAGGGCCTTTGCCCCTGGCCACTCTTCCTCACAGCTCCCCCCCGGGGCTGGAATGGTCCCCCTTCTGCTCTCCACCAACTGGCTTCCTGCCTGCCTCAGCTACAATCTCCTGTTCCGCAGGAGCCTCCACTGGTTGGTCCCTTCCTGTCTCCCCCTAGTTGTGCCTTCCCCCAAGATGTACAGATCTGGTCTGCACCTGGCTGCCTGCGTGCCAGCTCCACACTAGAATGTGAATTCCTTGAGAGTAACAACTGTTTCTTTCCTTTCTTTGCATCTCAGAAGACAATACATGCTGGTTGTCCGACTGATTGTTCAAACATGGATCTCAGAAGAACAAAATGAGAAACTCTGCCTTCAACCCTACTAATGGCAATTTAAAAAAGAAACTGTGGAGCTTTTAGTCTAGCATAGGAAGGACAGGGGTAAAGGGGTGAGATCTCGAGATCAAAAGATTGTCCTTCACAGTAAAGGCTTAAATGAGAAGCTAATTCTTTAAAGTAATCATTCTTCCCTGCTGTTGCTGCTTTTATTAAACATCATTACTATGGACAGGACAGGTCTCTAAATTACTGTGTACAAAAGGAAAGGTTCCCGCTCCCGCCCCCCCTCCACGCCTCTTCCCCCACCCCCACCCATGCCACAGCACTTAGCATCAAAGAAGGGGTCTGGAGTGAGGACCCTGGACAGCTCCACCACCACCAAGAGCTTATCATTTCAATCTCACCACACTACTCTAACTGGGAGGTAGCAGAGGGCCCCACCACCACCTTTGGGGGGTAAAAGGCAAACCAAGAGAGGAGTCCCTCCATTAGGATTTAAGGGTAATTAGAGAATAAGTTTTGCATGACTGCACATGTATAACCTTTATCAAACTGCTTGCCTTCTCAATGAGGAGGAAGGGGATGGAAAAAGGGAGAGAATTTGGACCTTAACCTTTTAAAAAAGGAATGTTTAAAACATTTCCATGTAATTGGGAAAATATTAAAAAGAAAAGAAAGGAAAGAGTGGTTAGAACAAGTTTCCCAGATTGCTGAGCAGCCTAGACACCTCCCAGATACCTCTCCAGGCTCTCCACCAGAGGGCCTGCACACTCACACAAGCCTCTGTAACTTAGACAGGATCCATGTGGCACAATAATTTATTATGAGCAAATTAAACATTTCATAGACAGTAGAAAGCACAACTGAAAGAAAACCAGAGACTTCCAAATCACAGCCCTACTTGTCCATGACCCTGGGGAAGCCAACCTCCACCTGATGGGTGCTCAGGAACCTGGGTGCAGACCCTGCTCCTCAGCCCACGAGGTCCTGGACCACAGGCCTGACTGCTCAGCGCCTGTCACTGGGAGCAGTCAGATCAGCTTCGTCCGTGCAGGGTGATTTCCACAGTTCATGGCACTGGACTGTGTCAACAGAAGAGCACATGCAAACACCGATCAGAGCCTCTAGGAAGACCAGAGGAACTTCCCTCTACAACAGAGCAGCAAAACCAGATATCACAGGTGTCTTCAAGACAGACTTGCAGACCACTGTTCATAAAATAACTGACATCACAGAAGCCCGACTAGAAAAGATCTCAGAGGCCACTGAGTTCAATCCCCCATTTTACAGAGAAGGAAAGAGGTCCAGGGAAGACCATGCTACCGTGAGGAAGAGGAGGATAGAAAGAGGAAGATTTTACGGCTCTAGGGGAATCTCATGATTTTGGTGTGTCTCTGGGACAGACTGGGGAAGGGGTGCTCAATATCTAAAGGCAAAGGGAAGGAGATGGTGGTATTATGTGTAGTTACGTGCATAACTGCAACATGCTTTATTCATTGCTTCAGAAGACATGGGCAAAGAAGGAAAAAGGCCAGAAAGCCAGAAAGAGTTGATGTAGACATTCATAAAGCCTATAATACTGGGGAAGAAAAAGGAGAATGTAAAGGGATGCATGCATGTGTGTGTGTGGGGAGAGGATGCACGCACCCGCACATGTGTGCACACACATGCAATAAGTTAACAGCTCTTCCCACTTGATTTTCACAACCATGGGAGACTGTCACTGCCACTTTATAGAAGAAGAGAACAGGCTGAAAGTTCACAGAATTAGCCAAGAGACATATTACTAAGTGTCCAAGGCAGGGCCTGAATGCAGGTCTTCCTAACTCCACTCTGTACTGAGCCACTTGCTGCCTGGATATCTATCTATCCATCCCTCTTTCTAGTCCACAAGGACTCAGTCCCTTTCTCCACCAATGCCCAAAGGCCAATGAGTGGACTGTTATGCCCTACCACCCTAACCACCAAGTGGTGGCCAATCCTTGGGTGACAGAGCTCCGCACTGAATTTGGCATCCCATCTGATTACCTACAGACACAGGCACCTGGAGGCCTGCCCAGAAAATCCTTCTGGACCTCTAAGGCTGGATGGGCCTGAGGCAGCTTTCCAGAGCCCAAGGTCAGCCCTACCCCACAATGTGGTCTGGCCTCAGAGGAAAATCCAAGGCTGGATCAATGACTATCCTATGAATAACCTTTCCCTCTGCAAAATAAGACTGACTTCTGCTCAGCAACTTAAATGCAGGCAGACTAAATTATCACGTCACCTCTCCACACATGGTTTTCTTGGGGAAACATCTGTCCCCTCCTAGCAGTAAGCCAGGATCGATGAGCTATCTGTGATAAGAAAAGCAGGAATTTCTGAGTTTCACAGCAAGTAAATCTGGTATAAAATCCAAGTCTTGGCTAAGTATATTGTAATAATCTTTCATTGAAATATAAGTAGAAGAGGGATGAATTCTGTTCTGCTTCTCCCCAGAGAGCAAAATCAGGGGCACTGACACAGACTGAGGCTCAAAGCCAAAAGAAGAGAGTGACACAAAAAACGGAACAGGGTTGTTTGGGAGGCAGGGGGCTCCCAGTCTAGATCTCAGGGCAGAAGCTGGCCAACTACTCACCAGGCTGCTGCACAAGGGCCTCTGTCAGGGGCTCTCTCAGCTGCATGGCTGAGGTCACTTCTTGTTTGTTAATGTGACATGTCTGACATAAGCACAAGGCTGGACATGCATGAGGGTACAATTAGAATGTGTGTACTGCTGTTAAGCGAATACTATGGGACTCCACGGACAGGTTTTGTGAATGGAACTTCTCTCATCTTGGAGACTCAAAGCCCATGTGCTGTGAAGCAGCCTGTTCGTGATCTTGGAGGAGGAAAGAGGCTGCCATTTGAGCCTGACATCACAGGAAGCCAAAATGGAGGGGCTGTTTCTGAACTGGGCTAAAAACAAGCCTCAGGCTGGCCAGAGCACCTCATTCTCAGAACAAGATTCAGAGAAGAATTTCACAATGAGTGGTAATGGCTGGAGGTAGTTCCTGCTCCACTGAGCTTATACTCAGCCCAGCGGGGGCCCTGAGAGCCTCTGTGAAGTTCTGTCACTCTCAGCAGCTCTGCCCAACAAGCTGTGGCCTCCATTCTGAAGCACAAAGCTGACCACAGGACTATTTCTAAAACAAAGTGAAAGGGAATTTGTGGTTTCCAGGCAGACACTGACCATTCAGAAACTTCCTGAGGCACCTAATTAGAGGCTTCACAGTCCTTGCATATCAGTGGAATCCCCAAGCTAAGGTCCCTTCAGTAATAGAAGACCACTCACTTCAGATAAGCTAGACAGAGGCCTAGAGTTAGTTTTCACAGCCCTCCAGGACAGGTTGCCTGAGTTCAGAGGAAACACCTGCTTGTCCTTCTAGGCCTGCCAGAAGGTGCTGTGATTAGGGAGAAGGGGGATTCCTCACTTCCACGATGAGGTGAGAGGTCAACTTTATAGCTCACCTCAGCCCAACAGGATCTGTCTGACCCAGTGCTCCTGAGAAGGGAGCCTGTCACAGGCCATGGGACAGAAAGATCTGAGATGCGGGTGTATTTTCTGATATTTCTATGTAAAGGCCCAAAAAATTCAACTAGGGGCAGGTACACCAGAAGAACTCACTTTCTGAAGGGGAAAAAAAAAAGTTGATTAGTGAGGATAATGGGGACAGGTAAGAAATGATGTGAATGATTCCAAATCATCATGCATTGGAGAGAAGACTTACCGTTCACCCCGACAAATTTAAAAAGAGGTTCTGAATCTGTAAAAAGAGACATCAGGCAAAAAGCAGCCAAGAGAATTCCCCTTCTCTGGCCCCCGACTATTTCTGTGTCACGAGCCCCTGGGGCAGTCTGCTGAAGCCTCCTCAGAAAAATGCTTTTAAATGCAAAACAGAAAATACAGAGGATTCTGAAGATCAGTTCTACTGAAATAAAGTTGTGAATGGAACAAGTTCCCAGGGTCCTGCCAGAGAAACCCCAATACAGAAGGCAATTACTTCAAAAGCTGTGTCCACACCTCTCTAGACTCTATGGGCCTCAACTGCCTCCATCTACCCTTGGAGCTTCACCCCTCTGATTTCATCACAAGACCTGGCTCATGAACAAGGCGGTCCTTCCAAGTCTACAAAATTATTTCACTTGCTCTGGGAAAGGTTTGTGGGCTTAGACATACCCAAAGGCTGTCCAAGCTGGCAAACTTGTACTGATGCGAGCTGCTGAGGACTGCAGACCTTGCGTGTGGTTATGACATTAGGAGGGAGTCATTCCAAAAAGCAAGTACTCCTGCTGGTGTAAGCCTGGGGACAAATCACTGTAGTGAAAGGGTTAAATTAAGGTTCCTTAGTAAGTGGCTCCTGTGATTTTCCCTCTCAATTTACTCTGAATTTCCAGATGCCCCTGCTACAGTATTTTTGTCCTTTTCCTGCCGGACCCAAATTAAATACCAATTTTTCCTCCCTGATGGTGCAAAAAATAATGAAAAAAGGCCCTAAACATCTCCAATATCTGTAAAAAAAAAAAAAAAAGACTCTAAACACATTTTAGCGCTACAGTGTGACAGAGTGAAATACACCTCCGGCTGGAGTCAGCCTGGCAGGCCGAAAGGAAGGGTCCAGGGCACGGGAGTGGGAGGAGAGTGGTCCTGCGTGGGCCAGGCTGCCATAGACTGGCAACACAGACCAGCCAGAGCAGACCTCAGACGACTGAATCACTGGCAGCTGTGACAGTTTCCAGACTTCTCAACTCATAAACACTAAAGAGAAAGTAAAAGGTCAGTGGGGAAATTCTGTTGGACCTGGGTTAGAGAAAGGTGCAGTCTGGTCCCTGCTGCTTCAGGAGCTCCAGGTCCACAGATGGTGGGGGGGACCAAGCAGCTGACCAGAGGGCAATTGCAGGAATCTCTTTGCTAGCACTGAGGCGTTCTCTTGCTTTGCCCTGCTTGGATCTGGGTTGTCGTTCTGGGTGGCCTCCTAGGGTGAGGTAAGATGAACAAACAGAGGAAGAGAAATCAGACTTTAGAATCATTCTCTGGTGACAAAGAAGATAAAAACATAGAACCAGCAGAAGACAACACAGCCAAAACCCCTGCATCAAAAGCTTCCAAGAAAAATATAAGCTCGTCTCAGGCCATGGAAGAGCTCAAGAAGGATTTTGAAAATCAAGTAAGAGAAGTAGAGGAAATATTGGGAAGAGAAATGAGAATGATGCAAGAAAATCATGAAAAACAAGCCAACAGGGGTGGCTAGGTGGTGCAGTGAATAGAACACCGGCCCTGGAGTCAGGAGTACCTGAGTTCAAATCCGGCCTCAGAAACTTAACACAAAAAACTAGCCATGTGACCTTGGGCAAGTCACTTAACCCCAACTGCCCTCCAAAAAAAAAAAAAAAAAAAACCAAAACAAGCCAACAGCTTGCTAAAGGAGACCTAAAAAAATACTTGAAGAATGCCTTAAAAAGCCAAATGGAAAAGGAAGTCCAAAAGCTTACTGAAGAAAATAATTCCTTCAGAATTAGAATGGAACAAATAGAAGCTAATGACTTTATGAGAAATCAAGATTATTATAAAACAGATTCAAAAGAAGAAATAGAAGACAATGTTAAAATGTCATTGGAAAAACAACTGACCTGGAAAATAGACATAGGAGAGATAATTTAAAAATTATTAGACAACCTGAAAGCCACGATCAAAAAAAAAAATCTAGACATCATCTTTCAAGAAATTATCAAGGAAAACTGCCCTGATAGTCTTCTTAGAACTAGAAGGTAAAATAGAAATTGAAAGAATTCACCGATGGCCTCAAAAAGCTGGGCTTTGCCAATAGAGACTTCTTTATTTCAGGAGTTTCTTTGGTTTGGCCCATTGTCTCTTCCTATGTGGGGAAGCTCTAATTTCCACCCCCATCCTCTAATCAACAATTCATTTGCAGGGCAGGAGTTCTTAACCTGGGCCTCCCAGGGCTCTGAGAACTTGGATGGGGGGGGGGGGGGGAAATGCTATTTTAATCTTCACTGGTCAGATGATACAGTCAGTAGAGCTCCAGAAAGTTAGGAAGACCTGAATTCTAATGCAGCCTCAGATACTTATTAGCTGCTTGACCCTGGGCAACTGATTTTAATAGTGTCTGCTTCAGTTTCATTATCTGTAAAATGGAAATAATAACAGCACCTACCTCTAGGGTGGTTGGGGGAATAAATGAGAATATCTGTAAAGTGCTTGGCAAGCCCCAAAGTGCTGCATACACACCAGCCATTCTGTTCTATTGACCTCTAACTGAAATGTGGCATTTCCTTCTGTTAAAGGACTATGATAAAGGACTATAAAACTATGATTCTGAATAGGGGCACATAAGTTCACATGAGACAAAGAAAGTTAAGACGTCTTGCTCTAGAGTGCTGTCTGGAGCACCGAGGGCAAGCCTGGCAACAGGCTGAGCTGGCTCTCCTCTGGAAAGAACCAGGAGGCTCCTCAGTGGGGCTTGGCCACGTGGGGATGAAGTCTTCAGCCTTAGGAAGTTACAGTCAAGTAAACTCCCAGGCCCCAGTCCTTTCCTGCTTCTGCAGTGATGTGGCAGGAGCCCAAGGAAGGGGGTGGCAGGTGTCCCAACTACACCTGAATTGCAATGTAATTATTACTCTAAGGCAAGATCCTTGACTAACAAGTGGACCGGGAACTAGAGGAGGAAGAGCATCAATCTTAACATCCCACCAGGATGGCACTCGTGATAAAAGGGCAACAAGGAAACCAGATCAATTCACAAGGAAACAGAGAGGAAGCTAGCAAAAGCATAAGAAAGCAACACCACCGCACATCTTCACGCAGGCTTGCCTGCACACCCGCCTACTTTCCCATCCATATAAATTTTTATGAAAACGGTCGGTCTGGTCCCCAGGGCAGGTTTTCCCACAGGACAGGCTACAGAAGGCCACGAGTGACGAGCGAGGGACTCCAAGATCCCTGAGTTACTGTTCCCCGGCCTCATCACAGGACCCTCAGTAACAAGAGCAGCAGTGCTACTCCAAGCACTTGACATCAGAGAATATTCCTTCTGCCAATCAAGATTAAGTGATTTGCCCAGAGCCACCTGTTGGTAAGTGTGCATATTTGAACTCAGGTTCCCCTGACTTCAGGGCTGGTGTTCTGACTATTAAAAAACATCTCGGTCAGGGCAGCTAGGTGGCTCAGTGAATAGAGCACCGGCCCGGAGTCAGGAGGACCTGAGTTCAAATCTGATCTGAGAGAGACACTTAACACTTATTAGCTATGTGACCTTGAGCAAGTCGCTTAACCCCAAATTGCCCTCCAAAAAAAAAAAAGCATCTTGGTAAAGCAAGACACCACCTTAAAGGTGCCCCTCCAACAAAGTCTGGCCCATGTATAAATCAAAACTATGCAAATTTCTTTGAAAGCTCTAAAGGAGATAACCTTGTTCAAGGTTCTGCCACCACCACTGCAGAGTGATAAACCCTCATGGGAAAACTCCAGGGGCTCAAGAATGCACCTTGTGTGGCAGAGGCTCCCCAAGGGGATATACGTGGGACTGACACCACAAAACGGGTGAGCTGGGTTCTGAAGCAAATGAGATGGGGAACAGCAGACTTCTAAAATGAACCCTGAATTCTTCCTGAAACAAAAGCCTCTCTTGTCAATACCAAGATTTTACTGCTGTATTCCCAAAGGGCACATCTGATGTTACTCTCCTACTCAATAAACTCAATGATTTCCTATCACCTGTGGGACCAAATCTAAGCTCCAGTGAAAGCCCATGTGACCTCCCCTAGACAGGTTCATCTGCCATCACCCCCCCTCACACACGACAGTCCAGTTATTCTTCATAGATATCTCATGTCCTCAGTGCTGACCCCTGGGCCTCGCCCAAGCCTGGAATGGCCTTGCATCTCACCTCTGTCTCTCAGGATCCCTTTCCAAACTCCTCCAATGACCCATCTTCCACATGAAGCTTCTCCTGATACCCCTAGCTGCCAAGGAAGACCCCACATTTTTCTTACTTCTAATCTGAAGTACACATTCTATCCCCCAACAGAATGTTAGCTTCTTGAGGGCAGGGGCGGTTTCATTTTTGTCTCTGTATGCTCATCATATGAACAGAATAAATAACTGCAGACTGGCATTACTGTAGAGTGGTGAACTGGGTAACACTATGGTCTGAAGAATAAAAATGGAACATCATTCAGAAGTCAATAGAGAGGCTGCTACACCTAAGAAAAAGAAGAGAAACAAAGGATCCATCAAGGAGACAAGTCAGCCAAGTGGCGAGAGCAGGGGATGACCACCAGAATGCCTCCAGGCTCTGCTAGAATCCTCATGACAGAAGGAGAAAGGAAGGCCCCCAGCAGACTGGGCTGAGGTCTCCCTCTCTGTCATTTCTTTGTGGGTGAGCTTGGACAAAGGGCACACATAGGTGGGTTACAACCTGCATTGACCGTATCATAGATTCATCTAAGTTACCATGGAGCTTTCCCTCCTGGTCCTCATCTACTGAGTGAAATGACAAGATTAGGTATAACTTTCCATCAAGTGTACACCCCCCCTTGTCAGACAGGGATAACTGAACTGGTAAGAGCTGGAGATCACAGGGGCTTATTGGATCACTACAAACATCAGCGGCTTTGGGTCTTTTCCGGATAAAGTCAGTAACTTTATAACATCTATTTACATGGGCAGTGAGTGTGTATATGAGAGAGAGAGAGAGAGAGAGAGAGAGAGAGAGAGGGAGGCAGGGAGGGAGAGGGAGAGCACCCAAGGGAAATGGAAGGGGGGAATCAGCCTTCCAGAAAACCTCACGAAGCCCTCGGAGGTACCACTTGCCTTACTCCACACTGTGACCCATCAACAGAGGCTACACCAATTTCTTCCCCTGGGACAAGCTAAACAAAGTCTGCAATGTGTGAAATAGAGAACACCACCACCACTACCACCACTGCGTGAGTCCATCATGGACAATGAGGCATTCAGAGGACAGGGACAAATAAAAGCCAGGTGTAAAGTCAGGAAGGATGTTAGGAGGCTGGGGCTCTATCTATCTGAAGCCTAAATGACCAAATCTGGGTGGGGCCTGCTGAGCACTCTTAATTGTGAAGCTAGGTTTCTATGAGGAGACTCGAATCGACATGCTCTCTAATATTTTCGAGGGAAGAGTATCTCTCCTGCTCTCAGGAAGCCCCCCTGGAAATCTCTCTGCAGGACTTCTGTGCCTGTCCTGACTGTGCATCAGTAACAGGAATCCATCAGGGAAGTGCCCAGCCAATACACAGCGGAAGGCAGGAGACCACCGTGGAGAAGCCCCTGGCACAGCCTACGGTAAGCTCTGCCACTGCAGGACAGGTCCCCCAGGAGAAGGTTAAGACCCTCCTTTTGTTTCAGAGTGCTCAGCACCCAGAGTGAAGCCTGGCAAAAGGCTGACTTTTAAGAAAGGCTTGTTGGACTGAAAGGGAGACAGACGCAGATAGGGTGAAGGGTGAAGCCCCATACATACCAGTATATGATACCTTCTGCACTAATGGCATTACTGAAGTGAATCAATTTGATACAAGAAACATACCTGTCACATGAAAGACTCCTATGGGAAAGAGTGCATACCAAATAACAGTGGTTTTGGAACAGGAATGATTCTCCCCTCACTGGACTGCCTTCTACAATGGAAGCTGAGAAGCCAGCCAGTGTAACCACACCCTACACTGAAGAGCGAGCATCAGTGTCTGGATCGGAACCCAGGGCTAGAGCACAGGACCCCACTGCCTCACCCCAACTTCATCTCTACTGGTAAAGTACAGGCTTAACACTTAAAAGAACTCATCAACATGACACAAACAGCCATCCAGGAGACAAAACTTGTTCCACAATTTTGAATTTGTAAATCTATGTACCTTACAATTGTACTACCATAGTCTCATGTAAAGCTGACAGAAGGAAATGTATAAGAAAGGCAAATCAACAACACAATGATTTCTAGCAGAGCTCTCTTGACTCTTTCCTGTATTGATCATTTATTAAATGATCATGGGAAGGATCTGATCAAGGCAATAGGACAGAGTGAAGATCAATGACACAGAGGAACATGTTCCTTCTTGTACTCTACAGATGATGTGGAAGGACAAGAGGAGGGAAAGATCCCAAGCCCAGAATGGAAGGCCTTCAATGATCTGGACAGACTCTGGGAGTGTATGAGGCAGAGAAACCAATAATTTCTTAACAGGGAGGTGGCACAGTGTAGAGAGCTGGGAAGACTTGAGTGCAAATCCTAATTCAGCTACTCACTAGCTGTTTGATCCTGGACAAGTCATGTGACCTGTCAGCCTCAGTTTCCTCTCTGCAAAATGGGGCTATAAAAAACATATAAATAACATATATAAATCACAGCATCTACCTCTCCCTTGCCCTGCTTTTAGGCCCAAGGACTGTCTAGACAGTTTACCCTGGCCCAAGGCCGTCGTGGAGGAGCAGCTGCTGAGGCGGAAGGGACTGAAATGCTGGGACGAGGGGGCACAGCTGGGCACTGCCCAGAGAGATTTCAGAGGGCTCAAGGAAGGATGGCTGCAAACCACAGGAAGCCAACCCCAGATAACGGAGAAGTAAAGGCATCACAGTACAATGAATGGAGCCAGCCACGATGCCAGCAAGATCTGGGTTTGAATCCCTTAAGACAAAGAGAAATACTTCCCACGAAGAAGAAAAAGGGCAGCTGTCTAAAGAGATCAACATCCACAGAGCTCACACAAGCAAATTAAAAAAAAAAAACAACCCTTTTCAGAATGTGGTCCAACAGGGAACAGGACAGACAGAAGAGCCAGTCCATCAGGGCCACGCTATGAGAAGGGCAGAGGCTCAAAACAAGCTTGAGAAGGTTCAGGATTAAAATGTGGGAGGGGCCAAGTTATCCTGAGGAGAAAAAGACCAGAGAGGTAGAGCATAGACAACAGTGGCACAGTGCCTGGTATACAATAGGTACTTAATAAATGTTTGAGGACACAAAGAAGCTGCCTAAATCTTATTTTGCTTGAGCTTTCTCAACCATCACACAGAACTATCCAAAAGGGACTAAGAGGGAATTGACTCCCAAGATAACAGAACACTGAGCACCCAGACCATGAAGCCTCCTTGCGACAGCTTGAATGGATGACTTCCTTTGGCACTGAAAATGTGGCTGCTGAGCCATTGTGACTTCTGAGAGGCTGGGTGAAAAGCTTTCAGCTGCTGGGCAAATACCCCAATTTTCGAAAAGGGAAAGAGAACAGTCTGCTAATCAAAGATCACAGGCCCTGGCTGTAATGGTAAGGGAATCTGACGATCTTCCCTGCCTGTTAAGGGGCCTCACTTGGAGCCCAACAATAAGTTTGCTTAGGGGAGACTTGTTTTTCAGGAAGGCACCTTTTGTCACTTTGTAATTAGGCAGTGGGTCTCAAAAGTTGTGATGTGCTCTGACCCTGAAGAAGGGTGTTCTTCACACATCTCTGAGGCGAGGTTTTGCTTTGGGGCTCACTTTGGGAAGAGTTGTGTGATTTGGCCAGATCAGACTCTGGGCAGAGCCCCTAGGCTTTGAAAACTCAGATGTCGATGCTTCTCTCTCTGGTAACTATGAGAGAGAGAGAGAGAGAGAGAGAGAGAGAGAGAGAGAGAGAGAGAGAGAGAGAGAGAGAGAGTGTGTGTGTGTGTGTGTGTGTGTGTGTGTGTGTGTGTGTGTGTGTGATGGTCAGACAGCTAGAAGCCCCATCTGTTGGACTGTGCTAACTTCTGTCTGTATTTTTTTGTTGCCTTGTAATTTCTGTAGTTCAAGGTGCCCCTAAACTACGTGAATGATATATATGTTTGATTACAGTACGATTGTTAACCCTTTTTGAGTTACTTTCCTTTAGAAAAACAGATCAAAGAACCTGTCCTAGCAACCATTCTGGGTATGCTGGGGTGCTTGCTGTCAGACCTGCTTGGATTCCTGGCAGTTTTGAACATCATGACAAACATCAATTGTGAATAGCGATCAATAGTGAATGTTTAGAAAAGGAGAGCCATTACCAAGACCCCACATGGCATCATTAAAAATCAGGGAGTGCCAGGCTGACTTCATCTGCTTCTCTGATATGGTTTAACAGACTGGGTCAGGAGAAGGAGAGAGAGGCTTCAGTTTGCCAATGTTTTAGCATAGCATCTTCTTAGACCTGCTGCATGTATATCCTTTCAGAAGAGTGGAAGCTCCTTGAGAGCAGGTGTTTGCTAGCTTTGGTCTCTTTAATATCCCCCATATTTGGCACAAAGTACTGAATTTGACAGATGCTTTTCTAGCTCATTTTACAAATGAGAAAACTTGAGGCAAACAAGGCTAAATGACTTGCCATGGGTCACACAGCTAATAAGTGTCTGAGGCCAGCTTTGAATTCTGGTCTTTCCTGACTCCAGGGCCAGAGCTCCATCCACTGAACCACCTAATTGCCCAGATACATAGTAGGTACTTGTAATAATAATAATGCTTATTGACTTGCCTTACACTAACAGGAAAGTTTTTACAAGATTAAAAAAAAAAAACATACCTCATTCAGTTCAGCACTAATGACTACTGTGGGCATGGCTTTTTACTTTTGACTGCCCAAGGAGAGCCAGCCTTCCTTTAGAAGCCAGGACAAGGACAGACAGCAGGTTCAGAATGATAAAGAATCAGGCTCTAAATGGCGAGCTAAGATACAAGGAAGCCACCATTCTAGAACTGATTCTGACCAAGAGCTAAGAGAACTGCCTGCTGGGAAATGCAAATTAAAACAACTCTAAGCTATCACCCCACACCTCTCAGATTGGTTAATATGACAGAAAAGGAGAATGATCAATGTTGGAGGAGATGTGGGAAAACTGAAACAGTGTTGAAGTTACATATTGATTCAACCATGCTCAAGAGCAATTTGGAACTGCTCAAATGTCTATAAAACTGTGCATATCCTTTGACCCAGCAACATTATAACTAGGTCTTTATCCTAAAAAAAAAAAAAAAAACCCAAGAAGGAAAAGGACCTATATGTATAAAATCTTTGTAGCAGCTCTTTTTGTGGTGGCAAAGAATTGGAAATTGAGGGAATGCCCATCAATCGTGGAATGGCTTAAACAAGTTGTATGTAATCATGATGGAATATCATGGCACTTTAAGAAATGACGAGCAGGATGTTCTCAGAAAAACCTGGAAAGGCTTACATGAACTGATATACAATGAAATGAACAGAATCAGAACACGGTATACAGTAACGGCAATATTGTATGAGGATCAATTGTGAAAGACTGAGCTATTCTCGGGAATACAACGATGGAAGACAATTCTGAAGGACTGACGATGAGAAAGACTATCCAAATCCAGAGACAGAACTAGAGTCCGAATGCAGATCAAAGCAGACTTTTTTCTTTGCTTCTTTAGTTTTGGATTTTTTGTCTGTTTTCTTTCACAACATGACTGATGTGGAAATACATTTCACCTGACTACACATGTATCAACCATATCAAATGGCTTGCCTTCTCAATGAGGGGGAGAAGAAAGGATGGAGCGAAGGGAGGGAGAGAATTTGGAACTCAAAAAGTGTGTTTTAAATGAATGTTAAAAATTGTTTTTACATGTAATTGGGGGAAATATAAAATAGTAAAAACCAAACAAAAACCAAGAGAAGTGGCTGCTGAAACAACCTTCATGAGAACGACAAAGAAGGCAATGGGATCAGACTGGCTGAGGCCAGCAAGAGAGGGGAAGCGGGGTTTGCTAGCAAGGGGATCCCGGCTCTTACACTTCCAAGACAGATGACTTCAGCTAAGTCACTTCACCTCTTGGGAATTCAGCCTCCTTCCCTATAAAAAGGGGCAGACCTGATGACTTCTAAGGCCTCTCTCTAGATTTAGATCTATATTGGCCAGGACCGAGGCAAAATCCTAAAGCAGGACATCTTCGTCCTCTTTTGTGTCCTGAGACTGTTGGATGTTCTGGAGAAGCCTGCGGACCCCTTCTCAGAATCATGTTTTTAGATGCATAAACTAAAACAGATAGGATCACAAATGAGAACTATTATGCTGGCTAATCAAGTGTACCAGAATAGTCAAAGAAGTTCAGAGACTCGAGGTTAAGAATTCCTGTTCTAAAGGATGGAGATGCGGACATGCTCAAAGACAGGTCAATGATGGAAGTGAGGGCGTGCAGCAGAGAGCAAGCTCAGGACAGGAGCCAAAACTTAAAATGGCCCGAGTGCCAAGGGCAACAAAAGGAGCTCTTTGTGCTGCGGCATTGGCTGTGCAGGCTCGAAGTGGGGGGGGGGGGGGGGGCGCGGCTCAGCGCAGACAGGAGGAGACAGGAGCAGCTTTCAATGTTGATTTCTGCTTCCCTGTTCTCTGTAAGGAGAACAGCCTTTAAACTGGCAAGGACAGAGAACAGGGCCCACAGCTGACCAGAAGCTGCCTGGGCCAGCCAGTCACCCAGCTCTCAAGCAGCAGAGCTGGCACAAGTCTTCACATTCCAGAATTCGAGCTCCAAACTTCCTGAGATTCTTAATCATTCTAGATAACTGCATTCCAATATAAATGAAATCATATGTATTCTATCCATTCAAAAACAAGTTCTGAGAAGAGGTCATACACAGGTCTCCCCAGACAGTCCAAAATATCCAGGACACAAAGAAGGCTGAAGCCTCTAGAAGGCCAGCCTGGGAGCAGTAGGCTGAGAGGCAGTGTGTTGCCCCTCAACAAGGGCCTTGAAGCAGGAGCTCAATGATTCCTTGCTGGGGACAGAAGAGAGACTCCTGTGGGCATATACACCGGACAGCCTTTGAATACCATGACATCCCAGGCACTAGAATTCTCTCTGTAGCTCGGTCCAAGCTGAAGGGAGCAGGCATCACTGGATCTGAGTTCTATGGGATCCTCTATCAGACTATGGGATTTCAAGGCCTTGTGATTGCTTCAGTAACACTGCAGGAACTGCTGTGACCAAAAATATTCATCTTTCCTTAACTACCCTTTATGTAATGAACCTACCTGATTTTATGCTGCCTGGTCTGGCCCCATCATCCAAACTCTGCAGCCAAGCTGGGCCTGCTGGAGATGAGGACCCATTGGCCTTGCCTCTGGGAGGGGAGAGTTCCCTGCCCCCCAGGAACCCTCAATGGACCTATGATCTCCCCAGGGAAGGGCAGGTGCAGGGTCCCTCCATTCATGTCTGATTGGGCCATGTGCTGAGGGCCTTCCCCTCTCCTGATTTTAACTGGTGCAGCATCACAATAAGACTGTCCATCTATTATCTTTGCCCACTTTTTCTGGCTACTTGTCTCTGTGGCAGTATCTTTTCTACCATTTTTCACAAATTAATTTGCCTTTGGTAATAGGATGCTATCAACGTACATTCCCTATCTACCTCTCCACTGGTGTGTGGGTGACCCCCAACCTCTTTGGAGATGGTATTTCAGGACTGGGCCATGAAGGACTGTCACAGAACATCAGTGTTAAAAGATGCATCTCTTGTCTCAGGAGTAGCGTGGAGGACTGCCAAGGCTCCTCTCTTCATTCTTGCTCTAGCGCATTATTTCCCCAGTGTTTGTCCAAGACATGGTTATGGATAGACTGCTCTGCTGGCTGGGCATCCCAATGTCCGTCATTCTACACAGAAGGCATCCTATGAGTACTGTGACTGGTGATGGGTCAGTAAAGTTCCAGGTCCCACCACAGAATTCCTCTTCCACTTGGACTCGTAAGTCCAACGATAAGGGCAGCAAATGCCATCTCCCTGTTTCATTCCTTACTTGATACTAATGAGGGGTTTAGCAGCACTCTCTGTTGTTTTGTCTTTCAAGAAATCTTGTGACTTCAATAAGTGCAGAGGTGCACCTCTTTAATGAGGAGACAGATGCTTCCTATCAATGAACACAGAGGGATCTTGTATTCTCTGCACGTTAAGAATTCTGTGACCATAAAGGTGTAGTCTACTACAGAGTATTACTTTCAAAAGCTTCCCTAACTTACATCTTCAAAAAATATGCCCTGGATTCACAGGTAAATTATTCTCCAAGATTTTAAAGAAATTGGAAGTAGCTCTACACTGGTCTTGTTCATCTCTTAATATACTAGCTAATTTAATTTTCATAATTTATATATATATACACACACATATATTTCCTAGACCCGTTAATTTATGGTAGCTGAGGCCAAATCCAGATTTTTGATACTGACCCTAAAGACTACTAAACACAGACACTCAGCCAACAAAAGTAGGCCCATGAAAGCACCAACTAAAAGCCAAATATCAAGGAAGAACTACTCGCTTATTTCCTGGAAAACAGATCACTGTGCATCTCTCAGCAGAGGAAGGTGTACAAGCCATCACTGCATAACTTGTGAGGGAAGGTCACAGTGTTGGTGTTTGGGGCTCCACAATTACTGAGACATGAGGCGATTTTACTTTTAAAAAGAAAAGAAAAATAAATCATGAACTAGTCTTTGCAAGTCCCTTTAGGTAATTAAGACTCACAGGATGGGCTACTTCCATGAGCTTGGAAGGACATAAGATTCTGATCTGCACAAACAGCAAAACGAGGGAGCAGCCGAGGCAACAGACTTCAGAGTAATGCAAAACGAATACAGCAACCTCTCATTTACCTGTCGCCCTCATGGACCCTCCTCTATTTAAACCTGGATCACAAACACACTGACTTCTCAGCCAGAGGACACAGAACATGGCCTGGCCTCTGCCCGAGGGCCCAATGTCACCCCCAGCCACCTGCTACCTGCGCAGGCCTGTTTCCACATCCGGAATAAGGCCCCAGTTCGACTATCCTATTACCCCACAGTCAATCACACTGCAGGGACCTCAAGGGTCACACTCCTGGCTCTCATACTAAGTCCCATGCTCTCTGAGGCCTTTCTGTTGCTGCCTTTGTAAAGTTTTCTGGGTTTTGTCCTCTGACACCAGTCACTACTTCCTACCACTCTCTGGGGTTTATCTTAAGCAATGCCGTCTCCCCCAGATCTCGCTCCTCTGAGCTACAGTAGGCTCAGCACTGGGAGTGTTGAGTCTGTCCACAATGACTTAAAGTAAGAGGACACAGGTTCTTTCATGAGTCTGATGGGAAGGCCTGTGTAAAATCTCTTTTGGATTCCAATTCTAATCTTTTGTTCCTGTTCTCAAGTTTTCAGCTGAGTTCAGTATACAGATGGATAAATAACACTGAGGTAATCAAGGTGTCGGGGAAATTGCACTTTCCAAGGAGTCCAGAAGTTTTTAAAGAAGGAAATCACAATCTAGCAACCACGCTCATAAAGTGGGCATACTGTACTGAATAAAGTGTGATTATTTACAATTGCCCTGGAAAGGCTAACTTGAAATGGACTAGAATGCCTCAAGGACAAGAAAGGAAGGCCATGTCCCTGCTGCTCATTCATGCCATTGCAGCCTTGCTGGAGAGTGACTGCAGAAGTCAAGACTGTACCTCAGCTCAGCCCACAAGGTAATCAGAAATACAGGTGTCACAGCAGCTAACTTCAGCCTCTGCAATGCCAGAAGCTCTCCATAATGTGATTCACCTAGAATTTCCATGGGGAATCTCAGTGCTGGAGAATACTCAGTATGGATGTTTACCGTAGCTGTAACTTTGTCCCAGTCTGTTACAAAGGCCCGAAATCCTTCACCAAACAGAGTACCAGCTGTCCTGTGGAGGGGAAAAGCAGTAACATAACCAGGAGGAAAACAGGGGTATGGAGAGTGTGTTTGGAGAGAAAGGGGTCAAGAGGATGAACAAAGCTTGAAGTACTTGTGAGATTCTTCTGAATCCTCAAGGACCATCCTGTCAGCCAAAGGAACTACTAAGGAATCCATAGATTCCCAAGGCAAGGCGAAAGATTATGAATTATTATTACAACACCTAGGTGAAGACCCTATCACAACCAGAACCTGAAGGCTGCAAACACACACAACTAAACGATCACAGAATTAAAAACGAACAGTAATGCAAAGTCAGAAATGACACGCTAATTTCCCAAGGGGATTTACTTTCGGGAAGAGGGATGAATTTAAGCATTTTAAAATAAAGCCTGGTTTCTCTGCCTTTGTTCTGGGAAAGACAGGCCCTCCCTCCTCCTGAGGGCAGCCCCCGGTGGGAGCATGCTGCAGGGCACTGTGGGCCCATCACTGCTTCACACGTACTTGAGGGATTCCAGAATGGTCTGGCGGTGCTCGGCGGCTTTTAAGCGGATCTGTTCCCTGATGATGTCTGCGTTCTCTCTCTCTGCTCTGGCGCGAGCACGGGTCTCTGCCTCTATACGGAGCATCTCATTCTTGTGCCGCAGCTCCATTTCCCGTTCCACAGTGGCTTTTTGAGTGAAAAGAAAAGCAAAAGTGATATTTCCTCCCAGATTCATACTTGTGTCATGAATAGAGTTGAAAGTGGTATGGGGTTAAAAAAATCAAATGAAAGGAAAACAAAAATAAGTCCCTTCCAGATCTATAGCTTGGGGCGGGGTGGTATTTTTAATCAAAGGAGATGGAAGGAATCATAAAAATGTAAGAAAAAAATCCAATTAAAAATGTTTTCACATTGTGAAAATCAATGCAGATGGAAAAAACTAATGAAGCTATAAACTGAGGGCAAGGAAAGAGAGAGTCTATCTTTTTGCTCCTAAAAAATCAGTTATGACACACCCCACCACCCTTCCCCCACATACACACCAGGAAATATATGAAGTGTCCAAAAAAATCTTAGGGCAGCTGGACTATTTCATAACTTCTAAAATATACATGCCACAAACTTATCAAACAAGCCTACATTGTAAAGGTAACTAAAAATTTAAAATATTAATGCTTCTCATTAAAATTCAATATAACTCCCATCTCGTGATGACTCTAGTTGACTTCATAAAAACTTTTCTCACTCGCTTCTCAGGGTTGCTTAAAGGGTTCTTTGCCACCCCAACCTTAAAATTGTAAGGACAGGGGAGGCTAGGTGGCGCAGTGAATAAAGCACCGGCCCTGGAGTCAGGAGTACCTGAGTTCAAATCCGGCCTCAGACACTTAACACAAAAAACTAGCCGTGTGACCTTGGGCAAGTCACTTAACCCCAACTGCCCTCCAAAAAAAAAAATTGTAAGGACAACCAAATTTCAATGTACAAGTGACAGTTCTGAGGGACCCCACAAGAAGTCTGATGGAGAGATTAGGGGCCTGAGGGGACCAAGCCAGAGTACCTCCTCTAGTGATCCACCTGTCTGAGAAACTGTGGTCCAGAAACTGTCACTCTCACAATACAAGATGACAAGGTGCCCTGTCTTGATAAAATTAAAAGGCAGCAGCAAAACTTCTTAAAACTAAAGCCCTAATTATTGTACTAAGGATAAAAGACAATTAAACTTTCAAATGATGTTTTTTGCAAATTTATAGCATGTATACTTTTAAAGCTAGTAAGTTTAAAACTACATTAAGACTTTTGGGGCCCCTCAGTATAAAACCAAGTCATTCTCCAAAAAGTGGTCAAAGAATATGGTCTTTGGATGGCCACTGACGCAGAGCACACCAACAATCATAATGAGATGGAAAAAAAAATCACAAGGTATCTCTTACCATTCCAGAACCCTGGCTGAATGCAAACACAAACAAGCCTGCCTAGAACTCCTCTGTGGAAGGCCATTAAAGCAGCAGGAACAAAGAGAAGCCAAAAAGCGGCAGGCTCTCTTAAGCCCTCCCCCGAGGCAGCCTCAGGGGTGGGTGCCAAGTCTGCTTCCCAGGATTCCAGGTGCAGAGCTGGAAGGAACCCTGGGGATCATCTACAACAATCTCTCCACTTTGCAGATGAGGAAGCTGAAGTGGAGTGAGACAAACTGACTTTCAAGGTGTCCAGGTCATCAGAGGCAGGGACACCCCTGAACCTAAGCTGCCAACCCCAGTAATGGTTAAGCCTGAGGCCCAGAACATCTCTGTGATTCCCACATTTCGCCTGGATGAGAAGGATGTTTTCAAGTGGCTTCATTTACGTTACTTTTACAACATTCTTTTTAGTTATGAAATCGACCCCGCAGGAACACTTCACTGAACTCCTCTAGAGGATTGTTTAAAAATCAGCCACTGAACTGCTCACAGCAGAAGTGATGGAACCACCGCTTCTGTCCCTGTCTGAATTCTGCTATTTCCTTGAGTGCACATTTCAAGTGCTTTGACGCTCTTCTGCATCTATCCTCATCCCATGACTCCTCCCTGGTATCACATAAATGAGCAGAGCTGAGCCAAACCAACAGAGGCTCTTCATTTCAATCCAACCCCCCCCCCTTCAAAGACTCCCCACTGCTCCTGTACTCTGGCTCCCAGGCGTGCACGTGCCCGCCTTCTGCCCGGTACCCACTCAGCTGGTCTTACCTCTCCTGATCGCCTCCTGCTTCTGCACGGACTCTTCCTGTTTCCTCAAGTTTTCCTCATTGAGAAGTTGCTGAAGGGAAAACACACACAAGGGAGAGGAGGAGAAGGTGAAGCTTTCAAAGTGATCATTCTGTGGCCAGTGATCAGGAGTATGCTGCAAGGGGTCTCTGGTCACAGAAGACACACATGTTAGAAAATGGAGCCAGGCAGTCAGACCACCGACCACATGGATTTGAAAGCCTCACTAGGAATGGAGGAATAAGACCATCCTCCACCAAAAACCAAAGGTGGAAAATGAGAGCTGGGCAGGGCTGCCACTCCAACAGCTCTGGCAGAAGGGTGGGAGATGCTGCCCCCCCACCCCATGTGGCTGGTGCCCTCCAGCTCAGAAGCCACTGCAGTAAGAAGCTCCCACTTGGAATTCCCAGGGGCTTTTCTGCTTTCCAGGAAAGCAGGGATCCAAGTCCCTCCTAAGGACAAACACCTTCTCTGGTTACACTGCAAAGGGCCAGCTGGCTCAGAGCTTCCTTCCATCTGCATTTAGCAAGCCATGGGAAAGACAAGAGTAGGGATTCACACACCAAATCTACTTCAGTAAGAGAGTATTAACTCTGGTGCTGAGAATCAGCATCCCTGGCTGTTCCCCACTTGGCAAGCACCGTTGGAAAGGCTGTACTAAGAGTCACTGGGAACATCCAACAGAGCCTGGGGCAGGACCTCATACCTTCATTTTGTGTCCCACAGTCCCACCCCTGTCAAAATGCCCTGCAGCAGAAATAAGTGAGTCTGAAACTGAATACCAGCTCCCCATGAAGTTCACAAACATGCACATGCCCTTGGGAAAGCCTTTTTCCAAAAGCAAGAACTAATGTTCAAAACTAATGCTACTTTCCTAAACATTCAACTTTTTAAATTGTTCTCCCTACAATTAAAATTGAACAGTGTACAAGAAAGAAGAATTTTCAGAGGTGACCTGCAGAATCAGGAAGGCCAGAGCAGGTGAGACTACGAGCTCCAGGAGGTAAGAGCACAGGCCCCTCACCCCTGAGGCAAGGGCACCTTCTCCTACACTTTAGTTTCCTTGCAATGCCCCAGGATGATGGGGAGGGGCTACCACCAGCCAGCAGGCCCCTCCAAGGCCAGATAATGAGGGGCACAGTCAGGGGGCAAGGGCGCACTCCTGTCGGTTTGCATTCCCAGCTGCTGTGCGGCAAAGCTGGAACACTGGTACTAAACACTTCTAACTCTTTCTTTGGTGATCAACATTACCCTGTTTAGGCAAAGGCTGAACTATCACCTCCCTCAGTGAATCCTGAACCCAGGTCAGAGCTGCTTCTCAAACAAAGCAAGGGTCAACAGATTCTGACAGCCCCGACTTTCTAAGGCCTCCAGAGGGAGGGCTGACCAAAACAGCTGGTCTGAGGCACAGAATCTGGATGACGACTCAGCCTCACAGTGAACAGATTCCAGGGGATGAGAGGGGACTATAAGCATAGGGGCACTTAGCGCAATCCTGAGGCTCCTAACAGATACCAAAGCACATCACAATCTGTTAGAAATTCTGCGTCTCATCCCCATACACTCCAAAACACTCAGAGCAGAACTGTTTTGATAGTTAAGAATTGGAAACGAAGTAGGTGCCCATCAACTGGGGAATGGATAAATAAATTGTGATATTTGAATGTAACAGAATACCGATGTGCTCTGTGTAAATGCAGAGAAATAGATGCAGAGGGAAGAAAGGAAAGCCAAGAAAACAGCATACACAGTAACAACCACCACATCTGTCAGAAGAACGACGATGCACCAAAAGGTCAAAAGCCAACGGAACAAGATCATGGAGACCAAGGAGGGCCCAGCCTGCTCTTCTTCACGGAGGTGGGGGCCCCCAGGCGCTCTGCAATGAGCGTGTTTTTGGACATTTTCAAAGTGTGGTTCCGTTGTGCTGATTTTTATGCTTCTTAAAAAATGCTGCCTGTCACATGGGCTAGCTCTTGGGGAGGGGAGGAAGAAGGACACACTGACAATCCGGAGATGTAAGAAAGAGAAGATATCCATAAAAACTAGAAAACAAAACAAAGAAAGAATCCAGAGATCAACAACCAGAATTCCTGATCCTCTCCTCTCAGGCTCAGAAGCAAAGAAACAGCAGCCACCTCCCCGTGCCGGGCACCCAGAAGAAGACGAGTCTGTCTTGCTCACCTGCTGCCTGAGCTGGTCATCGTAGCGCTGCCGAGCCAACTTGTCCTGGTACTGAGCTCTCTGTGGAAAGAAAAGGAGGTGAGATGGAGAGCCCGAGAACTGGAGTCAGGGCTGGGCCCAGATGTATCAGAAGTGTCATCACAAGCCCACAGCTTGTCGACAGCATTTCCCTAACTGTACACCCGCTGTTACTGTCACTTCTACGAGTAACAACAGGAAGTCCCTAAGCTCTGAAGTCAGCACTCCAGCAAATCACAAGGACTTGAATTATAAATGGGCTGGAATCAAACTCCGGAGAAGGAATTCCCAAACCCACAAAATGAAGTAGCAGGTACCTTGATGGACTGATTTAAATAATGAATTAAAAAGAAATTCATAGAAGAGCTACAATTCCATCAATCAATAAGCATTTATTAAATGCCCACTAAATGCCAGGCACACAGGTGCTGGGAACACAAAGAGCAAAAAACCCTCCAAGAGCCTACAGCTCATCACAAGAAAAGTCTACATACGGAAGAATGTACAAAGTAGATGCAATGGGCTTTCTGGGGGGCTGAAGGGGGATGGAGTAGGAGGACAGAACACTATAGGCTGGGGCAATCAGAAAGGTCTCCCAGTGACTTTGAAGGAAATGGAGTCACTGGCATTCCTGGCCTGGGGGAGTGTGTACAAATAAAGGCCTGGAGATGGGACATGGAGTCACCCCAGTGAGAAAGGCCAGGCCAGTCTAAAGAGACAGCAGAGAGGCAGGAATGCACGGTGAGGCTGGAAAGGCCAAAGAAAGGGCCTTTCTTGGGTCCTAGAGATGAATGGAGTTGGGCAGGGCCGATGACATGGTCAGACAGGGGGTATAGGGAGAGATCAGAGGCAGGGGGACCATAGATGGAGACAGCACTGACCACTCAGGTAGCTTGTCCTTTCTGCTGACATCCAATAAGTGGAACTCAGGAGAGAGGACAGCCCCGGGGAATTCTCTGCACTGGATCATTAAACCACTGGCAGCAATGAAGCCACCCACTGAGAAAGCAGAGAGAGAGTGTCCACGATGGAGCTTTGGGGCACACTCAGAGCGAGGGGAGGAAGGGACCCAAGAGACAACCAGGAGGAGGAGCCAGAGAGGAAGACAACCACCAGAATCAGACACAGAGGAGAAGTCAAGGAGAACTGAGAGAATATCAGTAGATTTGGCAGCTAAGTCCTCATGGGCAGGGTGGCAGCACCGTGCAGGTTACAGGAAGACCTTTGACACACACACTAGTAGTGAAAGGTGGGCCAAGTCCCTCCTCTCCCAGCCCCTCCCTAGTCCCCTCCCTCTCCCAGCCTCTCTCCAACTCCCCTCATCTCCTAGCCCTCACCAACCCAGGTAAGGAAGTTTCTCCTCAGGAATCTCCTCTACCAATGAAATCACAACTCCAGGTCAAAAACAGAGGAGACCAAGTTAGAGCAGGGCACACAGACTGGCTGTGAAAGGGAAGAGAGGCCAGGAGGGTCTGCGGAGGGATAGAGGCCAGGCACTGTGGGCTGGCTTGGCAGAGACCAAGGGCAGGGCTTGGGTAGGAGGAAGGCCACCTCCTCATCAGACAGAGGAGAGGCAAAGGGGAGGAGATAGAGAGCTGGCTGGAAGGACTCTGTGTTCTTGGTAAAGGGTAAGGCCAAGAGCTCAGTGAGGAGTGTGGAGGAAGGCACCATGGCAGCCTGGAAGGGAATGATCACTCCCATGAACCACTGGGTGACAGGCTGGCCTGGCTGCTGGGAGAATAGCAGCAGCCATGGTGGGCAGCAGAGCAGGTGGTGTGGTTTCTCCTGGCTCCATTTGTGAAGGAGGAAGAGGCAGATGGTGCCAAAGCAGAGGCTCTGAGTGCAGAGGCACGGAATTTGAAGGGAGGCTTAGAAGTGACCCGGACAGCTCTACAGTGGGAATTGGGAAGGACAGGGATGACTGCCTAGGAGCGTGCCAAGGGTCAGAGGCAGGTAACTGGACAATGAGAACTGAGAGGTCAGGATGGGTGACAGAATGACAGGGGAGCTTGTGCTCTGATAAAGCAATTCCTTGTGATTATGGAAGTGGAACCCTCCGGAAATACCAGGGGCAGTGACTCTTTATGGGAACCATAGTCACACCTCCCACATTTCAAGATAATCATAAAATTGCACAAGTTTTAGGTGTAAAGACCTGGAATGAGCATCATGATCTTTTCCACAGCCTTCACAACCATCACATTTCCTCTGCCAACACCCCATGCTGGCAGCTCCTCCCCATGAGGGTGCACCAAGGGTCCTTACCGCCTGATGCTGCCGCGTTTCTTCGTTTAGCGTCTTCCTTCTCTCTTCCGCCTGGATCCGAACCTGCTCATTCTTCAGCTGTTCCACGGCGGCTTCATATTCCTTTGAGAGGGAGGATAACCCAGTCAGGAAGGGTTCACACCTGCAGCCAGGGCTTTGGGAAAACTAAGTCTTGAGCGCTCTCCATGAGCCATCATTTTGGGTCCAGTGCCTTCTGGCACAGCCATCCAGGAACAAAAAGAGCCTCGAGGATCCATGTGAATGGCTGGGCCCCCAAGGAGAGCATTCTGCTGCTGAGCAAACCCACTGACCTTCAGACCCCCCCCCCACCCCCCCGCCTCAAAAACAGACATAAAAAGACACAGAAGGAAAAACAGACACTACAAGAGGCCCTGAAACACATTCCAAAAAAAGCAAACCTGCATTTCTGGGGCCCTAACCTCATGTCTTGGTAGGTCACTATACCATTTGGGGGAACTGAACATGATCAAATGAACATCAGAGGCTGTATTGGGCTAGAGGCTGCCTGGCCTCATACACAAAGCCTTAGTCTGATCACCGTGTCTGTCTAGACCTGGCCAAGACCTTTGCCTATCAAGTCAAGCCAAAACACCTTCAAGACACCAAAATGTGTTAGCTGCGGTCCATTTCAACTGTCTTTTCCTTTTCTCCTTCAACCATGGGCTAAAATACAACCAGTAAACCTGGAAATCAGAATGGCTGATGAGAGATGTTCAACAAGAAGTCAGACAACTTACTTTAACCTTTGACTGCTGCTCCAGCTGCAAAGTCTGCTCCTGCATCTGAGCAAGACTAAGCGCTTCCTTGGCGTGGCCTAGGGGGTAACGGAGAGCAAGGCTTAGAGAGAATGCATGTCACTGAAGAATCCCAGCCCACTGGCAGAGTCCTCCACATTCTACACCCCACCCCAGACCTTTGCTCACATTGTCTCTTCCTCCTATGGTCAGCCCCCAGGGCCTTTCCCCCCCCCTATCCATTTATTTATTTTCTTGTTTACATCATTCATTTCCACTTTGAGTTACATTTTGAGTTAAAAATTTTGCCCCCATCTTTCCCCTACTCAACACCTCAAAACAGCCATCCTACTGTATAACCCCCTCCCCCAACCTGCTCTCTCCTATGTCCTCTTCCATCACCCCTCTCACTTTCCAGTAGGACAGGATGGGTCTCCCTACCCCAGTGTCTGTAGATTCTTTCCCTTCCTCCCTTGTCTCCCACCCCCACCGGAAGGAAAAGCAGGCTGTACATGTGTAATTATGCAGAACATCTCCACAGTGGGCATATTATGAGAGGCTGATTAAATGTCCCTCCTTTCTACCCCACCCCCCAACCCCTTTCTATTCTCTACCCTGTCCCTTTACAGAAGTGTGCACTTCCAGTAGCCCTCCTCCCCAACCCTGCCCTCCCCTCCGTCATCCCACCTCTCATCCCCATTCCCCCTACTCTCCTGTTCAGCAAGATGCCAAGTTTAGAGTTTGTCATTCCTCCCCTAAGCCAAATTCAATTGAGAGTAAGGTTGACCCTTTCCCTTTTGCCTTCCTATTCTTCCCCTTCACTGTAGCCTGGGCCTTTCCTTCTTACCATCCTCATCTTATTCATTTTCTAAGGTCTAGATGAACCCCCACCTCCACCCACATCTTCTCCCCAGAGGAACAGGCACTTCCTGTGTGAACTTATCTTGTATCTCCCAGAACACCTAAGTGGCTAATGAATGCCTACTGAACTGGGGTTCCCTTCAGGAATATAAGGATGTAGCACTTAGCTTCTAAGTATATAATGTATAACCATATAAAAAGTGTCTAACAACCAAATGATGAGCATTTACTAAGCACCTACTATGTGCCGGTCACTGGGGACACCGAGACAAAAATGGAACAGCCTTGAGGGAATTGGCATTCTAGTGAGAGTTTACACACTGAAAACGAGACATTCCAGGCAGTTTTGGAAGGGATGGTAGAAGCAGCTGGGGGCTCAGGAAAGGCTTCATGTAGAGGTAGGAGGTAAGCTTGACCTGAGTCCTGAAGGCCACAGGGCAACCGCAGGAGAAGAGGAGTTAATGGAAAGTACTGGATGGCCAACACAAAGGCGAGGGCGGGGGTTGGGGGACCCTGTGACTTGGCTGCTTGGTTGACTTGCAGAATAGGGGCTGGGGACAGAGCACCAAATACTGCCTGCCCTTGAGGCACTAAAGAAGAACCAAGTAGAGTTCTCAAGTTAAGAATTCTCAAGACTGAGTTCTTATGCCCTGCATAAGGCAGGATTAGTTCACCAGAAATTATGGTCAACCAGTCCCCCAAATAAAAAGAGGTACTGTAACAAGTGGCTGCAGAAAATAGCTTCATTGTAGTAATGACTGCCAGTTATACATGGCTTTGAAGTTCGCCCAATGCTTTACAAAAGTTATCTCGTAACAAAGTCCCTAGAAACACTGCTCTGGATAAAAGCACATCCTGGTTAGAGGGAGCTGGAGCCAAGGCTGCCTAGGATAACAAATCCCGCTCCAGTGCACCCCTGACGCTAACGGCAGAAAGGCCCCGGGGATCAGCCTTGCCAACTAAAGCGAGCCTTCTCTGAGGAGGAGCTCATCACAAGCGAATGGGCATCATTCACTAGTGGAAGGTCTCGTCACTGTCCGAGAGGATGCTTCACAGCCATCTCTGCTGCCAGCCACACAGGTCATAGGAAGGCATGCTGGCTGCCATGGGACTATAGAAGGACAAACTTTCACCAAAGTACAAATCATTGAAGAAATTGGAAAACATGGTCCTTGATAGCAGCTTCACTATCTGCTCAAGTCTAATCAAAACTAACCAAAGCCAAATAAAAAAATTCAAAGTCTAGAAGAACCTGTCCTTGTCCTTGGGCAAGGTCAGAGGTCTGGGGCCTCAGTTCCCTCATTTGTAAAATAAAAGCTAAGACCAGGTGACCTTTAAGGTCCCTTCCCAGATTCAAATCTGTGACTCCAGGACCCTACAGGTGAAGACATTCAGCAGGCAGCTGGAAATACCCGTCTAGCATGTGGGAGAGACATGAAGGAGGACATAAACGTTTATAAAGCTCCTACTATGTGCCGGGCTAAGTGCTGCAGACATTATCTCAGCCGTTCATCACACGGCCTGGCGAGGCAGGGGCTAGAATGGTTTCCATTTTACAGATGAGGAAACTGAGGCAAACAGCAAGACTATAGACACATAAGAGTAGACAGTCATCTTCACAAAAGCGATAGATGAAGAAGAGAGGGAATGGATAACGGTCACGGGATGATCACAGAATCTGAAAGCTGAAAGGGACCTACTAAGGAGCCTTCCAGCCCGGCTCATACACAAAAGGAATTGCCACCCTAACACATCCTACGAGGAGTAAAAAGCAAGAGAGAAGAGAGAACTCTACAGAACATGTGTGTTTTAGCAGAGACCAGTGATTCAGTAAGGTCACTACCACGCCATCCATCTTGTTATCTTTACGCATCCCAGTCTAGGGGGCTCATATAGTAGATGTGAGTTTGGTGGATGGGAATTCCATGGTGCAAAATGGTGGGAAAAGATAACCAATGCTTATTGAGTATAAGGCCCCCGCATTGGCTACTGAAAAGAAGACAAGGTCCCTGTCTTAATGGAACTCAAAATCTAAAAAATACTACACACAATACACAGAAGATTACAGGGAAGCTGTAAATAACACAGCTATTCTGTTGCAAAGTCACCCTGATCCCAGAATCACCTGGATCACTAGTTATTTTCTCAACTTATGAAATTGTTAGGAGTGGGCAAGGATTTCCTGCATTTACTCATATTGACAATCTACAACCAAACAGGCACTGCTTGAGTCATTAATAAAATATTTCTCGATTTCATCACCAAGGCCAGGGGGGTTGGAGTTCAAGGAGAAGTATGATATAGTGGAAACAGCCAGAAGTCCTGGGGTTCAGTCCTGGCTCTGACAGTAGCTGCGTGACCTTGAACACAGTTTCTCCATGTGTTAAATGAGGGGACGAGGTTCCTTTCAGCTTTAATGTTATCCTGCAGTTCTACTTGGTAAAGGTAGGTGGAGATAGACTCCATCTCCAACAAGGGGCCTATCTCACCAGTCCAGTCCAGTGACCACTTTCCAAAGACCCCCAGAGCTTTGGTTCAACAGGATCCTAGAGCAGAGTAGGTTATTAAAAGTGGTTAGGTCAATGGTATAATCATCCCGTCCCTGAAGACCACTCAGTCCAATGCCCTCCTTTCCAAATCCTAGCTAGAGGAAATGATAGAAATCCGTAGTGAGTATCCTCCAACACTCTGGCCTGCATTCTCTTCTCTTCTCCCTCTATACAGTTCTTGCTTGAAGTAAATTTGCAATATGTAAATCTGACTTTATGTAAAGAATTCTTAAAGAAATATGCAGTCCAAAAAAACACCAATTTCAACTTTACTGTGCAGTACTGTGTGCTCTGTTCCTGCCCCTAGAGTCTGCACTCTGCAGCATCTCGCTACCCCACTAAGAAAACCTAAAAGAAAAAGACCACCAGCGTCCAAGTGAAAACAGAAGAATGGACATGCGTAGAGATGACCATCACCACTGGACTGGGGGCTTGGCTTGAAACTGGTAGCACAAAGAGAGGAGACCTTAGCTTTGCTCTGCATACCTGTCCAGCCCCAACTTCTTTCTATCAGCCTTCGTGGATCATGTGTCTGTCATCCATACTCTAGGGTCTATGTCTGTGTCCAGCCCCTACATGTTTATCCCTCCTTCCCTCTTCTCCTTCCCGGTTCTGAGCAGGCCCCCACGTGGCCCTCTTCTTGCCTGCTTCCTTCCTTTCCCCAAGACAGAAGGCAAATTTGTAATATGTCAAAACGGAGGTCTGAAGAATGTGTTGCTGTCAGAACTATTTTGCTTAATCTAGTCAGCTCTGAGGGCTTCATGTCCATTTATATGCAAATGATCTATCGGTGCAGCCCTGACTTCCAGTCTCCCACCTCCAACTGCTCATAGAACATCTCTGAATAGATGTCCCCCACTTCCTAAACATATCCATAGCTGAACCTGGTATTTGCCCATCACAAGCCCCTGCCCTCATCCTAATTTTCCTATTACTGTCAAGAGTTCCAGCATCTTCCCAGTTACCTAGTCTCAAAACCTAAGTGTGGACCATAACTTTACCCTCATCCCCTTCTTCCTATATTCCGTTTGTTGCTAAGTCATGTCAATTCAACCTCCATAACATGGCTCCAATATGCCATGCCCTTCTCTCATGACACTGACCCCAGTGCAGATCTTTATCACCTCACTCCAGGACTACAGCAATAGCTGCTGATGGGTCTGCATGCCTTAAGGCTGTCTCCTTCCACTCCTCTCAGGGGTGAAACTGATCTCTCAAAGATTCAGGTCTGATCATGTCTCCACCCCTTCAATCAACTCCAATGGCTCCCTGTTGCCTCTGGAGCCATTATAATACCCTATTTGGCATTTAAAACCTTTCACAACCTAGCCACTTCCTACCTTTCCAGCCTCCACATACCTTACACAGCTCCCTTCCCTACTATGCATTTGTGATCCAGTGATACTGGCCTCCCTATTGTTTCTTACACAAAACACTTCACCTCCCACCACTGGGCATTTTCTCTGACTATCCCCCATACCTGGAACTCTCTCCCTCCTGGCTCCCTTCAAGGCCCAAACCAAGTCTCACCTTCCACAGGAAGACCTTCTCAATCCCCTTTATCTCTACTGCCTTTCCTCTACAGATTACCTCCAACTGATCCCGACCAAGGCTTTTTTGTACTGCTGTTTGCAGCTGAGCCCTTTGAACTCGGAGAGCATTTTTTTTTTTTGCTTTTCTTCCTAACCCCAAGAGCTTAGCACAAGGCTCTGCACACAGAAGACCCTCAATGGGTGCTTACTGAGGAATACTTAACCCTACCATATCCTGGGAGCTGGCTACAAACGGGGATATCCTTCCTGCCCCTCTCCCCTTTCCTCCCCTCCCCCTTCAGGCATTGCCCATCGATCTCAGGGACCACGGCAGAAATGAGGCAATGGAGGGCCCGGGGGAGGAGTCGAGGTGGCAGGCCCAAGGTCACGGGGGTCAAAGGGAAGCGCCAGGACCTGACCCCTGGTCCTCCCTCCAGCTTGAAATCCCGTTTTCTACTCCCTCTCCACAGAATGCCAGCAGAGGGTCCCACGGGCCCCCACGTGGTGGTGTGGCAGGGGCCCACGGCCGGGGACGGGTCTGGCTTCCAGTGCCCCCGAGGAAGAGGTCCCACACAGGGAAAAGCCCCAGCTTCCCCAGCCTCAGTTTCCCCACGAAGCACAAGTGGAAGGAGGAGGGGCTCGCGTTTCCAGGCCCGCGAGACCGAGAATGGGAGAAGTGATCCTGGGGTGACCCACTCACGCGAGTGCTCGAGCTCGCGCGCCGCTTTGGCGGCGCGCTCCAGGCCCGTGGGGTCGAAGTTGCTCCATTTGTCCTTGGGCGTGGGTCGGTCCCCGCCGCCTCCCGCCCTGTCTCCGCCGCTGTCCCCTCCTATTGTGGGCGGGAGGGGCAGCACGGGCCCTGGACTGTCGCCCTTGGGACCCTTGTTGACACCAAAGAGCCACGACATGGTGGGCCGTCCCCCGAGCCCCCCACCCGAGACCGCCGAGCCGAGGAACCTCTACACGAGGAGCTAGCCTTCACGCGGCGCCCAGGGCGCAAGCGCAGGAAAAGGAACCCGCCCCTTTGGGGGCGGGCTCTAGTAGAGCGCGTGCCCTGAACCTCACGTTCAGAGACGTTCCACCTTCGGATTGGCTGAGGGGCCGCATGACTCCTCCCTCGCGTACAGCTCCACCTCCGTCGCCGGCGAGCAAGGCTCGGGTCTCCAGCAGCTCATTGGCTGCGAGCGACTCCGGGGGAAAGGTGGTCGGGGAGGTGCCGAGCGGGGTCGCTGAAGTCTCCGGCAACGGAGGCCGAGAGGGAATGCTCAAGGGCGTGACGGCCGGAAAGAGGACTGGTGCCCTTGTCATCACTTCCGTCTAGCAACGGAGAGCGGTGCCCCGTTGCTAGGGGACTCCAGGCAGTGTTCAGACCATGGCGGCAGCGAAGAAGCAGGTCCCCAGGGAGCCCTTGAGCTTCGTGCTGCGCGGGCACCGGGCTCCTCTCCGGTGAGTGCGAGCGGCAGGAAGAACGGAGACCGCCCGAGCTGGGCGAGTACTTAGAGATCCCTGAGCCCCATTTGCATCACTTCCCTCATTGTACCGAAGGGGAAACTGAGGCCCACGGGGTGGAATCAGAGTATTCAGAGTCACCCAGAGAATCAGGGTCTGGAGCGCTAGCACCCGAGGGCCCCGGGGCAGGTTTCCTGTAAGAGGTGGACCCCAAGCTGAGCCTGCATTCATTCGTTCATTCATTCATGCACTGATTCAACAAATATTTATTATTAAATGCCTAAGGTATGCAGTAGCTGTGCTAGTTTCTAGGAGTACAAAGACAAAACTGAAATAGTCCCTTCCCTCAAGGGGCTTATATTCTTCTGGGGAGAATACAGTTAGACAATTTTTAGTGCCTACTGTGTGCTATGTGCTAAGTCCTGAGGATACAAAGAAAGGCAAAAACTGCCCCTCCCCCTCCACTCTCACACAAATGGAGAGATGCATTTAAGTAACTATGTATATACAAGAGAGCTTTACAAATCCAAAATAGATACCAAATAATTTCAGTGGGGAAGAGGGAGATACTAGTAGCATCTGGAGATTCCCCACCCCTGATTCTGGAGGAATGCTTAAAGGCTAAGGATGTGAATTTACTTAACCTGGAAAGAAACCAGGAATTCTAAGAGGAAGAGTGGAGAGGGGAGGGGAGGGCATACTAAGCATAGGGAGGAGCCCCAGCAAAGGTATTTGCCAATTGCAAAGAGAGTAGTTTGTCTGGAACATATGGGAAATGAAGTTGAGTAATATTCAGTGTCTGGAAAAGTAGGCTGAAGGGACACTGTGAGAGACTTTAAATCTCAAGCTGAGGAGTTTGTATTGTATCCTAAAAAAATTTGGGAAATCACCAAAGATTCTTGAGTAGCAGAAGTAACATGATCAGCATTGATTTAGGGAGATTTTTTTTTTTTGGTCAGTTATGGGCAGGATGGATTGGAAAAGAGAAAGATTGTTAGACAGGAGTCCAATTAGGAGTCATAAGAAAAGTTTATTGGATTGTTGGATTGGGATGAGCCAAGTAAGAGATGATTTAAACCTGGTTGAGGTTTGTGGCTGGGTGAGTAGAGAAAAGGAGAGAGATACTATATATATATTGTGGAGGTGGAATTGACACCGTTTTTGGTAAATGATTAGATCTTGATTGGGGGGGAAGGGAAAGGGAAGGTAAGGAAAAGGAAAGGATGAGTTGAAGTTGATACCAAAAAGTTTGAAAGAACTGTGGGTCTCAAAGGGAAGATAATGAGTTCCATTTTGAATGGGTCAAATTTGAAATGTCCATGGGACATCCATATAGAGATACCCAAGCAGGCAGTGGCTGATGGGGGACTGGAGTTCAGGAGAGTGATGAGGGCTTGATAGATAGACCTGGGAATCTTCCTCCTCATAGCCATTGTATAAAATCTCTTGTCTCCTCCAAAACAAATCTCAAATAATGCCTCTTACCTGAGACCTTTCTTGGACCACTCTTCCCATCCTGCCTCCCCGCAGTAGTCTGTCCTCGTGAATACTGCCTTGGCTTTCTTTTATGGACTTTTATGTATCCATGTTGTCTCTCCCTGATAGAATGTAAACTACTTGAGACGTGGATTGTTTCATTTAGGGGCTTGTATCCTTATTGCCTAGCATGGTGCCTGATATGTAGGACTGGACCTGTGATGTTTTTGGAGTAGAAAACTCAGTAAGCAAACACCCTGTACCAATTCAGATTTGCATCTCCTCTACCACTTAGATTCTTGGAGTCACCTGGGGGTACTGCAAGATTATGAAATATGCACAGAGTCCCACAGCTATAATGTGGCATCAGAACTTGAACCCAGCACTGAAGATAGCTCTTTATCAGCCCATCCAAAAGGGCTGTGTAACTTAATAAATACCTAGGGGTTGCTAGGGGGCGCCATAGTGCATAGGCTGCCAGGCCTGGAATCAGGACTCATCTTCATGAATTCAGATCTGGCCTCAGACACTTTTTGGCTCTGTGCCCCTGGACAAGTCACTTGACCCTGTTTGCCTCAGTTTCCTCATCTGTAAAATGATCTGAAGAAGGAAATGGCAAGCTGCTCCAATCTCTCTGCCAAGAAAACCCCAAATGAGGACACATAGAGTAGAACATAACTGAAAATGACTGGGCATCAACAAGAAAAAAACAAACCCAGCCCCACAACAACAATGTTATTGATTGATTTATTGGGGCATTAGAAAAATAATTGAACCTGGAGGAGTTGGTGAGATCACTAAGGGAGAAGGTATCGAGATAAAAGAGAAGGCCCAGGACAGGGAACCCTAGAACAAGTAGGAGGACCAAGAGAGAGAATTGTCAAACCAAACCAAACCCAGGTGGAGGAGGACGTTTAGGTAGGAGGAAGGGGTGGTCAGCAGTGTCTGCTGCTGTGGGGAGGTCAAGATGAGGACTAAGAAAATGCCATCTAGTGTAGCAATTAAGAGACCATTGAGGGGGCGGCTAGGTGGTGCAGTGAATAGAGCACTGGCCCTGGAGTCAGGAGGACCTGAGTTCAAATCCAGCCTCAGACACTTGACATACAAACTAGCCGTGTGACCTTGGGCAAGTCACTTAACCCCAACTGCCCTCCAAAAAAAAAAAGCAAAAAAAAAAAAAAAGACCATTGAGAACCACAGAGAGAATAGTTTCAGTTAAATAGGATGGCCAGAAGCAAGATTTCCAGGGATTGAGAAGTAAATAGAAAGAGAGCAATTGGAATCAAGAAGTTTAGAAGAGTATGAAAGAAAAGAAAGAAATAGGCCCATTGCTTGAGGAGGCACTCAACTTAAGGTTTTTTTAAAGATAAGTGAGATGTGGACATGTTTGTAGAAAGCAGGGAAGGAGACCAAAACTGGGGAGAAATGGAAGATTCATGTGGGCTAGGTTCTGATCAAAGGGACAAGCTCCAAGAGGAGGCTGGAGGTGATAGGGTCAAGGACAGAGGCTGAGGGGGTTGGCTTTGGCTAAAAGGATGACCTTTTCACCAGCAAAATGGAGGATACTCTACAGAGTTTTGGGGTGTAGGTATAGAGTAGAAAAGAAACTAGACCTGAGACCCTCAGTTGAGAGAAGAAGAAGGGGCTAAAGAAGCCATTTGGGACAGCTATTTTTGGTAAGTGTGAGAGTCAGTTACTATGTTTCTGAGGCCACACCTTAACCCTAATACTTATGTGGCTTAGAGCAATCTCCTCCAAATGTCCACGCATACATTGACAGGTAAAATATCTCAGGGCCTTAGGCAGACTTTCTTACCCTTTCCTTCTTCCCCACAACCAGTGGTTCTCAGCCTGCTTAATGCTGCCGCCCTTTAATGCTCCTATGTGGGCGTATCTGCGTGTGGGCGGGCCCACTAGAGGAGCCGTGTCTCTCGGTTCCCAAGCCCATCTGAAATATGTGTTTTCTGACCCCCAAAGGGGTCGTGACCCACACGTTGAGAACTGCTGCAAAAACAAATAAGAATGCTTTTATTCCCCACTTTTTGCAAACGTTCCCTCAGAATAACCCTGTTCACGAGAGCGGAAAGAGTGGGTTGGGGTTATGAGCTTGGTGTGAGATGGTTTTTGGTCTGGGAGAAAGACTTACACATTTGACTCCAGACCTCGTACTTCTCATTATTACTTGAGGAAACTGCCTGAACAGCCTTCCTTTGGAAGGAAGGTTCTTTCAGACAGGCAGAGAGCTTGGCTTTCCTTTAGGATGCCAACAAAAATGCAACATTGTCACCCACCTAGCTTTTTGCCTTGACACCAGAGGGTGAGAGAACAGTCTGTTGAGAGGGGGACTGAGTGTACCAGTATGAGAATCAGGGGTAGCCAGGGTGGGAAGAGGCCAGTTAAAGTTACCAAGAACTCTTTCAGGTGTTTTTCAGTAACCTGTGACTGTCCATGACCCCATTTGGACCCCATTTCTCAGCAGAGATACTAGAGTGGTTCACCATTTCCTTCTCCAGTTCATTTTACAGATGAGGAAACTGAGACAAACAGGGTAAAGTGACTTGTCTAGGGTCACACAGCTATTAAGTGTCTAGGCCAGATTTGATCTCAGGAAGATGAGTCTTCCTGCTCCCAGCCTGGTGCTCTATCCACTGTGCCACCTATAACCCTTAGGGTACCTTGTAAGAATGTTTCTTCTCTGGAAGAAGCTGTAGGAGTGTCAGCTAGGAGAAGCGGGTGAACCAAAAGAAGAGAAATGGGAACAGGACTAGAAGCAAAGAACTCCAGGCAGGGGCTTACAGAACGGAGGATTTCCCCAGTGGCTACCAGTGAGGCTGTCCCCATGGCACTAAGTAGGCCCGTGATAGAACTTTCTTAGTTAATCTACTGTCTCTTGCTCATCCGTGAAGACACCTAGGTTGTTATCCACTCAATTAAAACAAAACAGAAATTTGAATGGGGATAATTTTAAGCCTGAGCATAAGAGGGATGCCAAGAGAAAGAACAAAAAGGAGGAAATGCTTGACATTCTAAGATAATTACTTTTGTGTGTATTGTGTTTTTATGAAGAGAGAAAAGAAATGAATTTCTCAGTAATACTCAGAAAACTGCCCTTGGCCAGCATCGTAACTCTCATGAATTAGCCAAGAACCAGGCATCTTCAGGCAATCTGGAAAACACTTCATGGACGCAAGAGGAAGAAATGGGTAAGGATGTGTGAACCCAGGCATCACCAGGTTACATGGAAGGAGCCAAATCTTTATCTCTAAAATGGAATGTTTGTGAAGGGCTTGCCCACCACAGGCTGTCACTGGGGCAGTATTACGAGTGTAGGTTCTGCTCTGGGAGCCTGCAATCTAATCAGGGGGAGGGCAAAAAAATAAAGATAATGCCAGGAAAGGCGAAGCAAGCGCAAAGGAGTGGTCCCCCAAAAAGGTGCAATTGAAAGAAAGAGGAAAGAAGAAAGAGTGAGAAAAAAAGAGAGAAGGAAAGAAAGGGACAAAGAGAAAGGGAGAAAGAGAGGGAAGGGAAGAGAGAAAAGAGAGGGGGAGGGAAAGAGGAAGAGTGAAAGAAAGGGAGAGAGAAAGAGGAAGAAAGGGAGGGAAAGGAAAGGAGAGAGGGAAGAAAAGGAGGAGGGAGGGACAAAGAAAAGAGGGAAGGAGAGAAAGAAGAAAGAAAAATAAAGGAGAGAGAAGAAAGGGAGGGAGAAAGAAAGGGGAGGGGAGAGAAAAAGGAAGAGAGGGAGGGAAAGGGAGGAGAGAAGGAAGGAAAGGGAGGAGAGAGGGAGGAAGAGAGAGAAAGGGAGAAAGAAAAGAGGGAGAGAAAGAGAGGGAAGGAGAGAAAGAAGAATGAGAGAAAGAGGAAGGAGAAAGAAAGGAGAGAGAAGAGAGAGAGGGACAAAGAAAGGGAGGAAGGAGGAGAGAGCTGGCACCTGGGGGAGGGGGCAGGGGCATCTGAGGTGATCCTCAGGACAAGGCAAAAGGATGGTGTGCAGTGCCCATTCCACAGCTGAGGGGCTTGGGCTGGCTGCCATATGTCTGGGATCAGGCAATAGGTATGAAGGCCTAAGTGGGATGGCTTGCACTCACTTGGTCACCACACACTAGGACTGGGCCCTAGGGTGGGAACTCCAAATATCAACACAGGTGAACTTCCCCAAGGACTGGGGGGCATGGAACCAAATCAGTCTACCATTTAATGAATATATTCCCCCCTTATTTAAAGCCTGAAATAACTTGGTTAAATCTTTAAAATGATAATTTCCTTTAATGCAACTTCATTTCATGTTATCTTAATCTGCTTATTGCAGAATAAAGTGTTTAGGTTTTTGCTTTCAGAGTCATAACCAAAACCAGAACTAAGCCTGCTCAGGCCACCCTCTGATACACAGTAAAGTTCCGCCTTTTTTCCTGCCCAATATGACATGATTGCACCGACTAGGTTGCAGAAGTGGGGGACACCTGTTTGGAGACGTCCACATATCTCCACTTGAAAAGTGCCCTAGGAGTCCTTGCTCCTCTACTGGGCCAGCCACAGTTACTAGGAAAGCCTGGCAATCTGGGTGGCGATGACAGAGGGTCCCGTCACAAGTCTGGTAACTGAATAATGCAGAATCCTGTGATTTGCAAGATTTTATATTGTATCTTTCTCTCTTCAATTGTGCAGCTGGTTTGTCTTCTCAGAAGGACAGTCCCACGATTGATGACCTAGAAGAAAGTTTACAGAAGCTGAAGGTCCAAGTGCACCCACACGTAGCCCCCAGCAAGAGTCTTGACTCTGACACTGAAGATATCTCTGGTTCAGATGCCGCTGACCTCTGGAGTCCTGCTCATTCTCAGTGGTCTGAAGATCGATGTACCCCATCTCCCGTGGGGGAGAGGGAAAGCCTGCTGAAGGCACCTGTGGACTGGGAACGGTTTCTGAGGCCCCAGTGCCTGCTCAGACCATTGGGAAATGGCTCCCACTTTAGGACTTTAGGCCTTCCAGGGAGGTCTGCTCCAGGTACCTACAGAGCAGGCCTTCTTGGAAGTAAGGCGTCCATGAGCAGCTGTCTGCCATCTGTGGCCTTGGTGATGGATGGATCCCCTGCACAATCCTTCCCTCCTAAACTAGGGGCACCTCATGTGATTGGTGTGAGGGCTCTACTGCCTCCTAAGATTCCGGTGAGGTCCTGCTCTCCCCAGAGGAGAAGCAGCTCTCCCGGGCTACCCAGAGGCAGGTCTCTTTCTTTCACCCGATCCCATTCTTTCTCCCCTGCTTCCAAAAGGACACGATGGGTCCGCTCTCACTCCCAGTCTCCCAGGCCCATCTGGAGACCCACCTCAGCCAGAGCCAATGCTTGTGCACAGTCCCCACCTCAGCTCATCCGGCCTGGGGGGAGCAGAAAGAAAACGGCTCTGACCAGACCATCTCGATCTCGAACTTGTAAGACTGGGCCCTGGACTGCCCGCCGGGCCTGCCTGCCCCCTGAAACCCAGGAGGAAGAAACCCTGGACCACTCCTGGAGCCCTTACTGCCTTCCTGTGCCTGGCATCTCCTCCCCCCTGGCTCAGGAGATGGGTGAAAGGTAATGATTAGAACAGAGTTCCCCCGTAGGCAGTATCTCTTTGGAGGCTTATAGCAACCTGGAGAGGTAAAGCCCTTCCTGTCACGTTGGTGGGATTTTCCCATAAATGTAGAGCTGACTTCAAACTTAGCCAGGGGTTTGTCTGCGCATCTTTCGGAGAAAGTGTCATTCTCAGGGCAAACTTTCACCAACTTTTTGCTCTATAAGATGACACTTTGTGGAAGAATGGGGGGGGGGGGTAGTTTTAAAAATCTGAAATGAAGGTATCTCTCCTATGCCCCAAGTCATGGTTTCCATCTTTAAGGGGGTCTGTTCCATTGGCCGGTTGTGGCTTTCAAAGAACCAGGGCCTGGGACCACTTGCCTGGGCCGCTTCAGCATCACTGATGAGCTCCTTCCAGCAGCCCCTGATGAGACCGTTACCTCCAAGTTAGTAACTGCATCAACAATCCACAAATTCTTGTTTGAGGAATGTGCTTTGTTTGAGGAGAGGTGGTTTGAATAATATTTTTCAATTACATGTAAAAACAACTTTTAATGTTTTTTTTTAAACTTTTGAGTTCCAAATCCCTCCCTGAGACAGGAAATGATTTGGTATAGGCTATACATGTAGTCATGAGGAACGTGGGTTTGTGGTTATTTGGGTGTTTGTGAGAAATGGCTATTGTGTTAAGAAAAAAAAGCATAAGAATCCTTTCTTTAAAAAAAAAGCACACGATTTAAAATGCTCATTTCTATAATTCGGCAACTACTTGTTGGGTACCTCCTACAGCTCAGTTGCTACAGGGGGTACAGTTCAGGTAGGCACCCATGCCTAAGGCCCGTCACTAACACACCATTTGTTTGACAAGTGACATCTTATCTAATAAAGTCAGATGGGGCAAGGGAAACTTAGCTATGGGGATCCAAAACCAGAAATGGGGTGAAATGAAAGGGGTACCTTGACAGCTTAGAACCCCAAGTCTGTGCATTGTAGGTTCTTCCAGACCCTCGAAGAAGGGCATGTGCATCAGTCTGTGGGGACCATGGCCCCCATCCAGAAAGCCTTGACACAACTCCGTTTGCAGCGCCTTCGGGCAGAGGAAGAGTGGGTATTGGAGCTGAAGAGGCAGCAAGAATTGGAACGGACCCGAGGCCCCAGGTCCAAGTGGTAGGTGCTAAGACCTCATTTTGGGGCTGCTGTCTTGATCTGGAAGGGATGCTCCTGTCTCCCACTAGACCATACCTCTCTGGTAGCACCCAGGCCATTCCTGCATCTACCACAGTGCTCTGGTAGTTGGCTCGTGGTGCAGCTCTGTGACTCCACTTTCCTTGGGAATTCTGTCAGACCTCCACCTGTTTCTCCTACTAGAACTGGTCATTTTCACCCACATTTTTAGAACACCCAGGGTAACTAGCAGATTGCATCTTCATTTTCATGGAGAAGTAAAGGACCCCTGCTGAATCCCCCTTCTTAGGTCTCATCCCAATGTGGAGGGAACTGGAGGTTTTTCAAAGGCTCTGCCAGGAGACCTCCGACTCCAGCAAGTTCTTCCAGGCTGGAGAACCTTGAATTCTAGACTTAGGGACAGCAAGCTGTGGGCCTGCTGTCTGTGAGCCAGCCTGGCAGAACTCAGGAGGCTGTCTTTAGGCTAGTCACACCAGAGACAACTCCTACCAGCAGCATCAGATGCCCTCAGGGATGGCCAAGTCAAATTCTCTGAGTGGTAAATAATAGTTTTTAAAGACCTTGTCATCAATATGAAGACTCCCAGCCCATTCAAGATATTGTGGTGGCCAGTTTTCTGCCTCTGTTCAAGAATGAGGGGCTTTGGTGGCTCTTTGGCCTGCCTAGAATTCATGCCAATGTAAGGCCAGAAGAAAGATGACAGCTTGTGGCAGCTGTGCTGTGCCGCACTTCCCAGCCCTGCTGTCAGTCTTGTTCTGGACAAAGTTCAGTCCTGAGATTTCTTGAGATACCAGCTGGTTCCATTTCCCATTTCCCCTCCCCAGAGTGGCACCTGTGTTGGGTTAGTCCACAGGTCTGCTTGGCTACTTCCTCTATGCAACCTGGGGGGAGGGGTGCTCTTTGATCTTCCTCTGCTGCCTACCTCTCCACCCCCATCTCCAGGTCACAGGTCTTTCAGTCTCTAAGCCTTCAGTCTGTGAATTGGGCTCTACCTGGTCTCACCTTTGAGTTTCGTCCTTTATGCCCAGTGGCAGGATGCTACTAGGCAACCCTGTTTAACAGGAAAAGCTCCAAGTGCCAGAAAAGCATAGTCTCTGCTTGGGAAGAAAATTACATGGCCCATAAAAAAATGGAGGGACAGCTGAACTAGGAAGATGTAAGCTGCACATGAAGCTCCAAGTTTGACTAAACTAAGGCATTCTGCTCCTGGGGAGAAATGCTGTCTGTATTCCAAGTGGCTTGTTATTACAGATGCATTATGTTCTAGTTTGTTTCCCAGCTGCCCTGTAGCTTCTAAGTCAGACACTGGGGTGTTTGTTCTAGGAGGATTCTGACACTGTTTGTTAGTCTGTTTCTACAGAAACCGTTCATTCCCCAAAGGAGGAAGCCACACATAAAATATCAGCAGCAAGTTGGCCCCTGTTGTGGTCGACCGCACACATGGCTGGTCACACTCCTGACTATACGTGCCATTGGAAACCCAGGGGAGTGCCCAGCCTGCTGGCTGCCCTATGACAACATGGGAACATCTAATCCCCCCCTAATACCTTGAGCGAATACTTTCCTGCCGAGGGTTCAGAGTGAGTGTCTAGAAGACGTATGTGATCCTGCTTCCAGATGCAGGATGGTCTGGGGCAGAGATCAAATTTAATAAACTAACACCCCAGCCTTCCTTAATTCAGCAGATCTTGTGGCCTGGTCCTTTGCTGACTAGACGCATGCCCCAGAGACAGATGCTGTGAGCTCTCAGCCCTGGGCCCCTGGGCAAAGGGGGAGGGGTGCATTCCAAGCACCTGTCATCATCTTCTCATTAGGCCCCCATGCTCTGGACAAAGAATCCAAGGGATACAAGTAATAATGCTGCATAGCAAATTTTGGCAGGCTAGGCAAGCTCATTGTGCTCAGATCTACTCAGTAGAGTCCCTTTTTTATCAATTAAAGCAGTGAGTTTATAGAACTAGACAACTGTTTATAGAACTAGGCAATCCTTCCCTGTCCCCAGTGTCAGGTTTTGAAAGACTGTCTAATGTGGAATGAACAGGTAAGCCATGGATGGACTGCTCCTCACTCTGACTCCACTGCTGTCCCCAGCGTGCCCCTGTGCAGCCCCTCATCCTTGACAGCTTGGGGGTCCCTGCTGAGAGTTTGGCTACCTATGCTCTGTCAGGGCTCTGCAGGCCAGTTCAGCTGTTTCTGATTTTCAGGTACGAGATGAAAAGCTCCCAGTTCCATTATGAAGCCCACAAACATAATGAGTGGCTGAGGAATAGCCAGGACTCACCTGTCCTCTATAACTACAGACAGGAATTGGCTTCCGAGGCCAAGGAGTTTGATGAGTACTCCAAGCCTACCCATCTGGATTCCTTTTTAACCTGGCAGGATCATTAGTAATCAGATTGTAAGGCTAATGAAGCTACAGGCTGAAGCCTTAGAATTCTCCAGGGTTCTCTGGCCTTGTGGAATATGGAGATGGAGGAGACCACTGTCTTCCAGAATGAAGACCCCAAACCCTAAAGAGCCTTCCTTTTAAAGAGGGAGAGGAAGAGACAACTCTGCTCATTGACTAGACAAAGACTGGAAGATCCCACCTTGGAATAGAGAAACTTGAAGCTGAACGGAGACATGAGCTTCTCTCATCCCCACTACTAAAACCAAGCAGAGGAAGGTTGGCTTCCTGTGAAGAGATGTTCATCCATTCGCTCACTTGCTCAAAATGCACTTATTAAATCCCTACCATCACCAACTGCCAAGCAACATACAAAGTTCAGCTAAGACAACCCTTGTTCTCAATTCAATTCCATAAAACAAATACCATGTGGGGCTCTACACACAACATTCAGGGAGCTCCCAGCCTCTTCAAGGGGACGAGATCTGAGTGCCCCAGAGAGTCCAAGGAAGAAGGTTGTTGCCAGCCTGGGCTTGGTGGAGGTGGGGGCTAGGGATCAGGAAGTCTCCCTGGAATTGGGCTTTGAAGAAAGAATTAATATTTAACAAGCAAAGAGGAGAGGAAGGACACTAACCTGCAAAGTGCTGGACAGAAACTACTGATGTTGGTGTTGACCACATTACAAACGTGATTAAATAAAAAGCTCTGGTTGATAGTGTTTGAACATACCCAGTACTTCCCAGTGTTCTGGGGGTTTTTTAAGTGTCTATACTGTGTCTAATTAAATTTGTAGGGGAGGTGTCAGAAGCAAACAGACTGCCCCTGTTATGTGATTTTCCCTCTAACATTTAGACAGCTGAATTATGTTTGTTACTTAAATATATGGTCGGGTCAAATGCTAGGTATTTGGGGGTAAGACTGGGGTTATAGGTTACAGGCAGGACGATTATGTTGGGACTGATTAACAGAATCCCAGCGAATGTTCCTGTCTTTGAGTAGACATCATAAAATATACCTCTTGTTTTTTTTAGTCGAGGAGCGTTTGTGTGATCATTGCCTGGTACCTCAGGACACAGCATTCCCAAGGCGGAGGGGGCAATGCCAAGGGACCAGCTTTCCCCCCTACATGACAGTGTTCTGCACCAGGACCCAACGGACCAGACCAACCCTTTGAGGCTGCAGATTGGGTGGGAAACGAGTCAGAGGTGTTCTGTGGCCAGGAGGTGGCGCTGCAGCCCCAGTCTCTGGTACAGCCTCCTGCTTGATGCTGGTGGCTTTGCAAAGGAGAGTTTTCAATCCTGTTTGCCAAGGGCTGTCACCTGCCGAACTCAGCAACTTTAAGTACATGCTTGATGGTGGCACATGGGAGGTCGCAGCCCATACACTGCTGGGCCCAAAGACACTTGAGTGAAAATCATAGTGAGGGAAAACAGCTGCCTCTGGGTTGTTGTCTCTAAGTGATGCTCTCTGCCCTGAGTGGGAGTGGAGAGACAGACAGACAGAGTTTGGGGCCAGAGGACCACAGGAAGACACTAAGGTTTTTTTTTTAATTGGGGGGGCAATTGGGGTTAAGTGACTTGCCTAAGGTCACACAGCTAGTGTTAAGTGTCTGAGGCTGGATTTGAACTCAGGTCCTCCTGACTCCAGGGCTGGTGCTGTATTCACTGTGCCACCTAGCCACCCCAAACACTAAGGTTTTATACACACACACATACTATACAATCAAACAAACATTTATTAAGTACCTAGTATGTACTAGGTGCTGTGGTTAGCATCGGGTATACAAAAAGAGGCAGAAGACAGTCCCTGTTGTCAGGGAGCTTATAGTCTATTGACATAGACATGCATGTGTGTGTGCGTGCTCTCTCTCACACACACACACACACACACACACACACACACACACAACCTCTTCAAGGAAATGAGATACACACTATTAGGAGAGGAGTGCCCCAGAGAGTCCAAGGAAGAAGGTTGTTGCCAGCCTGGGCTTGGTGGGGGTGGGGGCTTGGGATCGGGAAGTCTCCCTGGAATTGGGCCCTGAAGAAGGAATTAATATTTAATGAGCCAAGAGGGGAGGAAGGACGCTAACCTGCAAAGAGCGGGACAGGAATGCACATATGCGACACAGATTTTTCACCCCTATCTTCAGGCGCAGTATATCTACGTGTGCTAGAATTTTGAGCCAAGACCACAAATATGCCGTCATCAAGTGTAAACTTAAAAGCCACTGAGGCCAGAGAGGTTAGTGTGATTTGGACTGGTAATGTTTTTTTCCAACACTGTCTTAAATCAGACAAAACAAAAAAAGCCCTGATTTGTAGCGTTCGCCAAGAGTCAGATGTTCATATTGAAAATCTAACAATCAGCTAGCAGCACACCCATTACATAATATATATTTGGTTAAATATTATATGATTTTATATATATTACATGTGCGCTCACACATATAGATATATACATCTCTTCCATAGCCACATAGGCTGCCCTCAGGTGATATCTGGCTCATAGAATCATAGATTTTGAGCTAGAAAGGATTCTGGCAATCAGATGAGGTTGTCTATGAAATGAGATGATGGACTGAAAGCCCTTTACAAACTTCAAAGCACACCATCTAAACATTAGCCCTCCGGCTCATCCCTCCAGCTTCACAGCTAAGGAGCTGAGTCCAGAGAGGTTCCTTGTACTGGAGGTGGTTGGAGGTGCTCTGGATCCCACCAGAGGACTAGGCTGGGCTCATTGAAAGGCCCCCTCCCAGTTCATTGCAGCCCCTGACCCTGGAAGGACCTGCAGAAGGCTACATGCTGCTGATTCCACGCTGAGTTCACGCTTTCTGTGCCTGTGACTGGCTTCTCAAAAAGGTGGGAGCTGGGTCGAGGCAGCTCTGCTTTGCCTCTCTCTGGGCCAGGGTGCGGGGAGGGCTCATCTCTTCTTTCAGACTACTCAGCAAACTCTGCAGATGTTCTTTCTGTTTGAATTGTTAGCATGGTTGCCATAGCTCACTCGTGCTTTAGAATTTTGCAAAGTAATTTCCTCCCATCTTCCCATTTTCATTATGAATGCTTGGCTCCCATCATCACGTGGGCAGGAAAGCTGACAGGAGACAAGATTTGCACCTTCTACCTTGTGAATAGGCAGCTTGCTCAGTGTTCTCACGGAACACCATATTTATTCCCCATGGAGCCTTTCAACACAAGAAATCCTTAATATTTGTGGGATTGATTTAAGTTCTGTTTCAGTACTGTGGCCCATGAAGCCTTACCTCCACAGTCCCTAAAATGGGCCAGGTAGCTTCCTTCTGCAAATGCTTTTTTTTCATATATGGCAAAGCTATATAAATCATGAATTAGGGCTGGGAAGAGGCCTGAGCATTTTGAACAATAGAATGAATTAAGATCAAGCTAAAGGATGAATGGTTGGAAGTAGAGAGCGCTGACTTGATAGTGATCATCAGAGATTTGAAGGGTTGCAATTTGATAGCATTGGTCTTGTTTTTCTTGATCCTGGGAACAAAATTAGGAACATAGAATAGATGGATAGATGAATGAAAAAGCATTTACTGAACAATATATGTCAGGCACTGTGCCAAATTCTAGGGATACAAAAAAAACAAAACCCCAAAACAAAGATGGCACCTGCCCTTTAAAGAGCTTCCACCCTAGAAGGGGAGAGGCCATACACACACGGGAGGGAAGAGTGGTGGCCCCAAGGGAAGGGCTTGACACACTCCTTCCCAGGGCAGAGGCAGAGTAGGGAAAAGTGAGGGCCAGGTGAGTGGAATAAAATGGAGGGAATCAGATTTCAGGTTTCAAGGAAGGAACATTTTCATGCCCGGGAGAGTGAGCCAAAGGTGTTTGGGGCTTCCCTGGAGGGGATAGGCTTTGTGTCAATGAAGCCCAGTAGGGAAGTTACTCATTGGCAATGCTGCTGTTGGTTGTGCTAGTTGTGAGGTCATGGGTAAAACTGCTTTCTAAAAATACGCTTTTAATTAAGACACTCCTAGGTAAATTGTTTGGTTAAGAGGGCTTGCCCCAAGTATATGAAAGCAGTTTTTTCATCAGCCCCCCAAAATCAGGTTGTTCAGCCATATAACCATTGCCTCTGGAAAGGGCAGAGCCATCCCTCCCTCTGGCCCCCGCTCTCCATCTCTGGGTAGTCCCAGGATAACTCCTCCCACTCCCCAACCCTCCCCCATATGTGTAGTCTACCCTAGAGTATAAGCTTCTTGAGGGCAGGGACTGTCTCTTCTTGTATTTGTAGCCCAGCACTTGGCATAAAGTGGGTGCTTTGTAAATGCTCCTTATTAATTTGCTTGATGATACGACTGTGAGCTCTATGAGTGCTGGGACCGTAGATTATAATTCATAGATTCTGAGATTTGGAAATGGAGGGAACTTTCAACACCATCAAGTCCAACCCCTCCACTTCATAGAGGAGGAAACTGGGACTGAAAGAGATGAAGAGATTGAGTGTCTGAGGCAGCATTTGAATCCAGGTCTGCTTGACACAAAAGTTCAGGACTCTAACCACTATATCACTTTCCCATTTCTCATATGCATTAGACTTTACAAATCTCTTGCTTCACAACCACTCTCCAAGGTCATTTTTTTTTTCAAATCAACATACATTAAATGTCTTACCATGTGCCAGGCACCAGGCCAAGTGCTGGGTATGCATTTTCTTGAGAAGGAAACTAGCCAGGGTCACCAAGGTTGGTAAGTATCAGAACTCAGGTCTTCTGTGGGACTCCAAGGCCAGTGACCATCCCATACTCCAAGACTGTCTTGTCTAACCTTCAAGACAACTAGAATGAAGAGGGAGAGTCCTGGTTCTGCTCAACCTCTGAGAGTGGAGCTAGGAACCACTGGTGGAAGTGAGGGAAAGGCAGATGTGGGCTGGGTGTCAGCTATTAGAGGTAAACAGAAGAACAAGGGATAGCCCTCCCTCCAGACCATCAAGTAGAGCCTGGTGGACCACTGGCTGAGCATGGTGTCGAGGGGGATTCTGTTGTGGACTCGGAGGCCTTTTCCACGCTCTGACCTTCTATGTAGTGCCCAGCAGTGTGTGACACAAAGCCGTCTTTAATAAGTGGTGAATAGAGTCTGGCCAGTTTCATGAAAACGAACAGAGGAGGGAAGAATTTTGCATTTAGAACTGGCAGGAACATTTTTCAGATGAGGAAGCAGACTGGAAAAGAGGAATTGACCTGCCCAGAATTACATAGGGAGTAGCAAGGAGAGGAGCCAAGATTTGGACAGTTTCTCTTTCAAGCACACCATGCTAACTTCCCTTGATAAAACTGGGGACAAAGGATCTCCTCTCTATCTGCGCCCCCCCCCCCCACTAGCCTGGAAATCGGGCTGCTCTAGCAAAGAGATCTGTTGTTTTGTTTTTTAAATTGCATCATCCATCTGTGACTTTGTACCAAAGACCAAAGGAAAAGAAAAACACTCTGTGTGTAGGCTTAATTTATTGTCATTTAAAAGTCTGTTACATTAATGGGGAAACAAGGAAAAAACAAAGCATTTCAGTTAATTTAGGATAGCCTGTGCAAAAATCAGTAAGTGAACATGACATCCACTTGATCACACAGGGATCTCCCTTTGGACCCCTACTTAGCATGAGCTTGGGAGTTAAAAGAACCCCAGGGCCCACCCCCACAATGGACCACAGAGAGGAACTAATACTAGAAGAGGGTAGTAGAATGCAAGAGGAACCAGCACCCCTTGTAGGGAGGGGCAGAGCAGAACACCAGGAACACAGCCCTCTCCCACTGCCCCCACCCTGGGGCACTTGGACAAAGTGGATTTCCATTATTTTGATTTTTGCTCCACTCTTCCAACTACTCTGGTAGAATGTAAGCTCCTTGAGGGAAGAGACTCGTTCACTTTTTGTTTTGTGCCCCTAGCGTCTGACACAGGACAGATACTTAACATCAGCTGACTCAAACAGAATTTCTCTTCCATCTTGCTTGGCACAGAGGTGACCTGGGGCTCTGGCATGGAGCTCAGGTCAAGTACACACCTATTGATAGAATCTGTCTCTTGTCACCTAAGGTCCGGCTGACCAGCCACAGCAACCCAGGGAAGAATTGTATTTTTTTTTAATTTAAAAATAAAGATGTGTTTTCTGCCTAAAACATGGATCCTCTCCTAGTGCCCTCCCCTGGGATGCTCTTCACCTTGGAGAAAGATCTGAGGCAATCCTTATACCCTTGGGTGTTAGTGACCTCATGGAGACCCCTTTTTGGATATGGGGAAGAAATCTCACTTAAGGAAAGGCTCTGGCCCCTGGCAAGGAAAGGAATGGAAGAAGTCCTAACTGAGGGGAAATCTCACGTTGGGGAAAAACCTTTAGGATTAGAAGAGGGCAAATTTAAGAGGGCAGGGATCATCCCAGTGCCCCTCATCTGCCTACATCTTATACACACAACCAGCCCTGCTCAGCTTCCCCAACCAAGACTTGAGTCACACTCCCCATCCCCCTATCTTCTAGGGAAACCAGGCCTAGGAAAATAGACAAGATCTCAGGCCAATACTTTCCCGTCTCCTCAACTCTTCACTTTGAACAGGTCATCAACAACATATGTGTTAGTACAAGAGAGAAGAGAGTGAGCCTACGGCCCATGGCTGAACCATCAGCATGTCAGCTTTGGACCCAAGTCCTTGAGGACCACTCAAGCTGACCCAACCTGACTGCTGACCCGCTGGACATAGGCACCCTGCAAGGGATGGGAAAGGACTGATGTGGCTCAGAGGAACCAAGTGGCCACAGAGATTCCGTCTTCTCTCCCCAATCTCTTCGGCCCAGTGCTTTCCCCTCTGGTCTGTTTCTGATGGAAAGGCTCAGCTCTCCTGTTATTTGAGACTAAGGGCATCTTGGGGCATGGCTAAGTGGGTCGATACTCAGGAGCTGGTGTGACTGAAAAAAAAAAGACAAAAAATATTGTCCCAAATCCAATTTTAAAAATTCCATTTGAGATACATATATGTATATGATATATATATATATATATATATATATATCAAGACCCTGCAGACCCTTAGCCAGCAAAAAGGAGCCATTTCTAGTCCATAGGCTGGAAGCTGGCCTACCTACCCACAGGCCCTTCTACAGTGCCGAGGCCCCAGATCTCTCCCCTTTGGCCAGGTCTCTCTCTGGACACCTCCACAGGGCATATTCCTTCCCACTGTCCCTTCTGCTTTCCATATGCCTAACTCTTAGCCACCTTTGCCACAATCCCTGTGCTCCCTGACTCCTTCAGCCTTCGGGGACCCCCCCCCCACATTCCCTGTCCTCTATCTATGGAGTCCCAATTCCAAACTCAGGCTTGTGCTATCTGCTGCTGTTTTCTCTACCACTCACCAGGGTGCATTCGAACAGTCTGGCAGCGCCGAGGCCCAGCGTGGCTCTGGTAAATGGGTGTCACACACACATGGTTGGTGGTGCCAGCAGCCAAGCCTGTGAGGATGACGCTGTGGGTCTGTGGTGAGACGCTGAGAAGGGACGGGGCTCCCAGCTGCCGCCGGCACCGTACCTGGTAGCCCTGGACATCGCCCTCCGCTGAATCCCACGAGGCCTTCACAGTGCTAGGGCCCAGGCTCTGGAAGTAGAGGCGCCCAATCTTGGAGGCCACTGGCCCCAGGGCAGAAAGGGGGCTGAGGTCAGCAGAATCCTAAGGGATGGAAAGCCTGGCATAGAAGGGACAGGGACATCGAGGAGTGTCCCATAAATGCAGAAGAGACTTCAAAGGCCATCACATCTGACCCCTTTATTTTAAACATCAGAAAATTCAGGCACAGTGAGATTATGACTGGCTGAGTGTCCCATCTCTATAAAGTGTCTGGGGGCAGGCTTGAAGGAAGGTCTCCCTGACTCTACCTCTGACCCACTGGATGATGACACCTCTTCATTAAGCACTCGTTATGTATAAAAAACTGTATTGGAAAGACAAAACTTAAGATAATATGGACTGAAGCATAGCCCCAAAAGATCCCATTCTCCCCCCCCAATAATCACCCCCAACTTCCCAAGACATGCAGATTGCCAGAGCCAGAAGGGGCCTGAGAGGGCATGAAACTCACCCCTCACCAATATAAAGAATCCACTCTATATCTTCATGTTCTCCTCAGATACCTCTAGTGACAGGGAGCTCACTACCTCCTGATAACAATTCTTTTTAACATCTTTAACCCAGCTCCCAGACTGGGCCACACTGATGACACACAGTTACACTTGGGATAACTAAGATCGGTGGGAGACCGTAAATGGGGACAGAGCGCAAGGTTAGGAGCCCTAAGACTAGGACTTTCAGCCAAGGAAGTTTCAGGAAAGGGCAGCAGGAAGGAAGAACCAAAGAATGATCTTCATCACCTCCTAGAACAAAGGGCTATAGAGGGCTATCAGAAGCAAGGTATGTTTCCCGGGGAAATCATCCTGAGCACATTTCCTGCCCACCTGGACATTTCCCAGACTATAGGTTGGTGAAACAATATGGCGACCTAAGGGACTCTGTAGGGGAAGCCCACCTCTTCTTCTGGCTTCCCTACTCTCTGATCTACTTTTTTTCTTTGGTTTTTTTCCCCCAATAATATTTTGTTTTTTTCCCAATTACATGTAAAGACAAGTTTTAACTTGCATTTTAGAAAAATTTTGAGTTCCAAATTTTCTCCCTCCCTCTCTCCTTCCCTCACCTCCCCCTGGCAAGCAATTGGATATATGACCTCCTCTTTTTAAAGAGGGGCTGGCCTCACGTCACAGAATCTTAATAGTCTAAGAATTTCCCCTCTCAGCTCATGGAATTAATGAGCTTTCTTTGACTCTCAGAGTTGAGGAGGGGGATGGGCATTAAGCCTGATTAATTCTTCCTCCCATCCAGGGTAGCAGTGTGTGCCTGCTCATAGAAACAATCCATAATAAAATTATTATAATAATTATAATCATACATTAATATGATATATAAATAACATCTTTATTACATACTCATAATATAAAATAATTATATATAATTATTATATATTATAAACACAATTATATAAATAAATAATTGTAAAGAAAATAGTGAGTATGCTCCCAACCCCTGGGCACTGGACCACCTTGGCTTCCAGGAGGATGCCTCCCCTCCCCCTCCCCCCCCCCCCCATCCTCTGCTAGACCCTCCTCACCTTCTTGTGTACAGGCCTTAGCCGACAAGGCTTTCTCCCGGCCAGATCGATAGATGGCAACCACGGTGATCAGGTAAGTGGTGTTGGGCGACAGATTGTCCAGCGTGGTGCTGTTCTCAGTGGGGGGCACCTGGATGAGCTGGGCCTCACCCCGAGGCAGGGGTCCATACAGGACCTCATACCGGAGCACATTCACAGGTGTCGGGGCCCAGCTCACGTGAAAGCCGTGAGGCTTTGAGTGGGAGATAAGGATCCGGGCTGGGCTTATCTCTTCTGTAGGGCACAAGAGGTGTGTGTGGGTGTATGGGAAGCCTGAAGCCTCAGACCCTCCCCTTCCCAATCTGGGACTCCCTTCCAGGCCTCCCTTCATTTCTGAGGGAAGAATTCCTTTCCCTGACTCTTAAGTCTTCTGCTCTGGGGGTCTTCATGCTCCCCTCTCTGTTCTTCCTTGGGTAGTGGTATTCTCTCTGCATTACCAGACCCTTCCTCCTCCCTACGTCTTCTGGGATGGGGACAGCTACTTCTATGACCTCCAGCTCTTCTTCTTCCTCCCCAGGAATCTCACCTTCCAGAGTAGTGACTTGGGTAGTCTGTGGGGCCAGGTACTGAAGATTGGACTCAGGTACCAAGACCACCTTGTAGGTGGTACTGGCTTCCAGGCCATCCCAGAACCAGCTGGTCTCATTCCCAAGCAGGTGACGGCTCTGCTTGGCACCAGGGTCAGCACTGGGCGCCACCTCCAACAGGTAGTAGCCAGAGTCACCAGACAGCAGGGGTGGCCATACCAGACGGAAGCTATCAGATGTGACCTCAGTGGCATGAAGCCCCTGGGGCCGCATTGCCTCTGGTCATGCAAGAGAGGAGAGAGAAAGAGAGAGGAAAGATATGGAGGGTCAGGTCTTCCCGGATGGCCCAGATCTCCTTTTCTGGCTGTAGCATTCCCTTCTCCCTGCCCCCTCCTGCGCCCTCTGCCCCCTCATTTACTTCTCTCTCCCCCTCCTGGCGGACCCCCATTAAGGGGATCAGTAACTAAAGACTTCATCATTTTCATCTCCTGTCCCATGGTGACTCTGGGCTGACAAGTTGGATTTGACTCCTTCAGACTGAGACCAGCAGCAACAGAAGGAGTTAATACACTTTGCAAAGCCCGTTTCCTTTTAAGTTTTTAGTGGGCTGAAGGCGGTTTTATCTTACCCTTCCCTCCCTTCCCTGGCTAGTTCACTCAATACAGGCTTAGAGATCCCTCTTCCTGGTAAGGCCCAGCCCTGGGATCTGAGTATATATGACTTGGGAGCCAAATTCTCCTCCTCTTGAGGGCTGTTTCTTCACCTGTAATGGAGATAGCCTTATTCAACCCCTCCATTTTATAGAGGAGGAAGCAGACCCCCAGGAGGTAAACTGCTAGGCCCCAAGTCACAAGGGTATTAAGTGTCAGAGATGGGACTTGAACCCAGGTCCTGTGACTTTGGAGCCTGTGTTCCTTCCACTATACCATGATGCCTCCCCAGTGAGCTGAGCTAGATTGGACCTGGACCTCAGCTCTGTTTTGCCCTAGTAACAGCCCTACCCCTTGGTCTGGCTGGGCCCCAAGAATCTCAGGTGGGGCCCTTGCCCAGAGGATCCAGGCAGACTTGGTAGGCTGGAGTTGGGACATATTCCTCCTCCCTCCTCTAGGGAATGAGAGACTCAGGTTCCCAGCTCCCTCAGTCCTGGTTTGGGTTTTACCACGTGGGCAGTGGGGAGCTATGGAAGGTTTGGGGGCAGAGGATTGCCAAACTTAGATTCTTTGGTTTATTAAGAAAATTAGTCTTACAGGACAGCTCGAAGGACCAGTTAGAGCTGATGCAATAGTTCAGGGGGGAGGTATGGCCTGGGCCAGATGGAGCCCCACCACCCCAAGGCCCTACCACCCTGCAGACAAAGACTTTGACCACCACCTCCTGAAGCAGCAGAAGGAACTCCTCGTCCTCAACCCTGCCACATGGTTTCTCCCAGCCCCGCTGCCACTGTGGGATCCTCCCTGAGATGCATTCTTAAGGAACAGCCCTCTCATCTCCAGCACACGACCCACCTCCTTTCCCCACCGCTCAGAGGCCAATGATTAACCCAGAGAGAGGACATAAGAATCCTCTGGTTCCTGGCATGTTTCTGCAGTCACAGCTGGCCTGGGCTGGGATTGAGCCAGACACTGCTGGCTTAAAGAATTCCAGGGCCCCAGCCCACCTGCTGGGCAGCTCCCCTCCTCAGCCCCAGCCCCTCCCTTGGGGTGGGGGGGGGAGGAGAGGAAGGTACAGATGCCAGCTCCCTAGTGCCTGCCCTCATTACTTCTCTCCTGAGCTATTGCATCAGCCCGAACTGTTCCTCCAAACCACCTCACAAGAGCAATCTTCCTCATCTCCAAAGACTCAGAGAACGGCATTCTGTAGCCCCTAAACCTTCTATACCTCCCCACTGCCCACATAATAAAACCCAAGGTTTTCGACCTGGCATTCAAGGTCCTCCCACAAAGTCTCAATGCCTATTTCATCTCCCTACCCAGAGGCTCTACTGTGAATGGTCAATTTCAGCCAGACCACATTGTTAGGACCCACCCCAGCCTCTGGTCCTTGCTGGATCTGGATGGTTTTCACCCCCCCTTTTCTCCTCATCCTTCTAGGTCCAATTCAGTGTTGTCCAGCCCACCTCTGAGACACCTCTACTCACTTCTCCCTGCTCTGAGCTCAGAGGTGAATCACAAGCGGGTCTCATATCTCCAGTCAAACCAAGTTCCCAAAAGTGGGGACTAGGTCTGTTGCCTCTCCCTTCTCACTTTCCCCAATCTCCAGCCAGAAAAGCCTCGGTGATGGGCTCTGAGGACCCTTTCACCCTGGGAATGATTGGACTCAGGACCCTATAATCCTATGACTTAATGACTTCTGTGGTCCTTTCCAGCTCTAAACCCTCTCCCTCTGCCAGAATCCTTATTCTCAAATAGAATGTAAAGTGCTTGCAGAGCTTCAGCTTAAAGTACTGCATAAAAAGAATCATTCTTGAAAATCTTTCTTCCAGGATACATCTGGTCATACTCTTCCTGAGCTCAACAACCTTCCATGACTCTCTCTTGCCTGCTGAGTAAAGTTCTAACTCCTGAAGACACCACCTAAAGGGTCACCCCCTTTCACATCACTGCCTTCATACACTGTATGCCTCAGCCCAGCTGGCTTATCTGCCCTCTCCTACCCCAGCTGTGCCCTGTGTCTTCTGCTGGGAATGTCTGAACACTCTGGTCCCTAAGCTTGGGATGCCCTCCCTCTCCCTGCTCCCCTGCTGGATTCCTGCCCTATCTCTAAAGCCCAACATGAAGGATGTCTCCCCCAGGAAGCCTTCCCTATTCCCTGCCAGGAACAACCTTCCTCCAAGGGCACCTCATTCAGGACTTTGTTTAAAGCACTAATCCTGAAAGTCACATCTGCTCCCATTGTCTTTCCTTGTTTCTTAAGCTACTCTGTGACTGTGAGCTCTCTGACCATACCCTTATCTAAAGGTCCTGTGCTGCAAAAAAAAGTATACACACATACATGCACCCTCTCATACACACACCCATTTATACACACGTACATACACCCTCTCATACACACACACCCATTTACACACACACATATATACATACATCCACTTATACACATACATTTACACACCCACACACACACCCATACACATACAAACCCCCATACATACATACACATAAGCACATGCACATATCCCCCTCCAACACTGTGCTCAACCTTTACTTCAAAGGCCTGTGGGCCTCATCATGTGGGGTCCTCCCTTTGCCAGTCCAGAGGGTGGAGAACCCACCCCACACCGCTGGGTAAAGCATCTAGAATTGCTATGGTTCCCAGATTTTTTCAACCAGTGACCAGCCTGCTGACGAGGAACCAACAAGCATTTACTACGAGTGCCTAAGACTCTCCAGGTACAACAACACTGGACACCAGAGACAGAAAATAAAACTAAAGCAGTCCCTGACCTCAACACATTTGCATTCTTTCTGGGAGCAACAACAATCTCCCAGGTTAGTATATATAAAATCAATACAAGGTGACGGGGGAGGGGCATTATCAGCTGGGTGGGATCAGGAAAGGTCTCCTGGAGGAGAAAGGGCACAAAGATTCTAGGATGCAGAGGTAAGGAGCAAGTATATGTCAGGCATGAGGGACAGCCTGGGCAAAGGCATGGAGATGGGAGATGACAGATGGCATCTCATTTTTTTGAGAAATATCAAGGTCAGTTTGGTTGGACAGTAGAGTATATGAAGGGGAATAAGGCATAAGGCTGGAAAGGCAGGTTGGGGCCAGGTAGTGAAGGACCCTAAATGCCAAAGAGAGAAGTTTGTTATTTGATCCTAGAGGAAATAGGGAGCCAATGGAGTTTATTAAGCTGGGGAGTGACCTGATTAAACCCGAGACTTTGGAATGCAACTTGGGTGGGCTGGGAGGAGAAGTGAGAGACATGAAGCAGAGAGATGACCAGGCTGCCACTGTAAATAGGGGAAAAGTGATAGTGTTGGGCAGAGGACAAGGGGAGAGGAGAATAAGGGAGAAAAAGAGTGGATTTGCTACCAGGGATGGAGAGGGAATAGTGAATGATGATGGGGTTGCCACCTGCACCATCATCCCTGGGCTTATGCCTGGCACCTCCTCAGCCCCATAGTGAGACATGGGAGGGCAGGATGCCAATAGCTCCCTGACCAGTGCCCCTGCTACCTCTCTCTCACCTCTCTATCAAAGTAACCTTCAGAAAGCACAACAACCATCTTATACACCTGCTCCAAAACCTATTGCCTCTAGGATATAATACAAAGAAGAGCTGAATGTCCTGTGCTATCTGAGTCTAACCTGCCTTGGCAGACTTATTCCACATCTTTCTTTCCATGCACACTACATTCCAGTCGAACTAGCCTATTAGTATTTCATCTCCCACCTCCACACCTTTGCCTGGCTACTCCCTTTGTCTGGAATTCATTTCCTTCCTTACTTCCTGCTTTTTAGAATTTCATCTTCCCTTAATCTACATTTTGGGTGGCATCATTTACTAAAAATCTGTCGATCCCCATACCCCCCCTTGAAAAGTGCCGAGTTTAGAGTCCAAAGAATAGTATTCATTTGAACTCTCTGGGCCTCAGTTTCCTTATCTGTAATTGTCCCAGAAAACTTCCAAAGCTCTCAATCATCCTGCAATTGATCTCCAATTACCTTTATTTATTTAGTGATATAAATACTTATGCATTCCACTGTGTCCCCAGCAGAAACCAAGCTTCTTGATGGCAGGGATTGTACATTTTTGTCTTTCTAGCTCTGGCACCTTGAAAGTAGTAGGTGGGTCAGGTGGCAGAGTAGATAGAGCACAGGAAGGACCTGAGTTCAAATCCTGCCTCAGACACTTAATAGTTGTGTGACCCTGGGCAAGTCACTTAACTCTGCCTCAAAATAAATAAATAGAAATTAAATTTTAAAAATTAGAAAGTAGTAGGCACTTAAAAATGTTTGTATGAATAAAGGGATGCTGTTTTCTCAGTCCCTTCAGGAAGTTCTGCCTGACGTCTAACCTCGGACCCTCACACTTTCTGCCCACAGTTCCCTGGCACCGAGGGCCTACCGAGGATGGAGCCCCGCAGCTCAGGGACGATGATTTGTAGGTCGTCCACATCCACAAAGCGCAGGTGCTTCTCAGCAGGCTGGGAGGCAGCAGCAGAGAGGTCCAAGAAGTTGCCTCGGCCAGTGCTAACAATGAAGACAGTCACCCCCAGGTCCTTGAGCGCCTGCATTGGGGCCAGTGCATCATCGCTAGAGCCTCCATCGGTCACCCACACCAGCACCTTGCGCACGCCAGGACGAGCACCTGCCTTGGTGGTGAACAGTTGCTCCTTGGCCAGGGCCAGGGCCAGTCCTGTGTTGGTGTCCCCCATCAGCTGCTTGGCAGCCCGGATGGCTCCCTGGGCAGCAGCCCCTGAGTGGTGCTGGTCAAAGGGGAACTCGACTGTGGGCTCACTGCCCACGTGCACCATGCTCGTCTGCACAGCCCCTGGGCCCAAGGGCAGTGGCTGGACCAGCTGGCCCACAAACTCCTTCACCCGAGAGAATTCGTAGTAGGAAACACTAGCTGAGCTATCCAGCAAGAAGAGGAGGTCACCCTGGGCAGCTGGGGGCTGTGTGGCAGGGCCTGCCAGAAAAAGGGGAATGGACAAGGGGTCAGCAATGGAGCAACAATAAAACTCATGGCTGGCATGGACAGAGCAGCTTAAGGTTTGCAAAGCTTTATACACACAGGTTATCTCATTGGGTCCTTCCAACAACCTTGTGAAGTAGGGTTACAGGGGAGGCAAAGAGAGAGGGAATGATGGAGAGAAGAGAAGGGGAGAGGTCTGGGAGAGGGAAAGAGAGAAGGAGGAGAGGGTGGAGAGAGAGGGAAAGAGGGAGAGAGGAAGGGAGGGGAGAGGGAAAGAGAAGAGGGGGAAAGAGGAAGGAAGAGAGGGTGAAGAGAGAGGGAAAAAGGGAGAAAGGAGAAGAAGGGAGGTAGGGGAGAAGGAAAGAGAGAAGGAGGGGGAAGGAGGAAGAGAAGGAAAGAAAGAGGGAGAAGGAAGAAGGAGTGAGGAGAGAAAGAAAAAGGGAGTGGGGAAAGAGAAGGAATAGGGGAGGGAGAGGGGAAAGAAGGAGGGAATGGGAAAGAGAGGGAGAACAGAAAGAGGGAGTGGGGGGGAGAGGAGTTGGAAGAGAGAAGAAAGGGAACAGGAGAAAAAGAAAATGTGAGGGGGAGTGAAGGGAGAGAGGGAACACTTGAGAAAGGAAGGAGGGAAGGAACAGGAGAGAGGAGAAAGAAGAGAGGTGGGAGCAAAAAGAAAGAAGGAAAAGGGAGAGAGGATGACAGAGTGGCAGGGGGAGAGAAAGAAGCTGAAGAAGAAATGGTGAGTGGGAGGAGAAGGGGAAGGTGGGGCCCTCCCGGGTGACAAACAGTCTTCTGAGATCTTTCTAGGACTTCAGGGCCCTGGTGTCCCCAGGTAACTGCATTCTGGTGCCATATGTGTGCCTCAGGAAGTCTGTGGGTTGGCCCATGCTGGAAGCTGCGCCAGCCTGAGGGACAGAAGGATTTGGCTGTGATAACTATGTGCCCTTGTGCACTGCCTGGTGCGTACCCCGATACTGTGCCCTTTAGCCCAGTGCCCCCTTTCCTTCCCCTCTAGGTTCTCTTCAAAGCCAGGGAGTCTGCCTAGCCCCTCCTAGTTCAGAAGGGCTTCCATGCTGGGGTTCTTCCTGAGAGGAGGCAGCCACAGGGGCCTTGAGCCCCTACAAGACACTAAGCCTGTGCTCAACCAGCTCTATGTAGCACAAATTTTGGGGGTGCCAGAATAGCCCCTTCCTCCTGCTTTGCTTCACTGGCCCCAGGCCTTCCTTCTTCAACACACCCAGGACTTGGAAGGACTTCAAAGAAGACAGAAGCACCCCTTAGCACGCTGCTCCACTGCCTCATGGTGCAACCAGTGGCCAGGGAAGGCTGTGATTTCTAAAGGGGTCCTTAGCTAGGGCTTGGGCAGGACAAGGTCAGCCTTTCACCTCTCTGGTAGGGCACCCCCCTCTCCACTCCTTTTCTTCCCCCTAAGAAAAGCTGCATTGAAGTAACTGCCGGCTCCCAGGGCCCAGAGGACAATCACTCTTTCTCCTAAAGCTCTAGGCTAGGCTGAGCCTCGAATGCCAGGCAGGCACCGGCAAGAAGGAAACTCCCTACAGGCCGGATCACAGGGAATCAGCTTGACCAAAGCCAGCCAAGCAAAATGGGGGTGGGGGAAGCTGTGAAAGAACAGACCAAGGGGCCTATCTGAGGACTCACTGCCATGGAGGAAGGCCAGGACAGGTTCAGAGAACCTTCAGATATGGTCTCCTACCACAGGGGTAATGGGAAGAGAAATGCAGGAGGGACCCCAAAACTCTGAGAAGAGATATCATCAGCAAATTCTGGAACACCATGCTATCCTTTTGTCTCTGATGTGAGTGGCTCCCCCAAACTGGGTTTGTTTCTCCCCAAATGAACATGGGAGCAGAGGGCTGAAATTCAGGATACCTGGGTTTTAATTCAGGCTTAGTTCCAGATGGACTGCAATCTCTGCCTGAGATCTGCTCCTCAGCAGGCTCCAATTTCCCACTTCTAAATAGGGAGATGGGGCAGGTAGATACAGTGGAGGGGTGGATGGGAGTCAGGAAGATTCATCTTCCAGAGTTCAAATCTGGCCTCAGACACTTACTACCTGGGCAAGTCACTTAACCCTGTTTGCCTCAGTTTCCTCATCTGTAAAAATGAACTAGAGAAGAAAATGGCAAGCCACTTCAGGATCTTGGCCAAGAAAGTCCCAAATGGGGTTACCAAGAGCTGGATGTGGCAACAACAAATATGGGAGCCCTCTGCAATCACAAGCAGCCTAGCAGACAATGTGGGCAGACAATGATCAAACTGGGATAGGAGGCCCTGGGTTCAGATCCTGTCCTTGCTACTTGCTACTGGAATGATCTTTGAGCAAGTCCCTTCTCTCTAGGCCTCGGTTTCCCCATCTGTAAAATGACAGGATTGTACCACATGACTCTAAATCAGTTACCCACACATTCAGGATCCTTCTAGCAGACCCTTCTACTGGGTGTGTGCCCATTCCACAAGTGAGAAAAACAAGGCAGAATAGTTCTCCTCTAGGTCTCCCAGCCTGTTTCCCCTTACCAGTGCTCCCAGCTCCACCTCCAAGACAAGTCTAGCATAGACACACAGCATTCTTGCTATCCTCCCGGGCCCTGGGCCCAGAGGTGCAGGTGGCTCAGGGTGTGGGAGGGGACCCTCCAACCAGCCTCCTCCGCAGCCCCTCCCAGGCTCCTTTCCCTGCCCTGAGGGCCTCTCCGCACCAGGTAGTGAAAAAGCAGACGGCGAGATAAAGAGAGAGAAACAGAAAGAGTCACTTCCAGAAGACGAGCATCAAATTGACCAAGTTAGAACCGAGACAGGTCAGGAAGGGAGCGGTAAGAGAATCTCAAGAGAGTTTCCGAGACTAAGAGAAGGAGAAAGCCAGGCAGTGTCTCTGGGAGAGATGACAGCACACCCTCTGTTCGGGTCAGAGGATGGATGACCCCAGCTAGGCTGCGGAACTCTACTGGGTTATGGTTTCCTGTGATTGTCCCTTCCTGAGCCCGAAGGCAGCAGGGACAGTGAAGCCCACAGCCGGCCTGGAGTGAAGGAAGACCTTCACATCTGGAGACCTCTCTCGGGATGGGGAGAATGTCTAACCGTCCAGTCCCGAATCTGAGAGAGGCCATTCTGGTGACGGAGGCCAGGGAGACCCGGGTGAACTGACTCCCGGTTGATATCCCGGGGATACCCAATGTGCCCCCAGCCTTGGGGGGCAGGAAGTAACTCCTGCAGGACACTGAGGAAGGAGGCACAGAAGGGGCTTTCCCGCGCCCCATCCACACCCTCATCTGCCCTCACTCGGAATGGTGCCCACCCCAAGACTTTTCCGCCAGGCTGCCCCGGCCCCACTGCACCCCTCCACCCAGTCCCAGGCGCACATACTCACCTGGCTCAGGTATGCTCTGCCCCAAAGCCAGCCGCAGGCAGAGGAGGCCCAGGGCCGCCCAGACAATCATAGCGGCCGCCGCCGCCTGAAGTCTCTACTCCGAATCTCCGCGGGCTCAGGACTTGAGCAAGGGAGCAGAGGGGCGGGGGCCGCGCATAGCAGGGCCCCCCAGCTCTTGCCCTGCCCTCAAGTCCCTGGCGCTGGCGCTGCTGCTGCTGCTACTGCTGCTGGGGCTGGGTCCTGGGTAGCCCGAGTAATCGTGATCCTCCTCCGCCTCCTCCTTCTCCTCGCCTAGCTCCTCTCCTCTCCCCACTCCAGCCGCCTCCTCGCCTCCTTGGCTCAGTCTCGCAGCTTGGAGGTGGCGGTGGGAGGTGGAGGGAGAAGGGGGCGGGGCGGCAGCCACTTTAGGAGACAAGGCTCACTACCCGCCCCTCCTCCCTCCCTCTCCAGTCCCTCCCGGCCCCTCCCAGCTGTGCTTCCCTTGCCCACGAGCAGACTGACGGACGCACCGACCCTGATACACTCAGCCGAGCGTACACAGCACCTCTCTCCGAGGTGTGGGTGTGATTCAGGAAGCGTAGCCCCCTCCTCCGCCCCAGGGATCTCCTCATGGGTCCCGCCCCCTCCCCACGGGCCCCCTTTGGCTCTGAGGGACTTTGGGCCAGCCAAAAACAGGAGCTCGGAGCGGGAAATACCCTGGAAAGGGCTGGGTCCAGGCTCAGCCACTGGACCACATGCTCCTCTCCTCCCCCGGGGCTGCTAAATTCCTGGGCCGGGCTACTGCGGGTTCTCGCCTGGGCTCCTGCCCCTGTCTTGCAGCTGTCTGGAGAGTGAAGGGCCATGCAGTGGCAGATGTCCCACCCACCCACCCATCCATCCATCCATCCATCCATCCATCCATCCATCCACCCATCCCTCTCTCCCTCCCTCCCTCCTTCCCCTCAGGGCCCTAGGGACGCTTCCCTCTAACTCTCTGCTCCAGGCATTCTGAGCTGGAGATTCCCTGTAGAGAAGAGAAGCGCTGGGCTACAGGGCAGGGCACGGCACCCAACAGGAAGGACTGATCCCCGGGGGGATTCTCCAAGTCTGGAGCCCTTACAAGGCAACGGGGCAAAGGTCCCTGGAGGAGTTGGAGCAGCTTGGGAGTCTGTCGTTGAGAGCTCCCTTTCTCTGCTCCCAGGGCTGGAAATAGTTCATTTCATCCATTAAATTTTTTTTTAAACATTACCTTTACTTCTCAATATATCCCTTTCTTCTCCACCACCCAGAGAGTCACCCCTTGTAACACATTTTTTTTTAAGAAAGGAAAAAGTTCAACAACACTAGCTAAGGCATCAACTGAATTAAACAGTATATACAGTATTCCAGACCCATAGTTCCCCACTTCGGCAAAGAAGGGCAGGAGAGGCATTATTCTAATAGTTCATTTCTATAATAATTTCTGTTTCTATGGCACTATAACCCTTCAAGTTGGGCAGTTATATTATTATCCCCATTTTACAGGTGAGGAGGCTGAGGCTCAGATACAGAAAGTGGTTGTTCAGGAGGCAGGATTCTAACTAGTGCTCCCTCCTTCCAGTCCAACCTCAGGCTGCTCTCCTCATCCTGCCTTCCAGCCCCAGCAGCTCTCTGTGAGGGGGGCAGCATGTTTGGGGATTTTTCTGGGTGTGGGGGACATGGTTTACCTTTTATTTTGTATCCCCAGTCATTAACACCTGGCACATAATAAATAATTAATGCTTGTTAATTGATTGCTAGAGATTCATTACCCTCATTCTACAGATGAGGAATCTGCTCTGACAGCTAGATAGTTCAGTGGATAGAGCACCAAGCTTGGAGTCAGAAAGACTCAAGTTCAAACTCTGCCTTAGACACTTTCTAACCATGGGACCCTGGGCAAGTCACTTCACCCTGTTTGTCTCAGTTCCTAATCTAGATGAACTGGAGAAGGGAATGGCAAAGTACTTAAGCATCTCTGCCAAGAAAACCCCAAATAGGGTCACAAAGAGTCAGACATGACTGAGCAACAACAAAAACCTCCCCTGAAGTTTGCTCTGATGCCTCTTCCTAGAGTCAAGATTAGCCTAGCACTTGGCGATTAGTGAAGTGCCCTGCACATAGTAGGTGCTTAATAATTGTTTATTAATTGATTGAAAGCTATACTATATACAGAGCCTATATCAGATTACACTCTGTCTTGGGGTGGGAGGGAGGGGGAGAAAATTTGGAACTCAAAATTTTATGGGAGTAAAAGTTAAAAACTTAAAAAAATACATTAAAAAATAAAACTATATTAGCAGAATATAAGTTCTGGGCAATGCTACCAAGCTTGAACAACTTTTAGTACAATCCTGGCTACTGGTCAGTTCTCTGACACCTTCCTGTCCCCTTCTCTCGGATGCTAGTACTCCCCCCAAAATTTAACTAGCATTTACTTTGTGCGTATGTATGTATATGTATATATGTATGTACATGTGTGCATATATCTAAATACGTTTTCTAGATCAAAATCTCAGATTATACACCAAGAAAATCACCAAACAACGTAGATATAAAAAGTCAGATCATATTCAAATTAGAGGAGCAAGGAACAACTTAACTTTCAGATCTATGGAGGTGGGAAAGGTTCACAACTAAACAAGGACTCACGTAGGATAGAATAGACAATTTTGACTGCATAAAACTTAAAATTTTTTGGCACAAATTTAATGCAGTTAAAATGAGAAGGGAAACAGGTAATGTGAAAAATATTTGCAGCAAATTTCTCTGATAAAGGTTTCAATTTCAATATACAGAAAAATCTGATTTAAATACAGAAGATTAAGAGTCATTTCCCCAGGGGATAGTCAAAGGAAATTAACAAAGAGTTTTCAAAGGAAGAAGTTCAAGTTATCAAAGATCACAGGAAAAATGCTCTAAATCATGAATCATTAGAGAAACACAAATGAAAGCAACTCTGAGCTCCATCTCACACCCCCCAGACTGGCAAAGGTGA